>JAAALK010000084.1:9404422-9774106 GCA_019279435.1 Zizania palustris | reverse complement strand
GACGACTCGAGACTCCAAATGAGGTGAAACCAATGGAAAACGATCCGTCTTCTCCTCAGCTTTCCAAAAAGTCAAAGAACGCGCCAATCGGACTTCGTATGAGGAAGTTATGCCCATTTTGGTGAATGGTGGTCGATGTAGTCCGAACCAGCGAATTCTTGACTTCAAATCATCCGTGCGGCTCCGTCTTCAACTCCAACTCTCCTATTCCATCTCCCATGTTCCTAAGAAACAAATATCACTAGTATTCAGTAGCATCCCATCCAAACAAATATAATCAAAGTTGCTAAGGAACGAATTAACCTCATGGTTCAAGCGACGGGCACGGGCGCGTGTGATTGGTCCTTGTAGTTGAATTGTAGGTGGAGGCTCCATGTGTGTATCATGTGAAGTGATGTCCTCATCAAAAGATAAAGATTTTAAAATTGTCTCCTACTTCCCAGCCCCTCTTTGGGCATAAGCAACTTCGAAGTGTAGTCGAACATGGTTAGGCGCAAAGAAAAAGACTTAGGAGTACAATTTTGGAGGCTCAGAGCCCGTTAGCAACTTAGAGATTGATTAAAATCTCACAAAATGTCTTCAACTACTTGGAGTCTGAAAACTGGTAACTTAGTACCTTTTGTTTGAAAATAGTCACTTCAGACTAATTTTCCAGACACCTTAGCATCCAAAACGATTGGTCACTTTGGACTCTTTTTACATATATTCGAAGCTTATCAGCTCAAATTCTGTTCTGTTTGGCCTCCTTAGGCTCTTTTTGTGAATGCTATCAAACCAGTGGTTCGGAATTCGCAGTGGTCTCCTTGGACTCTTTTTACGGATGCTTTCAAGCCGAAGCTTGGAATCCACGTTATTTGGTCTCCTTCGACTCTTTTTACGGATTCTTTCAAGCCGGTGGCTTGTAATCCATTTTTCAGTGACTTTCCCACCTCGTCGGAAGCTTCGAACTTGTGCATCCACTAGAAGTAGGAAGTATTTGAGAGGTAGGCATTATCTGAACCATGAACTTTATTTATTCAGAAGGTGTTTACAACTGATTACAAGGAGCCCCTATGCAAAATATCGCTTTAAGTGCTCCGCATACCAGGCATGCTTTAACTCTTCGAATTCTAAATTAGCTAGCTTAAAAGAACCAGGACGTCCTGAACAGAGAATAATGTATGGACCTTCCCACTTATTTTCTAATTTCCCTAGTGCTATAATGCTTTGCAAAACTAGATGACCCCGCTTAAGTTCGTTAAGCTTAACTTTCGGGTCAAACCAAGTCTTCGTCTGCTGCTGATATTTTGACATTTTGGCGATAGCTCGAAGTCTTGTTTCTTCTGTTAAATCAAGCGAAGTTTGCCTTTCTCCTTCTATTTTAGGTTCGGTGCTGTGAAGAGATCCTCCTTTAAGCTCAGTTGGTGTCATAGCTTCGTCTCCGAATAATAGTCTGAAAGGACTGAAACCTGTGGACCTTGCTTGGGTGGTCCAAATGGACCATAAAATCTTTGGGAGCTCCTCGGTCCACAACACTTTTGCAAACCCTACTATTCTTCGATTCAACCCTGACAAGATATTACCATTGGCTCTTTCTAAAGCTTCGTTAGACTGAGGATGGCGCACTATAGTGAAGCATATTTGTATGCCAAGATCTTCGAAAACTTCCTGAAGGGCTCTGCATCAAACTATGTCCCATTGTCAACTGTGAGCTATCGAGGTACTCCGAACCGGCATATAATACTTTTCCAGAAATATTTTGTACATTATACGAAGTGATAGCTGTGAGGGGTTCTGCTTCGACCCACTTGGAAAAATACTCAATTGCTACCACTGCGAATTTCAATTTTCCTTTTGCTACTGGGAAGGGGCGATAAAGGTTCATGCCCCATCTGGCCATGGGCCACACTGGGGCAATGACTTGAAGAGTTGTTGGAGAGCGATGACTTCTTCTTCCCATCCATTGACAACCCTGGCACATGCGGACTAGGCTCTCCGCATCAGCTACTATTGTAGGCCAATAAAGCCCCTGGCGAAGTGTTTTTCCTGCCAAAGCCCGAGGGGCCAGATGGCTACCACAAAGGCCTTCATGAATTTCTCTGAGTATTTCTTGACCTTCGGCTTGAGATATACATCGGAGCAGAGGGGAACATACTTTGGCCTTGTAGGGAATACCGGTGATTATATGATAGTCTCGAATTCTGAGCTTTAACCTCAAAAGTTGTGGCCCTTCAGGTAAATTTGCATCACCTTGCAACAATTCCATAATTGAACTCTGCCAATCAGTACATGGAATGCAAAGAACTTCTACAGGAGGGATCTGTGTTACCGAAGGTGAACTAAGCACTTCGTAAAAAACTCCTTCCGGAATGTCCATAGCTCCGGCTGCAGCTTTTGCCAAGGTATCAGCTTGCATATTTTTAGCTCTGGGTATACTTCGGATGGATATCCCTTTAAATGCTGCTTCAATCTTACGTATCTCTTTCAAATATTTTGCAAGCTGGGGATGATGAACTTGAAACTTTTATCAACGTGCCCTGCTACAATTTGAGAATCTGTTTTAATAACAACTCTTGTAGCCCCCATAGCACGTGCCTTTCGAAGTCCTAACAAAATTCCTTCATACTCCGCTGTATTATTGGTGTACTTAAAGTTGAGCCTTGTGGAGTACATTGCTCTTTTCCCTGAAGGAGAAATTATTACCGCTCCGACACCTGCTCCAGATGCTTGGAAAGCTCCATCAGAGTATATAGTCCAAATTCCTTCATTTGATTTCTCTAGAGCCCATACTGCGAATGGAGTCCATTCTGCCACAAAATCTGCCACCACCTGTGACTTGATCGCTGTCCTTGCCACGAAGAAGATGCCGAAGGGTGCTAATTCGACACCCCATTTCCCAATTCTTCCTGTAGAATCCTTGCTTCGGAGCATATCTCCTATGGGATACGAAGTTGGTACAATCACATTAAGTGCTAGGAAATAATGGCTTAACTTCCTCGAAGCCATTATCAGAGCATAGGTGAACTTCTCAAGCTCAGAATATCTTGTTTTTGCTCCAGACAATGCTTCAGATAAAAAATAGACTGGATTATGTACCAACTTCCCATTGAAATCAACTTCTCTAACAAGGACTGCACTGACGGTGGAGCTAGTAGCTGCAAGGTAGAGGAGTAGGGTTTCGTCCGCAACAGGCACCGTGAGTGTAGCGAGGTTACTGAGATAATTCTTAATATCATCAAAACTCTTTTGACACTCCGGTGTCCATGCAAAATCTTCGGACCCTTTCAATGCTTTGAAAATGGGCAAACTACTCTCCGCAGACCTTGCTAGGAATCTGCTAAGTGCTGCAAGGCGGCCAGTTAGCTTTTGCACTTGCTTCAAATTTTCCAGAGGAGCTATCCTTTGTAATGCAGTTATTTGAGTAGGGCTAGCTTCGATCTCTCTGCTTGAAACTAGATACCCTAACAATTTTCCAGCCTGAGCCCCGAAGATACATTTTTTGGGGTTAAGACAGACTCCACATGCCCGAAGGCTATTGAATGTTTCTGCTAAGTCTAGGCTATGTTGGTGCTTTAGAGCACTCTTTATTACAATGTCATCCATATAGGCTTCTACATTGCGGCCCATTTGATGACCTAGAGCCTTAGCAATTAACATCGAAAAAGTAGCCCTGGCATTTCTTAAGCCGAAAGGCATTCTTACATAGCAGAAGACTCCCGAAGGAGTTACAAAGCTTGTTTTGATTTCATCTTCGTGCTTTAACCAGATTTGATGATAGCCAGAATACGCATCGAGGAAGCTTAATAACTCTGAACCAGCAGTGGAGTCAATCAATTGATCAATTCGGGGCATTTGATAGGGGTCACGGGGGCATGCTTTATTCAAGGATGTAAAGTCAATGCACATGTGCCACTTCCCGGAAGATTTCTTCCTAACGAAGACTGGGTTGGCTAGCCACTCTGTATGAGCTACTTCTCTGATAATCCCAGCCTTCAGTAACATTTCCACTTCAGCTTTAGCAAGAATGGCCCTATCCACAGATAACTTCCAGATTCCTTGTCGGACAGGCCGAACCTTCGGGTTCACAAGTAAGCTATGCTCAATAATATCCCGACTGACTCCGGTAATGTCCTCATCAGACCATGCAAAGACATCCAAATTTTCTTCCACTACTTTTTTCTAATGAAGTAGCGACTTCTGGAGGCAAATCCTTGCCAAACTAAAATGAATAGTCTTTGTCGTCCTTGACAATTACCTTCGTTACAATCTCTCCTTCAGGCTTGGTCTTGGGAAGGACTTCTTCGAAGGTTCACCTGAAGCAGGGATATCCTCCGGGTTGCCTTGTATGTTTTTCACTTGTCTCAGGTCAAGAGGGGGGCCATGACCATATTCTTCTTTTCGCGTAGTGGCCCGATCTCTGAAAACAATGAGCACTCCCGCTTGCGTGGGCATCTTCATACACAAATAATTATGATGCGCCACGGCTCCAAACTGATTCAACATGCCCCTCCCAAAGATAACATTATATGCATATGGGGCATCTACAACATCGAAAATCACCTCCTCCGTCCTAGCTAGTAGCCCCTCTCCGAATGTGACCTCCAGACCTATTTGGCCGAGGGCATCAAGAGGGGGTCCTGCGAAGCCTTGCAAAGGACGAGCTGCAGGGAGAAGATGCTTCCTGGAGATATAGAGCTAATCAAAGGCTTGGACGAAGATAATATCTGCTGAACTCCCTCCAACAATTAGTACTCTCTGGACTTCAGTACCTGCTATGTCGGTAGTGATGACAAGTGGATCTGCATGCGGAAACATTATGCCAGCTGCATCATCTGCGGAAAAAGATATCGGCACATGGGACCACTCAGGCATGGTAGCTTTGGATGAAGAAGTTCCAATATGGCCCACTTCTCGGACATATTCTCTTCGCTATCTTTTCGACATACTACAAAGAGTCCCTCCTCTAGAAATGGGGAGGACTACTCTTTTTCCTCGATCTTGACAATCTTCCTACTTCGGATGTGGCATAATATTGACCACCGGAGGTTGCCTTGTAGGGTCGAAGTTGTCTATACGTGCCACAGCCTAGACAGGCTCCGGACGCACCTCGGAAGGAACTTGGTCAGTAGTGCATCGACCCGAGGTTCTTTCAAGGTACTCACCTCGTAAAGCGAGTATAGACTTATACGCATCAGTTGCGTGACTTCGATTCTCACCATGGACGTAGCAGAAGAAGGCCTGGGCTTTGCCAGCCGGCTTCCCTGGTGGCCTCCAGCCACTGGTCTTGCTTACCGAAGCTTGTGATGTCTTAGGGGCAAATTTCTGTGTAGGAGCAATGTTCAGGACTTCAGAACGAGGATGCTTTTGCCCCTAACGCCTGTCATGCTGGACTTCAAAGTTAGGCCCCTGCAAAGGTGTTGAAGTCTTCACTTCCAACTTGACTTCTTGCAGGATTGACAGAGTTGAAGAAGTTCTCCGAAGCCACCCTTCTTCTGACATAGCATACTCTTCAAAATAAGACATCAACTGAGCAACAGAAGATATATGTTTCCGATGAAGTTTATCAAGTAGGTCCACATGGGTAACTCCCTCTCGAGCTGCATCAACTACGGAGGATGTAGTCATCCCTCGAATTTGCGACTTCGTATGGGCGAAGCGCTTGAATAATTGTCTTAAAGTCTCTCCAGGTAGCTGCTTCACCTAGAAAAGACTTCATGTAGACATTGGGGGTACGAAGGTACCTTGAAAGTTACTTATGAACGTCTTCCTTAATTGCTCCCAGGTTCTAGTTGACCCTGGCTTCAAGGACCAAAACCACCGCAGAGCCACCCCTTCAAGAGCAAGAGGGAAACACTAGGCCATGGTGTCTCGCACTCCTCTACTAGCCTCAATTGCCAATGCATAAGAACGGGAGAACTCCCCGGGGTCCTCTGATGAGCCACGCTGAAGAGCATGGGCCTCATGGCTCCAGATGTGATGAGTCATTGTCAACGGTAGTCAAAGAGGACTAAAAAGAGGAGAAGACCTGCTACGTCTGGGCCACTTGTGACTCAGGTACACGGGTAGCATGCGACTGTCTGGCAGAGGGGCCGCAAAGTCGGGCTGGCCCAATCCGGGTACATGGGCTAGGAGCTGTAGAGGATCCACTGGGTTGTTGACCAGGATTGACTCAAGTACACGGGCGGCGAGCGATTGTCAGGCTGAGAGAGCTGCGGAATTGGGCCGACCCAATCCGGGTACCTGGTGCAAAGTCGGTGGACGCTTTGTCAGTTTCGGTGCAAAACTGACAACCGCTGATCTCGCATCAGACTGTTCAGAGGTGAAGCCGTAGTCGCTACGAAAGCTTAGCTTCCGGATAAGTCATCTGTAAATAGGAGTTTACTATTTTGTCCTTAGGCCCACAGTCAGCCAGTCGAGTCTGTAAAAATATCCTAAGGGCAGTTTGGTCTTTTCCATTTATTTCTCTGTCTGTAAAAACCCTAAGGGTCTTTTGGTATTTTCCTAGTCTATTGGGCTGCCTATAAATAGTGCCCCAATCCCTAGGGTTAGGTTACCCTTTTCTGAAATCACTGCTTTTGCTGGTTTGTGCACCGCTTCGTGCTTTATCTTTGTTCTTCGAAGTTGGTCTATGATTTGAAGGTCGCTTCTCTGGTAGTCATACTTCGATCAATCTGGCTCCGAATGTTGTGTTGCAGGCCTCGATCTTTCTTTGTTAAGCTTCGAAGCTTCTTTCTCTGTGAGCTAGCTTCGCAGTGTACACCTTCGCACAACAACTTCGAAGCACTCCTCGACTCTGTGTACTCCGAAGCAGGCTTTGACATCTATAGGCTTCGCACCACGCAGGCTTCGCCGAGTTTCGAACAAGAGACTACCTCGAATAGTAACCCTTCATCACTATTTACGTACCCTCAGTTTAAATTGTTGTGATGATCTGTTTCTGTGAACTTTGATATGTACATGTTTTGAATGCCTTGTTTATCTACCTATTAGCACTGTGTTTGTGTTTCTTCATCTAGGACACTGGTCGTTTATAGGCTAGATACTTTTAGGGTTTGACAATCTTCTCGAGGTTTCCTCCTAAGTTGTTTGAGGTGTGTTGGGTGTTGGGAGCAGGCCATTGATTCGAAAGAATTTTTAGGCACCCATTCACCCCCCTCTAGTTGCTACTTTCGGTCCTACAAGTGGTATCAGAGCCTGGTTAGGGTTTTTCCATACCTTAATCGGTTCTAAACCCCAGTAGTGATCATGACTTCTCCTGGAAAGGTCCCATCCTTGGAAGCTTATAGCTATAATTATTGGAAGACTCGCATGTGAGCCTATCTCATGAGCCAAAGCTCGGACATCTGGGACATCTGTATTCACGCTACTTTCACTGTGTTGCCTGTTGCTGAGCGCACTACTCCAGATATTGTTGCCTAGCATCAGAACAACAACAAAGCTATGAATATTTTGTTTTCTGGTTTAGGTCCCACTGAATTTTAGCACGTGAGCCATCTCTCCACTACGAGAGAGATCTGGGCTACCCTCCAAGCACACCATGAGGGGACAACCCAGGTCAAGGCTCGGCTCTATCAGACCCACCGACATGAATATGAGAACTTCACACAGAAGCCGGGTGAATCTATTGAAGCGTTGTTTGGTCATTTTCAATCGATCATAAACAAGCTTCGGGACAACAAGGCTTAGGGTGTTCAGTTAGTCTCATATCATGAGCAGGCGCTTAAGGTTCTCCATACCTTGAACCCTAAGATCTGGGAGATCAAGATATCCTCTATCATTGAAAGCACTTCTTATGATACCTTGACCATTTCTGAGTTGTTTAGCAAGCTGGAAGCCACTAAAGTTGATACCCAGTTGAGATCAAATCTCACTGGCTCTGGTTGAAAAACCCTGGCTCTTGCGACACCTTTTGTTGATCCCTCTTCTATGAGTTGTGCTAGGTTCTCTTTGATGTCTATCACTGAGGACCAGCTCGAGTCGTTCGGAGATGATGATTCGTGTCTTTTAAACAATCGGGTGCGTCGTGTTTATGACAAAAGGATGTTCAAAAGACACGGCATGAAATCCCGGTGCTTTGAGTGTGGTGACCCAGGACATTTCATCATCGACTGCCCCAAGTGCAATAGTCACAAGAAGGGCACCAGTGGCGGCTTCCACGACGCCAGCAAGCACGACAACTCCTCCTTCAACAAGGGCAAGCCAAAGACCAGATTATTTAGAAATGCCCTGAAGGACTACCGGCGAGAGAACAAGAAGCGCGACAAAGCCTTCTTCGCCGAGATGGAGAAGAGCTACTCCAAGCGTTCCACGTCTTCTTCCTCTTCATCGAGCTCAAGCGATGAGGAGATCATCATCAGGAAGGGAAGGACAAGGACGATCCAATGGGCCTTTGCTTCATGGCCTTCGGGGACAGACCAAAGATCCGCTCACATCAACGTCGAAGATCCCGCAAGAGCTTTTGCTCAATGCCTCTTGGGGATAAGGAAGACAAGGGCTCCTCCGATGAATCCGACGATGATGAAAATGAGAAGGTATCATCTTATGAATGCGAAATTGTTGATTTACTTGAAAGCAATCGTCAGGAGTTAACATATCAGGAAAAAATTCTTAGGGGAGCTAAGAAGAGGATAGATGAACTAGAGAGTGAGCTTGTCGTGGCCAATGGCAGAATTGAGAGTCTATCTTCTTCCACTTGCTTGGGTGATAGCATTGAGTGCCCAAAGTGTGAGGTGCTTCTATGTGACCTATCGACTCTGAAGTCTAGGTACACAAAAAGAGTTGATGAGAGGGATGCTTTGGCCACTGAGCTTGAAAGAGCTCAGCTGGAGCTGAAAGACGCTCAAGCCACTGTCGTCGTGCCCTGTGCTGATTGCCCATCTCATCTAGCTAGTTTAGCTGAGCTGAAAGCCAAGGGCGATGCACATTTGGGTGATTTGGAGAGAGTGAGAGCTGAGCTGGCGTAAACTAGACTAGACTAGAGCTTGAGACACTGTAAGTTCCACCCATTGTCTGTGAGAACTGCTTGTCTCTTAGACTAGAGTTGATTAAGTTGAAAGCCGAGAAGTCTGTTCAAGTAGATAGTGAGTGTGAGACCTGCTTGTCTCAGATGGAGGTACTAGCTTCCTTGAGAGAGGAGCTAGCTGATGCCCAAAATGAGAACTTTTACCTCCGTTCAATCCTGAGTTGGATCAGTGCCAGAGAGCCACAACTCGGCATGATGATCCAGCAGTTTAAAAGGCAGGATAGGTTTGGGGTAGGCTACACCTACACCAAGGCTGACTTTGATAGTGCCATTAGCCAGGCAGTGGAGTGGAGTAAAATGACTCCTGAGCATAGATATCCCAAGACTCACTCCACTGAGTCTTTCCAGGCTAGTTAGCCCAAGGATGGAGTGTTCCAAGAATAGCCCAAAGGTCCACCCAAGAAGCCCATCTGGGTTCCAAAGCTCAAACACCTCCACACTTCTCTTGACTCTCTTCCTAGACCCTCTCACACCAAGAAGACTACACCAAAAACCACTAAGCCCAAGAACCCCAAGCCTCAACCACATTCCAAGAAGCCCACCTATCATTGTGAGTACTGTCAGAGAGACGGGCATCTTGTGGAGTTTTTCTTTAGGAGGAAGTGGGTTGAGAGAGCAGAGAGAGCTCGTGGTGGTTAGGATCAGTTCTACCAGCAGGGTGGTAGACTGAGAGTTCCTCGACGCGGGGAGAGGTTGGAAGCCAGGCCGCGTTGTGTAGGTGGTGGTAGAGGAGACGACTTTCATGCCCATGCTTCAGATGGTGGTGTTCGCTCTGGCAGAGCTCCAAGCCATTTTGGTCATGGTCCTGGACCTCGTGGCCGAGGTTTTAGGTAGAACCGTGGACCGCGCTTTGAGCCGCGTTTTGGTCCAAACTATTCTGATGGTTTTTGCTTTCCGTCTTTTGAGCAAATGGCTCGACACTAGTTTAGTTATTTTGCTAAACCCGGTGCCAAACCATTTTCTCCCCCTTACAACCAATGATTGTGCAGGATCGGGGACTGGAGGATGTTTGGATCATGGACTCAGGATGCTCTCGCCACATGATGGGACATCGCAGATGGTTCTCCAGACTTACTACCCCGAGCTCCAAAGAGTACATCACATTCGTGAACAGTGGTCAAGGGAAGGTACAAGGCATTGGCTCAATTCGCATCTCTGACCATTTCTCTCTTAAGAACGTTGCTTTGGTTGGAAATTTGAAATTTAATTTGATTTCTTTTTCGCAACTCCTTGAGGATGGTTTGGAGGTTCGTTTTAAGAAGGGCAATTCTTCTGTGTTTGATTATAGAGGGTCTTTGATTTGCCAGATCTTATCTTTTGGTAAGGTTTTTCAGATTGACTTCTCTAATTCTTTTGGCCCTTCTCAATGTTTGATTGCTTGATCCTCCTCTGAGCTCTAGAAGTGGCATTGGAGGTTGGGCCATTTGAGTTTTGATCTGCTAGTCAGGTTGAGCTCTATGGACCTCATCTGAGGATTGCCCAAGCTTAAGATGGAGAAGGATCTAGTTTGGCATCCCTGTCGTCACGGGAAAATGGTTGTCGCTTCTCACTACACTGTGACTCAGGTGATGACTTTGTATCCGGGCGAGCTGTTACACATGCACACTGTTGGTCCAGCTCGGGTACGCTCAGTTGGTGGGAAGTGGTACGCGATTGTGATCGTTGACGATTTTTCTCGATTCTCGTGGGTTTTCTTTTTGGAGACTAAGGATGAAACTTTTCATTTTGTTCATGACCTGATTTTGAAGCTAAAGAATGAGAACAATGGTTGGATGTGAGCAATTCGCTCTGACAACGGCTCTGAGTTCAAGAACTCTTAGTTCGTCAGCTTCTGTAGTGATCAGTGTCTTGACCATCAGTTTTCTGCTCCTTACACTCCCCCAAAGAATGACGTTGTGGAACGAAAGAACCGCACGCTAGTCATGAACACGGCTTGCTAACTAGCCAACCGTATTTTTCTTAGAGCTTACCTAGGTAAGACTTCATATGAGTTGCAGTTTGGTAGACAGCCCAAAGTGAGCCACTTGCGAGTGTTTGGCTGCAAGTGCTTTGTGTTCAAGAAGGGAGGGCATTTGGACAAGTTTGAGTCTCGTTGCTGGGATGGAGTTTTTCTTGGCTACGCTTTACATTCTCGAGGCTTCCCTGTTTTGAACCTCGACTCCCAGTAGCTTGTCGAGACTTATGAGGTTTCTTTTGATGAGTCCTTGCCTTCTTTGACTCCTTCTTTTGAGCTTTCTGTTGATGGTGAGCTCGGAGAGTCCATCTTCGAGGAAGATGATGACACTCCAACTGCTGATGATGGTGGGCCTTCTGCACAACCTGCAGAACCCACACCTTCTGAGACTTCGACTAAGGACGAGGGCGGACCTTTAATCACTTCTTCCACTTCGATCGAGCCCCCTCGGTCGAGTCCAGAGGTGCCAGCTGCTAACTCCAGTGAGGTGACTTCAGATCACCAGGGATCTCGAGCAGTTCAGCGTGATCACACTTCAAATCTCATCATCGGTGATTTGACTGAGAGGACTTTGCGTTTGTCTGTTGACTCTCTTGCTGTGTTTGCTGAATTTGCTTTTGTTGCATCTATTAAACCCAGAGATGTTTCTCATGCTCTTTCTGATTCTAATTGGATTAATGCCATGCAAGAAGAGCTTGAAAATTTTGTCCACAATCGGCTTTGGACACTGGTTGAGCTTCCACCTGGATGCAACCCCGTAGGCACTAAGTGGGTGTTCAAGAACAAGCAAGGTGAAGATGGGGTTGTGGTGCGCAACAAAGCTTGATTAGTTGCCCAGGGTTTTTGCCAGAAGGAGGGTATTGATTTTGAAGAAACTTTCGCCCCTGTTGCCCAACTTGAGTCCATTCGCATTCTCTTAGCTTTTGCCGCTTCGAAGGGTTTTAAGCTTTTTCAAATGAATGTAAAGAGTGCTTTTTTGAATGGGTACATAGAGGAGGAGGTTTATGTTAGGCAGCCCCCTAGTTTTGAGAACCCTAAGTTTCCTCGACATGTTTTTAAGCTGCAGAAAGCTTTATATGGTCTGAAGTAAGCCCCCAGGGCTTGGTATGACCGATTAAAGCAATTTTTGTTGGGGAAGGGCTTTGTGATGGGTTTTGTGGATAAAACTCTTTTCTTGCTCAGAGATGCTTCATATTTCTTAGTCGCTCAGATTTACGTCGACGATATTATCTTTGGCGGTACTACTAATGCTCTTGTGTCCATGTTTTCTGAGCAGATGCACAGCGAGTTTGAGATGAGCCTCATGGGTGAGCTCAAGTATTTCTTAGGGCTCTAGATCAAGCAGACCAAGGACGGCACCTTCATTCACCAGGGTAAGTACACTCGGGACATGTTGAAAAAATTTGACTTTGGTGGAGAGTTGAAGCCTCAGATGACCCCAATGGGAACATCTGGGGGCCTGGACAAGGACGAGAGCGGCGTCAAGATCAATGAGAGAGAGTTTTGAGGGATGATCGGTTTGTTGCTGTACTTGACGGCGACAAGACCGGACATATAGTTCGTCGTGGGGCTGTGCGCGCGCTTCGAGTCTTCACCACGCGCATATCATCGGCAGGCTGTCAAGCGTATCTTCAGGTATCTCACCTATGCGCCCGATCTCAGTCTTTATTACTCAGCATCATCATCTCTTGATTTATCTGGTTTTTCGGACGCTGACTTTGGTGGGTGCCGGTTGGATCGCAAGTCGACTTCCGGTACTTGCCAGTTTCTTGGTTCGTCTCTTGTGTCTTGGTCTTCTCGAACTTAATTCGGAGTTGCTCTTTCGACCACTGAGGTTGAGTATGTAGCTGCTGCTAGCTGCTACTCATAGTTAGTTTTGATGATTTCCACGTTGCGAGACTTTGGGTTGTTCTTTCCTACCAGAGTTCCTTTGTTTTGCGACAGCACCAGTGCTATTAGTGTAGGGAAAAACCCGTGTCTCCATTCAAAAACCAAACACATTAATGTGCGCTTTGACTTTCTACGGGATCAATATGAGAAAGGTGTCATTGACCTTATTGATGTTGATACCCATCATCAGTTGGCTGACATTTTCACCAAACCCCTAGATCAACCTATGTTTGAGCGTTTACAAGGGGATTTGGGTGTTGTGTATCCTTTTTAGGATATTTTGCGTCAGTTTTTCTTTCTTCTTTACTCTTTTCTTGAGTCTTCTTGTGAGTGTTCATATCATACATACTCACATATCAGAGCAGACAATGCGAAGGGGTGCTTATGGATATGCTTCAGCAGAGGCCTTGGATGGAGGGACTTTGGAAGGTGGCGAAGGTACTGTGTAGGTGGGGCTTCAGACTATGGCTGACTTGAGGTACTTCGGCCATGCATGGCTTTGGTACACGGACTAATGGAGTTCGAGCTGGGAGTAGCTGCGAAGCTATGGTGGTCCACTCCGGAGGTGATGGTGCAAAGGCTCAAGGCTTTGATGGCTTCGGCTCAAAACCGTCATTGTATTGAAGGCTAACTTTAGTGAAATGAAAGCCATCTTGCTCCAAGCTTCTCACCAAAGCTACCGCACACCTCACATGCGAAGGGGCACTTCAGAAGACTCCAAAACTGCAAAGGCTGATCGTGTAAACTCTGCAAAAGCTGATGTTGTCTCCTCTGTGAAGCTGACAAAAGAAGCCTCCAAATAAAGTAGACTACCATTTGTACCCCAACATCTGGCTAAGACAAAAATAGTGTAAACCCTAGGGGTAAAGTAGTCTATTCATAGGGCTTAATAGTGCCTATAAATAGTGAAGGGTGGCTAGGTCTAGGAACCACTTTGGGCAGCCATTTTTAGAACTCCAGTGCTAGCCGCCACATCCATGAACTCTGTCCTGTAAGTTCATTTTGTGTTCCCTGTTCATGCAATGAAATTTACTTTCTGTTCTTCAACTGTTGCTTGAACTTGTATCCCTGTTTTTGAACAACATGAGTTGTTTCCTCTCAGTTACACTTCGTTCTATTCCATTCCGAGTTTGTACACTAGTTCTTCTCTAGAGAAGGGTATTAATGGTTTGTGCGTGTGAAGTGTGTGTTCTTCAGTGTGTGTTCACTCTGTGTAAACCGAGGCAACCCCTCCCTGTTACTTGAGAAGCACTAAGTGGAATGTGCTCGAAGCCTGCTTTCTTCCCTTAGCAAAATCAGTTTTTGTTTGCGTTTAGACCTTCAAAATACGAGGCCTAGTACCAGTTGCTAGTGCGGAGTATCTGGTCAAAGTCCCCAGAGGGAAACCTTCTCCTGTGAAGTGCGTAGTGCAAAGCCTACTCGAAGGCACCTAGTGTGCAAAGCCTATACTATCCTAGCAGAGTTGTGTTTTGGGGTTTGAGGGTGATAGTGAAGTCTTATTGACTTCAAATTTTTGCTCTTTGCAAAGCCAGGTTTCGGAGCTACAAAATACCTCCGAAACAGACTTTCGAAGGGTGTGTTTGAAGCCTGTTCCACAGGAGACTGATTTAAAACTGAATGCTAAGTTTAGCTAGAAATTTTAAAAGCTCCCATTCACACACCTCTAGTCTCCCTTTTTGGTCCAACAATTGGTATCAGAGCAGGTTAAGATCACTAGTTGACCTTAACCGGTTTTGTGATCTTTTGGCGACATGGACAGAGTCAGTAAAATACCTCTGTTCGATGGAAATGATTTTCCATACTAGAAGATGCGCATGGAGGCTTACTTGTTAAGCCAAGGAAATGCAATTTGGGAGATTGTGGTCTCACAATACTCCATCCCTGAAACCCGCACCACTCAGACTGAAAAAGATCAGTACAATTATAACTCCAAAGCTAGAAACATACTGTTCATTGGGTTGAGTCGGAGTGAATTTGATGTGGTTCAACACCTAAGGACAGCTAGGGAGATTTGAACTACACTCACTATTTTTCATGAGGTCTCTACATAGATTAAGGCTAGGTGCCAAAGCACATACAATCAACAGTATCAGCTGTTTGTGCAAGCACCCCGGAGAAACTATAGATGCCATGTTTTCTAGCTTTGATGCAATAGTGAGTAACTTGCGGTCCAACGGGACGCTTGCTTACAATGACCATGACAGGGCTATCAAGCTTCTCTATGCTCTTGATCGTAGCATATGGTAAGTGAAGATATCCAACATTGAGGATGATAGATCCGGCCCAGGTGGGGTTGGTAGAGGCCCAACAAATTAAGGTTGCCCGGACTCCAACCATTCATTAGCACACCCACTTGGAAAGAGGCCCAATCGCCCCAAAAGACAAGTCCGACAGGGGAAGGGTGGCTCTCTCTTTTAAGGTGAATTCCTCCTCCCAAATTATCAAGGTGGGACTATTATAAGGATCACACGGTCGCCGCCTGAATACAACTGGGCCAACTCGGCCATTCCAGTCTTTGCCAGCGGGTATTAGTGAAGGATGTCCTCATCATTCCCACCCTCTTAAAGTGGGCCCAGCTCTGATACCAAATGATAGATCCGGCCCAGGTGGGGTTGGCTGAGGCCCAACAAATTAAGGTTGCCCGGACTCCAATAGTTCATTAGCACACCCACTTGGAATGAGGCCCAATCGCCCCAAAAGACTAGTCCGATAGGGGAAGGGTGGCTCTCTCTTTTAAGGTGAATTCCTCCTCCCAAATTAAGCAAGGTGGGACTATTCAAAGGCTCACATGGTCGCCACTTGACTACAACTTGGCCAACTAGGCCATTGCGTCTTTGCCAGCGGGTATTAGTGAAGGATGTCCTCATCAGAGGAGTTCGCAGGTTATGACACATTGACCTATGATGAGCCCTTCAGCAAGCTGAAGTCCACAGATATTGCCAAGGCATTTCTTGCAGTGCACAGAAACTCTTTGACACAGCCATTGACACTATTTTCTGGCTCTAGCCATGGCATCACTGCAGTACCAAGCACATCTAGTACTTGTGTTCTTGCTGGTGGTTTGGCTTTATCCTCCCTAGTCTCCATCACTAAGGAGCATGTGGATACTCTAGATGATGAGGAGCTTGCTCTCATTGCCAGAATGTTCACCCGTTTTCACAATGAGAGACAAGATCAAAGGAGAAGTGGCTTTAGTGGTTGTTTTGAGTGGGGTGACACTTCTCACATCAAGGCAAATTGTCCTAAACTCAAAAGGAGTGATAAGAGTGAGTGCCCTAAACACCACAAGAAGGAGAGGAAACCCTTTATGAAGGGTGAACGCTGTAAGGTGGCTAAGAGGGTAGCCAAGGCCGCTTCTAGAGCTTTTGTTGTTGCACTCAGCAACATCGACACATCCTCAACTGAGGAGTCGAGCTTTGATGATGAGGAAGAGTCCCCAATGGAGGAGAAGAAGGAGAAGAAGGCAAGAGATTTCATCGGCCTTTGCTTCATGGCCGACCGCAGTCATAGCGGCGATGATTTTGACTCATCTGAGGTACCTCTATCCTATGACCAACTCTCAACTAAGGTAGATGAACTGAATGAAGTAGTTCTTGGTTAGGATAGATTACTTATTCAGGCTGCTAGAGATAGAAAAGACCTTAGACTTAGGCTAGAATCTGTTTCTACTGATTATGCCATGCTTAAGTCTAAAATTAATGATGTTGAATGTGATTCTTACACTGTTGTCATGGGTGAGCTTGCTCAGTTGCATTCTATGCATGCTCAAACTATTGATGAGCTTGAGACTGCACAGAAGCAGCTTTTGGTGGTGGAGTCTACACCTATTTCATCTGATGCTTGTTCAAACTGTTCTTTATTGATTGATAGCATTAATTTGAGAGACAAGTATGTTAAGGAATTAGAGGCTAGATTGGAGAGTGCTGAGTGATCTAAGGATGTGCAGCCTATTTGTTCCACCTGTATTATCCTTAAGGATCAACTTAGTTTTGCTAGAAGGCAAGTTGAAAACCTTATGAGTGAAAATGAATACCTTCTTTCTGTGGTCAACAAGTGCACTGAGGGAAAGGGTAGGATGGATTTGCTCTTGGCCAAGACCAAGATGTGCACTGATAGGGCAGGGTTAGCTTTAGGATTGGGTTTTGAGAAGATTCCTTCAGATAGTGAGAACAAAACTATTATTACCTCGCCCACTACCTTAGAGAAAGAAAGATCCTACTTAGGCACTCCATCAGCCAAACAGCCTACCCTAACTCCAAATAAAACCACCCCTCCTATGAAGAAAATTCTTCCCAAGAAGAACCCTCCGATAAAACCCAAGGATCCTATGAGGATTGCCCTTATAACCCATGAGAGTGCCCCTAGGAGAGTGTTTCACTGTTTTTATTGTCAGCGGGCATGTCATTTGGTTTGGTTTTTCTATCATCGCATAAAGGATGAGCGACGCTCTCAAACGTTGAGATTCCAGGACATGCATTACCCTCCTCTAGGTATGCATGAGTTGAGTTTTACTCACGTCCTATGGATGAGGCTCCCAGATCCTCTCAGATACGCTTTGCCCCTCGTGGTGTTCACCATGTTTAATTTGGTGCTAGACCACATGTTAGTGGTTTTGTGTCTCGACAGGTTGGGAGACCTCGTCATGTATCTGGATTGCATCATAGAGACAAACCTCGCACTTTGCATCATTCCATGTTACCTATGCGTAGACAGTCTATTTTTACTGTGCCTACTACTCGAATCTCTCAGTGTTGGATGCCTCATCATTCTTTCACTCACCCCGGCACTGAGCGATCGAGGTTTTCTATTTTTGTGTAGGCATCCGACTAAGGCTTGGAGGGCACGTGGATCATGGACTCCGGTTGTTCGCGCCACATGACCGGAAACGCAGCATAGTTCTCCAGCCTCACCACAACCAAGCAGAAGGAGCAAATCACCTTCGGCAATAACCGAAGAATTAGAGTGAAAGGTAATGGTGTGGTAAGAATCAACTCGAATTTCACTCTCAAAGATGTTGCTTTGGTTGAAAACCCGGGATACAATTTGCTTTCTGTATCTCAATCGCAATACTTCGCAAGTACTCAATTATGACGGCGTTGTGGTCTATAATATTTTTAGAGTTGGGAGAGTCTTTGGAGATGATTTTTCTAAGTCATCTGGTTCTTCTCACTGTCTTGTTACACATTCGACTTCTGAGCATTCTTAGTGGCATAGGAGACTAGGGCATATGATCTTTGAGTTGCTCGCTCATTTGAGTTTCCTAGGTCTAATCCGAGGATTGCCCAAGCTAAAATTTGAGAAAAAATTAGTTTGCGCTCCCTATCGACATGGAAAAATGATTGCCGCTTTACACTCGCTAGTCACCATGGTGATGACTGAACAACCCGGAGAACTTCTCCACATGGATACTGTAGGTCCTTCTTAGGTTAGTCTCTAGGCGGCAAGTGGTACATGTTAGTCATTGTCGATGATTTCTCTCGCTACTCTTGGGTCTTCTTTTTGGCCAGCAAGGATAAATTGTTTTCATACTTTCGGAGATTGGCTTTGAGACATTTCATTGAACTTCCTGGTGCATTAAAATTCATTCGAAGTTATAATGGCTCTGAGTTCAAGAACAATCTCTTTGTTGACTTTTGCATGGAGCATGACATAGAATATCAATTCTGTGCTCCATGGGTTCCTAAACAAAACGGTGTTGTTGAGAGAAAGAACCGCACTTTGGTTGAGATGGCTAGGACGATAATTGATGAGCACAAGACTCCTAGAAAATTCTAGGCTAAGGCCATGAACACTGCTTGCTACATCTCAAACCGAATTTTCTCGCGCTCAATTTTGAACTTGACTTCTTATGAGCTGCGTTTTGGGAGACAATCCAAAATTACTCATCTTCAAGTATTTGGATGTCGATGCTTTATCCTAAAACATGGAAATTTGGACAAATTTGAGTCACGCTCTTTTGACAGGATTTTCTTGGGTTATACTACTCACAGTCATTCTTATCGTGATTTTAATTTGGAAAATAACATTGTCATTGAGTCATGTGATGTGACTTTTGATGAATCAACCTCCTGTGTTAGCTCTTCTTTTGAACAGGCCAATGAACACGATATGGAGCAGACCATCTTCGAAGATGAAGATCTCGTAGATTTCGAGGACGAACCCCTACTACCCTCGACAACAACCTCTGAAGCTGACCCCATTACAATCACTTCGGCAAGAGGCCCAGAAGATACAACCTCGACATCGGTCATCTTCGACCATTCTCCAGCACAAGTTGAGGGGAAGATTGCATTCCACCGCGAGGCTCCTCATCATATTCAAAGGATGCATCCTCCCGAGAAGATCATTGGTGAGCTTGATCAAAGGTTAACACGTTCTCATGCTCATTTCATTGATTCTGCTTTTCTTGCCTCTTTTGAGCCCTTAGATGTGAGTCATGCTTTATCTGATTCTAGTTGGATCAATGCCATGCATGAAGAACTTGAAAATTTTGAGAGAAACCAAGTCTGGACTTTTATAGATCCTCCACCTAATGTTCATTTTATTGGAACTAAATGGATTTTAAAAAACAAACAAGGGGAGATGGGACTGTAGTTAGAAACAAAGCTAGACTTGTGGCTCAGGGTTATTCTCAGTATGAAGGGATTGATTTTACAGAAACTTTTGCACATGTTGCTCGTCTTGAGGCCATTAGAATTCTACATGCATTTGCATCATCCTGTGGTTTCAAACATTATCAAATGGATGTTAAAAGTGATTTTCTTAATGGCTTCATAGGCGAAGATGTTTATGTAAAACAACCCCTGGTTTTGAAAACCCCAAATACCCACATAAAGTCCTTAATCCTCATAAGGCTCTTTATGGACTCAACAAGCCCCTCGGGCTTGGTATGATAGACTTAAGTCTTTTCTTCTTGAGCGAGGGTATTTGATGGGATCTATCGATAAAACCCTGTTCACTCTCAGGCATGGCAAAGAGTTGCTCCTAGTTCAGATTTACGTTGACGATTTCATCTCTAGTGGCTCTTCTCATGCTTTGGTTGCCAAGTTTGCAGATGCCATGAGCAGGGAATTTGAGATGTCCATGATGGGAGAACTCACATTTTTCCTTGGTTTGCAAATCAAACAAAGCAAACAAGGTACCTTCGTCCACCAGATGAAGTACACCAAGGACCTACTCAAGACGTTCGACATGGCTGATGCGAAGCCCCTCTCCACTCCAATGGCTACATCGGTAGCATTGGATCCTGATGAGGATGGAGAAGCCATAGATCAGAAGGAGTTCCAAAGCATGATCAGCTCCCTCCTCTACTTGACTGCTACGAGACCGGACATACACTTTGAAGTGTGTCTGTGTGCTCATTTTCAGGCTTCGCCACGTGCTTCGCACTGCCAAGCGTTCAAGCGAATTCTTGGGTATCTCAAACGTACTCTCGAGTTTGGCATTTGGTATTCTTCATCTTGCTCTTTGTGTCTTTGTGGTTATTTAGATGTGGATTTTGCTGGATGTAGAATTGATAGGAAGAGCACCTCTGGTACTTGTCATTTTCTAGATACTTCTCTAGTTTGTTGGTCTTCCACAAACAGTCTAGTGTTGCGCAATCTACGGCCGAGGCCGAATATGTTGCTGCAGCTAGCTGTTGCTCACAGACTTTGTGGATGGTTTCCACTTTGCGGGATTTTGGGTTAGACTATAAGAGTGTTCCTCTATTTTGTGACAATACTAGTGCTATTTGCATTGCAAACAACCCAGTGCAGCTTTCTAGAACCAAACACATTGATGTGAGATATCATTTTTTCAGAGATCGCAATGAGAAGGGTGATATTGAGCTTCAATATGATGATACCCAGAACAAGCTTGCCGACATTTTTACCAAACCACTTGATGCATCCCGATTTTCTTATTTGCGTGCGGAAATGGGTATTTGTCATCCTCACGACATTTTGTGAGGGGAGCATGTTTTATGTTTGTCGCATTGGCTTCCTTATGATGATTTATTGAGTCATTTTGTTGCATTTATATTCCTTTGCATGATTGTCATTATCATGATGTCTCAGCTCTGTTTAATAAATCTAACTTCAAAATGAGCATGATTTTAATTTACAAAATTCAAAACTTGATCACTGCTTAGTCTTGTGTTTAGCATGTGTAGCACCTAATTACTTTAGCTATCTTTTATCTGCCTGGTAGCTAGAATCCTTACTATGGATGCAAAATTGAAACTTGAGAATAATATTGCTACTAATGGAATCATACAAAAAATGTTACATGACAAAAATCAAATATCCATGATTTATGTGCTAAAAATGAAAAGATCCAGGCGGGTTTGCTTGTCGCACTTCTTTATTCTAGACTGCGTACCATTGCACTTTGGTATGAACTGAGATAATTTAGTGTCTGCCAAAATCACTGCCTTAAGCTTCTAATGGTTTTTCTTGACCTAGGCTTGGCTTAGTTGGAAAGCATAAGGTAGATGAGCAAATAACCCCTGGCAATATTAAAGAATTGCAAAGTTCTGAATCACTTGCTAATCAAGCTTTCTAAATAAACCATGACGCTTGGACTTGCTTTCCTAGGTGGAAATTGTTTAGCTTTTGCAATTCTTGCTTTCCCATATCTAGATGCCTAGTCTAAGTGGTGATGTTTTTATTTTTCAAAATTCTCAAATCTCATGCCTCACACATTGAACGTGGAATATATTACCTTGAACTGAGCATCTGAACGTGACACTATGATTTGGCATATTTTTGCACCATATGTTTTCACAGTTTTCATCATCTCGAAGCCTTGCATTGCCAATGGGGAGAAAAATGTATGTGTGCTTACCCAAGGGTGCTTATGGATATGATTCATGCGGAGGCCTTGGATGGAAGGGCTTTGGAAGGTGGCGAATGTACTCCGAAGGTGGGGCTTCGGAGTATGGCTGACTTGAGGTACTTCAGCCATGCATGGCTTCGGTACATGGACTGAGAGAGTTCGAGCTGGGAGTAGTTGCAAAGCCATGGTGGTCCACTCCGGAGGTGATGGTGTGAAGGCTCAAAACTGTAATTGTATCGAAGGCTGAATTCGTTGAAGCAAAGGCCATCTAGCTCCAAGCTTCTCACCGAAGCTACTGCACACCTCGCGTGTGAAGGGGGGCTTCAGAATACTACAAAATTGCAAAGGCTGATCGTGTCTGCTCTACAAAAGTTGATGTTGTCTCCTCTGCAAAGCTGACAAAAGAAGCCTCCAAATAAAATAGACTACCATATGTACCCCTCATCTAGCTGAGACAAAAATAGTGTAAACCCTAGGGGTAAAGTAGTCTATTCACAGGGTTGAATAGTGCCTATAAATAGTGAAGGGTGGCTAGGTCTAGGCAACACTTTGGGCAGCCATTTTTAGAACTCCAGTGCTAGCCGCCACATCCATGTACTCTGTCCTGTGAGTTCATTTTGTGTTCCTTGTTCATGCAATGAAAGCCCTAGGAGTATTTGTGTCTTTTCCTATATTTGAATTGTCTATAAAAGACCACCTAGTCCTACGGTTTACACAAACACATCCAATGAAAAATTAGAGTTCACTTTTGATTTTTCCACATATCTTTTTTTTGGTTCTTCTAATCTACCACCGACTAGCCACAAGTTCCTGTTCCATTGTTTCCTCGCCACCGCCAGGAAGAACGGTGATGCATAGATCCATGTAGAACTGGTTTTACTTCAATTTTCTCCTCCTGTGAAAAACCAGAGTTGGCTTTTTGAGGATTACTGTGCATCCGGTATTTCTTTTTCGTGGAGATTCTTTGGGGGTTTTCCGGCGGTGTGGGGAACGAAGTCCCCGGTGGGCGCTTAGGCGATCAGCACTGGGCGAGAGTCCTATAGATGCAGTATTGTTTGACGATTCGATGGAGTATACACGTGAAGCAGTATGGTGGCACATGAAGCAGAATATGAAGTTTCTTCACCAACATTTTTTAGAACAGTAACTCCATCTTGATCCTCGTGCTTTTGTAGTAGATTAATTCTGGTTGATTATTTTGTGATTATTTCAATTGCTTAAAAGCACTTTATTTTCAATTTTCATGATGAATATTCATTGATATATATGTGATCCTTGTGCTTGAAAAGTTGTTGTTGAATCATCTATAAGCATAGTTTATTCCCTGTATTTTATTAACTGTCTATGATCTTTTGCCATGCGCTTGATGATATATGTGTGTTATGTCGAAATGCTTATAGATATGTCATTTAAAATTTAAGTAGTCTTTAATCTGCCTAGTGTGGTGTGTACGAGTGTCATTTCAATCAGAACATTGGTCAATTTTTGAAGGCAAGATTATTTTTGTGCTTATGATTTCTCAGACTATCGCATCATTTCATATATGACAGGAGAGTGATAGCACTAGCTTTTTTGGTTTTCTTTGTTGTGTTAATTTATTTGCTTCTGCTTGTTCCTTTAGAGGTGCATTGGGCGTTTAGAAAAGTCCATCAATTCGAAAGAAATTTTTGAGATGCCTATTCACCCCCCTCTAGTCACTTGTTTCGGTCCTACACAAGATGAACAAGCACTCAAGATACTAAGAGTGGAGTTCTATAACGTGTATCCAGCGAACTAGACCATCACGGGATAACACAACAAAGTAGTGAGACTAAACTTTGATCTAAGAAAAACTCATCTACAAACGAAGTCACTAGGGTATTTATAGCCCTAGGCACATTTCCAAAGTTTGGAAACTAATTACATATAGAAACTACTAATTATTTCCTAAACAGATTGACTAGAATAAACAAACACACATTATTTTGGTGACTGTGTTCTCCTTGGAAGGAATCTGGATGTTTATTTGGATCCATTGGAAAGAGGATGTCTCATGCTTTCCAAAAAGTCCAAGATCATCCAAATCGGAGTTTCCATGAAAAAGTTATACTCGTTTAAATTTGGTGTTGTTCATGTAGTCCGAATCTGAATCTAATATTCTCAAACATGTAGAACTTTATCTGCACTTTCTATTGGCACAAAAGTAACATCCTAAACTTGTATATTATCTTTGGATGACCTTTACTTTGTCCCCGATAAACTTCCCATTTATGACAAAAGTTGGTTAAAGCCCAAGCCCTATAAGGATCTGACATGGTCAACAGAAGTCAAAGAGGCTCAGGCAAAGGGTGGTCAAAGAAATCCATCTATTATACGTTACCGGGTATGGAGGAGCCGATAGAGATAAAAGATAGAATCAGTTTCGATTGTAGTGGATGGCAAGTCTCCATACTATTATTATGTACCTATCAGGTAGATTTGATATACACAACTACAACTAGAAAACTACTCTCGGTGCATCGCCACCTTTGTGATGAGGACATCACTTCACATGATACGCACATGGAGCCTCCACCTACAATTCAATTACAAGGACCAATCACACGCGCCCGTGCCCGTCGCTTGAACCATGAGGTTAATTCTTTCCTTAGCAACTATGTTAATATTTGTTTGGACGGGATGCTACTGAATACTAGTGATATTTTGTTGCTTAGGAACATGGGAGATGGAATAGAAGAGTTGGAGTTGAAGACGGAGTCGCACGGATGATTTGAAGTCAAGAATTCGCTGGTTCGGACTACATCGACCACCATGCACCAAAATGGGCATAACTTCCTCATACGAAGTCCGATTGGCGCATTCTTGGACTTTTTGGAAAGCTAAGGAGAAGACACTTTTTTTCTTGGCGGGATTTCTCGTTACTCATGTCAGCATTCTCACTCCTGGATCGTTTTCCGTTGGTCTCGCCTCATTTGGAGTCTCGAGTCGTCCTGTGTGTTTGAAACAGTCCTGCGTGACAGAATTGGGCCGTGTTGGCCCATAGTCTGAGTCTGTTCGCCTTCTACTGAGTCTGTTCACCTTCTACTAAGTCTGTTCGTCTTCTACAGGCTGCCCACGCCTTATATACTCACACCAGCCACCTTTAGGGTTAGGTTTTGCTTTGTTTGCATCTACACTTGTGTGTTTAGATCCCGCCTCTTGCACCGGACCGATTGGCTGCTGCATTGGCGTTTGTGAAACCTCACCTTATCATCGTTTGTCTGTGATTTGGCATTCGACTTGTATCCCTCCTGTTCTTGCTTGTGTTCTTGGGTTCGCTTGCAGGAATTAGCCTTCGTGGCGAGGTCAATCGCGTCCTGCGTGGTTGATAACCAACGGAGACAGTGGTGTAACGATTGCAAGGTTTTGATCCGTCGGACCGGAGCCTTGGATCGCCAACGTCGAGATTCTCCACCAATCCAAGTTATCCCTACCTAACGGAAGATCTAGACCAATCTCCCATCACTTTGTTCATTCAAGGTTAATCTCAGTGGGACTAGACACCTGGAGCTGGGTTGCATCACTTCGACCTCTAGCGAAGGGGTAAGTCCCACCACCCCGATAATTTTATTGGCTAGATCGGTGTTTCCTGAGCCTGCATTGCTTCAATCACTTATGGTGCACTGGTTCGGTCAGTATAATCATTGGTTTATCTTGATGTATCAGCTACGTCATCCAAGGCTGCATTGTTATGATCTCTGAGATTGATTTAGATTAGATATAGTATTTTGAGGTTTCATCAGTTAGGTCCGATATCTTGATCAATTTTATGTGATTTATTGTTGTGCATCATTCATCTAAATACAGTATGCCTTACGTGTTGAAATACTGAGTTATTCGTTATTTAGCAATTATCTTGGTTAAGTATGATATAACTGTTATGATGATTTGATAGTATAGACGCACTATGTGGTATACTAGATTTAGGTTCTATCGGAGCACAAGCCGATAGGTTATCTTTAATTCCATGTCGCATATCATCTGCATCAGAGATCATCAATTGACTCGAATATACAGTGCATCACTTGCCCGATTATCGACCCAATCCATGCGGGTACTGTGTATTGGCCGATTGCCTAATCAGCCAGATGATGGCCAGTTTCTTGTCTCGTGATGCTTACCTGATGGTTTACATGCATCATGTGCTATGGATTCTCTTGATCGATAGCCATCGGCTCGATAGCCGATGGGAGTTGCTACTAATGTCTTTTTGTACCTTATCAGTTATAGGGTCAAAGTGATTGGTATGCTCAGAACCCCAAGATTTTAGGACCTGCACTAGAGTTAAATAGATCTCCCAGGCCGCAGGCATCACCGAGAATGACAATGACATGTTTTTGGCCCAACACGCTTTTTGGCATGCCCGGTGGGACCATCCTCGGACGACTCAACTATGGCGGGCGAGCTCAACAACAATAACATCATCCCGATCAGCAAAAGTTGTGCCTCGAATCCTTCGGCATGACTCGGTCTTGCCCTATCTAAAGGAATCAACTGCCAAAGCCGACCTTAATAGAGGAAGCCTGCCAATAGACTGAAATCCACCACGTCAGTTTTATGGAAGCTATTGACAAGGCACTCCATCACACCCTTATTAATCACTCCGAGGTGTTGGTCAACACCCTGCACGGGTTGACCAAGAAGACTATTGACGGCATCGTAGCTCACAAACCGGTGCAAGGTTTGTTGTATACCACCCATTGATGAGCTGAAGAAGAGGAAATACTACTAGTGGCACAACTCTCTGTCGCACCACACCAACAAATGCAAGGTATTAAGGCAACATATTCAATTATCCATAGAACAAGGCCGAATCAAGTTCGATGATGGAAATAAGCCGATGAACATTGATGGACACCCTTTCTGGTCAATATGGTGCATGCAAACCATATTGATGATCGACGTGCAGAAAGAGACATACGTACCAACAAGGATCGAGTCACTTTATCAATTCTGATCAACAAGTATAAAAGAAAACAAGGGAAGAGGTAGATTATTGAGATGACTGAAACCACCTGCAGTTTAACCCCCACTAGAATTGTGAATTTTTCATTTTTTGTTGGAATAAAGGAATAAGCCTGCCGTTCATGGAAAACTATTCTGAATGCAGTGATGATAAAGGCAGAAGAGAGAGCGATCGGAGATCCCACAGTGACAAGACAAGATCATATGATCGGGTGACAAGGTCAAGCATGCATCAAAGGCAATCACAATGGAGGCCATCAGTACATGAAAGGCTTGGTCCCATCAACGGCAAAAGGGATGGACAATTGGCTAGTGATGAGGCAGCAGAGAGAAATCCGCAATGGTGGCCAAATGGGATTTTTATGAAAAACAAGAAAAGAAGGGTGCATCAGCTATGGTAGAAAGAACTAAAGGTAGCATATCACGGTGACAAGTTTTATCGGCCCAAGTAAGTCAAGAATGAATGGTGAGTTGAAGGGAAGGCCAATCAGGATGACAAGAAAGATGCAGGGGTGAACATGGTATTCTTCCTCCCTACAGAATATCAGGCTGCCCCCGATAGCGACGATGAACAAGCTGAGGAAATGGCCCAGTTGGTACTAACGCCCCAATCGACAATATTCGACAAACCAGAAGACCCCGAGCATCAGCACCTGAAGCCTCGTTATATTGAGGGACTAGCCAACGGGAAGCCAATGTCCAAAATGATGATAGATGGAGGGTCAACCATCAACGTAATGTCGTATGCTACCTTCTAGAAGTTGGGAAAAGGCCCGGAGGACCTAATCAAGACCAATATGGTACTGAAGGACTTCGGCGCTAACTCATCAGAGATGATGGGGTTCTAAATGTAGAACGGATGGTTGGTAGAAATACAACGCCAATCACATTTTTTATCATCAAAGGTAAAGGCTCCTATAGCTTACTATTGGGGCACGATTGGATCCATGACAATTGTTGCGTCCCATCCACAATGTATTAGTGCCTAGCACAATGGGTCAGCGACCAGCTGGAAATTATACCCGCCGACAAATCGGTCAATGTAGTAGTAGCCAATTTGTCGGTATGGAAGATGGAAGGAGTTGACTGCCTATCACGTAGAGCATGGGATGGTGATTTTCTCGAGGTGTCGAGTGATGGAGGCAAACCAATCAGTAATGAACCACACAAACTTAAGCTTTGAAGGCACCATCGATGAGATGGAAGGTAAACCTAGTCAAGGCTTCACCACAACCGCTGAACTATATTAGGTAGACCTTGGACATGGCGACCGACCGAGATCAACCTTTGTAAGTACTCAACTTCCTAATGAAATAAAAAATCAATTAATTGTGTTATTATGAGAATATCGGGATTGCTTTGCATGAGAATATCTTGAGAGTCCACGTTTGAACTGGTTGATCGTAGAGCATCAGCTTCCGATAAAGCGGGGATATCGGCCATTCAAGCATCCACCTCAGCGATTCAAGGCGGAAATATATCCACACGTCAAAGTTGAGGTAACTAGATTATATGATGCAGGGTTTATAAGACCATGCCAATATGCAGTGTGGGTATTTGTTGGTGTAAAAGATTACGCCGATAGGTTTGAGTGGTTTAGACTTGGTGGATGGATTTGCCTTTAGTAGAGCCTCTAGGATGGATAATAAATCGGCTATATGGCTATATTTCTTGCTTTCGGGAGAAGGTCCATGTACAATACAAGGGGAAGATATTTATAGGAGGCGACCTCATGGGGAAAATACCCTTTAACCCTAGAGTTACATTCGTCATTATAGACCCTATACCATAGCCCCTGTAGGGACACGATGGTACTAGTTTTATACAACTACCCAGTTAGGGCTAACGTCTAATTGGAGTGACGACGCATGTATGGCCTTGATGTGAGCTTAGTCACGACCCGATTGCTATAGGACCCTCCCGTCCCATTCAACGGGATTCACCCAACACTATAGCTGTCACATCTTTACTTTAGTGGTTGTCTTCTGGAGGCCATCGTAGAAGGAAGAGCTTTGTCCTAGCCCTCCGAATGGGACTGTCTTTGGAGGCCCCTTTGGAGACTTCGGGTCCTTCAGGGGGTCTCCATTCGGTCCCCGACTGGGCTTTTTGCATAGTTACCTTTGGCACGCCATTAGAGGCTTCAGACCTACATGGAGGCTCACGTTCAGGTGACGCTTTTAGTAGTCCGGGGCGACCATCCCGTGGTTCTGCATCTGGTCCCAGTGGGCTGCGCATGCACAGACTTCGAGGCCATCTTCGGGATTCATGATCACATTTCTACCACTGACAGGATTATTTCTCCACAACAGTAGCCCTCGCATGTGTCCATTTGATTGACCTACAAATGAGAAAGGGGGCATGCACTAGAAAAAATGGCATAATGGAATTTCAAAGGGCGAGCAAACCTCTCATCTTGGTTTGGGCGACTTTGACGGTCAAAGGACTCGATATGACAGTATCCAATGTTAAGGCACCTCGTCGATTGGGTTCCCACTCATAGCCTCAGGTTCCTAGGGTTCCCTTTTGGACGTGCCTCACTGTGGCCCCACTTGTCAGCCTTGGGGGAATGCAAATCGTCACAACAGAGACTTGTCGTGTAAGCTTCAGATTTCTATAAAAGTCAGTGGTCCCCATTGCCGTCGAGCCCTCACTCATTTCTAGTTTCTTCTCTACTGATCGCTTCTCTTTTCCTAGTTTTTGCCTTCGGTCATTAGCCTTATTCCCCAGGGCGGACCTACATTCCTAGGAAGATGATGAAGAAAAAGAGCGTTGTTCCGGCCTTGGATCGACACTTAATCCAGCAGCAGACAGTGGTGGCTACAACTGGCGGGGCAGCAGCTACACTTAACCCACTTAATCTAGGTGAGGCTTCTTGGAGGAGAGCCCATCCTCGAGCCGCGTGAAGGGGGAGTCATCGTCTTCAAGGCCTTCTTTGAAGCGGGGCTTGGGTCCCCTGCCTTGGGGCTCTTGGCGGAGGTCCTCCATTTTTACAACGTAGACCTACCACACCTATCTCCGAACGCCGTCACTCGCTTGGCCGTCTTCGAGTGGGCCATGAGGGCAGAGGACTACAAGGGGAGGGTCGAGGTCTTCACGAAGATGCATGACTCTAGCTGCCAACTGAAGAAGCGGTACAAGCCGGACGACTCTATGATGCTTCTAGCTTACGGGAGTGTTAACTTTCAGCTTTGGAATGAGTACGCAGACTCCTTCCCTGTGAAGGCCATCAACGAGTGGTGGTATTCTGACTGGATCCACCACTGGTTCTATGTGGCAGTTGGGATGGACTCCAAGATGACTGAGCCCTTTCACTAGATCTTGTATTAGAGGGAAGTCGATGTCTCAGCGAACACATTCTTGTTTCTGGCCCGCATTATGCTTCTACACCTTGTAGCTTAGTGAATGAGTGTGCGGGATGTGGCCCAAGAGTTTGTCTCGCTCTAGATACCCCCTTTGAAGGCGCTAAGGATGGGACGCTTCCTAGAGACATATTTCAGCCTTCTCGGTATGTTGCGGCTTCTTTGTTTTTGCAAGGGTGTAACACTGCTAATTTTAGAGCAATAAAATAAATTCAGAAAAATCAGAATTTTAAGGAAATATTTATTTTTATTCTCAAAAAGGTTAACAAGGTATAAGTGTTCAAAAATCTAGAGAAATAATTCAAAACATGGTCTGAAAAATTTATATTATGTTCCTAAGGCCAAGATACAATTTTATGATTTTTTACAAATTTTTCCAACCTTTGCTTCTAGCTCATAATCTATAAAGTATTTTCTGTTATTACTTTTATTGGAAAATGAATTATAAATAGCAGTGTGCCACTCCCCTCATTTCTCTCTCTCTCCAGTCGGCCCAACACATCCACCACGCCACCCGCTCACTGACCAGCGGGCTCCGCCTATCAACGCGCTTAGTCTAACCCAGACCCCGGCCCACTTGTCAGTCCCCTCCCCTCATAGCTCACACCCCGGCCCCACCTGTCAGTATTGACCGTTAAATCATGCAACCTCTCGCGCTCGTTGACCACTAGACTCCCCTGTCAGGTCGTCGTCTACCTCGCACTCCCGAGATCCCCGACCACCGCTGTAATGCCCTAGTGCCTCCACCGTGGTCCCGAGCCCCGCTTAACGCTGGAAAGTTAATCCCCTTAACCCCTGCAATCGATTCCCCTCGGATCCTCTCGCCGTTAAGCCTCAGAGCGTTGTAATTGCCCAAGTTAAACCTCACCGGGGTAATGAGGTTTAATCCCTTGATTTCCCCATTTCTCGCCATTGTTAACCTCACCGAAGCACTATGAAATGGCCCTTGGCCACACCGCGTTCGCCACACTGCTCAATTTCCCTCTTGACCAAGCCCGAGCGCTAGCACCCCCGTTTTAGCGCCGCCCCTCTGTCCTGCCTCCGACCGCCGCTCATCATCGTCGGAGTACTCCCCTTGCCCCAAAGACACCACCGGAGTGATCCCCATCGCCCCCTCGACCTCGACCACCACATCTCTCGAGCTCATCGTCACCAGAACATCATAGCTCATGAGGACCCGAACATTTGCCTCCAGCCCACACGTCGTCGGCCTCATCTAGTCGACCCCGAGCCTCGCTGACGGTACCATCAGGACCCCTCACTATTCTCATTGCATTTTTGGGATTAGGTCGAACTTTAGGCCATTGTCGCCGCCACTAGGGCCCTCAACGTACTCAGCCATCACTGGAGAAGACGACTGACATAGTAGTTATATTGTGCCATGTAGGATCTGATTTCGACCGCCCGATCGCGATCAAACGGTAAGGATTAAATCATATCTGCGGTTTAATCCTGGCCGCTTGATCCGAACGAAGGGGTACCGAGAGATATCAGCTGTCCGTTTTCAATTAAAGTCCAGCTGTCCATAGCACAATGTCGTGAACCCATTCCACCGTGGACCACAAGCTGAATTAGGATTTAAATTAAATTCTATAAATTAGTTTAAACTTTAGAAATTCATAACTTGCTCAAATTAACTCCAAATTTGACCATTCAAATTTCAGAAAGTTTATGTTTTTATTCTATTCCTGTTCATCCAATAAAATTTATATGCTTACACTGTATATTTTATTTTATTTTATTTTATTGTTATTAAAATAATATTGAATAAATAAAATCCTAACTTCAAAAATTCATAACTTCTTGGGATTAACTCTGAAAATTACCATTCCAACTTCAGAAAACTTGTATTTTTCTTATCTTCAGGTTTATCCAATAAAAGTTATATGTTTATACTAAATATTTTACAATATTTGAATGGGGATTAAAATGGAATTTAAGAAATCATTTTATAACATCAAAAATCACTAACCCCCTTAAATTAACTCTAAAAATCCCTATTTTAATTTTAGAAGCTTTATATTTTTACCCCCATACATTTGACTCAATATAATTTATAAGCTTGTGTTGTGATTTTATATTGTTTTAATTGATTATTATTTCTCGATTTGCGCATCGAAAAGATTACGACGCCGTTGAAGAGCCGGAATACTTTCCCGAAGCTCACCCTTCTCCTTTTGCTGAACAAGGCAAGTCACCAACCCCATTTTGAGCATATTGAACCCAAATTTTAATTAAATACCGCTAAAACTCATATGTTATATTTGCATTAGTCAAATGAATAACCCTACATTATATTTATTGGATCCCCAACCTTGATGTGCAAACCCAAGCCATGCTATCGAGCCTGAATTCCTTGTCACCAGTATACTTATTAATATTAGAAGTGTCCAATGTATCGACACAACCGCTATAGGCTTAAAAACAAGTCGTATGTACTTGGATTCTGATATATGATCCCCTATGTCTCTCACCCCTAGTATTCCGTTTGACTTGCAGTTTGTTTGATAAGTTAGCATGGTGGGTTCTGGGTGCAAGCGAGTGTATTGGTTAGTTGCACCGAGGGCACTATAAGGACCTATCTACGAGATTCATCGCAAAGCACTTCCGTACCAACCACAAGTCTAGTGGGTAAGTCTTAACTAGAGGTATGGGTCGTTCCAACCCGAGGCACTATGTGGAGATGGGCAAGTAGCACCTGGGGGTGGCTTGGGCCATGTGGCACAAAAGGTGGAGCAACATTGGTCCCGTGCACCGGCATGCCGTCGAAACCTATAGTGTGTGTCATTGAGTTGGAGGGTGTTGGCGTAAAAGATTACGCTAACAGGTTTCTGTAGATTAGAAACTAACAAACGAAGTGTTTGCGAAGTAAACTATTCCAAGCCTCCGAGAGGATAACAACTTAGAATAGTTCGAAGTTGTGTATTGAATAACTTGTATTCGGTCCCTATTACAGGGTGAAATGGGGGGTATTTATAGGCCCAAATATTAAGGAAAAGACCTATTTACCCCTCTATTACAACCAACATAGTGGAAACTATTCGGTACCCTTGATAGGGCTAAAATGGTAAAAGACTAATCTAATAATATAAAAGATAAATCTTCCATCTTAGCTGGCAATAACGATCTCGAAAAGCCTTAGTTCGAAGATTTACTCCGAACCAATGCCTATCTTCGTACTTCGAGCTTGACTTTGGGTATCTTCGAAGATGGACATCTGGAAACCTTCGAATCTACTATCTGGTTTCATGGTGTTGTGGCAATAACCCCGAAGATGAGATATTTTCCCCCAACAGTAGCCCCTCGAATATGCTTCTCCGTTTAACCTGTAATGTTAGGAGAGCAGTATACGGAAGGAAAAAATAACCAGGCATAGGGGTTATTAGATTTCAATTCATCTCCGAAAAGTACAAAGATATAACTCCGAATTAGTCTTAAGATAATTACTTTCGAACTATCTTAAAACCGACTCAGGAAGTTCGAAAGTCTTCTAGACTTAGAAGAAATAGCCGTTAGTTTTCTGTTCCTAACAGAAACCGCAGAATGCGTTAATTTCGGAGAAAAGTAACGGCAGGAATGCGAAACGGCATGGACTAACAGTAAAAATGTAAAGTCTAGGCTATAAATAGAGGGCCTAGAACTTACCCGGTTACCTTTTCACTGCTCTCTCGCAAACAGAAAACCTTCTGAGCCCTTTGAGTTCTTTGAGCCTTAGCCTCCATTTTCCCCAAAGTAACCCAGCGACTGCAATGGTGAAGACTAAGGGTTCTGGAGCCCGTCGACCTTGGCTCGGCAGCAAGCGGCGGCAGCAGCAGCGGCTGCGGCGTTGGCGACGGTACTTCCGGCATCGACAACGACATCCATGGCGGCAGGAGGGAGAAATCCCCAAAATGTCGATGATCAAAGTCTCTGCCCGCCATCAACGAAGTACCTGGACCATTCTTTCCAACTGGGATCTTCTACATGCAAGAGGGAATCACTGGCTATCGCAGTAGAAGGAAAGATTAGCACCGGAGTTATGATTCGTAAGCCCGGAAAAGAACTCATCCCGTCGCCAAGGCCCGGAGAAGTGGTTGTCTTCGAAGCCTTCTTCGAAGCCGGTTTGGGCCTCCCAGCAGTTGACTTCCTGGCAGAGGTACTCGATTTATTTCATGTCACCCTCCCTCAATTATCTCCGAACGTAGTAGCTCGACTGGCTATCTTCGAATGGGCACTGAGAGCCGAAGGCTGTGAGGGGAGGGCAGAAATCTTCGCTGCGCTACATAGGGCTTCGTGTCAGCCGAAAACCTTCGTAGCTCCCGGAGGTGAAAAAGTAGTGGTAGCCTTCGGAAGCATCAATTTTAGGCTTCGGGACGAATATGCTCTTTAATTTCCTGCTAAGGCTATCAATGCAAGATGGTACACAGACTGGGTCATGAGATGGTTCTATGCCGAAGATGGGGCGAGCAATCCTCTAGCCGGACCTCTGAAAGAAATCCAATTCCGGAAAGAAGCCCTAGTGCAACCAGGCCAAGGTCAGCTCGAAGCTCGCCTCAACTTGCTTCAGAGGATCAGCCGAAGGTTGAGCATGCGGGACTTAGCCGAAGAGTTCCTTGGATTACAAATTTCTCCACTGATGGCCAACTGGCCTATCATCTTCGAAGAGGATTCGGAAGGCGGTCTCCGAAAAATCACTTCAACTTCGAGCCCTGCAGCTAACTTCGAAGACAACATGTATTATGCATATTCATCCGAATAAAAACTAACTTGATTCATTTTTTAGCTTCTTCAGCCCCTATTACTTCGGAACAAATAGTAAGGGCTTCGGAGAAAATTTTGGGCGCTCCAACTCCGGTTGAAAAGGAATGGAGAATGAAGTTGGTCGGAAGTTGGGAAAGATTTAACAGAGTGTGGGGGATGCTGGGAATCACTCCGCCCCCTTTGATGGATTGGGTGCCTTCGGAGAAAGGGCCTAAGAAGAGGAAAACTGAAGCCGGAGCTTCAAGCTCCGCCAAAACTCCAATTAAAAAGGTGGCTAAGAAACCCAGAAAACCTGCACCTCCAAGCCCAAGAGCTTCAACCTCCGGTTCTAAAGAGGATGAAGGTAAACTATTAGTGAGGTTGATTGATGAAGATGCAGCTCAAACAGATATTCATATCGAAGATGCTGCAGGTATGCTGGAGTCTCAGGCTAACCTAGAAGAAGTGAGAACTCCGAATGCTCAAGAGGATTTGCCTCAAGGGGAAGAGCAAATCGAAGCCCCTACGACTGAAGGTGAAGTCGAAGTTGCTGTGACTTCGGTCTTGGATGAAGGGAGGACTGCTCAAGAAGATACTCCGGCAGTTGAAGTTTTGACTCTGGATTCAGACGAAGAACTCACCTTCGATCCTCCGAGCAGTCCGATGCTCGCTCGCCAAAATGTCGAAGGTAAACTTCGTATAATTTTCTTGTTCTTTTCTGCAACATTATACAGTGTATAATACCTTTGCTTTTGCAGAACCCTCTTCTGTGGAAGAAGTACGTCGCGAAGATCCAATTCAAGGACCTTCAACAACTTCAGAGCCGAACCTGGAAGTCGCTCAAAAGGGGCCTGGAAGGGGTAAAAGGAATATAGAACCCCTCCCTGCTCTAGGATCAACTCCGTCTGAATCAACAGACGAGAGTAAATCTACGGAAGGGGGGCCATCTACCGAAGCTCCGAGGACCTCAGCAGAACGCTCCGGAGCTTCGCCAAGCAGTGATGACCAAGAAGCTTCGACAATGCTCCCTCTTTTAACTCCTTTTTTGGACCAAGAACCGGGCTTCAGACTCTGCTCAAACCTTTAGGTCGAGCCAGTCGCGAAGTCGGGGAGACGGAGCTGGTAGCTATTTTAAGCGAGGCGAAGAGTTCGGAGCTAAATGTTGCCATGGAACGAGCAGCCTACCAGGTATGGAATACCTTTGAAATAATAACAAATTATAGATGAATAATTTCTTACTTCGGTTTTTCCTTTTCTTAGCAAGCGGTCTTGGCCCGTGCTGCAACTTTATCCGGCGAACGTGAAATTGCTCAGCTTCAGGAAGAAAACGAAGCTCTTCAGCGCAACTTATCTTTCTCCGAAGCTAGAGTGGTTCAAATGAATAATATGATTTCAGCAGAACACAGGGCCAGACAGGGTTTGGAGGCTGCAAATAAGGAGCTCGAAGCGGAAAGGATCGTGCTTCGAGCGGAAATCAAAAGGGTGCGGTTGGAGCATGCTAATGCGTGGTCCGAGCTTGTCAGGCTCCAAGAGGAAGCTAGCCAACTCTAAATCAGAAGAATACTTTAACCACGGAGAATGCTAGGCTTTCCGGAGTTCTAGGAGAAACGACTTCGGCCAAGGATGCATTAAACGAAGAAAAGCTTAAGTCCGAGAAGGTGGCTACGGAAGTCATAGAACAAATGCTAGGTGTTCTGGAGTACTTCGGTACTACTGGAATGCTTCCTTCAGATGACAACGTCACTCTGCTGCGCCGGTTAAAAAGGATCCAAGGAGCAGCGAAGCAAATGAAGACGACGGGCATTCGTTATGGAGAACTCTCCGAACAAGTGTCTGCCATCGGACTACTTCGTTACTACGAAGATCTGGGCCGATCAATAACTCCGAGTGCAGAGGGCCCTATTACCTTCGACGACGAGTGACTTCTGACTCCTTCCGAAGGCGTGACCGCTGCCTGGCAGGCCTTCCAAGCTTCATGGAGAGCCGAAGGTCGCACTGCGATCAAGGCTTGGATCGACGAAGGTCAATGCCAAAAGCAAGTTCGGACCCAAGCTTCAAGCAGTCAGCCTCCTCCGAACCCGCAGGTTTAGAAATAATTTAGGATTTTTGACTATGTAAAGCTTCGTGCTTATGAACCTTTATCAATGAAAATTTGTTTATCATATTTTTAGGCTTTGTCTCATACGGAAGATATCGAAGTGTTAGATATTAACGACGAACTTCGCTCATTATGGAACACCTTCGAACTTCTAAAGACTTACAAGCGTCCTCGATTTTTAATTCCTCGAGATAGCTCCGGTGTAATTGCGCCCGAAGTAATCAAAGATATACTGTCTTATATTAAAGAGGAAGAAAAAGAGGTTAGCTTGAACACTTCATCTTCTGAAGACGTTACCTGGTCTGAAAACGAAGATGAAGCTCAAAATAAAAGATCTGAAGATCTTAGAAGCTGGGAAAGGAGCCCCGAACAGCTTCGAACTTGGTCCGAGCTTCAACAAGAACAGAAGGATTTTAGAGCTTCGAAGGGAGGCAAAAGAGTTAAACGCAAAGTTGTTAGAACTCCTGGTGCTGGAACTAGTCGTTCCAACCCTAGCTCTAGAGACCGAAGAGGTCTTCGATTCCTTCTTGGTATAGATACCAATTTTTCATGATGTAATCTGTAAACACATTCGTTTGAATAATGAATACCGATTTAAAATTGTCTCCATATTTACTAGCCCCTCTTTGGGATATGCAACTTCGAACTGTATTCAAAGATGGTTATGCGCAAAGAAAAAACTTCGGAGTACAATTTTTTGGGGGTTCGGAGCCCCTCTGCAATTTAAAGATCTTTTAAAATCTCATAAAGTGTCTTCGACTATTTGTAGTCGGAAGAATGGCAACTTAGTACCTTTGTTTTTTGAAAGAAATCATTTGAGATAACTTTCAAGATACCTTAGTATCTTAGATAATTTGCCACTTTGGACTATGTTAACAGATATTCGAAGCTCATGGTTCAAATTCTGTTTTGCTTTAGCCACCTTCGGCTCATTTTTGCGATCTCTGTCGAACCAATGGTTCGGAGTTTGCAATGGTCTCTTTGGACTCTTTTTACGGATGTCTACCAGCCAATGGCTTGGACTCCGTATATTTTGGCCACATTCGGCTCTTTTTGCGGAAGTCTACCAGCCAATGGCTTGGACTTCGCAGGTTTTGGCCACCTTCTGCTCTTTTTATGGAAGTCTACCAGCCAATGGCTTGGACTCCGCAGGTTTTGGCCACCTTCGGCTCTTTTTACGGAAGTCTACCAGCCAATGGCTTGGACTCCGTATGATGTGGTTTTGGGCTCTTTTACGGATGCCTACAAGCCGGTGGCTTGGACTCCGGATTATGTCAGCCCCCACGTCGGAAGCTTCGAACCAATGGTTCTGGCCCGCATTATGCTTCTACACCTTGTAGCTTAGTGAATGAGTGTGCGGGACGTGGCCCAAGAGTTTGTCTCGCTCTAGATACCCCCTTTGAAGGCGCTAAGGATGGGACGCTTCCTAGAGACATATTTCAGCCTTCTCGGTATGTTGCGGCTTCTTTGTTTTTGCAAGGGTGTAACACCGCTAATTTTAGAGCAATAAAATAAATTCAGAAAAATCAGAATTTTAAGGAAATATTTATTTTTATTCTCAAAAAGGTTAACAAGGTCTAAATGTTCAAAAATCTAGAGAAATAATTCAAAACATGGTCTGAAAAATTTATATTATGTTCCTAAGGCCAAGATACAATTTTATGATTTTTTACAAATTTTTCCAACCTTTGCTTCTAGCTCATAATCTATAAAGTATTTTCTGTTATTACTTTTATTGGAAAATGAATTATAAATAGCAGTGTGCCACTCCCCTCATTTCTCTCTCTCTCCAGTCGGCCCAACACATCCACCACGCCACCCGCTCACTGACCAGCGGGCCCCGCCTATCAACGCGCTCAGTCTAACCCAGACCCCGGCCCACTTGTCAGACCCCTCCCCTGATAGCTCACACCCCGGCCCCACCTGTTAGTGCTGACCGTTAAATCATGCAACCTCTCGCGCTCGTTGACCACTAGACTCACCTGTCAGGTCGTCGTCTACCTCGCACTCCCGAGATCCCCGACCACCGCTGTAATGCCCTAGTGCCTCCACCGTGGTCCCGAGCCCCGCCCGCTTAACGCTGGAAAGTTAATCCCCTTAACCCCTGCAATCGATTCCCCTCGGATCCTCTCGCCGTTAAGCCTCAGAGCGTTGTAATTGCCCAAGTTAAACCTCACCGGGGTAATTAGGTTTAATCCCTTGATTTCCCCATCTCTCGCCATTGTTAACCTCACCGAAGCACTATGAAATGGCCCTTGGCCACACCGCGTTCGCCACACTGCTCAATTTCCCTCTTGACCAAGCCCGAGCGCTAGCACCCCGTTTTAGCGCCGCCCCTCTGTCCTGCCTCTGACCGCCGCTCATCATCGTAGGAGTACTCCCCTTGCCCCAAAGACACCACCGGAGTGATCCCCATCGCCCCCTCGACCTCGACCACCACATCTCTCGAGCTCATCGTCACCGGAACATCATAGCTGATGAGGACCCGAACATTCGCCTCCAGCCCACACGTCGTCGGCCTCGTCTAGTCGACCCCGAGCCTCGCTGACGGTACCATCAGGACCCCTCACTATTCTCATTGTATTTTTGGGATTAGGTCGAACTTTAGGCCATTGTCGCTGCCACTAGGGCCCTCACCGTACTCAGCCATCACTGGAGAAGACGACTGACATAGTAGTTATATGGTGCCATGTAGGATCTGATTTCGACCGCCCGATCGCGATCAAACGGTAAGGATTAAATCATATCTGCGGTTTAATCCTGGCCGCTTGATCCAAACGAAGGGGTACCGAGAGATATCAGCTATCCGTTTTCAATTAAAGTCCAGCTGTCCATAGCACAGTGTCGTGAACCCATTCCACCGTGGACCACAATCTGAATTAGGATTTAAATTAAATTCTATAAATTAGTTTAAACTTTAGAAATTCATAACTTGCTCAAATTAACTCCAAATTTGACCATTCAAATTTCAGAAAGTTTATGTTTTTATTCTATTCCTGTTCATCCAATAAAATTTATATGCTTACATTGTATATTTTATTTTATTTTATTGGTATTAAAATAATATTGAATAAATAAAATCCTAACTTCAAAAATTCATAACTTCTTGGGATTAACTCTGAAAATTACCATTCCAACTTCAGAAAACTTGTCTTTTTCTTATCTTCAGGTTTATCCAATAAAAGTTATATGTTTATACTAAATATTTTACAATATTTGAATGGGGATTAAAATGGAATTTAAGAAATCATTTTATAACATCAAAAATCACTAACCCCCTTAAATTAACTCTAAAAATCCCTATTTTAATTTTAGAAGCTTTATATTTTTACCCCCATACATTTGACTCAATATAATTTATAAGCTTGTGTTGTGATTTTATATTGTTTTAATTGATTATTATTTCTCGATTTGCGCATCGAAAAGATTACGACGCCGTTGAAGAGCCGGAATACTTTCCCGAAGCTCACCCTTCTCCTTTTGCTGAACAAGGCAAGTCACCAACCCCATTTTGAGCATATTGAACCCAAATTTTAATTAAATACCGCTAAAACTCATATGCTATATTTGCATTAGTCAAATGAATAACTAGAGGTATGGGTCGTTCCAACCCGAGGCACTATGTGGAGATTGGCAAGTAGCACCTGCGGGTGGCTTGGGCCATGTGGCACAAAAGGTGGAGCAACATTGGTCCCGTGCACCGGCATGCCGTCGAAACCTATAGTGTGTGTCATTGAGTTGGAGGGTGTTGGCGTAAAAGATTACACTAACAGGTTTCTGTAGATTAGAAACTAACAAACGAAGTGTTTGCGAAGTAAACTATTCCAAGCCTCCGAGAGGATAACAACTTAGAATAGTTCGAAGTTGTGTATTGAATAACTTGTATTCGGTCCCTATTACAGGGTGAAATGGGGGGTATTTATATGCCCAAATATTAAGGAAAAGACCTATTTACCCCTCTATTACAATCGACATAGTGGAAACTATTCGGTACCCTTGATAGGGCTAAAATGGTAAAAGACTAATCTAACAATATAAAAGATAAATCTTCCATCTTAGCTGGCAATAACGGTCTCGAAAAGCCTTAGTTCGAAGATGTACTCCGAACCAATGCCTATCTTCGTACTTCGAGCTTGACTCTGGGTATCTTCGAAGATGGACGTCTGGAAACCTTCGAATCTACTATCTGGTTTCATGCTGTTGCGGCAATAACCCCGAAGATGAGATATTTTCCCCCAACAGAGGGATTCATGCTAAAGGTTTTGGCATGAGTTCGTGTGACATAGGTCATTTTACACACTGCGGTGTGTGAGAATGAGTGCCTTGTGTGTACAGTGGTACACCTCTGATCAGAGTTAAATCTTTTCAAAAAGACGAGCCCATGATCATGGGCGAGTGGAGTGACATCCCACAGTTAGATTATCTTTTAGAAGTGTTGCATGATTGATTGGGCATGTAAGGATTGTTTAGTGAGGAGGGCTGACTATACTCCTCGAGTTAGAAGATGTTGCATCATCCATGATTTAAATATTTTGTACAAATAAACCTGACACACAATAAAGGATGCAAAATAAAAACATACTTTTCCGCATTTTAAGCCACTACCTACCTTTGTTATTACCTTCATTATTATTGCATTTCTAGGTGGCTTGTTGAGTACGTTTGTACTGACCCATTGGAAAAACCACTTCAGAGGCGTACTACGATGAGGATAGTCTAGAGTAGCGACCTAGTCAAGGAAGCGACCTTGGAGGAGATGTTTATCGAGTATATTATTTTCATAGTCTCTTTTATTTTTACACTTGTGTAATAATGTGGTCTGCGAGCCACGAATGTTTGACGTATGTGCGTCGTCGTGTGATAAACTTCTTGTTATTATTGATTTTCTATGTAATTTCAATAAAGTATGGGTTTTATTAAATCCATATGCTACAAAGGGTTAAAATTGTCTCCTTCGGATGATGAGTATTTACTAAGGGTACATTCGTGTTTGTAGGGTCACGCGTAGCCATGACCCCAAAGCAGGTGATTCGGGTGGTTGAGAAGATCTTCAGCCCCCCCACTCCAACTAAGAAGAAGCGAAGGATGGAGTTGGTGGGGCCCTAGGAGTGATGCTATCGTGTTTGGGGTGGCATAGGGGTCGAGCCCCCATAGGTCCTGGACATAGACATCTTTGACTTGGTCCCAAAGAAGAGGAAGGATGATGCATGCCCAACTATTCCCTTGAAACCACCTTCGAAGAAAACATCCAGCAAGCCTAAAGGCCTTTCTTCCCTTGTCACCCACGTCGATTCTTCAGAGGAAAGGACTTCGAGCGGAGAGCTGGCCGCTCAACCAGGGGCCTCGGTGCTGGACATTGTTTACAAGGACGTAGCTAAGGGCATGGTGGCTGGCGAAGCGTCATCCATCCTTTCGATGCACGCGGTCGCAGAGGAGCTGGATGAGAAGACACCGACCGACCCATGGGTTAACCCGACTCCGGGTGAAGCAGACGGAGAACCATCAGTTGACTCCCAGGCTATACCGGCGAGGCCCATCATAGCGACTGGGAGGCTAGCCAATCTGCTGGTTGGAGTGGTCGGGAGCGCTAGCATCATGGCTGAGGTGATGACCTCCTCAGTCCATGCGAGGGGGCCATCACTGAAGGTTAATTAGAGGCCTATTTACCCGAGGGCATCGAGAGGTGGGCCGACGAAGCCCTAGAGAGGCCTAGTGGTCGGGAGCAGGTGCCTTCTTGAGATGTAGAGTTGATCAAAGGCCCGCAAAAAGATGATGTCAGTGGAGCTTCCTATGTTGATCAGTACCCAACGAACCTCGACCCCAGTGATGTCGGTGGTGATGACGAGAGGGTCAGCGTGTGGGAACTTAATGCCGACGACGTCGTCGGCAGTGAAGAAGATGGGCACGTTCGATCATTTGGGCATTACTAGAGTCAATGCCGAGGTCCCGATGTGTCCTACTTCACGGACGTACTCCCGGCATTGCCGCTTCGATATGCCGCCCATGGCATCCCCACCAGTGATGGGCAACACTATGCATTTCCCCTGATCTGAGTTTTCTTCGGTCTTGGGGGTTGGTAGCTTGCTATGGTCTGAGAAGTATCTGGGAGCTTTACGCTCCTTGATCCGCCTAACCACTTGGAATGGCTCGGAGCGGGCGGCAGGCGACGCCCTATCAGTAGACCCTCGGCTGGAGCTCTGCTCAAGGTAGTCGTTCCAAAGGCCGAGGATGGTCCTACAGGAATTGATGTCGTGACTTCGTTTCTCTCCATGGATGCTGCAGTGGAAGACCGTGCCCCCACCTAGGGCCCTTGCCTACGGCTTCGAGGTGGCGGCTCGCCCCCCGCCTTTAGTGTGCTAGAATTTTGGAGGCTTCAAGGTGGGGGCGATGTTGATCACCTATCCTTGGTAATGCTTTTGCCCCCTCTGGGAGTCATGGTGTCGGGGCTCCATCGGCATGGTGCGAGGGGGGCTGTGGCTTCTTGCTTCATGGATCTTGGCCTCTGAGGCCCGCAACGAGGCAATCATTTCCTATCTCTAGAGCTGCCCCTCCTCGGACCTTGCGTAATCTTCAAAGTACGTCATCGGCTTGGCCACTGAAGAGATTGGTTTTCGATGGAGTTTGTCGAGCAGACCTGGGTTGGTGACACCTTTAAGGGTCGTGTCGATGACCAAGGAGGCAGATATCCCCTTAATCTGAGCCTTTATATGGGTGGAGCATCTCGCCAAGCTGTTGCTTCATCAAAAACAGGCTCCCTGTAAACATGGGGGCCACGAAGGTCTCCTGAAAGTTTTGATGAACTTCTTCTTCAACTGCTCCCAACACCTGATGTACCCTGGCTTGAGCGACCAGAACCACTAGAGAGCAATTCCATTGAGGGCAAGGGGAAAGCATTTTTCCATCGTATCCCACTCTGCTTTGCAGGCTTCTATCACCAGGGTGTACGACTGGGAGAATTCCCTTGGGTCATAATCCCCAGAGTATTTTGGGAGTATGGCCACACGGAACTTGGGGTCGAACCGCACCCTTTGCAAGTCTGGGTGCAGTGGGGATTCATCGTTGAAGGAGGAGCTCTGCTCCCCCCTCTAGGCTTCCTGGTCTTCTGTGTCGCTTATCATGATGGCTCCAGCTTCTGCCACTCTTGTCGACCTGCTTTGGCTAGGGAGCTGGTCCGCGGCCGCCTATCGCCAACTCATGAGCTCGGCCCTGAGCTAGGCGTTCTCAGTGGCGAACGCATCGGCCTGTCTTCCACTCCACCTAGAGTGAATCTGCGGGTCTTGCGAACAGATGAAGTCCATTGAGAGGGCAATGGCGGGGAGGCCTTTGGACGAGTGGAGGCCTACAAGCCCTTGACCCACGGGGACTTGGAAGTCCACGGATGGATTCGAAGAGTCGGAGGGGTCCCCGGCTCTCACCACTACACCCGGGTTCCGAATCGGGGTGACTTCGGTCGCCGTGGCAGCGTTTGCTTGCAGGGGCTCCTCTCACGAGGTTTGAGCGGACCTTCGAAGAGGAACTGCACTCGTGCTCTTTTTCAGAGGCATGTTTTTTTGGAGGGTGTACAGTGGAAGGGACGCTAGCTTTTGAAACTAGGTTCCGGGATGGATAATAACTCGGTTGTATGGCTGCATTTCTTGCTTTCAGGAGAAGGTCCCTGTACAATACAAGGGAAAGGTATTTATAGGATGGGACCCCATGGGGGAAAATACCATTTAAACCTGATTTACATTCGTCATTACATACCCTGTACCATAGCCCCTATAGAGATGAGACGGTACTAGTTTTATACACCTGCCCAGGTAGGGCTAATGTATAATTGGAGTTACGACGCATGTATGGCCCTGACGTGAGATTAGTCATGACCCAATTGCTACTAGGCCCTCTTGTCCCATTCAACAAGAGTCACCCAGCACTGCAGCCATCACATCTTTACTTTAGTGGATGTCTTTTGGAGGCCATCATAGTAGGAAGAGCTCTGCCCTAGCCCTCCGAACGGGACTGTCTTTGGAAGACCCCTTTAGAGGCTTTGGGTCCTCGAGGGAGACTCCGTTCGGCCCCCGATGGGGCTTCTAGCGTAGCTACCTTCGGCACGCCATTGGAGGATTCAGACATCCATGAAGGCTCATGTCTCGGGATGCTTTCAGTAATCTAGGGTGACCATCCCATGGTTTTGCATATGGTCCTGATGGAATCCACATGCACATACTTCGAGGCCATCTTTCGGATTCGTGATCCCGCTTCTACCACTGACAGGATTATTTCCCCCAATAGTAGCCCCTTGCATGCGTCCATTCGATTGACCTACAAATGAGAAAGGGCGCATGGGCTAGAAATAATGTAGTAACAGAATTTCAAAGGGCGAGAAAACCTCTCATCTTTCTTTAGGGCGACTTTGATGGTCAAAGGACTCGATCTGTCAAGATCCAGTGTCAAGGCGCCTCGTCGCTTGGGTTCCCGCTCGTAGCCTCAGGTTGCTAGGGTTCCCTTTCATATGCACCTCTCCATGGCCCCACCTGCCAGCCTCAGGGGAATGTGAATCGGTGCAACGGAGACTTGTTGCGTAAGCTTCAGGTTTCTATAAAAGGTGGTGTTCCCCCGTTGCCGTCGAGCCCCTTAATCATCTCTAGTTTCTTCTATCCCAGTCACTTGTCTTTTCCTAGTTTTCGCCTTCGGTCATTATCCTTCTTCCCCCGGGCGGACCTGCATTCCCAAGAAGATTACGAAGAAAAAGAGCATCGTTCCTACCACGGATCCACACTTCATCCAGCTGAAGGATATGCCCAAGAAAATTCCGTGGATCGGAAGTTCCGATAGGTGGTATATGAAGTTTCCATTATTATCTAGTCTCGATATAGAGAGCAAATGTTGCTTCGGAAGTTCCGATATGGTATCGAAAGTTCCGACGAGCCAAAAGTTCTGATTCAGAATCGGGGAATTATGTACTGATCGTAAGTTCCGGTATAGTATCGGAAGTTCCAATATGGTATCGGAAGTTCTGATCCAGGATCGGAAGTTCCGACGTAGGCGAAGAGATTGTATCTGTTACGGTTTTGAGGGTTTAGGGATAAGCACGACCCAGGGGCTCTCATCCTTATAAAAGGAGAGGAGGAGGATGTCTTGGAACAAGCAATAAGCCTAGATTAGACCTAGCCACCAAAGACTCCTCTACTTCCTTTCTTGATTTCAATCGTTGAGGTCAAGGATCCCCGTCTCTCACGCGCGGTGCTAGAACGCTGCCATGGGACTCCATCCATATATGTGTGGATTATGTGGAGGCATTGCTCTAATAGCGATGCTCGTGGACATGTACATGTGAACGTCTACGCCGTATTCATTGATCGGATCGACGAATGACGACGAGGGCGAAACGAGGATAGGCTTGATGTGCCACTCCGACATATTCATCCACTGCACCTAGCACGTCTTGTGCTAGAAGGTACCAATCTATGATCTCACACACGCATGAGTCTTGGGCTTAGGGCATAAATCTTTAATTTGCCGGCTAGCATAGCTCCCCTATTACCCAATAGTGGTATCAAAGCCTACGTGTGTAGTGTTCGATCTGGATCCCTCATGTATGGAGATACATGGTGAAAAACATATTAGATCTATTTCTGTTCGTGGTAGATCGGAAGTTCCAATGATGATCAGAAGTTCCAATGGAGGATCGGATGTTCCGATAGTGATCGGATGTTCTGATATTGAATAATGATTGATACAAAAAACAATTGTTGCGGTCTAGGATTCCGATATTGATAGGAAGTTCCGATGCTAGATCAGAAGTTGCGACCCACATGAATTTGAAAAAATGAGCCTGTTGACCCGGGTTTTTTAGATCCAGAATCCAGTCAGTTGTAGATTGCCCTCCTAACTTTGTTTTGCGGAGAATGGTGTGACTGGCATGGCGTTGGATGAATGTGATGTATGAGATGAATATAATGAATGTAAATTAAATATGGCCTACATGTCATGGTTATTTACAGCCCAAGGCTGATGTAAAATTTATTACGACTTGCATGTCATTTCCACCGTGCTTCGGCCCATATAATTAGTATAGGCTATGCGAGATAGACTAGTACACTTCATGGAGGCTAGGAGCACACACTCAATGACGGAAGCCATGGAGATGGAGATCGCCATGTGAAGAAGACCATGCTATGTCATAGTTAATATGATTGTCTGTGATGCTTTCTTATGTTCCTGTTATTCTATTTTTGCATGTTTCATGTGCGCTAGGAATGTTACAGTGCTAGGATAGTTTTCCTAGTAGAAAATTAAGTGTTGATGCTCTTCCCAATAGCTGCACCCACCAAGGTTCGTGCTCATTGATTGTGGGTGTGCCAAAGCAGGGTGCTATCTTTTAACACGATGAGTTAAGATGGAAATCGGACTTCTGCACACATAGTATTGGTTCACTTGACAAGGCTATCAAAACGGTTTTGGGCCATGGAGCATAGGAGTTGGGGTTGAGCATTGGATGCTTCTCCAATGACAAGAGTCACATACGATATGATTAGCAAAGAGTTGCTTACCTATGTCAACTAGCTTCTAGTAGTGATGCCAAAGTTCACTAGGAGATAGCATGACCATGGATCTTTTGCCACTATCAGTCATAAGAGGGAAAGTGACTTGGTTTAAAATAGTGGAACATCTTTTATTGGATAGAATATAAAAATTTCATAGTACTAAATCTTGCATTTAATCTTTTGTAGATCATGGCACCTACTACTTCTACTGTTAAGAGCACTCTAGTTTTTAATTTGCGATCTATACTTGAACGTGAGAAATTATCTGGAACAAAATTTATGGATTGGCATCGAAATTTGATAATTGTTGTCAAACAAGAGAAAAATGATTATGTTCTGGAGGAACCTCACCTTGATGAACCAAGAGAGGATGCTTCTGTAGCAGACAAGCATGCTTATGAGAAGCATGCTATTGATTCTATGGATGTTATCTATCTGATGCTTGCCTGCATGTCCTCTGAGTTTCAGAAACAATATAAGGAATGTGATTCTTACGAGATGATCGTAGGGCTTAAGGGCATGTTTCAGAACCAGGCAAGGGCACAAAGATACAATGTGTCTAAGTGCTTGTTTGGTAGCAGGCTAGCTGAAGGGAGCCCAGTGAGTCCTCATGTGATCAAGATGATTGGTTGCGTAGAGACTCTAGAGAGACTAGGCACTCCACTCGATCCATACTTAGCCATTGATGTCATTCTCCAGTCGCTCCAACTGAGCTTTGAGCCTTTCATCATGAATTATAACATGGTTGGACTAGAGAAGACACTAGCTGACTTGCATGGGATGCTAAAAATTGCTGAGGACAGTATCAGGAAGTCTCCTAATCAAGTGATGTTGATTCAGAAGGAGGGCAAAAAGAGAAGAAGGAAAAAGGCTAATACTATAGATTCGATCTCTAGTGTGAAGTCTAAACCGATTAGAAAGTCTAGGTCTGGTCCTGCCAACTCTGATGTGTTCCACCATTTCCATAAGCCTAGACATTGAAAGAGCAATTGCAAGATGTACCTGGAAGAGCAGAAGAACAGGAAGGGAAGTGAGACTTCCGCTTCAGGTATTAATGTTATTGAAATTAATATTGCTACTCGTCCAAATTATTCATGGGTATTTGATACCGGATCGATGATTCGTACTTGCAAATCATTGCAAGGGCTGAGTAGAGTAAGAAAGTGTAGAAGTGGAGTGCTGGATGTCTACGTTGGGAATGGTGCAAAGGTTGCAGCGTTGGCCATCGATGTTTATTCACTGTCGCTACCATTAGTATTAGTTTTGGAGTTAAATAATTGTTATTTCATTTCCGCCTTAGGCAGAAACATTATCTCTTCTTCATGTTTAGAGGAAGATGGTTTTTGAGAAACCAAGGGTTGGTTTCGGTGTTTTGTGATGAGTGATTGACAGGATTTTACCCTCTGTTCGAAGGGTACCTCCGGAAGGGTGTTCGGAGGAGGTTTCACCGAAGGGTGTTCGGTGTTTGCTTGCTGCAGCTGTTGCAGCGGAGTGTGCTCGTCGGAGGGGTCCGGCAGTACACGATGACTGGGTTCGTACCGAAGGCTTCGGTACTTTGGGCGGTACACCGGAGTGTGTGCTGGAGGTTGCTAACCCGGAGAGGTCTCCGGAGTACTGGATACACTTGTCTGTTTGTCGGTGGTGCGCAGGGACTTCGGAGGCGACGGACGAGGTTCGAGCCAGGTGAACCTGGGTCAAGCGGGAGGCTTGATGCCAGGGGAGCGGGGAGCTCCGTCACGGTGGCTGCGAAGGTGGTCCGGGTCGGTCCTCGGGTCGAGGCGTGCCAGGTGAAGGCAGAGAGTGCGGAGCGGGGCTCCGGTTGAAGGTACTCCGAGACAAGTCCTCGGAGGTGAGGCACTTCGAAGGTACTCCGAATGGAGTGACTTCGGAGTTGGTTGGTAGAAGTCCTCTGCGGAGGCAAGGGTTCGAAGTGTGCTCCGGAGGGAGACACTCGAAGGTACCCGACGAAGGTCTCAGAAGTCGAGGCGCATCGAAGGCATGGTCCAGGTGAGGCTCGTCGAGGAGTGTGCTCGAGGAGAGGCACTGCGACGGAGTGCTCATGGAATGCTTCATGCGGAGGCCTTGGACGAAGGAGGGACTTCGAAGGGTGGTACTCCGAAGGTGGGGCTTCGGAGGGTGGAAGGCTTCGGAGCGAGGCTAGCTCCGGAGGAAGGTTGACATGAGGTACTTCGGCCTGCATGGCTTCGGTACACGGACTGACGGAGTTCGAGCTGGGTGAAGCTGCGAAGCCGTGGTGGTCCACTCCGGAGGTGTTGGTGCGAAGGCCCAAGGAGCTTTGACGGCTTCGGCTCAAAACCGTCAGTGTATCGGAGACTGACTTCGGTGAAGCGAAGGCCACCAGGCTCAAGGCTTCTCACCGAAGCTACCGCACCCTCGCGTGCGATGGGAGGCTGCAGAAGTCAAAGACTGCAAAGGCTGACACTGTCTGTTCTGTAAAAGGCTGACACTGTCCCCTCTGCAAAGCTGACAGAGAAGCCTCCAGAATAAAGGTGGACTACCTTTTGTACCCCTTAGTTCTGTAGAGACAAAATCAATGTAAACCCTAGGGGTAGTGTAGTCAATTCCTTTGGGTGAACTGTGGGCTATAAATATGGGGGCTCGGTAGGTAACATTTAACACTTTGAGCATTTACTGTTGAGCTCCTGTAGCCACACACTTCGATTGAATACATCCAGAGAGTTCATTTTCTGTGTTCCTTGTTCAAGCGGCGAAGCCCTGTTTTTCCTGTGCTTTTGCTTGAGCTCGCGTTGCATACTTCGCTTGTTTAGTGCACCGAAGCCTGTTGAGGCGAAGGTTGTTTTTCGTGCGAGGTGTGTTTTGTCAGTGTGCTTTCGTTCTGTGTAACAGGAGGCGTGACCTCGCTGCTTACTAGCGAAGCCCTGATTGTTGCCCTTTTTGCTTCTTGTGTCAAAGCCCCTAGTGTAGTCTTTTTGTGTGCGTGTAGACCTTCGTGTACGAAGCCCAGCACCTGTTGCTGCCGCCAAGTACTTGGTCGAAGTCCTCAGAGGGCTGTCCACTCTTGCGAAGGGTGAAGTGCGAAGCCTTCTCGAAGCACCATGTGTGCGGAGCCTGCACTGACTTAGCAGAGTAGGTTTTCGAGGGTTGTAAGTGGAGCGAAGTCTTCTTGGCTTCGAACTTTTCCTCCTCCGAAGCCTGTGTTCGAAGGTGTCGAAGTACCTCCGAACCAGACCTTCGAAGGTAGTGTTCGAAGCCTGTTCCGCAGAAGACAGATCTGAAACCGAAGGCTAGTTTTTAGCCAGAAATTTTAAAAGCTCCCATTCACCCCCCCTCTGGTCGCCGTTTCCGGTCCAACAGTTTTGAATTTGTAATAAAGAACAAGAGTGTTTCCATATTTTCCAATGGCGTGCTCTATGGTGTTTGTCCATTAGTGAATGGATTATATATTCTGAGTCTTGATGATGCACACATTTATAACATTAGTACTAAGAAACAAAGACTCAATGATTTGAATCCTACCTACGTCTGACATTGTCATTTGGGTCATATAAATGAGAAACGCATGTAGAAGCTCCATATTGATGAACTTTTTGAGTCATTTGATTTTGAATCATAAGAAACATGCGAGTATTGCTTACTTGGCAAAATGACAAAGATGTCTTTCACTGGACAAAGTGAGAGGGCGAGTGAGCTATTGGCCATAGTACATACTGATGTGTGTGGTCCAATGAGTCGCATGACTAGGAAAGGCTTTCAATACTTTATCACTTTTACCGACAACTTTAGTAGATATGGCTATGTATACTTGATGAGGTGTTGGTGTAAAAGATTACGCTAACAGGTTTAAGAAACTAAGTGTCTGACAAACGAAGTATTTATTTGTGTAAACTATTCCAAGCCTCCGAGATGGATAATAACTTGAGATAGTTCGAAGTGTGTATTGAATATCTGAGTATTCGATGCCCTTTACAGAGTGAAGAGGGGTATTTATAGACCGAATACATGGGAAAAGACTTCTTTACCCTCTAATTTCAGTCGAGTAAGAAGATATTGATTAATATTCTTCATAGGGGTAAAAGGGTAAAATACTAGTCTAATTAGTGAGAAGATAAATCTTCTGTCCTCATTGGCAACCCCCCTTCAGGTGAAGAGGTTTCAAGAGTCTTTGTTGTGCCGAAGCCTTGATGGAGGTCTCCACCGTTTAGGGCTCCGAACCGACGGAGCCTTGTTGCTTTTAGGGTATTTCGAGATTAAAGTTCCTGACTTTGTTTCTTCTGCTTGTGCTGACATGAAAATGTCCTTGGCTTCTAGAGGATGAAATATTTTCCCCCAATAGTAGCACCTCAAATACTTCTCTCCGAATTGTTTATGGAATGAAGAGGGCGGTATACGCAAGAAATAATTTCATGCTTAGAATTTAGAAAGGAACTTGAAAAACTTTACCATTCTTAGAAACATTCGGAAATTGAGGGTCTTCGGACTATCTTCTGTGTGAAGATATTCCCTAAAATGGCTTCGGAGATGGATCTTGGGCGGCGCTAATATAGCCGTTAGTTTTCAAAGTCGTTAGACTTCAGAGCCATTAGACTTAGAAATAGAGCCTTTACTCCTTCAGGAGGCTAACGATTACTTCATCTCCGTAGGCTTGACTTCTCATGAAACATCTCTGCACGTTATGATGGTACAGAGGACATAATAGGGCACCCAAACAGTGCACCGCAACGTATAGTACAAAGAATACATGCTATAAATAAGAAAGTAAAGGTAAATTTCAGATACTTTACCGACTGCTTTCACATTTCACCTTTCTTCTTCCCGAGCTCATCTTCTCAAACTCTCCTTTTCTCCGATGGCGAAGACAAGCCACAAAGCTCCCATCCCTGCTTCATCCTTGGCTCGGCAGCAAGCGATGGTGGCGGCAGCGGCAGCGGGGCCTTCAGACAACCCTTGTCCAGCCGGTCCTCATGAACTTCGCCCGACGTCTACCAAGTATACGGATAAATCGTATAGCCTTGGGGGCGTCATCGTACTCAAAGAAGTCGATTGTGGCGGCGATCGCCGGGAAGATGAGACCTGGAGTAAAGATTCGCCAGCCTGGGGGTGAAGTGATCCTGGCACCACGCGCTGGAGAGGTGGTGGTGTTCGAGGCATTCTTCAAAGCCGGATTAGGACTTCTGGTAGTGGAGTTCCTCTCCGAGGTACTGAAGTTGTTCCATGTCACCCTGCCCCAACTTTCTCCAAATGCAATTGCTCGCCTAGCCATCTTCGAATCCGCGATGCGGGCCGAAGGATGTGCCGAGAGAGCGGAGATCTTCGTGGCTCTTCATAAAGCCTCGTGCCAGCCAAAGACCTTCACCACAGCCGGAGGGGAGAAGATGGTGATCGGCTTCAAGAGCATAAACTTCCAACTTCGCGAAGAGTTCCAGGATCGGTTCGTAGCGAAGGCCATCAATGACAGATGGTACTCAGATTGGATCCTTCGCTGGTTCTACGCTGAGGTAGGGACGGACTATGCCTTGGCCGGACCCTTGGAGTACATCATTTACCGGAGGGAAGCGGAGGTCCAACTGGACCCAAGTCAGCTTGAAGTCCGCCTCGGGTTGTTGCACTCTACGGGATAACATCAAGTTTCAGTTAAAAGAGACAATAACTGTAGCAAATCTGAAAATACAAGTAAACTAACTTAATCAGTTTTCATGATCTTCTTTTGACTCTTATCCTTGCATGTGAGTCTAGACTAGCTATCAAACTGTGATTAATTTAATTAATCAAAAACATTAAGAAAACAAACTCAATTCAGCAAAATGAGTGTAGGACTTGTAGACTTAACAAACTGCTGAAAACAGGAAATTGAATAGTGCAAGGACATTAAGCACAATATTGTAAGAGAAAGCAACTAAAATATACAGACCATTTAAAGTTTTAGATTATGAAGAAGAAGAAGTTCACAACTCAACTCAGATGAAAGTTTTCAGAAGCAACAAAGCAAGAGCAAGATTATAAAAGTAGAACCAACTTGACGAGATATTTTTTTCAGAACTGAACCAGAAATCAGAAAAGAATAGCTTATGAAAGTTTTTTAGGTATTTACTGTTTTGAGTGTGATTCTGTTGAAATAAGACTATCCAAACATTAAACATCCAAGAATCAAACAAAATATCAGAGGCTCTGTTTGCAATCAGAAAAAACAAAAATAGCTAGTTTAAGATTTGATCTCATATATGAACAACATGGCTGATCAAGTGATCATCATGAATTCAGAATTAGACATTACCTGGTAGCAGCATGATCTGAAATGCACTTGACCTAGTAATGTTCTAGAGATGACTTGTGCAAAATATTTGTGGCAATCCTTTGTATCTCTTTCAAAAGTTCACTCAAAAGGAACATGTCTTTCTGGATTAAAATCGTTAATCAATTGAGCAATTGATTCGGATGGCTGAAGAAGAACCTGAATATCACTCACTTAACAGACGATGTTTACGTGTTGTTTCTTCATCCAAACATGTCACATAAATTTAGTCATCAATAGTAAAAGCAGATATGTATTTTTGTATGAGTAGAAAGCCAAAATACATGTGCTGATGTAACATGACCCCAGCAAAAAGCTGAATAGAGAACCTGTGATGGCTTAACTACCCTCAGCAAAAAGAACCAAGATAAAGCACTGTTTTCAGGAATAAAAGGAACAAAAATACCTACCCACTGTAGGTGCTCAGATGGCCAAGAACACAAGGCATTCTGTATACTTAATCTTGAAGAAGGGAACATAAAATAGCAAAGCAACATTCTCTCAAATGAATGAAATAAGTGCAGCGGTGCTGTGTTGTTTCTGATTGACAATAGGAACATGAAGTTGTGCACACACTGCTCACCGTAAGAACTAGAAATGCTGAATCCAAATCAATGCTCCTGCTGCTTCTAGATTAGAGAAGACAATATCTACTGAATCATCGAGCAGTGTTCCCTGAAAGGGATGAAACGAAATCAGAAAGACAGCTTTCACAGAGAAACAACTAAAAAGTTTTAGAGCTTGTGGTTGTTTCATGTGACAAAATCAACAGGGATGAAAGCACTGTTCACAGTATGACTCAAAAATAGAACGTGCAAATCCAAATCAAGGCAAAAACAAATTTGAGAGATTCAATGCATAGCTGAAAGAAACTTTCTGGTTTTCAAATAAAGTGGGCAACCCTAACCCTTGGGCATGGAGGCCTTTAAATAGGCTCACCCTAGGGTTAAAGTTGGTAGTATTTACCCTAATGCCATGGTATATTTTCATAATTATAAATTCTGAAAAATACACAAGTTTTGACTCTAATTTATTACAACTTTGACCCTATACTTTTAATATATTTTCAGAATTTTGACAATTCCGAAAAATACTAAAAGTTTACACTTAATCTAAATTACTAACGAAAATAAACTCCTAATTATTGGAATTTAAAAATATTTAGAGATGAGACGATTTTCAGCAAAAACCGACAAAGCCTCCTCGATCGCCGACATGTGACGCCAATCCGTGAACTCGACCGCCAGCAAGTCTCTCCCGCTCTCGATCTCCTCGAGCTGCCTGATCACTTGCACTGGCCTCTATTTCGCTGACTTGACCGTCACACAGTCTCGACCATCCGTCCTTTCATGTCTTTCTCTATCTCCTCGTGCACTCTTGAGATCATCTCCAACTTCACCTAGCATCCTTGATCCTCTGGCATCGAGCTCCCCACTTGACCCTTGATCACCCACCGTTGACAGTTGGTTAGCATCTCTACCTTGCACACACAAGACAAGCCAAAATACAAAACACGACGCACACCGATCCCCTCAACATCCACTCTCAATAACAACACATCGATCCCATCGATGCAATAAAACCATCACTCACTTCACTCAGATCACTCAACCTTATCAATCACTCATCATAAAGACAAAAATCACAATGTGACCTCACATGGTTTCACACACTCTCTGAGTCGTCACATGAGCATGCACGACTTGGCGGAGGAGTTAATCGGACTCCGCATCCCTCCTCTTATGGCTGCTTGGCCGATCAACTTCGAGGAAAACCCTGAGGGGGGACTTCGGGAGATCCTTTCATGCTCTGCAGGTAAGCTTTTCATATAACCTGTATCAAGATGACATCTTATCTTTTAGCTCCGCATGTGACCTTTACTCCAGAACAAATTGTCCGGGCTGCGGAGAAGGTTCTTGGAGCCCCTACACCTGTTGAAAAGGAGAAGAGGGTGAAGTTGGTTGGGACTCGGGAGAGGTTCAACCGAATATGAAGTGTGCTCAGAGTTGAACCCCCAACCCTTCCAGACTGGTCCACCGTGGACCAGGCTCTGAAAAAGAGGAAAGCGGAGGACGGGTCTTTGGGTCTGTTGAAGACTCCTATGAAGAAGGTGGTCCAAAAGCCGAAGGCCCTTACTCCTTCGAAATCTCTAGTCTCATCGCCCGAACAATCCAAAGATGAAGAGGATGCATATATGGCGATGGCGGAGGAGTTCGAGGCCCTGCTTGCTTGGGACGAAGAGTCTCGAATTGGAGCTGAGGTCTCCGTTTGGGATGGCGCGGTGGTGGCGCCTATAGTTGAAGGAAACCCTAAGCCGGCGGAGACTGCAAACGTCTTGTCTAGCCAGGAAGATGATCCTACTATGGTGGAAGGCGGAGTCGAGACCGTGGAAATCCAAGTATTGGCTCCAAATGATGTGATAGCTGCAGTAGTCAATGATATCTCTGCAGCCATTCCTTTGGTTGGATGTCCGGAGTCCGAAGAGGACTTTGGTCAGATGTTTGATCCCTCGAGCAGTCCGGTGCTCATCTGGTAACAAGATGTCAGAGGTTAGCTTCGGCTGAATACCTTTTCTTCTTCTTTCGTTTCTATCTGCACAATTTAAACGATGTTATTTACCTTTGCTCTTTATTGGATTGGTTCCGGTGGAGGTGGCTCCTACTACGGAAGTAGTCCCGGAGCCTGTAGCGACTTTGGTGCCACCACCGGCTATAGAACAAGAGGTGGCTCCAATTTTGGAGGTAGCTCCGAAGGAGGTGGCAGGCCCAGGAAAGGGTAAAGGTAAAAGTTGGCCCCTGCCTGCTCCCCTTCTATGGTTGACTTCGTCGGAGTCTACAGACGGAGGCTAATCCACAGAGGCCTCTGAGGGTGTTTCATTGCGCTCCGGTCCTTCTCCTAGCGATGATGATCAGAGTGCCTTGTCAAGGCTGCCTCTCCTGGCCCCCTTCCTTGAACAGAGGATAGGACTTTGGATTTTGTTAGAGCCTCTAGCTCGAGCTAGTCGTGATGTTGGGGAGACTGACTTGGTCTCCATCCTTGGAGAGGCCAAAGGGTCAGATCTTGATGTTGCTCTCGAACGGGTGGCTTACCAGGTATGAAGCACCTGCAAAAATGAGTTTAGTCTAAACATATATACATAATTTACTTACATTGTCCCTCTTTCTTTGTAGCATGTGGTTCTAGCTCGAGCTGCAGTTGTGTCGAATGAGCGAGAATGCAACCAGCTCAAAGAGAAGGTGACGACTCTTCAAGGGAGTCTTACCGACTCTACGAACTAAGCTTCGAGCTTGGAAGAGATGGCTTCAACAGAGCGGAGCGCTAAAGCTAGGTTGGAGGCTGCGAAGGAGGAGCTCGAGGCTGAGCGGGTTGTACTCTGAGCTTACGTGGAAAGACTCCAAGAGGAGCAGGTGGCTTCGGGAGCTGATCTTGTCAAGCTCCGAGAAGAGTAGCAAGGTTTGGCTAAGGAGGCGAAGAAGTTGCTCGGATATAAGACTGTCTTAATGATAGAGACAACCAAACTTTACTCTTTAATGTGCGAGTTAAGTAAGTCGAATAATGTTGTAGCAATTGTGTTAGCTACTAAGGCATTGGCTGTGGAAAAGATAAAGTGTGAGAGTGCATCCTCCGAGACTATTGATGCTCTTCTCGGTGTTCTGGAATATTTTGGCACTTCTTGTGCCTCCTCATCATCTGCCAACGACTACCTGCTGTGAATTTTATGATCCATGCGGCAGCGAAGACAATTGAGAAACCAAGGGTTGGTTTTGGAGTCTGTGATGAGTGATTGATAGATTTTACCCTCTGATTTGAAGGGGTCCCTCCGAAGTGGTTCGGAGGTGGTTTCACCGAAGGGTTCGGTGGGTCTGTTTGCTGCAGCTGTTGCAGCGGAGTGTGCTTGTCGGAGGGGTCCGACAATACACGATGACTGGGTCGTATCAAAGGTCTTGGTACTTTGGGCGGTACGACGGAGTGTGTGCCGAAGATTGTTTACCCGGAGAGGTATCCCGGGTACTAGATACACTTGTCTGTCTGTTTGTGGTGCGCAAGTGACTTCGGAGGCGACGGACGGTTCGTAGAAAGTGAACCTGAGTCAAGCAGGAGTCTTGATGCCAGGGGAGCAGGGAGCTCCGTCACGAAGGCTGCGAAGGGGTCGAGGTCGGAACTTGGGTCAAGGTACGCCAGGAGAAGGCAGTAAGTGCGGAGTGTGGCTCCGGGTGAAGGTACTCCGAGACGAAGTCCTCGGAGGCGAGGCACTTCGAAGGGTACTCCGAATGGAGTGACTTCGGAGTATGGTGGACCAAGTCCTCGGCAATGAGGCAAGGCGTTGGAAGTGTGCTCCGGAGGGAGGCACTCGAAGGTATACCCGCGAAGGACTCAGAAGTCGAGGTGCATCGAAGGCATGGTCCGGGTGAGGATCGTCGAGGACTGTGCTCATGGAGAGACACTGCGATGAAGTGCTCATGGAATGCTTCATGCGGAGGCCTTGGAGTGAGGCTGGCTGTAGAGTGAAGCTGACTTTGGAGTGAGGCTGGCTCCGGAGTGAAGCTGACTTCGGAGTGAGGCTGGCTTCGGAGTGAAGCTAACATCGGAGTGAGGCTGGCTCTGGATTGAGGTTGGCTCCGGAGTGAGGCTGACTTGAGGTACTTTGGCCATGCATGGCTTTGGTACACGGACTGACGGAGTTCGAGCTGGGAGAAGCTGCGAAGCCGTGGTGGTCTTCTCCGAAGGTGTTGGTGCGAAGGCCCAAGGGCTTTGACGTCTTCGGCTCAAAACCGTCACTGTAACGAAGGCTGACTTCAGTGAAGCGAAGGCTGTCAGGCTCAAGGCTTCTCACCGAAGCTACCGCACCCCTCGCGTGCGAAGGTGGGCTTCAGAAGGGTCCAAAACTGCAAAGGCTGACCGCGTCTGCTCTATCAAAAGTTGGTGTTGTCCCCTCTGCAAAACTGACAAAAGAAGCCTTCAAATAAACTAGACTACCAGCTGTACCCCCCTGTTCTGATGAGACAAAACCAGTGTAAACCCTAGGGGTAAAGTAGTCTATTCACAGGGCTGAATAATGCCTATAAATAGTGGAGGCTAGCTAGGTCACATCAACACTTTGAGCAGTCATTGTAGAACTCCTGTGCTAGCTGCCACACTCTTTGTATTCATCCTGTGAGTTCATTTTGTGTTCCCTGTTCATGCAATGAAGTTTTGATTCTATTCTTCTTTCACTGCTTGAACTTGTACCGTGTGTTGCACTTCATGTTTTTATTTCTCTGTGCACCACCTTCTTTTGGGTTGAGTCTGTGCTCTAGATCTTTTCTAGAGAGGTGTGTGAGAAGCCTGTCTGGGTGAAGTGTGTTTTTCAGTGTCTATTCGCTCTGTGTAAACTGGAGGCTAGACCTCTCTGATTACTAGCGAAGCACTATTCGAAGCCTGTTTCCTTCTCTTGTCAAAGTCCTCGACGAAGTGTGTTCAGTGTGCATGTAGACCTTCGAAGTACGAAGCCGAGCACCAGTTGTTGTTGCTGATTATTTGGTCGAAGTCTGCAGAGGAAAGTCTGCTCTTGCGAAGGGTGAAGTGCGAAGCCTGCTTCGAAGGCACCTAGTGCGTTGAGCCTGCACTAACTTAGCAGAGCTGATCGAAGTCCTCAGAGGGAAGTCCGCTCTTGCGAAGGGTGAAGTGCGAAGCCTGCTCGAAGGCACCCTGTGTGCGGAGCCTACACTGACTTAGCAGAGCTGAATTTTCGGGGTTGTGGGTGGAGCGAAGTCTTCTTGGCTTTGAACTTTTGCTCCTTGCGAAGCCTGTTTTTGGAGCTGTAAAATACCTCCGAACCAAAACTTCGAAGGATGTGTTCGAAGCCTGTTCCGCAGAAGACAGAATTAAAATAGAAGGCTATTTTTAGTCTGAAATTTTAAAAGCTCCCATTCACCCCCCTCTGGTCGTTGTTTCCTGTCCAACAACAATGAAGATTGTGGGTACTTGGTATGGAGAGATATCCGGCCATGTAGTCGCTCTTAGAGTGCTTCGTTACTACAAACGCATCGTATTATCTATTTCACCTGAGCCTAAAGCAGCCCTCGCTAGCTTTGGCAGTGACCGTCTATTGACCCCTTCGCCTGACGTGGTCATAGCTTAGTAGGCTTTTTAGCCATCATAGAGAGCTGAAGGCCAGTCAGCCGTGAAGGTGTGGATCGATGAAGGACTCCGTCAAAAGCAAGCATGGGCATAGCCTTTGAGCAGCAAACCTCCTTCGGACCTGAAGGTTTAGTTCTCCTTACGGCTCCGCCTATGTAAAAACTCATGTTTTTGTTCTCTTTTGAATAAAAAGACATATTTGGAAATATTTTTAGGCTTTCCGACCTTTTTTGGATGAGCTCGAAGTGTTAGAGGTTAACGAAGAGCTCCGTCAACAATGGGCTCCGTCAACATGCATCCCCGATTTTCAATTCCTCGGGGGAACTATGTAGAGGTTATACCTGAGATATGTAAGGAAGTATTAGCTTATATTATGGAAGTTAAGGGGGAAGAAACTATTAATATAGCGTCTTCATCTTTGGAGGACATTGATTGGTCTAAAGAAGAGTGGTCAGGCGAGGAGCAAGCGAAGAGTAGCCTCAAACGACTTTGTACATGGGCCAAGATTCAACAAGAGCAAAGAGCTTTCTGTGCTTCAAAGAAAGGGAAAAGAGTTAAACGTAATGTTTTGAAGACTCCGAGCTCTGGGACGAGTCACCTTCGAAGGCGAGCCAACACTAAATCTAGCCCTGGGGATCGAAGGGGTCTCCGTTTCCTCCGTGGCATAGACACATATTTTTCTTAATGTAATATAATCCATTGAGTAATATAAACTAGAATGCTTCGAAATTGTCTCGTTATCTCCTAGCCCCTCTTTGGGGGTAAGCACCTTTGATTTTCAAGCAAAGATGGTCAGGCACAATGATTGTAATGCCATCTAAGAGTACAATTTCAATAACTTTTTATTTTCGGAGGCTCGGAGCCCCTAATTATATTTTAAAAAATTAAGGACTCGTAATCCAAAATTCGAATAGATGGTCGCTAGGGACCTCGTAGATTTCTTCGATCTCATTGGTTCGAAGCCTGAAATGGTAGCTTTGTACTCTTTTTAGGATGTGGTTGCTTCGGACTCTTTTTCGGATATATTAGAATCCGGTTTTAATGGTTGCTTTTGACTCTTTTTATGAATGTTTTCAAGCTAATTGCTCGGAGTCCGTATCATTTGGTCTCTTTGGACTCTTTTTACGAATGCTATCAAGCCAGTGGCTCGAAATCCTCTTTTTGTGGTATCCTTCGACTCTTTTTACGGATGCTTTCAAGCTAATTTCTCAGAATCCATATCATTTGGTCTCTTTGGACTCTTTTTACGAATGCTTTCAAGCTAATTGCTCAGAATCCATATCATGTGGTATCTTTGGACTCTTTTTATAGATGCTTTCAAGTCGGTGGCTTGGAATCCATTTTCCATGTAACTTTCCCACCTTGACGAATGCTTCAAGCTGGTGGCTCGAAGTCCATAAATTCAGTTCGAATGAATAATACTTACCTCTGCAATGAGCTCTGTTCTCTTCCTACGTCCACTAGGAGTAGGAATCATCTTGAGAAGTACGCATTACTTGAACCATGAGCTTTATTCATTTAGAAAGTGTTTACAAATAATTACAATGAGCCCATATGCGAAGTATCGCTTAAGGTGCTCTGCATGTCATGCATGTTTTAAGAAACACCTTCTAAATTAGCTAATTTAAAAGATCTGGGGCATCCTGAACGAAGGATGGTATATGGTCCTTCCCACTTATTTCCTAATTTTCCCGGAGCGGTAATGCTTCGTAGTACTAAATGACCCGGTTTAACTTCATTAAGTTTAATCTTCGGATCATACCAAGTCTTCGTTTGATGTTGATACTTCATCAGGTTAGAAACAACTTGAAGCCTTGTTTCTCCAGTTAGGTCCAGCGAAGCTTGTCTTTCATTTTCCATTTCTTGTTTGATGGTGCGAATGGATCCTCCCTTAAGCTCTGTCGGCATCATGGCTTCATCTCCGAATAGTAACCTGAAAGGGGTGAAACCTGTGGACCTTTCTTGAGTGGTCCGAATAGACCGCAAAATCTTTAGAAGCTCTTCGGTCCATATCCCCTTCACGAATCCTACTATTCTTTGATTCAGGCCAGATAAAATAATACCATTAGCTCGCTCGATGGCTCTGTTGGATTGAGGATGACGAACAACTGCAAAACAGATTTCAATACCAAGACCTTCGTAGAACTCTCTGACGGGTTCAACATCAAATTGAGTACCATTGTCGATTGTCAGGTGTCGAGGCACTCTAAACCTGCAAATAATATTTTGCCAGAAAATTTCTATACATTCTTCGAAGTGATAGTTGTGAGTGGTTCTACTTCAACCCACTTAGAAAATATTCAATTGCTACCACTGCAAATTTTAAAACTTCCTTTTGACATTGGGAAGGGGCCAATGAGATCCATACCCCACTGGGCCATTGGCCACCCGGAGCAATAACTTGAAGAGGTGTTGGTGGATGATGACTCCGTCTTCCCATCCATTGACTACCTTGCAAAGTGCGGACGAAAGCTTCCGCATCAGCTACTATTGTAGGCCAATAGAGCCCCTAGCGAAGTGTTTTCCCTGCTATGGCTCGAGGGGCAAGATGGCTACCACAAAGGCCTTTATTAATTTCTCGGAGTATATCTTGGCCTTCGGCTTGTGAAATACATCGGAGTAGGGGAGAACATACTCCGGTCTTGTATAAAATACCATTGATAATATGATAATTTCGGATCCTTAATTGCAGTCTTCATAGCTTCGGGCCTTTGGGAAAGTTAGCTTCGCCTTGTAATAATTCCATAATTGAACTCTGCCAATCGGTATTTAGTATGCAAAGGACCTCTGTAGGAGGGAGTTGAGGTACCAAAGGGGAGGTAAGCTCTTCATAAAAAGCCTCTTCTGGAATATCTATGGCTCTGGCAGCAACTTTTGTCAAGATATCTGCTTTTGCATTGTCGACTCTTGTGATTTTTCGGACAGAGATCCCTTTAAATACTGCTTCAATCTTGCAGATCTCTTCTAGATATCTAGCAAGTTGTGGATGTCGAACTTGGAAACTTTTATCAACGTTCCCTACTACAATTTGAAAATATGTTTTTATAACAACTCTTGTAGCACCAAGGGAACGTGCCTTGCGAAGGCCTAGCAAAATTCCTTCGTACTCTGCAATATTACTAGTGGACTTATAGTTGAGCCTTGCGGAGTACATTGCTTTTTGCCCAAAAGGCGAAATTATCACCGCTCTGGCACCTGATACGGACGCTTGAAAAGCTCCATCGGAGTATATGGTCCATATTCCTTCATCTGATTCTTCCGGGGCCCATACTGCAGACGGAGTCCATTATGCTACAAAATCAGCCACCACATGTGACTTGATTGTTGTTCTTGCTACAAAGGAGATGCTGAAGGGAGCTAGATCAAAGGCCCATTTTCCAATTCTCCCTAATTTCCTCAAAGCCATTACTAGAGCATACATGATTTTTTCCAACTAGGAGTATCTAGTTTTTGCTCAAGATAAGTCTTGTGATACAAAATATATTGGATTTTGTACCAACTTCCCATTGAAATCCATTTCTCGAACAAGGACCACACTGATAGTGGAGCCCGTAGCTGCAAGATAGAGGAGAAGAGTTTCATCTACGATGGGCATAGTGAGTGTTGCAAGGTTGTTGAGATAATCTTTAATATCATTAAAACTCTTCTGGCACTCGAGTGTCCATGCAAAATCTTTGGACCCTTTCAAGGCTTTGAATATTGGGAGGCTCCGCTCTGCAGACCTTGCTAGAAATCTACTAAGGGTTGCGAGGCGTCCGGTAAGCTTCTGAACTTGCTTCAAATTTTCCGGCAGAGCCATTCTCTATAGTGCACTTATTTGAGTTGGGCTAACTTCGATCCCCCTACTCGAAACTAAATACCCTAACAATTTTCCAGCTTGAGCCCCGAAGATACATTTTTTGGGGTTGAGTCGAACTCCACATGCTCGGAGGCTCTCAAAAGTTTCTACTAAGTCTAGACTATGCTAGTGCTTTAAAGCACTCTTTATTACAATATCATCCATATAGGCTTCGACATTGCGGCCTATCTAGTGACCAAGAGCCTTAGCAATTAACGTTGAAAAAGTTGCCCTGCAATTCCTTAAGCCGAAGGGCATTCGTAGATAGCAAAAGAATCCCGAAGGAGTTACAAAGCTTGTCTAGGAAGCTCAAAAGGTCGGAACCGGTAGTGGAGTCAACTAATTGATCAATGTAGGGCATGGGGTAGGGGTCACGTGGGCATGCTTTATTTAGGGATGTAAAGTCAAGGCACATGCGCTAGTTGCCGGAGTCCTTTTTCTTGATGAAGATGGGGTTGGCTAACCACTCCGTATGAGCCACTTCTCTAATGATCCCGACCTTCAACAATTTTCCACTTTTGTTTTAGCAAGGTTCGCCCTCTCTATTGACAATTTGTGGAGCCCCTAGCGAACAGGTCGAGCCCTTGGGTTTACGAGTAGGCTATGCTCAATGATACTTCGGTCAATTCCAAGAATATCTTCGTCGGACTAGGCAAAGACATCCAAATTTTCTCTAACTACTTCTTCCAGCGAAGTAGCAATTTCTGGAGGCAATTCCTTCCCAAACTAGATGGGATAGTCTTTGCCATCCTTGCCAATGATCTTCGTTACAATTTCACCTTCGGGGCTTGTCCTGGGGGAGGATATTTTCGAGAATTCACTTGACACAGGGATATCCTCCGAATGGTCTTGCACATTATTTATTTGTCTAGGATCAAGAGGTGGCCCATGGCCGTATTCTGCGCTTCGTGCTGCAACTTGGTCATCGAAGACCGTAAGCACTCCTCCTTGTGTGGACATATTCAGGCATAGATAATTATGATGCACCACGACTCTGAATTGATTTAACATGCCCCTTCCGAAGATGACATTATAGGCATAGTGGGCATCAACTACGTCAAATATCACCTCCTTCATTCTAGCCAGGAGCCCCTCTCTGAAGGCAACCTCGAGGCCTATTTTACCGAGGGCATTGAGAGGAGGGCCTGTGAAGCCTTGAAGTGGACGAGTTGTTGGGAGGAGATGTTTTCGCGGGATACATAGCTGTTCAAAGGCCTAAACAAAGATAATATCCATGGAGCTTCCACCATCAACTAACACTCTACAGACTTCTGTTCCTGCAACATTAGTAGTGATAACAAGGGGGTCCACATGAGGAAATTTTATACCTGCTGCATCGACTGCGGAGAAAGATATAGGCACTTGAGACCACTCAGGCATTTCAGCAGCCGACGAGGAGGACCCAATATACCCTACTTCACGAACATACTCCCTCCTTTGCCTTTTTGACATGCTGCCCAAGGTTCGTCCTCTAGAGATGGGAAGAACCACTCTTTTGTCGTGGTCTTGTGTATCTTCTTGCTTCGGAGGTGGCATAACACTAGCCACTGAAGGTTGTCTTGGGGTTGTGAAGCTGTCTATACGTATGACAATTTGCACTGGCTCCGGACATGCGTTGAGAGGGGCTCAGTCATAAGTTCCTCGACCAGAACTCCTTTCGAGGTACTCACTCCTCAGAGCTAGTATAGACTTACATGCATCGGTAGCATGGCTCCGATTCTCACCGTGAACACAGCAGAAGAAGGTTTGGCCTTTGCCAGCTGGCTTCCATGGCGGCCTCCAACCGCTGACCTTGCTTCCTGAAGCTTGCGTATTCTTAGGGGGCGATTTCGAAGAAGAGGGGGGAAAATTCAAGACTTTAGAGCGAGGATGCTTTCACCCTCTTCGGCTATCATTGCGATCATTCTCGAAGAGGGAGACTTGTGAATAACTTTGGGGCTTTGGCTCAATCTTGACTTCTTGAAGGATAGTCGATGAGGATGAAGTGGTTCTTCGAAGCCATCCTTCTTCATACCTAACATACTCTTTAAAATAGGCCATCAACTATGCTATCAAAGATATATGCTACCGATGAAGTTTGTTGAGGAGGCCCGCATTCGTGACACCTTTGTGCACCGCATCAATGATGGGCGATGTAGATAACCCCTTTATCCGAGACTTCGTTTGAGCGAAGCGCTTGAAAAATTTCCGCAAAGTTTCTCCAGGTTGCTGCTTCACCTGAAAAAGACTCCCTCTAGACATAGGGGGCACGAAGGTCCCTTGGAAGTTATTCATGAACTTCTTCCAGCGAAGTGGCAATTTCCGTAGGCAATTCCTTGCCAAACTGGATGGGATAGTCTTTGTCGTCCTTGACAATGATCTTCATTATAATTTCACCTTCGGGGCTTGGCCTGGGGGAGGATATCTTCCAGAGCTCACTTGACGCAGAGGCATCCTCCGAATGATCTTGTACATTATTTATCTGTCTAGGATCAAGGGGTGGACCAGGGACGTACTCTGCCCTCCGCGCCGTAGTTTGGTCACCGAGGACAGTAAGCACTCCTCCTTGTGTGGGCTTTTTCAGACATGAATAATTACGATGCATTATAGGCGTAAGGGGCATCGACGACGTCAAGAATCACCCCCTCCGATCTAGCAAGGAGCCCCTCTCCGAAGGTGACCTCAAGGCCTATTTGGCTAAGGGCATCGAGAGGAGGGCCTGCAAAGCCTTGAAGCAGACGAGCTTCTGGATGTAAATGCTTCTGTGGGATGCACAATTGGTCGAAGGCATGGACGAAGATATTATCTATGTAGCTTCCACCATCAACCAGCACTCTCTGGACCTCCGTTCTTGCAATGTCAGCTGTAATAACAAGGGGGTCCGCATGAGGGAATTTAATACCAGCTGCATCGGCTACGGAGAAAGATATGGGCACGTCAGACCATTTGAGCATTTCAGCAGCCGACGAGGAGGTCCCAATATGCCCTACTTCACGAACATATTCTCCCTATTGTCATTTCGACATGACGCCTAGGATCCCTCCTCCGTAGATGGGGAGAACTATTTGTTTGTCGTGGTCTTGTGTATCTTCTTGCTTCGGAGGTGCATAACACTGGCCACCGAAGGCTATCTTGGGGCTTCGAAGCTATCTACATGTCCGACTGTATGCACCAGCTCCAAACGTGTCTCAGGAGGGCCTTGGTCATTAGTGCCTCGACCAGAGCTCCTCTCTAGATATTCGCTCCGCAGAGCTAGTATAGACTTGCATGCATCGGTGGCATGTCTTCGGTTCTCACCATTTACATAGCAGAAGAGGGTCTAGCCTCGGCCAGCCGGCTTCGCTGGAGGCCTCCAACCACTGACCTTATTTCCTGGAGCTTGTGGATTTTTAGGGGGCAATTTCGAAGAAGAGGGGCGATATTTAAAACCTCAGAGCGAGGATGCTTTCGCCATCTTTGTCTGTCATGCTGGTTATTGTCGAAGTGGTACCCCTGTGGTGGAGTTGAAGTCTTCACCTCAAGTTTGACTTCTTGAAGGACGGTTGGCGAAGACAAAGCCATCCTTCAGAGCCATCCTTCTTCTGACCTAGCATATTCCTCAAAGTAGGCCATTAGCTGTGTTACTAAGGAAATATGCTTCGGGTGAAGCTTGTCGAGGAGGCCTGCATTTGTGACTCCTTCCTGTGCTGCATCAACTACAGACGATGCAGAAAACCCTCTTATTTGTGACTTCATATGAGCGAAGCACTTGAAAAATTGTCGTAGAGTTTCTCCAGGCCGCTGTTTCACCCGAAAAAGACTCCTGGTAGACATAGGGGGCACGAAGGTCCCTTGGAAGTTACTCATAAACTTCTTTCTCAACTGCTCCCAGGATCTAATCGATCCTGGTTTCAAAGACCAGAACCAATTAAGAGCAACTCCTTCGAGCGCAAGAGGGAAACACTTTGCCATTGTGTCTCGAACCCCTATGTTGGCTTCAATTGCTAGAGCATAAGAGCGGGAGAATTCCATAGAATCTTCCTCCCCAGAGTACTTGCATACTTCGAAGTCCTTAATTTGGAGTCGAAGCGCACCTTTTGCAAGTCTAGGTGGAGTGGAGATACATCGTCGAATGAAGCTATTGATAGCAAAAAATGGCATTAATGGTTAAGATTGTCAAAATATCAATTTTGGCAATTTGAGCCAAAAATACACATGTCCTGGACTGGGCTAAAGCCCTACAGGGCCGAAGGCCCATCGAGCTACGGGCTTTGAAAGCTTCCAGTAGGCCTGTTACCTTCGGTCCGAAGGCCTTCAGAGGCCCACTTCGCCGAAGCTTCGGCCCGAGGAGCAGGCTTCGGTGGGCCTGGCTAAAGGCCCACTTCAAGCTGATTTCTAGAGATAGAATTTGAGTCCAATTTAGATAATTTTATCCCTACGCGTGATTAAGCAAAGTCCTACCAAATTAAGCTTAGAGATTAGAAGACTAGCCCCTATAAATATAGGGGTGAGGCCGGTTCATTAACCCCCCAAACACAAATGAACATAAAGCCCTAGCATTGAACCGTACCATTACTTTACCTTTAATTTTCTACAATCTTCTTGGGTTTTCCTGGAAGCCATCCGATGGCCACTTCGGAATAGTGGTAATCCTTGTTACTTCGCTTGTGAAGTATCCGTTAATCTACGTAATAGATTGCGATCGCCTTGTTACTTTCCCTGTGAAGTATCCGCTAATCTATGTAAAAGATTGCTACCTTCACTCCCTAGTGCAGCACTTAGCAGAATTCGATCCCTAGGCCGAATTAGCACTTGATATTTGTTCTGTTGCAGGTTTTCATATTAGGAGCCACTTCACCGGAGGTGTCCGGAGCTAGGAGATTGGTTTCAGAGGCTGCTAGAACACTCCTCGGCGGGATTACTGCTCCAACTACCCGTGTCGGATCATCACGTTGTTGTTGGTTTGACCGAGTCAGACACGCCAGCATGCTTCACTCCAGGCTTCGCTACGTTTGTACCCCACTGTTCGGAGGTGATTGTCGTGTCGAGATCTGTTCGGAGCTCATCTTCGGTCAGACTAGTCCAGATGCCGAAGGCACCCATCGGTGGGACCCTTTGCACCAGACGCCGAAGGTACCCTTCGGTGATACCCTTCGCACTATATGCTTCGGATTAGTCAGGCTCTGCTTGGCTTACTGATTTATTATGTTAAATATATTTCTTTTCGGCTAATGGGATTATTTTTGTGTGATCTGATTACCTGGTGACTCCACCCCCATTACCACGGTTAAGGGTAGTCGGAACGTGACGTTGGTGTTGTGTTACGCTTAGGCTATCCCTAAGTATCCACACACTTTTGGATCGTCAAACTGACCCAAGTGCGGGGGCAAGTTTTCGTGTCAACACACTTTTTAGTGACTCCGCTAAGTATGGATTCGCCAACATGACGAGTACGTCTACATTGACCGCTGGTACATCTACGATGACTACTATGTCTACATCGCTAGTGGATCCCATGGGAAGCGCGGGTATCAACAACCGCAACATCATGACCCCAACCCTTGAGGATATTCCCGCAAAAGACCGAGCAGAGATCGAGGCAAAGATGAAGGCACTCCAAGACCTCATGCTTGGGAGCTACATCAAGACACGCAGAGGCTTCATCAAGTGCGACATCAACGTCCCCGATGTCGCTCAGATCCAGGTAACATCGGTATCACCTTGTTTATCTTCTTTAGAGATTGAGCAAAAGATAGCCACATCAATAGACCAAGTCGTTAGCACTTCGCTAGCCAACTGTTTAGATTCGGCAGTTAGCTCTCAAGTAGAGGCGACGGTTAGAAGGTTCAACTTTACTAACGCCGTACCTCCAGCTCCTATTGCTAGTATACCTCTGATAAATCACATTTACAACAAAACTGATGGTAGTACTGGCAAAACCATTTTGTCTCCAGCCTCAATGTCCATGGCAGAGACCAGTCATTATGCTCACCATGTGCCGGCCCCACCCACGCCGGTGCCAGCTTTACCCATGCTTCCCACACCGCGTGCACAACCGCATAGACCTGAACACATCGTACAACTAGTGCATTAGGAAGAAACCCATGGCCGACACACCAACATCCCACCACGTGTTGCGCCCCCGCATGAGAGACGCACGCAGGCAGTAGGTCAGGATGACATTGAGGAGCAGATCCGCACACAATTTAGGGAGTGCATTGGCTTCGTACCTAGGGGTCGACTAGGGTTTACTGGAAGCCGTACCCCGATCTTTTCAATACAATACCTTACCCTTGCAGCTATAGAGTCCCCAAATTCACCAAGTTCGATGGCAAGGGTAACAAAACCACACTAGAGCATGTTAGTCAATTTCTAGCACAATGTGGAGAAGCTAGTGGGTTGGACGCTTTAAAACTTAGACTATTTTCTCTCTCACTATCCAGCACTGCTTTCACTTGGCTTTCGACGCTCCCGCCGAACTCTATCCAAACATGGGCTAAATTAGAACAAATATTCCACGACTACTTTTACATGGGTGAAACTGAACTTAGGCTTTCACACTTGATGTCGGTTAGACAGAAATCTAGCGAGAACGTCTCTGAGTATATCAAGCGTTTTCGAGATACTAGAAATCAATGTTTTAGTCTTAATATTTCAGAAAGAGATTTGGCTGATTTAGCTTTTAGCTGCTGCGTTCTAAGATTAAGGAGAGACTAGACAACCAGCACTTTCTAGAAGTTAGCCAAGTCTCGCAACAGGCTCTGGTCCAGGAAGGCTGAGCCAAGGATAAAAGGTTTATTAACACATTTAACAAGCCTAGGGCTGAAGTCCACATCATGCAGCACTCCGACGAGGAAGAGTTGGAGGAGGAAGAAGATTCGACCGACATGTACACGGCTGAATGGGTTTGGAACGCTAAGAGTAAGCCTATTACTTGCTCCGAGTTACGGCCGTCTCCCACCAAGAATTGGCCTAGCAAGGTCAAGTACTCATTTGATATAACTAAGTGTGATAAAATATTTGATTTCCTCTTGAAGAACCAACTTCTCATGTTTCCTACAGGCCAAGTCATTCCATCTGCCGACGAGTTAAAGAAACACCCATACTGTAAGTGGCATGATTCGCATTCGCATTATACTAATGAATGCAATGTTTTTTGTCGACAGGTTCAATCGTCCATAGAGGAAGAATGGTTGAAGATAGACCACAGTCCAAAGATGAAGCTGGAAAAAGACCCCTTTCCCGTGAACACCATCGATCTCGATGAACAGAGAGTGCTGATTCGGCCAGAGCAGGCCGAGTAAACTAAGGGGTAAGCAGTCATTATTGGAGAATCACACACACGCACACTCGTACCTAAGAACCCTGAAGTATGAGTGTGGAAGCGGAATGTTAGCACGTCTCCTTCGGCTAGGGCTCGCAAGAAGCCAAAGGTAACATATCAGATGCTGTTAAACAAACACCAAAGAAAAGCTAAGAAAACAGGCCCCCACGCCAAAAGGCTAAGCCAGCCAAAGGGACCAAAGCGGTCGGAGGGTGGCTTTGGACCACAGTGGTCAAACCCTCCGCATGATGGCTTCGGACCACAGTGGTCAAACCCTCGGCATGATGGCTTTGGACCACAGTGGCCAAACCCTCTGCATGAGGACTTCGGGCCACAATGGCCTAACACCCCTTGTTGAGGGAATAAGTTTTCCCTTAAACAGGGGCCAAATGACGTCAGCCTCTGTAGGCCTTGGTCCCGGGGCCTGACAACACCGAAGGATGAAGTTGAAGTAGATCCCTCCTACCGAAGTTATTTCCTAGCAGTAGCTAGACCAAGTCTTCGATCTCCATTCGAAGCCTGCTTGAGTTAGCTTCCGGGCTCCCTTCGAAGCCCTCCGGAGTCAAGCCTCCGGGCTTCCTTCGGGGTTCTCCCGAGCTAGCCTCCAAACCCCCTCTGGTCCCTTTCAAAGCTAAACCTCCGGGAGTCCATTCGGAGTTCAGTTCAGAGCATACTTTGAAGTCCACCTCGAAGTGCCCTTCGAAGCCTTTGACGCAGTCTCCTCCCGAAGAGCTCCGGCCGCTACTTCGAACCAAGAAAATATCTCAACTCCGTTGTAGTGCAAATCCATACTGAGGTCCCTAGTGCCCCTGGTATGTCGTTTAGTTGTTCAGAGGTGGCGTCTATCTAACACATCTGTAATGTTGTAAGGCTGTTTGTGCAGTAGTCTAGTCTTTTTTTCCATTCTTGCCCCTATAAGGCCTATGACCTGTAGAGGGCATTTAGGTCTTTTCCTTTGTCTTGCGTCCCTATAAAAGAAGGGCCATGCCCTTGTAATAGCCAGATCCATTAGATCCAACAGAGGCAAAACTATGCCGAATCCACAATAGACTAGACATAGGGCTATTATTCCTTCAGGGAGGCCTGAACCAGTATAAATCCTTTCTCCCTCTGAGAGAACCCTTCGAGCTTCATTATATACACTATACACTTAGAAACCTAGTGTAGATAACGCAATTGCTACAACAGTTGGCGCCTTCCATGGTGAACTTAGTACTAAAAGCTAAGTTCTCTGCCGTTGTCTGTGTCTCGAAGTGCGCTTGAGGGGGAGCTTCGAAGTTTTCTAGCTCCACACACCCTCCAGCAAGGGGCTTCGAGTGTAGTTCGAATGCCTTTCTTGCCTCCCACCATCCCTCGTGCCTCAGAGTGCACCCTTCATAGTAGCCGCTCTGGTCGCACACCGAAGGCCTCTGAAGCCCTTGGGGCTATGAGGCAAGCCCTTCACCCTCACCTCACAAGGTATGTACATAGTCTGAAGCCTCGCTTCGCTATGCAAAATTTTAATTATTTTAGTAAATCATCGAAGTCTTACTTCGCCTTTAAAGCAAAACCTTGCTCCACTTTATTAAAAATCGAAGCCTTGCTTTGCATTTGAAAATCAAAGCCTTGCTTCACATTTAAATTCGAAGCCTTGCTTCACTTTATCAAAAACTCGATGACTTACTTCGCTTTATTTGAAATTCGAAGCCTTGCTTCGCTTTACAAAAACCGGAGTACTCATTTGAAGGCTACACAATGCCTCCAGGCCCATAGTAGTGGGCTTTAGGACTACCTCGAGTGACGACTCGAGGTGTCAAGGACTTCCAGGCGATGGCTCGATGAGTCTGGGATTCAAGGCTCCAGCCTGATGCATCCTAGGGTCGAAGGTGGCCCAGGGTTGTAGGTGGCCTAGAGTCGTAGTTGGCTCAACCCATCGCAGGTTCGGTGAATCCACACCAAATATCCTTTTCATTCATTACAGGATCAAGCTCAAGAAGCCTTGCTTTGTTATCTGAATACGCACCGAGGCCTCGCTTCACGTGACGTAATCTATTCTAAGATCTAAGCATACCGAAGTCATGCTTCGCCTAAAATCTAAGTGCGTTTTGGAGCCTTGCTCATGCATATTATCAAAATCCAAGCATGCCGAAGCATGCTTTGCTTAATTTGAGTATTCTAAAGCCTTGCTTCGCTTCAAATTAATGCGTTCAAAGCCCAAAATAGGCCTTCACTTGATGCGATATAAGCGTCCGAAGCCACCAAAAGGTGCACCCCTTCGCATTTTAATTGCTCGCACCAGCAACGACTAAGTCCCTAGCTGCCACGCACAAGGAGGGACCGAGGTATGTAGGTGAGGTGTGCGAATGAAATGCGCGGTACGAGCGTGACAAGCTAAACGTTTGAAACAATTAACTCATGCGAAGCATGCAGACGAAGTATGCAAATATCATAAATATAATTCATTGAATGATAATTGAGAAGTATGTTACAAATACACTTCGAAAACAAAATTACGAGTAGTCTGTATCTAACCCTAAGAAAAAGCGAGCTCAAGGCCCTAACATGTTCGACCCTCGCTTGCTCTTCTTCCGGGCAAGGCTCCCTCGGCTGGACGAAGCCCCATCGGAGCCTGTTCTCCCACGGCCTGACCATCCATGCTCCGAAGCCCACAGACCTCACCTTTCGCCCTACAGGTTTGTCCAAGTCTTGGACACAGGCGGTGCCGTATCGAAGGAAAAAAATTCTAGGGCTTCGTCGTCTGTTAAGGCCATACCCGAAGGCTGTACCCCTTGGTCGCTTAAGCCTACTTCAAAATAGCTTAAGTCCGGTGAAGATGAAGAACTCCGAAGATGCTCCGTCTTCACGGCAGGCAGCAGCTCCTGGGCTACTTCACAAATGGCTTCACCACTAGGGCCCCTCGGACGCTTTAACCAAGGGGGCCTTTGGACCTAGCTACTTCGAGCACCACCCTATTGATAGCAAAAAATGGCATTGATGACTAGATTAGCAAAATATCAATTTTTGGTGATTTGGGCCGGAAATACACATGACCAGGGGCTGGCCGAAGCCCTATGGGGCCGAAGCCCATTGAGCTATGGGCTCCGAAGGCCTCCAGCCAGCCCATGGGCTTCGACCAGGAAGCCTTTGGAGGCCCACGCTGCTTGAAGCTTTGGAAGACTTCCGAGACCCACGCTACCGAAGCTTCGGGAACCTTCGGAGGCCCACGCTGCCAAAGCTTCGAGAACCTTCGGAGGCCCACGCTGCCGAAGCTTCGGCCCAAGGAGCAGGCCTCGGTGGGCCTGACCGAAGCCCACCTCGACAGAGATAGAGTTTGATGCATTGCCAGATCAATCTTTATCCCTATCTGGCCAGATTAATAGCAGATTAGATTAGAGTTAACCCTCTATAAATAAAGAGGCCTGGCCGGCGTAGAGCGACCCCCCAACACAAACAAACCAAAGCCATGCTTTGATCGTACCTTTACTTTACCTTTACTTTTATGTACCTCTTCGTGGGTTTGCCTGGAAGCCCTCCGTCCGCCACTATGGAACAGTGGTAAGCCTTGGTACTTCGGCCATGAAGTCCCCATTAATCTACGTAACAGATTGCTATCGCCTTGTTACTTCGCCTGTGAATTATCCGCAAATCTGCGTAATAGATTGCTACCTTCGCCACCTGTGCAACACCTCGAAAATTCAGTCCTAAGGCCGAATTGGTACTTTGCTTCATCCTTGTTGCAGGTTCGCACGTTCAGAGCCCCTTCGCCAGAGGTGTTCGGAGCCGAGAGATCGGTTCCGGAGGTCCCCAGGATGCCCTTCGATAGGACCGTAGGCTTTGGAACAGGCTTCGCACCATACTTCATCGTGACAGACTTCGGCGCGACTACATTCCGCACCAAGACGAAGTTTCACCTGCGCGTAGCCTTCGCGTCATTTTTCCGTACTTCGCTGCATCGGAGATTACACGCCGAACCCCGCTGTTTGAAGGTGATCACCGTGTCTAGATCCATTCAAAGTTTACCTCCGGCCGGATCAGTCTGAACGCCGAAGCACCATTCGGCGGAACACTTCGCACCAGACGCCGAAGGTACCCTTCGGCGCGCCCTTCACTATAGACTTCGAACTAGGAGGACTCCGACTGGTTTGTTGTTTTTAATCTGTTTAACCTATTTCTTTCGGCTAATTGGATTATTTCTTGTAATCTGGTTGCCTGGCGACTCCACCCCCTTATCACTATTAAGGGTAGTTGGAACGCGGCGTTGGTGCTACATCACGCTTAGTCCCGTCCCTAAGTATCCGTGCACTTTTGGATCGCCGGACTGACCCAAGCACGGTGGCACGTTTCCATGTCAACACACTTTTTGGCGACTCCGCTGGGGAGGAGCTACGCTAACATGATGAGTATGTCTACATCTACTACGAATACTACATCTACACCGCCGATGTACACAACAGGAGGCACGAATATCGACAACCACAACATAATGTCACCTACTCTTGAAGATATCCCCGCAGGAGACCGAGTAGAAATCGAGGCAAGACTAAAGGCGCTCCAAGACATGATGCTTGGAGGATACATCAAGACACGCGTAGGCTTTGTCAAGCGTGACATCATCACCCTTGACCCCGCTCAGGTCCAGGTAACACTGGTATCGCCTCGTTTAACTTCTTTAGAAATTGAGCAGAAAATAGCCGCATCAGTAGATCAGGCCGTTAGCGCTTCGCTAGCCAACCGCTTAGATTCGGCAGTCAGCTCCCATGTAGAGGCGACTCTTAGAAGGTTTGGCTTCACTGAGGCCGCAACCCCGGTTGCTAGAGCTAGTACACCTCCGACGAACATGTCTCCGGCCTCACCACTTATGGTCGAGACCAATAATTATAATTATGGACAAACTAACACTGCGCCAATACCCGCGCTACCCGCGCCACACACGCAGGCGCCCGGACACGAGCACGCTATACAAATAGCACGTAGGGAAGAAGCAAATGGCCGACACGCTGATATCCCACCGCGTGTCACGCCCCCACATGAGAGGCGCATGCAAATGAGCTACCAAGATGATTTAGATGAGCGGATCTGCGCACTATTTAGGGAGTGTGCCGGCTTCGTGCCCAAGGTACGGGTTAGGGTTTATCGCAAACCATACCCCGATCATCTTGATACAGTGCCCTACCCTCACGGCTATAGGATCCCCGAGTTTACTAAATTCGATGGCGAGGGCAGCCGGACCACACTAGAGCATGTCAGTCAATTTTTGGCGCAGTGTGGAGAGGTTAGCGGGATAGACACCCTAAAGGTTATACTATTTTCTCTCTCGCTATCCGGCACGGCTTTCACTTTGTTTTCGGCGCTCCCGCCAAGCTCCATCCACACGTGGGATGATTTAGAACGGAAATTCCATGATTATTTCTACACGGGTGAAACAGAACTTAGGCCCTCACATTTGACATCGCTTAAGCAAAAATCTAGTGAGAGCACATCTGAGTATATCAAGCGTTTCAGAGATACCAGAAAACGATGTTTTAGTCTTAATATTTCAGAAAGGGATTTGGCTGAATTAGCTTTTAACGGGTTGCATTCCGAGCTTAAAGAAAAATTAGATAACCAGAACTTTTTATAAGTTAGCCAAGTCCTACAGCAGGCTCTAGTCCAAGAAGGCCGAGCCAAAGATAAGAAATTTGTTAAGACATTCAACAAGCCTAGGGCTGATATCCACATCATGGAGCGCTCTGATGAGGAGGAGTCAGAGGAGGAGGATTCGGCCAACATGTACGCGGCCAAATGGGTTACAAACGCTAAAAAAACATGTCACATGTTCTGAACTTCGACCATCCCCCACAAAGAATAGACTTAATGAGATCAAATACTCTTTCGATGTGACTAAATGTGATAAAATATTTGATTTCCACTTAAAAAGTTAGCTTCTCAGGTTACCTAAGGGTGAGGTTATCCCATCTGCCGATGAGTTGAAAAAGCATCCATACTGTAAGTGGCATGATTCGCATTCTCACAATACTAATGATTGCAATGTTTTTTGATGGCAGATACAATCGTCCATAGAAGAAGGATGATTGAAGATAGACCATGATCCAAAAATGAAGCTGGATAAAGATCCTTTTCCAATCAACGACGTCGACCTCGGCGAGAAGAAGGTGTTGATTCAGCCAGAACAGGCCGAGTCTGCTAAAGAAAAAGAGGTGATTGTTGGAGAACCACGTACTCGCACACTCGTGCCAAAGAACCCCGAGGTAGGAGTGTGGAAACAAAACACCAACATCCCTTTGGCTAAGGCTCGCAAGAGGCCGAAGGTGACATATAACATGGTGTTGAACAAACATCAGAAGAGGGCCAGAGAAGCAGGCCTGCGCGCTCAGCCAAAACAGCCGACGGGTCAAAAACATTCGAAGGGTACCTTCGGCCCGAAGGTTGTGAACCCTCCGCACGAGGGCTTCAGGCCGGGGTATCATGGTGCTTCGCATAATGGTTCCGAGCCACAATGGCCGACCCCCCCCCCCCCCCCGTGCGACAACTTTGCACCCTAGTGGTCGGGTCCCCCATGCAACAGCTTTGGCCCCCAATGGCCAAACCCCGCACCATGGTGGACTCCTCCGATGGGAGGTTTCGGCCCGTACTAGCTGAACATACCTCCGGCCTGGCAGGACCCTTCACTAGTATGGTCCGAGGTGCCTTCAACTTGGCCGAACCACCCTCTAGGCAACAGGTTCAGCTCACAGTGGGTGAGGCCGCTAGAACCTCCGATGCCTCCGCCGTATGACTGGGCGGGAACCCCGTGGGCTCCGCACGTATCTGGGTCAAGGTACCCTCAGCAGACTAACCCTATGCCTTGTTTTCCTTCGGAGTATTATGGATGGCAGGGGGAAACAAACGCAGCGGAGGGGGGCATCGCCCACAGACTGTCTGTGGTACCTCCGAATCGTACCTTGTAGAGCGAAGCCGAAGGGTGCGAGCACGCAGAGGCCGAAGTCAGGGAGTTCGAAGACATAACTATCAGAGTTGGGTCTCAGGAACTCCCAATCCCGAAGACTTCACCACCGAAGGCTAACGGAGGTAAGCCGCATGCTTCGGCCAGGCTCCGCGCCGAAGTTGGGTCCGATCGGCCGAACGAGGCCGGTCCGTTCGACGGGGTTCGCAACGAAGCCCCCTTCAAACATACGGTGCACAAGGCCGAAGGGCACACTTCGGCCAGAATTAACAGGGGTCAAACAGTAGCTCTAGGCACCAAGCCGAAGCCATCTTGGGCTCCTTTGGGCATATCCAAATCGCAGAAAAGACGTCTAGAAAAGCTGCTGGCACAGGAGATGCGTGAGAAGGTAGCTGAGGCCGATCGTGACGCTATCTTCGAAGAGATCCGCCCTCGGCCAGCCACAAAGAAGGTATGGAGTGAGAAGCCGGTTGAGATGGCCAACCCGGCTCCCAGTCAAAGTGATGACGAGGATGACATGCTTGACGATTATTACTCGCTCGTCTCCCAGGGGCCCGCACCTCAAGTGATGGACATCAACATCGTCACATTGCCCGCCGAGTTTGCACCACCACGGGGCGAGGCCAAGATCGCTCAGTTGAACCTCGATCCGCGCAGCACTATCTTCGAGAAGCCTGAGGACTCGGCACACCATCTGAAGCCCCTCTATGTCAGGGGTCACATCGATGGGAAGCCGATTTCCCAGATGCTCGTCGACGGCGGCGCCACGGTTAATCTAATGCCTTATTCATTGTTGAAGAAACTTGACAGGGACGAGGACGACCTGAAGAAGACCAGCTTGATGCTCAACGGTTTCAACGGCGAGAGCTCCGAAGCCAAGGGAGTATCTCTATGGAGTTGATGGTGGGCAAGAAGACGTTGCCAACAGTGTTCTTCGTCGTCGACGTACAAGGTAACTATAGTGTGTTACTCGGACGCGACTGGATCCATATGAACTATTGCATCCTCTCTACCCTACACCAGTGCTTGGTACAGTGGGACGGCGAAGAGGTGGAGGTCATCCCCGCGGACACTTCGGCCCAAGTAGCTTTGGCCGATGTGTCGGTTGACGCCGTCCATAGCAAAGTAGAGTGTCTATCGATTATAGATCTTTCGGATTACGACTTTGTTAGTGTATTCGGAGGACGGTTTGTACCAGTGTCTGTAAAGCCGGCTGGAGTAGCATGGCTATTTTTGAATTAGTAGTCATGTCTAGCAAGGATAACTTAGATTGGCTAAAGTCCCGCGTGGAGTAGTATCGGTCTAGTAAAGACTATATTGCCGAGGCCATCGAGGATTTTAGCAAAGTAGAAAAGTTAGGGCAGGGTTTTGCATCGGTCGACCCCTTGGAGGAGGTTGATATAGGTGATGGTAGCATCCCAAGGCCGATTTTTGTAAAGGCTGAAGTAATAAAGTTACTTCGGTCGTATGTCGATTGTTTCGCATGGGAGTATGGTGAAATGCCAGGGCTAAGCCGCGAGCTCGTGGAGCATCGGCTGCCCATCAAGCCCAGATTTAGGCCTTATAAACAGCCTCCCCGTCGCTTTAATTCGGCCGTCTATGACCGAGTTAAAGAGGAAGTAGAGCGGCTACTTAAGGCTGAATTTATTAGGCCATGCAGGTACGCGGAATGGGTTGCTAACATTGTGCTTGTAGAGAAGAAAGGGAGCGCCAAGATATGGGTATGCATTGATTTTAGGGATCTGAACAGAGCCACTCCAAAAGACGAGTATCCAATGCCAATAGCCGACATGTTGATCAACGATGCTTCAGGATGCAAGGTACTAAGTTTTCTCGATGGCAATGCCGGTTACAATCAAATCTTTATGGCCGAAGAGGACGTCTATAAGACTGCCTTTCGATGCCCTGGTTTTGTCGGTTTATTCGAATGGGTCATCATGACTTTTGGCTTAAAAAATACCGGTGCCACGTATCAGCGCGCTATGAACCTGATCTTTCACGACTTGTTAGGAGTCATGTTAGAAGTTTACATCGATGATGTCGTGGTCAAATCGGACGCCATGGGAAACCATTTAGCCGATTTGAAGGTTGCTTTCGATAGGATGCGACAGTATGGGTTGAAGATGAACCCGCTCAGGTGTGCTTTTGGCGTGTCGGCAGGTAAGTTCTTAGGTTTCATGATTCATGAGAGAGGTATAGAGATTGATCCTAAGAGACTTGAGAAGATTAGAAACGTTGCACCGCCAACATGCAAAAAAGATGTGCAAAAGATGTTAGGCAAGTTGAACTATTTGCGTCGCTTTATATCCAACTTGCCTGGCAAGATTGATGCCTTTGTCCCCATACTCCGGCTAAAAAATGAAGCCGAGTTCACTTGGGGGGCAAGTCAGCAAAGTGCTTTTGAGAAGATCAAAGAATGCTTGTCATCACCACCCGTGGTGAGAGCACCCAAGGCCGGGATTCCGTTTCGGCTATACATCACCGCTGAAGATAGCGTAATTGGAGCCGTGCTGACCCAAGAGGTGGAGGGCAAGGAATACATCGTCACATTTTTTAGCCGCCACCAGCTGGACACCAAAACCAGGTACACATTCGTGGAGCGATTATGTTTATCACCAAGCTGCGTCATTATCTTCTCCCCACTACATGTGTTGTTGTTTGCCAAACCGATGTTATAAAGCACATGTTAAAAAAGCCGATTCTAAGTGGAAGAATCGGAAAGTGGGCTTACGCATTGATTGAGTACGATTTGTCCTATGAGCCCTTGAGGAAGATGAAGTGCCAAGTCGTGGCTAACTTCATAGTTGATCATCACATAGATGCTAGCTAGAGTGATTCTATGGCTCTAGTTGAGGTATTGCCATGGAAAATCTATTTTGACGGTTCGGCTTGCAAGAATGGCTAGGGTATTGGAGTGGTTCTCATATCACCAAATGGTATGTGCTTTGAGACATCGGCCCTACTAGAGTTTTCTTCCACTAATAACCAAGCCGAATATGAAGCTTTGTTGCTAGGCCTTGAACTATTAGAGTCTGTAGGCGCTAAGCATGTTCACACGTACGGTGATTCATTATTAGTAGTGCAACAAGTAGCCAAGAATGCTCAATGTTTTAATGGCTTGCTGAATAGCTACTTGGACAAGTGCCTAGTCATAGTTGCTACTTTTGATGATTTCAAAATATCTCACGTGTCAAGAGAAGCCAATTCAATCGCTAATGATTTGGCTCAGCAAGCATCTGACTAACAAGTCAGGAGAGGGAAATTTTCTGTATTGAAAAAGCCGATGTTTGGTATCATTGCCGAAGCCAGTGACGCTGGACAGGCGTACCCTTCGTATCGAGGCCCACAGGTCGCCGAAGGCCACCGCATGCCAGAGCTCCTGGATCGGAGTGCTCCACCCACTGAGGGGTCCAGCATGCCGAAGCCTATAGTCCGAAGTCTCTCGGACGGGGAAGGCTCTCCAGGGTCTGAACCCTCTGAAGGGCTTCGACCCAGCATACTCCGAGCGGACACTTCGGCCGGGCTTTGGCAGAAGCTGAAATGGTTCGGGGGCACCCCGAAGTCGGTGTTTTAGAAGTTCTTCCAGAAGGTGAGCTAGCGAAGCCGTCTGAAATCTGTAAGGGATATTGGAGAATCCCAATCATCCAGTATTTGAAAGACCCTAGCCGAAGGGTTGATCGGAAGGTTCGGCGACAAGCGTTCAAATTCGTGTTGGTAGACAACACTGTAGGACCGAAAGTAGCGACCAGAGGGGGGGTGAATGGGCGCCTAAAAATTCTTTCGAATCAATGGCCTGCTCCCAATACCCAACGCACCTCAAAAGACTAAATAGCAAAGAATGAATAGATAGCCTAAGTCTAAAGGTATCTAGCCTAGAAGCAACTATTGATAAACAGAGAAACACAAAGTCCGTGCTACTAGATAGATAGATAGAATACTCGAGACATGGCAAGACAAATTTCTCAGTAAAGCAATCTAAGTGCACAATGAGTGAGAAGAGAAGTTACTGTTCAAATCTGTCTACTGTTCGAAACTCGGTGAAGCCTGCTTCACCGGTCGAGGTCTGCTTCGGTGGTCGAAGCCTGGTTCGGAGATGGTTGTCGAAGTCTGCCAAAGGCTGTTGTGAAACTGCCAAAGGTGTGTTGTCTAACCTAGTTCGAGTGTGACTGAGAGCGAAGCATGATAGTGTCGGAGCTTGCTTCGAAGAGTGTACTTCGAAGGCTAGGCTTCGAACAGAAAGCTTCGAAGTAGCTCCCAGAAAAACAACCTTCGAAAGAGTAGCGAAGCCTGACACACAACAGAGAAACCAAAATCGAAGCCTACACTCTACCTTCGAAAGACAACCTCCGAAACAACACATAGTGATCTTCGAATATGATAGTAAAAAGGAACTCACATCGAGCGAAGTCCAGTGGTGAGATTAGCTTCAAAGCTAACTCAGAAGCATGTTGAAGTTTTGACTTCGAATAGCTCGAAAACAGAGAACACCTTCACAAAGACTGTCGAAGTATGTGAAGCTGACAGAGCACAAAAACGTATTTCGAAGCTAGAAACACAGAGTGAAGTCGAAGGTCAAGCGAAGCCCTCGAGAATGTCAGATCGAAGCCTGCCTCACGGTGCTGAGGGACTTCGATCAGAGAGAGGAGGCTTCGCCAGAAACAGCCAGAAAAGGTATTCAGCCCTGTCTGCTTCGATTAAAAAGCTACGCAGAAAAAAAAGCAAGCTATAGTACCAGTGTACTGTTGCTACAGAGAAGTAGTACTACTTGCAACAACAAGAACTAGTACTACTTGCGTGAAGAACAGAGGCAACAGAGTAGCAAATAGTGATCAAAACGCACATGGTACATGAAGATTCAGATCCACACACATCAATGCACGCCACGCACATAAGCAGAGAATAAAATCTTACTGAGTTAATGAAGAACAGAGAGAATGCAGGGATAGAAGCTTCTGGCGGTGCACAAGAACATGAGCAGGAGAGAGAATGCGCAGGAAACAAAAATGACCCAAATGATTGAAAAGTAAATTCTGGAAGGGTAGTCCAACCGTAGGGATTGGGGCCCTATTTATAGGCTGCCCAATGACGTAGAATATTCCACCAGCCCCTTAGAGTTTTTACAAAAATAGGAATAAAAAGAAAAAGACTCAACTGCCCTTAGGATTTTTTACAGACTCGACTGACTGACTGTGGGCCTAGAGATACAGATGACTTATCCGGAAGCTAAGCTTTCGTAGCAACTACGGCTTCTCTTCTGGACAGTCGGATACAAGATCAACGGTTGTCAGTTTTGCGCCGAAACTGACAAAGCCTCCACCGGCCTTGCAGCAGATACCTGGATTGGGCCGGCCCGACTCCACAGCTCTCTCAGCCCGGCAGTCGCTCACCGCCCGTGTACCTGAGTCAATCCTAGTCAACAGCCCAGTGGGTCTTCTGCTGCTCCTAGCCCATGTACCCGGATCGGGCCAGCCTGACTTCGCGGCCTCCTCTGCCCGACAGTCGTTTACTGCCCGTGTACCTGAGTCACACGCGGCTCATGAAATAGCAGATCTCTTCTTCTTCTGTCCTCTTTTACTATCGTTGATAATGACTCATCACTTCTGGAGCCATGAGGCCCACGCTATTCAGCATGGCTCCTTAATCTCCCCCTTGATGAGTGCATTGTCAACAATCCTCTTTTTCAGCTTCTTCAGCACCTGCGAACAAATGTAGAAACACGAAAACAAAGCACAAGAAAAACAAAGAAGAAGAAAATAAAGTAAAAGTTTAATCCTAATGACCAAAAGCCGAACAAAAGCAAGAAGCGGTCATTATGGTTAACCAAAGATAAAAGCTCAAACATCAGTGCGATTTCAGAAACATTAACAAGGATATCAAAAGAGTAAGCGAGACAAAAACTCCCCCTCAAACTCTTATCCCAAAATTTCTCCCCCTTGTTGACAAGTGAACTCATCAAGCACTCGAAAAATACACAGACTCCTCCTGAAATGCAACTCCCCCTCAAAATATGCGATGAATGAAACTGGGGTGCAGGTGGAGTGTAGAAAGCATGCTTCTCAGATATGATTGACTGCAATTACAACATCTAACAAGTATAGCAAAAGACATACTGTCTAAGACACATGGCATGATCAGTGCAACAGATGATATCTAAAGAAAGTCATTAGCGCACATTATCAATTTTTTCAAACAAAAGCATCACCACATTTTCCAGTTGACAAGCAAGGTAAAGCATGAGATGCAAAGGCTAACTGATATCTACCAAGATAAGCATTGTCCAAAACAAAGTGCTTCAGCAAACTTGTTATCATTTCAATTTTCAGGCTTTTTCTTTTTCCTTTTTCATTCGTGTCAGGGGTTATTTGCATGTCAAACCTTATGCTGACCGACCAAGTCAAGCCTAGGCCAGAACTGGACCATCAGAAGCTTAAGACTTTGGTCTTGGCATACATTACACTGTCCTAGTTCATACCAAAGTGCTATGGTACGCAGTCCAAAACAATGCAATGCGACAAAAACAAACCCACCTGGATCTTTTCAAGTTTATGCATAAAAAGGCATGGAATTTTCATTTTTCTTGATTTTTCATCATTTTTATAGCACATATCCATGTTTTAAAGCAGAATGATGTCCAAGTTGCATGTTTGCATCTAAGTCAGGAACTAGCTACAAGGCATGTAACAGATAGCAAGAACATTCAGCCTACGCATGCTAGTTACCAGAAGCAGCGGTGATCATTTTTCAAGTTGAAAGCATAAAAGCCATGCATATGACAGATATCAGACATATCAAGTGAACTGAACCAAAGCATGATCAATGACAAGTATTCAAAAGCATGTACCAGCTAGAATAAGTAAAGCAGTTCAATCATATAACAGAAGCAAGCTCAGAAGTGTGTTATGTGAATATGCAAGATATGAACACACGCAAAAAGACTCAAGAAAAGAGTAAAGAAGAAAGAAAACTGATGCAAAATATCCTAGAAAGGATACACAACACCCAAATCCCCTCGTAAACGCTCAAATGTAGACTGATCTAGGGGTTTGGTGAAAATGTCAGCCAACTGATGATGGGTATCAACATGAACAAGGTCAATGACACCTTTCTCATATTGATCCCACAGAAAATAAAAGCGCACATCAATATGTTTGGTTTTTGAATGGAGACATGGGTTTTTCCCTACACTAATAGCACTGGTGCTGTCGCAAAACAAAGGAACTCTGGTAGGAAAGAACAAACCAAACTCTCGCAGAGTGGAAACCATCCAAACTAACTGTGAGCAGTAGCTAGCAGCAGCTACATACTCAGCCACTGTGGTCGAAAAAGCAACTCTAGATTGCTTTCGAGAAGACCAAGAGACAAGGGAAGAACCAAGAAACTAGCAAGTACTGGAAGTCGACTTGCGATCCAACCGGCACCCACCAAAGTCAGCGTCCGAAAATCCAGATAAATCAAGAGAAGATGATGCTAAATAGTAAAGACCAAGATTAGACGCATAGGTAAGATACCTGAAGATGCGCTTGATAGCCTGCCGATGAGATGCGCGTGGTGAAGACTGAAAACACGCGCAAAGTCCCACGGCGAACTGTATGTCCGGTCTTGTCACCGTCAAGTACAGCAGCGAACCGATCATCCCTCGAAACTCTCTCTCGTTGACCTTGATGCCGCTCTCGTCCTTGTCCAGACCCCCAGATGTGCCCATCAGGGTCATCTGCGGCTTCAACTCCCCACCAAAGTCAAATTTCTTAAGCATGTCACGAGTGTACTTACCTTGGTGGATGAAGGTGTCGTCATTGGTCTGCTTGATCTGGAGCCATAAGAAGTATTTAAGCTCACCCATGAGGCTCATCTCAAACTCACTATGCATCTGCTCAGAAAACTTGGACACAAGAGAATCAGTAGTACCGCCAAAGATAATATCGTCCACGTAAATCTGAGCAACTAAGAAATCTGAAGCATCTCTGAGTAAGAAAAGAGTCTTATCCACAGTACCCATCACAAAGCCCTTCCCCAACAAAAATTGCTTCAAACGGTCATACCAAGCCCTAGGGGCTTGTTTCAACCCGTATAAAGCTTTTTGCAACTTAAACACGTGTCGAGGAAACTTAGGGTTCTCAAAACCGGGGGGCTTCCTAACATAAACTTCCTCATCTATGAACCCGTTTAGAAAAGCGCTCTTAACGTCCATTTGAAAAAGCTTAAAACCCTTCGAAATGGCAAAAGCTAAGAGAATGCGAATGGACTCAAGACAGGCAACAGGGGCGAAAGTTTCTTCAAAATCAATATCCTCTTTTTGGCAAAAACCCTGGGCAACTAATCGAGCCTTGTTGCGCACCACAACCCCATCTTAACCATGTTTGTTCTTGAATACCCACTTGGTGCCTATGGGGTTGCATCCTGGTGGCGGCTCAACTAATGTCCAAACCCGATTGCGGACAAAATTCTCAAGCTCTTCTTGCATAGCATTAATCCAATTTGAGTCAGAGAGAGCATGAGAAACATCTCTGGGCTCAAAAGATGCAACAAAAGCAGATTCAGCAAACACAACAAGAGAATTACCAGATGAATGCAAGGTTCTCTCAGTCAAATCACTGATGATGAGCTCTGAGGGGTGATCACGCTGAACTGCTCGGGATCCTTGGTGATCTGATGTCACGTCACAGTAGTCAGCAGCTGGCACCTCTAGACTCGACTGAGGGGGCTCGATCATAGTGGAAGAAGTGATCAGAGGTCTGCCCTCATCCTCAGTCGAAGTCTCAGAAGGTGTGGGCTCTGCAGGGGGTGCAGAAGGCCCACCCTCATCAGCAGCTGGAGTATCCTCATCTTCCTCGAAGATGGACTCTCCGAGCTCACCATCAACAGAAGGCTCAAAAGAAGTTGTCAAAGAAGGCAAGGACTCATCAAAAGAAACTTCGGAAGTCTCGACAAGCTGCTGTTATTCGAGTTTCCAAACACGGAAACCTCGAGAATGCAATGCATAACCAAGAAAAACACCATCCCACCAACGAGACTCAAACTTGTCCAAATGCCCTCCCTTGTTGAGCACAAAGCACTTGCAGCCAAACGCTCGCAAGTGGCTCACCTTGGGCTGTCTGCCAAACCAAAACTCATATGATGTCTTACCAAGGTAAGCTCTAAGAAAAATGCGGTTGGCCAGATAGCAAGCCGTGTTCATGGCTTCAGCCCAAAAACGCCTAGGAGTCCTGTGCTCATCGAGCATCGTCCTGGCCATCTCGACTAGTGTGCGGTTCTTTCGTTCCACAACGCCGTTCTGTGGGGGAGTGTAAGGAGAAGAAAACTGATGGTCAAGACCTTGATCACTACAGAAGCTGACGAACTGAGAATTCTTGAACTCAGAACTGTTGTCGGAGCGAATTGCTCGCATCCGACCATTGTTCTCATTCTTCAGCTTCAAAATCAGGTCATGAACAAACTAAAAAGTTTCATCCTTAGACTCCAAAAAGAAAACCCACGAGAATCGAGAAAAGTCATCAACAATGACAAGTGCGTACCACTTCCCACCGACTGAACGTACCTGAGCTGGACCAACAGTGTCCAAGTGTAAAAGCTCGCCCGGATACAAAGTCATCACCTAAGTCACAGGTGAGTGAGAAGCGGCAACCATTTTCCCATGACGACAGGGATGACAAACTAGTTCCTTCTCCATCTTAAGCTTGGGCAATCCTCGGATGAGGTCCATAGAGCTTAACCTGACTAGCAGATCAAAACTCAAATGACCTAACCTCCTATGCCACTTCCAAAGCTCAGAAGAAGATCCAGCCTATCAAACAGTGAGAAGGGCCAAAAGAGCTAGAGAAGTCCATTCGAAAAACTTTACCAAATGGTAAAATCTGGCAAATCAAAGACCCTCTAGAATCAAACACAGAAGAATTGCCCTTCTTAAAACACACTTCCAAACCATCCTCATGAAGTTGCGAAATAGAAATCAAATTGAAGTTCAAATTTTTAACCAAAGCAACATTCTTCAAAGAGAAATGATCTGAAATGCGAATTGAGCCAATGCCACTTACTTTCCCTTGACCACTGTTCCCGAAGGTGATGTATTCTTTGGAGCTCGGGGGAGTGAGACTGGAGAACCATCTACGATGTCCCGTCATGTGGCGAGAACATCCTGAGTCCATGATCCAAACATCCTCTAGTCCCCGATCCTGCACAATCAGTGGCTGTAAGTGGGAGCAAATGGTCCGGCACCAGGTTTAGCAAAAAAGCTAAACCAGTGTCGAGCCATCTGCTCAAAAGACAGAAAGCAGAAATCATTATGCATGTTCGGACCAAAACGTGGCTCAAGGCGCGGTCCTCGGTTCTGCCTAAAGCCTCGGCTACGAGGTCCAGGACCGTAGCAAAAACGGCCTGGAGCTCTGCCGGAACGACCACCACCAACTGGAGGACGGGCAAGAAAGCCGTCTCCTCTACCACCACCTACACGACGCAGCCTGGCCTCCAGCCTCTCTGTGCGTCGAGGAACACACAGTCTACCACCCTGCTGGTAGAACTGCTCCCGACCACCACGAGCTCTCTCTGCTCTCTCAACTCGCTTCCTCCTGAAGCAAAACTCTGCAAGATGCCCGTCTCTATGATAATACTCACAATGATAGGTGGGCTTCTTGGGATGTGGTTGAGGCTTGGGATTCTTGGTCTTAGTTGTGTTAGGTGTAGTCTTTTTGGGTTGAGAGGGTCCAGGAAGAGAGTCAAGAGAAGTGTGGAGGTGTTTGGGCTTTGGAACCCAGATAGGTTTCTTTGTTGGAGCTTTAGGTGGTTCATGGATCACTCCATCCTTGGGCTGACAAGCCTAGGAAGACTCAGTGGAGTGATTCTTGGGATACCTCTGCTCTGGAGTCATTTTACTCCACTCCACTACCCGGCTAATGGCATTCTCAAAGTCAGCCTTGGTGTAGGTGTAACCTACTCCAAACCCATCCTACCTCTTGAACTGCTGGATCATCATGCCGAGTTGTGGCTCTCTGGCACTGATCCAACTCATGATAGAATGGAGGTAAAAGTTCTCATTCTGAAAATCTGCTAGCTCCTCTCTCAAGGAAGCTAGAACCTCCACCTGAGATAAGCAGGTCTCACTCTCACTCTCTACTTGGACAGACTTTTTGGCTTTTAGCTTGATCAATTCCTTTCTAAGAGACAAACAGTTCTCACAAACAGTGGGTGGAACTGATAGTGTCTCAAGCTCTAGTCTAGTCTGCGCTAGCTCAGCTCTCACTCTCTCGAAATCCCCCAAATGCTCATCGCCCTTGGCTTTCAGCTCAGCTAAGATAGCTAGATGAGATGGGCAATCAGCACAGGGTGCAACGACAGTGGCTTGAGCATCTTTCAGCTCCAGCTGAGCGCTTTCAAGCTCAGTGGCCAAAGCGTCCCTCTCATCAACCATTTCTATGTATCTGGACTTCATAGTCGATAGGTCACACAGAAGCACCTCACACTTTGGGCACTCACTGCTATCACCCAAGCAGGGGGAAGAAGATAGACTCTCAATTCTGCCGTTGGCCACGGCAAGCTCACTCTCTAACTCATCTATCCTCTTCTTAGCCCCCCTAAGAAGTTTTTCCCGATATTTCAACTCCTGACAATTGCTCTCAAGTAAATCAACGATTTCGCGTTCATAGGATGATACCTTTTCATTGTCGTCCTCATCGGAGTCGTCAGAGGATCTCTTTTCTTCCTTATCCCCAAGAGCCATTGAATAGAAGCTCTTGCGGGATCTTCGGCGCTGGTGTGAGCGGCTCTTTGGCTTGTCCCCGAAAGCCATGAAGCAGAGGCCCACCGGATCGTCCTTCTCCTTCCCCTTCCTAATGGTGATCTCCTCATCACTTGAGCTCGATGAAGAGGAAGAAGACGTGGACCACTTGGAGTAGCTCTTTTCCATTTCGGCGAAGAAGGCCTTGTCACGCTTCTTGTTCTCTCTCTGGTAGTCCTTCAGGGCCTTCTTGAAGAATCTGGTCTTCGGCTTGCCCTTGTTGAAGGAGGAGCTATCGTTCTTGCCGGAGTCGTGGAAGCCACCACCGCCGCCTTTCTTGTGACCATTTCGCTTGGGGCAGTCGGCGATGAAGTGTCCTGGATCACCACACTCAAAGCACCCGGATTTTGTGTCGTGTCTCTTGAACATCCTCTTGTCATAGACACGATGCACCCTGTTGTTAAAAAGACACAAATCATCATCTCCCAACAACTCAAGCTGGTCCTCAGTGATAGACATCAAAGAGAACCCAACACAGCTCATAGAAGAAGGATCAACAGAAGGTGTAGCAAGGGCCAGAGATTTTGATCCAGAACAAGTGAGATTTGATCTCAGCTGGAGATCAACCTCAGTAGCCTTCAGCTTGCTAAACAACTCAGAAATGGTCAAGGTATCATAAGAAGTACTCTCAATGGTAGAAGATACCTTGATCTCCCAGATCTTTGGGTCCAAGGTATGAAGAACCTTGAGCGCCTACTCATGATCTGAGACTAACTGAGCACCATCAGTCTTGTTGTCCCGAAGCTTGTTTATGATTGACTGAAAACGACCAAACAAAGCCTCAACAGATTCACCCGGCTTCTGTGTGAAATTTTCATATTCACGCTGGTAGGTCTGATAGAGCCAAGCCTTCACCTGGGTTGTTCCCTCATGGTGTGCCTTGAGGCTAGCCTAGATCTCTCTCGCAGTGGAGAGATGGCTCACACACTCAAACTCAGTGGGACCTAAACCAGAAAAAAGAATGTTCACAGCCTTACTGTTGCTCAGATGCTGGGCAATGATACCAGCAGTACCATGCTCAGCGACTGGCAAAATGACAAACGTGGTGTGAACGCAAATGTCCCATATGTCTGAGCCCTGGCTCATGAGATAGGCTCACATGCGAGTCTTCCAATAGTTATAGCCATAGGCTTCCCAGGACGGGACCTTGCTAGGAGACATCATGGTCACTACTGGGGTTTAGAACCAGTTAAGGTATGGAAGAACCCTAACCTCGCTCTGATACCACTTGTAGGACTGAAAGTAGCGACCAGAGGGGGGGTGAATGGGCGCCTAAAAATTCTTTCGAATCAATGGCCTCCTCACAATACCCAACGCACCTCAAAATACTAAAAAACAAAGAATGAACAGATAGCCTAAGTCTAAAGGTATCTAGCCTAGAAGCAACTGTTGATAAACAGAGAAACACAAAGTCTGTGCTACTAGACAGATAGACAGAATACTCAAGACATGGCAAGACAAATTTCTCAGTAAAGCAATCTAAGTGCACAATGAGTGAGAAGAGAAGTTACATGTCAAATCTGTCTCATGTTCGAAACTCGGTGAAGCCTGCTTCGCCGGTCGAGGTCTGCTTCGGTGGTCGAAGCCTGCTTCGCTGGTCGAAGCCTGCTTTGGATATGGTTGTCGAAGTCTGCCGAAGGCTGTTGTGAAATTGCCGAAGGTGTGTTGTCTAACCTAGTTCGAGTGTGACTGAGAGCGAAGAATGATAGTGTCAGAGCTTGCTTCGAAGAGTGTACTTCGAAGGGTAGGCTTTGAACAGAAAGCTTCGAACTAGCTCACAAAAAAACAACCTTCGAAACAGTAGCGAAGCCTGACACACAACAGAGAAACCAAAATCGAAGCCTACACTCTACCTTCGAAAGACAACCTCCGAAACAACACACAGTGATCTTCGAATATGACAGTAAAAAGGAACTCACATCGAGAAAAGTCCAACGGTGAGATTAGCTTTGAAGCTAACTCCGAATGCTGTTGAAGTTTTGACTTCGAACAGCTTAAAAACAGAGAACACCTTCGCAAAGACTGTTGAAGTATGTGAAGCTGACAGAGCACAAAAATGTATTTCGAAGCTAGCAACACAGAGTGAAGTCGAAGGTCAAGCGAAGCCCTCGAGAATGTCAGATCGAAGCCTGCCTCACGGTGCTGAGGGACTTCGATCAGAGAGAGGGGGCTTCGCCAGAAACAGCCAGAAAAGGTATTCAGCCCTGTCTGCTTCGATTAAAAAGCTACGCAGAAAAAAAGCAAGCTATAGTACCAGTGTACTATTGCTACAGAGAAGTAGTACTACTTGCAACAGCAAGAACTAGTACTACTTGCGTGAAGAACAGAGGCAACAGAGTAGCAAATAGTGATCAAAATGCACATGGTAAATGAAGATTCAGATCCACACACATCAATGCACGCCACGCACATAAGCAGAGAATAAAATCTCACTGAGTTAATGAAGAACAGAGAGAATGGAGGGATAGAAGTTCTGGCGGCGCACAAGAACAGGAGAGAGAATGCACAGGAAACAAAAATGACCCAAATGATTGAAAAGTAAATTCTGGAAGGGTAGTCCAACCCTAGGGATTTGGGCCCTATTTATAGGCTGCCCAATGACCTAGAATATTCCACCAGCCCCTTAGGGTTTTTTACAGACGCAGGAATAAAAAGGAAAAGACTCAACTGCCCTTAGGATTTTTTACAGACTCGACTGACTGACTATGGGCCTAGAGATACAGATGACTTATCCGGAAGCTAAGCTTTCGTAGTGACTACGGCTTCTCTTCTGGACAGTCGGATACAAGATCGACGATTGTCAGTTTTGCGCCGAAACTGACAAAGCCTCCACCGGCCTTGCACCAGATAACCAGATTGGGCCAGCCCGACTCCGCAGCTCTCTCAGCCCGGCAGTCGCTCAGCGCCCGTGTACCTGAGTCAATCCTGGTCAATAGCCCAATGGGTCTTCTGCTGCTCCTAGCCCATGTACCCGGATTGGGCCAGCCTGACTTCGCGGCCTCCTTTGCCCGACAGTCGCTTCCTGCCCGTGTACCTGAGTCACACGTGGCTCATGAAACAACAGATCTTTTCTTCTTCTGTCCTCTTTGACTATTGTTGACAATGACTCATCACTTCTGGAGCTATGAGGCCCGCGCTATTCAGCATGGCTCCTCAAACACATTGTATCACCAAACCATTGATGTAGTGCTATTGAAGTGTTTAGACCATGAGCAGTCTCAGGTAGCAACAGGAGAAGTCCATGAGGGGCTTTGCGGCACTGATCAGTCAGCCCAAAAGATGAGTTGGATGCTCAAAAGAGTAGGTTTTTATTGGCTGTCTATGACTGAAGATTGCTTCAAGTACTACAATGGTTGTGAGGCGTTTCAGAAGTTTGGCAACATCCAATTAGCTCCTTCCTCATTACTCAGTCCTATTGTTAAGCCATGGCTGTTTCGAGGATGGGGTTTAGACTTCATCGGCCAAATCTACCCTCCTTCTTCAAAAGGGCATCGGTTTGTGTTGATGGCAACAGATTACTTCACCAAATGGACCGAGGCTATACCTCTCAAGAACATGACCCATAACGAGGTACACGATTTTATTTTAAAACACATCATACATAGATTCGGCATCCCTCAAACTCTAACTACGGACCAAGGTAGTTCATTTGTTTCAAAAGAAGTAAGGGACTTCGCCGAATACTATGGCATTAAGTTAATAAACTCTTCACCTTACTATGCTCAGGCCAATAGTCAGGCCGAGTCTAGTAATAAAACCGTGATTAAGCTTATTAAGAAGAAAATTGAAGAGTTTCCTAAAAGGTTGCATGAGGTGCTTTCCGAGGTATTATGGGCTTGTAGGATTGCGAAGCACGGTGCCACCAAGGTCAGTCCATATGAGTTAGTATATGGACAAGAGGTCGTTCTGCCTGTAGAGGTAGATCTTGGCTCCTTAAGAGTATTGAAGCAAGACGGCTTATCGGTCAATGATTATGAAGCTCTTTTGAAGGACAATTTGGAGGAAGTGACCGATAAGAGACTAAGAGCTTTAGAAGCCATAGAGGTAGACAAGAAGAGAGTAGCTATAGCCTACAATAAGAAGGTTAAACCAAAATCGTTTCAAATAGGAGACTTTGCCTTTAGGCACGAAAAGTCCCAAATTTGGGAAATGGTCGCCTAGTTGGAATGGTCCTCTTAAGGTAGCCGAAATCGCTCCCAGCAACGCATACGTGTTGGAATCCCTGCAGGGAGAGCGATTTCGAACGGCTTTGAATGGTAGGTACTTAAAAAGATACTTCCCAAGTGTATGGCAAATGTCGTAAAATGTCAAAAAGTCGATATGAACAGTATCGTCTCAAGCTCATTGTGCTTTTAGTTCACTAGTTCACTAAAAGGCAGGGGGCATGCGTTGATAGCAAAAAATGGCATTAATGGCTAGATTATCAAAATATCAATTTTTGGTGATTTGGGCCAAAAATACACATGTCCAGTGGCTGGCCGAAGCCCGTCGAGCTATGGGCTCCAAAGGCCTCCAACCAGCCCATGGGCTTCGACCAGGAAGCCTTCGGAGGCCCACGCCGCCAAATCTTCGGAAGACCTTCGAAGGCCCATGGGAACCTTCGAAGGCCCATGGGAACCTTCGAAGGCCCACGCTGCCGAAGCTTCGGCCTGAGGAGCAGGCCTCGGCGGGCCTGACCGAAGCCCACCTCCGTAGAGATAGAGTTTGATAAGTTGCCAGCTCAATCTTTATCCCTATCCAGCCGGATTAATAGCATATTAGATTAGAGTTAACCCCCCCATCACAAACAAACCAAAGCCATGCTTTGATCGTACCTTTACTTTACCTTTACTTTTCTGTACCTCTTCGTGGGTTTGCCTAGAAGCCCTCCGTCTGCCACTACGGAATAGTGGTAAGCCTTGGTACTTCGCCCGTGAAGTCCCCGTTAATCTACGTAACAGATTGCTATCGCCTTGTTACTTTGCCTGTGAAGTATCCGCTAATCTGCATAATAGATTGCTACCTTCACCACCTGTGCAACACCTCGTAAATTCGGTCCTAAGGCCGAATTGGTACTTCACTTCATCCCTGTTGCAGGTTCGCACGTTCGGAGCACCTTCGCCGGAGGTGTTCGGAGCGGAGAGATCGGTTCCGGAGGTCCCAAGGATGCCCTTCGATAGGACCACAGGCTTCGGAACAGGCTTCGCACCATACTTCGTCGTGACAGACTTCAGCGCGACTACATTCCACACCAAGACGAAGTTGCACCCATGTGTAGCCTTCACGTCATTTTTCTGTACTTCGCTGCATCGGAGATTACACGCTGAACCCCGCTATTCGGAGGTGATCACCGTGTCTAGATCAGTTCGGAGTTTACCTTCGGCTGGATCAGTCCGAACACCGAAGTACCCTTCGGTGGAACACTTCGCACCAAACGCCGAAGGTACCCTTCGGCACACCCTTCGCTATAGACTTCGAACCAGGAGGACTCCGACTGGTTTGCTTTTTTTAATCTATTTAACCTATTTCTTTCGGCTAATTGGATTATTTCTTGTAATCTGGTTGCCTGGCGACTCTACCCCCCTTATCACTATTAAGGGTAGTCAGAACGCGGTGTCGGTGCTACATCACGCTTAGGCCCGTCCCTAAGTATCCATGCACTTTTGGATCGCCTGACTGACCCAAGTGTGGGGGCACGTTTCCGTGTCAACACCACAAAGCTGGTGAAGCTCCTCAGAATCCTCAAGTACTTCGAATTCAACATCTGAAGGCTAAGCCTGGGCAGGTATAAAGTACCCCCGCATTTATATTAATAAGCTGATGAGTTGTTTGCAAGCTTACAACTAAGAATTACAAAGAGCCTAACGAGGTCTACACCTTCGGAGGCGGAGGCTTTGACGTCGAAGGATGAGATAGTGAGGCTTGTGCCCTGGCTCAATGAAGGCGGGAGAGTCATTGGAGGTCGAGGACTGCCTCATAGCCTTGGGCCTTCCAAGGTTCCTAGAGATGGTGCCATGCTCCGCGGACATCTGAAGGCGGCGAAACAAAGTGCTGGCCTTCGAAGGCACTGGAGTCACCGAGGTTGCCGCCACGAGGTGGTTGCACCATGCATCATGAAGCATCTGCAACACTCCTTTGCCGCCACTCGGTCATCCATCAGAGCGAAGCCATTCATTTACGTCTCCGCCATCACAGTAATAGTTCGCAGGAACTCGAGGCATTCCCCGATTGGGTCTTGAGGGTTGAAGTCCGGGGCCTGGCACTCAGTCCCCAATTTCTCGAGGACTGTAGTCAAGCTCGAGGTGGCCTCGTCGACCCCTCGGACCATGAAGTTCTCCGTGCAGTGGCCGGCTGCGCGAAGTTCAGAGCACTCCGTCGCTAGCTTTGCCCTGGCCTCCTCCGAAGCCCGAAGTGCCTCTCGAAGCTTTTCAGTCTCCGAGACCAAAGCTTCCCTTGCCTTGACTGCCTCGGACCTTGCCGCCTATGCTGCTGCTTCGTCCTACCTTCACCTCTCGGCCTCCTCTGAGGCCTCACGCTGAAGGGTGTCCCTCTCCTCCGCTAGGTCAGCCATCCGATGGTCCACGAAGATTGCTACTACACCATTCAATGCAAAGGCCTAAAAAGGTTCAAGAAAATCCTAAGTATTGAGTAAAAAAGCAAGTATGACTCAAAGATCATGTGAGGCTTCACTCACCTCGACGATGGCTTCGTGGGCATTTGCGAAGAGGTCCAAGGGGCTTGAGCGGCTAAGCTGCGCTACCAAGCCCCCTTCCCCTATAGCAGTGCAGCCTTTGTTGAATGCGTGGATGGCTTCCTCTGTCACGGGTCCCCTCAGTTGCAGAGGCCAGACCATCTCCATCAAGAACTCCTCCAGTGAAAACTCCCGTGGAGCCGGGCTCCGGTCCACCACCTCAACATTCTCTTCGGCCTCATCCCGAAGGACCCCTTCGTTGCGGCTGTCCCCCCCTGTTCTCTTCGGACGAAGTGCTTTTGTACTCCGAGCTGCTGTTGCTGTCGCTGCTATTGCTCCCACTGCTTCCGGAGGTCCCCACGGGCCTCAGCACGGTAGGCCTCGTGCTGCGACCAGGATCTGTAGAAAAGTACAAGTCAATATTCATGAATGTAAAAAGAAGTGTGAGTGTTTACCTGTGGGATCGGAATGGCGACTAGAGGGGGGTCAATAGGCGCCTCGACAAATTATCATGAATGAGATGGCCTGTTCAGATCACAAAACGCACCTCTAAAAAATCAAATGCAGATCAAAATGAAACACAACAACACACTCATTTCAAATTTAAATTTCAGTCTTGTTCGAAGTTTGGAGTGTCGACTCCCTTTGTAGACAATTAATATGTCAAACTACAATGTGTAGATCGATGACTGAATGAACGATAGAGGAATATCGATGACTGAAACTCAGAGATAGCTAAAAAACACTTATCAGCAAATCAGAAGATTCCTAGGGAATTTTAGTTGAAATCACACACTTCTGGTGATGAACAGTAGGGATGAAGAACTATGGTTGAACTGAAGAAAACAGAGAAGATGAAGAGAAAACCAAATAGGAGACTACTAAAAAAACGAGAAGAACCTGAGTCCTGGCAATGGCTCTAGAAGTTGTCGATCATCTTGCAAGGCGGCTCTCCATTCTATGCATGCGATGAACAGGATAGCCGCCAATACAAAACATATTTGAACAAGGAACTTATTGAATAAAAGCTACCAGTAACTCAAAACAAGAAAATAATTAAAGCAAAAGTGTTGGATGATGAACAATGACATATTTGTACTCCTGTAGCTTTGGCTGTGATGCTTTCTCTGATGAATTAATTCAGAACTGAAAGCTCCAGCATAAAAGCTCCTTGGCAGAAACAAATTCCGAGAGAAATACCAAAGTAAAGAGATAAAGATCTTAGTCTGAACTTTCTATCAAAATGTCCATAACCCCAAAAAGAGAGCAAAAACTATATACCGCTGTGGTCAGAAGCTTTTGTAATTTTCATATATGAAATCCTTGAAACTTGGACAACAAAGGTTATGTAGAACTCAGGTCCAAAAACAATACCAAAAAAGATCAAAAATTATCTCAAAGATTGAATCAAGACTGAAAACATAGAACTGTATTCAGCTAAAATCTCAAGTGTTCAGAATCATTTAGGTACTTTGTTGGGCAGAAAAATAAATGCAGAAGTGATCAAAAACTTTTTCAACCTTCAAAAATGGAACCCTGGAAACATGTACAACAAAAATCGTGATGAACTCAAGTTCAAAAATAGCACAAAACTGCTCAAAAATCATATTCAAAAGTGATCACACAAGAAAATTAACCTGGTATCAGAACTCTCTGCACGAACAAAATAGAAATGGTAGAAAGGATTAATTCTCAATTTCTGCAAAAAGGGTTATGAAATACCTTTGAATCCCTTCAACCATGATATTACTCAAGAAACAATCAAAGAATCAGCCAAGATGCCGATGAAAAGTTAAAGCAACAATTCAACAAACATGTAGAGGGCTACACAAACACAACCATTTCAGCTAGAGTTAAATTCCAGAACTGTGATGCCTCGTTTGATTAGCAAAAGAAATAAGAACGAATCTCAGAAATCACTTGAAAATTTCGAAAATGGATCATTCAAATCATCCTCAACAAAAGATGTATAAACATCAACATCAACTTCTGCACTAGATTCACCAGAAAATTCAGCACAAAAACGAATCCAGTCTGAAAACTCACCTGCGCTCCTATTTTCGGATTGTGAACAGTGTCGCCCAATTTTGATTCCAAGGAGCAAGAACAACCAAAATGTGTATAAAATTTATATTTGGTTCAGCCAAAAGACAGCCAAAAATCTCTCACCTACCCATGGATATGGTCCCCTATTTATAGGCCAGCCATGGGGGGTATTTTCTAAAAAGAACCCTCTAGAATTGAAAATTACACAAAAGTCCTATTCCTTGTAATATATATTTTCAGAATTAGAAAATTCTGAAAAATATACTGAAGGAGTACACTAACTATAGACTCACAACCTTTTATTACACATTGACTCAAAGTAAAAATACTCCAAACTATTAAAATAAGGAAAACTAGATTTGTGATGATTTTCAGCAAAAACCGACAAAGCCTCTCAACCCTTCAACTCATGACACCGCTTCGGGACTCCGAGCACCAGCAAATCACATCCGTTCTAATTCCCCTCAAGCCTCCAGAATGCTTGTCCTGGCCTCCCTATCGCAAACCCGGTCGTCATGCCGTCGCAGTCAGTCATCCGTCAAAGTCTTGCTCCGTCTCTTTGTGCACTCTTGAGATCTTCTCCAACTTCGCCCGGCCTCCCTGACCCTCCAGCATCAAGCTCCCCACTCGACCCTCGATCACCCGCCATCGACAATTGGTCAGCATCTCCTCCCTGCACATACAAGACAAGCCAAAACAAGAATGTGACGCACCGTCGAAACCTCGGTAGCCAAACCTCCATTTCACATCGAAACCCTCGATGCACTCAACCAACCTCAACCACTCAAAAACTCATCCTTGTCAATCATTCATCATCTAGACCGAAACCACCCTTGGTTTCTCAATGTCCCCCTTGATGAGTGTGTTGACACGAAAACGTGCCCCCGCACTTGGGTCAGTTCGACGATCCAAAAGTGTGCGGATACTTAGGGACAAGCCTAAGCGTAACACAACACCGACGTCGTGTTCCGACTACCCTTAGCCGTGGTAAGAGGGGTGGAGTCACTGGGCAATCAGATCACACAATGCTTCGAAGTATGGTGCGAAGGGTTCGCCAAAGTGTCCCACCGAAGAGACCTTCGACGTTCGGACTGATCTGGTCAAATATGAACTCCGAACGGATCTGGACATGACAATCACCTCCGAATAGCGGGATTCGACGCGAAGTCTCTGATACAGTAAGATACAAAATAATGACAAACGCAACGCGCGGTCGTGACTTCGTCCAAAGCGGAATACGAGTGTGGTGAATCCTGTTGTGATGAAGTGTGCTGGTGAAGCATGCGGTCGAAGCAGCAGTCCTGCCGAAGGGTGTTCTGGCAACCTCTGAAACTGATCTCTCAGCTCCGTACACCTCCGATGAAGTAGCTCCGAATGTGGAAACCTGCAACAAGGTGGATTCGAATTACTAATTCAGCCTGAGGACCGAATTCTGCTAAGTGTTGTACTAGTAGCGAAGGTAGCAATCTGTTACACAAATTAGCGGATACTTCACATGCGAAGTAACGAGGCGATAGCAATCTATTACGTAGATTAATGGATACTTCACAAGCGAAGTAACAAGGATTACCACTATTCCGATGTGGCCATCGGAGGGCTTCTAGGCAAACCCACGAAGAGGTATAGAAAGTAAAGATAAGGTAAATGTGATCAAAGCTAGGGCTTTGTATTTGATTTCTGTTGGGGGCCTCTGAACTGGCTTCACCTCTCTATTTATAGGGGCTAAACATCTGATCTAATCTTCTATAATTCGGCTAAATAAAGATAAAAACTTAGCCGGAACCGTGTCCAACTCTATCTCTGCCGAAGTGGTCCTTCGGCCAGGCCCATCGAAGCCTGCTCCTCGCGTCGAAGCTTCGGCGGCATGGGCCTCCGAAGGCTTCCTGGCCAAAGGTCGTGGGCTGGCAGGAAGCTTTCGGAGCCCATAGCATAATGGACCTTCGGCCCTATAGGGCTTCGGCCTGTCTCGGGAGATGTGTTTTTTTGGCCCAACTTACCAAAATTGATATTTTGACAATCTTAGCCATTGATGCCATTTTTTGCTATCAATAGAGTGCATTGACAACCCCAAAGCAAAGACATGATGAGGATTGCAAGTTATGTGCACAAGTGATAATAAAAACTCATAAAAGAGCAAAACTGTCACTTGAAAAATATTTCCCTCTTGGGCAAAAGCCTTAAGCAAAACGCATGAGCAAGCAAAAGCATCAAGAGCATGCAAAAGCAAGGCAAAAGCATCAACTCATGCAAAGACAGTCAAAAGCATCAAAAGCCACATGCCCCCTGCCTTTTAGTGAACTAAGTGAACTAAAAGCACAACGAGATCAAGACGATACCTCCTATATTGGCCTTTCGACACCTTTCACACTATTTGCCACACACTTGGGAAAAACCTTTTCAAGTACCTACCATTCAAAGCCCTTCGAAACCGCTCTCCATGCAGAGATTTTACACATATGCATTGCCGGTAGTGATTTCGGCTATCTTAAAAGGGCCTTCCCAACTAGTTGACCATTTACCAAACTAAGTACTCTTAGTGCCTAAGGGTAAAATCGTTTTCCAAACCAAGTCTCTCACTTGAAATGATTTTGGTTTAACCTTCTTATTGTAGGCTTTAGCTACTCTCCTCTTGTTTACTTCTATGGCTTCTAAAGCCTTCAATCTCTTATCGGTCACTTCTTCTAGGTTGTCTTTCAAGAGAGTCTCATACTCGTCGACCCATAAGCCATCTTGCCTTATGTCACGCTCTGCCGACCATGGCTGGCTGCGCGTGTCGTGCGCCCGAGCTCCGGCTCGCGGCTGTGCGCCACGTCGCGCAGCGTCACGTCGCTACGCCACGCCCGCGTCCGCACGGCCTCGCGCTTGCCATACTGCCGCTCACGCAACCCACACACTCACCATGCCCACGCCCGTACCGCCTTCGTCAGCCACACCGCACGCCCACGCCCTCACCGTTGACGCCACGCCACTCCCGTACATGCCGGAACGCCACCGCCATGCCACCGTTCGTCGAACACCGCACGGACCGAGGGTCCGTCGCCAACACCAAGCGCCACCTCACCGTTGACTCACATGCACCGTCTCATCGCATCCAACCACCCTAACCTACGCCCGGACACGGTCCCGTGTCATTGCCATCATGCCGCACGTCGCTGCCCATGCCGCCGCGTGCACAAAAGACCTCCCTGGCTCGCCTTAGTGCACAGACTCACTCCCCACACACTCCTCCTCACATTCAAGCCCTCACCGGAGCCAACCGAGGACGACCGCGCCCAGATTTCGCCGAAGCCAATCACCGCCACCACGGTTCGTCCCCCCAATCCCTATCCCCTTTGATCTTATCCTCGCGAAACGAGTGGGAACGTGATCACTAACCGTTGGTGAACCCTATCCTGTAGTCAATTTCGTCGGACCTCGCCGTCACCGGAAATCTCCAATTTCGCCACCGTACGCCGAGCTCCGACCAAGGTACCACCACTTTACAATTAACTCATGCTAGAGCATCCTCATGAGTAGTAGATCATGTTCCCTAGCTCATCATGGACGTAGGGTAGCTGTAGCTCGCCGGCGACAAGCCCACCATTTTGTGCTCTCAGGTCATCGTCGACAGGGCACTACGGGCCACCGTAGCTCAATCCAAGAGCACCGGTAGCTCCTCAATGCCCTGAGTATGGTGGAAATGACCCCCGATGCCTCGCCGGAGCTCCGCCTTCGCCATTAAAAATCACAAACTAAACCTACTATTCGCCAGTCTAAAACCTAAACCGTAGCTCTAATGCCTAATCCAACCATTGGATATGTTCACCTAGCTGTACTCTAGCTACTGTTAAAATTTTGTGGCAATCGGAGCTAAAATGGCGGAGTTATGCCCCGGAGAAGTCTCGGCCAATGGAGGTCGTCTTCAGCATCCAACCGTCGTGCCCTCCTCTGCTCCCTGCCACTGACCTGTGGGCCCCCCGGTCAGCAGCCCTCAGCCACTGCCATGTGGGCCCCGCTGCCAAGCCAGCCGCTATGCCACGCGGTGGCCTGGCCGCGCGCACGTAGCGCCCCATGGGCCATTTTGGCCGGCCCATTAGGAACATCACTTTTTCTATTTTTTCTGAATTAATTTCCCCCACTGACCGGCCCATATGAACAGTGCATTTTCTAATTTTTCTAAATGGTTTTCTCGCCAGCCCACTGTGAATAGTAGTTTTTCACTTTTTCCGATTTTCAGAATATGTTTGCAACTTTAAAAATTTGTAGAAAAATCATTTCAACTCAGAAAAATTCCATTCAAATTTCTATAAGTTTTTAAAAATCTAAACTTTACATAAATAATATTTTCCAAATTTTTAAAAGATAAATAAAATCTCTAATTAATTATTGACTCTAAATTCGTATTAGGTGTTGAAACCGAGGTTCTGGAAGGAAACGACTTCGACGATACCGACTATTTCCCCGAGCAAGTCAAGTTCCTTTCTTTTGAACATGTTGATCCCAATTGATTTAAAATTAAACTTGCTATATGCAAAATAGGACACACGCACACATACTCTTTTCATTATGACATCACCTCTGCGATTAAGTCAAGAAAAACCTAAAAGTTGCTGCACCTAGCCTTCCTTGATATTATCCTTGGATGCCTTGATAACCTTGATGATGAATACAACTTGCCCTAGTAATATGTTAGGTTGTGTGAAATCAATATTCACTTTTAAAACATTATTTCATACTTGCAAATATTCATGCTCAATATGTGTGAAATGATGGAATGATTGCGTGGGGGATAAAAATCAGGATTTCAGAAAGTGTTTTCGAAAGCTGTACAAGGTACCAAAAATGTTGGAAAACAAAAATGGGAAAATATGGGGTTGTGGAGAGCACCTCGGATTCCTAAAGGAAAAAGGGGGTCGTGGACCCATGATCCTCGGTCGTGGACCCATGATCCTCGGTCGTAGACCTGTTTTGACGGTAGTGCGGTATCCTTAGTCTGTAATGAGGACATACCTAGCATTCACTCATCTTCAAATGAAACTCCACTTGAGATAGCTGGTCCAATTACAAGGAGTAGAGCTAAACAATTGCAGAAGGAAATTCATTCTCAGGTGAACGCTAACCTTATGTTTAATAATCAGTCTATGTTGAATGAGCCTATGCTTTTGAGTTCTTGTTTCAATGTCCTTAGGAATGATGGAGTGTATGAACCAGCATGGGATCAAGATGGTTTCAAGCCTCTGGACATCTGAACCAAGATGCCTATGGTGTGCATGAATAAAATGGTGGTTCATCACCTTAGCATGGGAATGCAACCAGAAGCTAGATGACTGACACATGGTACGAATTCCAAGCATCACTACGGACAGAATACAAGGAGTTAGATGGTGTTCTATAAGTGGATGGAAGCGTCTTCAAGTCTACTTTCCAGCCCATCAAACGGTCCATTATTTCGATGTCTTAATAAGGAGTTATACTCATTTTAGTAACTGCTGCCAGAAGCTGAAAAGACGCGCGAACCAGCCACGAATCCATTAGAGCATGTGCATGCAGCCATTTACTCAAAGCTGAACGCCCCTATCTCTATATATATCTTGTACTAGACAATGAAAAGACAGATCTTATTTTTATTGAATTCAGAATACACAAACTCGTGGAGTTTTGTTTATGCGTGAGTCTTGAGAGGCTTGCAACATTTGTTCTTTCGATTCCTGAGGGAGTTGTAGAACGCCGAACTGCGGTTCACCCAGTTCGTGCCTTCACGTCTATAGGGCGTGATTGCGTGGGCTGTTTCGTCGATACGTGGAAGGGTGATTGTCTCGGTAGTTCGTCGCGTGGACAGCCTCGCGGTGCGCTGCCTCTTCACCAGGTCACGCAGCGACAATTTATCAAGTTCGCAGATCCTACGAGAAGATCGGGCCACAACAACTTGCTACACGTGCTGCCTAGGCGTGTGCACATCATCTGGTATCAGAGCCTCCGTTTCCTCAGTAGGATTGTTCTTGTTTTTGGTAGGATAGATTTTATATACCTACTGTCCACTAATAGCCAAAAAGAAAACCTACAGCCCAAATTCATACGTGCTACTGATTTTGTAGTTTGCTTTATCGAGTTTTAATCCTTTAAGATTTGTCTAGTTGCTGAATTTTTTTCCCCTCATCGTTCTAGCTGTTATCTTTGTTCCATCCCATCCTTGATCTGATCGACATTGCTTGCTGCATATATATAAACAAAAAAATACCCACCCATCCCACCCTTGTTTTCTACCCGCCACATATTCCCCTCCCGAGTTTCTTGTTTTTGTGCTGCACCATCCATCTTGGTTGATCCTTGTGCGCCCCCTCAGTTGAAAGTTGTGCTGTGTTGTCACAAATGTTAAAAGAAAAGATGTATATTGGTCAAAAGAAGGACTGAAAACAACGAGTTCTTGTTCAAAAAAAAGGGAAAGAAAAGAAATAAAAGAGAATTGTGTTCAGCACACCAAAAAGGGGTTTGGGCAGCAACAAGTTTCGTTTGGTGCAATTGGTGTTCATCTATCCACTTCCTACATCTTGTTCCTTTCTTTGTGCATCTTTGCCTTTATATTCAGCAACTTAGACTTGTGTTCTTGGATTATTATTCGGTTTTGCATCACTACATTTTTCAGCGCATTCCACTTACATATTACCCCACCAAGCTCCACTAAAAACGCACCGTGAGTTGTTGCACCGTCGTCGCTGTTACAATCACTCTTCCACTACAAATTGCAGCCCCGGTTCTTGCTCTTTTCAGGGAGAGAAAGAACTTGTTTTGTAAGTGGTGAGGGAGTGATTCCACATATATATTGTCCTATTATTTTTGCCTCTCTACTAATATGGCAGGAGACAATCCATCTTCTTCTGCCACTGTTTCTGCTGAAGATTTCCAGGAGGTGCGTGCACAAATGCGTCAACTGATGCAAGGGATGCAAGCACTTCAACTATCTCTACAGCAACAACAACGCGAGGAGCCTCCGCCTAATAATAATGACCATATCGATGATGATGATCCTTCCGCGTTGGAGGCGGAAGCTGCACGTCTTCAGGCTGACGCCGCACGCCGTGCTGCTGCAGGTGGTGGCGGTGGCGGTGGTGGTGGCCGCGGCCGTGGTGGTGGCAGAGGGCTTGATGCTGGCTTTGGTAATTTTGGTGGCGTTAATAGGAGGCCGCAATTTTTTGGTCGTGCACGGCGCGTTCCTATTGGAGGTGCTGCAGATTTTGATGTTGATGATCATTCCGATTATAGTGATGAACAGGGAGCAGACCCCCATGGTCACCCTGGTGGTTATGATGCTCATGGTGGTGCTAATTTTGGACGCTTTGGAAATTATGGTGACAACCAGTTTGGCGAACATGGTGGATACCGTGATCGACGTCGCCGTAATCATGAACACCGCCAAGATGAAGATGGCTTGGGTAAAGTTAAAGTGTCCATTCCCCCTTTCAGCGGGAAGGAGAATGCGGATGCTTATTTTGAATGGGAGACCAAGGTGGACCAGATATTTGATTTGTATAATTACCCAACTGCAAAGAAGGCAAAGCTTGCTGCCATTGAGTTTAAAGGTTATGCTATAACTTGGTGGAATCAAATTCGCGCAGAATACCAACGATTTGGACATCACCATATCACATGGGAAGAAATGAAGAGGGAACTGCGACGTCGTTTTGTTCCTGCGTATTATTCCCGTGACTTACATTTGCGGCTCAAACGCCTTGTGCAAGGTACTCGCAGCGTTGATGAATATTTTCAAGAAATGGAAATGTGCCTACTCCGTACGGGAATTATTGAGGATGAGGAATCCACAATGGCTCGGTTCTTGGTTGGCCTGAATAAACCAATCGCTGATAAAGTGGACATGACAAACTACACAAATATAACAGAGTTGGTTCATTTTGCCAAAAGGGCAGAACGGCAGCTTGCTGACTCTTATAAGACCCATGTTTCATTTTCAGCTCATAACAGTTCTACTCATTGGCGCCATTCACAACAGAGAGAATCAGGGCTGCACACACCTTCAGCTCGTGCAGCTTCTCGTCCAGTTTCAACTTCTGCCAAACAATTTGATGCGAAAGGCAAAGCTGTAAGTTCCAATCAGTCCAACTCCTCCGCTGCTGCAGCCCCAAGGAAGACAAGTAAGATTGAGTGTTTTAAGTGTGGTGGTCATGGGCATAAGCAAGCTGAATGCCCCAATAGGCGTGTTATTATAGCACTTGCTGATGGTTCTTATGACTCTCAGAGTGAAGCTGAGGATGAGCACGATATCCTGCCATTATCAAATGAAAATCTCCAAACTTGTGAGTATTCAGCAGAGGATGGTACATTTGAGCTAGGTCTGAATTGTTTAGCGATTCAACCTATTCCAACTTTTGCTCACAATGACATGTTACAAGATGTTATTTCTCCATCTTCTGACGAGATTACTAGTGCTGATTTTGATGAGTTGCTTGCTGATTTTCCTGATTTCGAGCCTTCTACAATGAATACACCATCTCCTTCTTTGGTGGTTAGGAGAGTCCTTTCCACTCAGTTTGTTGCTGCTGAACAAGGACAATCGCCATAATTTATTTCAGTCCCGATGCAAAGTGCAAGGCCAAGTGTGCCGTTTCATCATAGATGGTGGGAGCTGCAATAATATTGTTAGTTCTTTGCTTGTTGAGAAGCTTGGTTTGCAGCCACGTCGCCATCCACATCCGTACCATATGCAATGGCTGAATAATTCCGGGACAGTTAAGGTTTCAGCCATGATTCGTTTGTCATTTTCCATTGGTGATTATCATGGAGAGGTGGATTGTGATATTGTCCCCATGCAAGCATGCCATTTGCTGCTTGGTCGGCCCTGGCAATTTGATGTGGACTCGGTGCATTTTGGACGGTCTAACAAATACACTTTCATTCACAATGACAAGAAGGTGGTTCTTGTTCCATTATCTCCTAGAGGAAATACATACTTCAGATATGGCTCGCAAGAAAAGAGAGGAATCAGACAAAAGAAAATTGAGTGAGACCCCCAACCCAAGTAAGGGAGAGAGTTCTAACCCATCCAGCCACATAAAGCCTCATGCCAATCCTAAACAGCCACGCCACACTGAGTGTCTCTTTGTGAGCAAGAGTGATTTGAGAGAACTGAGAAACACCACAGCCCCATTCTTTGTGCTCTTGCACAAGGAGGTCCTACTTTCAACTCATGATTTACCTTCATCGCTGCCTAGTGTTGTTCTTGATCTCTTACAGGACTTCGAAGATGTTTTTCCCGATGAGATACCAGCTGGACTTCCTCCACTCCGTGGAATTGAGCATCAAATTGATTTGGTACCAGGTGCTTCGCTTCCAAATCGTCCAGCCTACCGCACCAATCCTGAAGAAACAAAGGAAATTCAGCGACAGGTAAAAGAGCTTTTGGACAAAGGGTATGTTCGTGAATCCTTATCACCATGTGCAGTTCCCGTTCTTTTAGTCCCAAAGAAAGATGGCTCTTGGCGCATGTGTGTTGATTGTCGTGCTATCAATGCTATAACTGTTCGATATCGCCATCCCATTCCACGACTTGATGACATGTTAGACGAATTGAGTGGTTCTATCATTTTCACCAAGATAGATTTGCGTAGTGGTTATCATCAAATCCGCATGAAACTTGGTGATGAATGGAAAACAACGTTTAAAACTAAATTTGGTCTCTATGAATGGCTTGTGATGCCATTTGGCTTGACAAATGCTCCTTCAACTTTTATGCGCTTAATGAATCATGTTTTACGAGCTTTCATTGGCAAGTTTGTAGTTGTTTATTTTGATGATATTCTGATCTATAGCAAATCATTTGATGAACATCTTGATCATATCCATCAAGTACTTGCTGTATTGAGGGAAAAGAAATTGTATGGCAACATTGCTAAGTGCACCTTTTGCACAGACCATGTTCTTTTCCTTGGCTTTGTTGTTTCCGCAGATGGTATTCAGGTTGATGTAGAGAAGGTTAAAGCAATAAAGGATTGGCCTACACCGGTAAATGTGAGCCAAGTTCGAAGCTTTCATGGTCTTGCAGGTTTTTACTAGGCGTTTTGTTAAAGATTTCAGCATGATCGCTGCACCCCTCAATAATTTGACAAAGAAGGATGTTCCATTCAAGTGGGGAGATGAACAAGACCAAGCCTTCAATGAGCTGAAATCAAAGCTTTGTGAAGCACCGCTGCTACAACTTCCTGATTTTGGTAAGACATTTGAGATCGAATGTGATGCAAGTGGTATTGGCATAGGAGGTGTACTGCTGCAAGAAGGTAAACCTGTTGCCTACTTTTCTGAAAAGCTAAATGGTCCACATCTGAATTACTCAGTTTATGACAAGGAGCTTTATGCGTTAGTTCGTGTTTTGGAAGTTTGGCAACATTACTTGTTCCCTAAAGAATTTGTAATCCATTCTGATCATGAAGCTTTGAAATATCTTAAAAGCCAAGGCAAGCTGAACCGTCGACATGCTAAATGGATTGAGTTCATTGAAACGTTTCCCTATGTTGTCAAACATAAGCGTGGTAAAGATAACATTGTTGCCGATGCCTTGTCTAGAAGATGTGCGTTGATTACACAACTAGATACAAAAGTGCTTGGTTTGGAATCCATTAAAACACTTTATGCTGCTGATGCTGATTTTAAAGAACCTTTCTCTCGTTGCATTGATGGAAAAGGTTGGGATAAATATTATGTGCATGATGGCTTCTTATTTCGGACTAACAAAATATGCATCCCAGCTTGTTCGATTCGCCTAGTTCTTTTGCAGGAAGCACATGAAGGTGGACTAGCTGGTCATTTTGGTGTCAAAAAGACATTGGACATGCTCTCCGATCATTTCTTTTGGCCACATATGCAACGTGATGTCCAGCGGCACGTTGGGTGCTGCATCGTTTGCTTGAAAGCTAAGTCCCGCCTCAATCCCCATGGTTTATATACTCCATTACCTATTCCACATGTACCTTGGGAAGATATATCTATGGACTTTGTTCTAGGGTTACCTCGGTCTCAAGGGGGAGGGATTCTATTTTTGTTGTTGTAGATCGCTTTTCTAAAATGGCACATTTTATCCCCTGTCATAAGAGCGATGATGCTTCACACGTTGCTGATTTGTTTTTCAGGGAGATTGTTCGTTTACATGGAGTTCCAAAGACTATTGTTTCAGACCGGGATACAAAATTTCTCAGCTACTTTTGGAAGACATTGTGGGCTAAGCTTGGCACAAAGTTGTTATTTTCAACCACTTGTCATCCACAAACGGATGGGCAAACTGAAGTTGTCAACCGTACCTTGTCAACCATGTTGCGTGCTGTGTTGAAAAAGAATTTGAAGCTCTGGCAAGACTGCCTTCCACATGTTGAATTTGCATATAACAGGGCAGTCCATTCCACAACAAACTCTTGTCCATTTGAAATAGTTTATGGGTTTAAACCGCATACTCCCATGGATCTTTTGCCTTTACCATTACAGGAACAAGTTAACTTGGATGCCACAAAAAGATCAGACTTTATCAAGCGGTTACATGCGGAGACAAGAAAGAATATTGAGAAGAAATCAGCACAATATGCAAAGCAAGCAAACAAAGGTAAGAAGAAGGTTACATTTCAGCCAGGAGATCTTGTATGGTTGCATCTACGAAAGGATCGCTTTCCCCAACAGCGTAAGAGTAAGTTATCTCCTCGGGGTGATGGTCCGTTCAAGGTTCTCCAAAAGATAAATGATAATGCTTACAAAATTGAGCTGCCACCTGAATATTCCAATGTGAGTACAACATTTAATGTCAAAGACTTGCTTCCATTTGTTGGTGAGCCTGAGTCGAGGACGACTCCTTCTCAAGAGGGGGAGGCTAATGAGGACATACCTAGCATTCACTCATCTTCAAATGAAACACCACTTGAGATAGCTGGTCCAATTACAAGGAGTAGAGCTAAACAATTGCAGAAGGAAATTCATTCTCAGGTGAACGCTAACCTTATGTTTAATAATCAGTCTATGTTGAATGAGCCTATGCTTTTGAGTTCTTGTTTCAATGTCCTTAGGAATGATGGAGTGTATGAACCAGCATGGGATCAAGATGGTTTCAAGCCTCTGGACATCTGAACCAAGATGCCTATGGTGTGCATGAATAAAATGGTGGTTCATCACCTTAGCATGGGAATGCAACCAGAAGCTAGATGACTGACACATGGTACGAATTCCAAGCATCACTACGGACAGAATACAAGGAGTTAGATGGTGTTCTATAAGTGGATGGAAGCGTCTTCAAGTCTACTTTCCAGCCCATCAAACGGTCCATTATTTCGATGTCTTAATAAGGAGTTATACTCATTTTAGTAACTGCTGCCAGAAGCTGAAAGGACGCGCGAACCAGCCACGAAATCCATTAGAGCATGTGCATGCAGCCATTTACTCAAAGCTGAACGCCCCTATCTCTATATATATCTTGTACTAGACAATGAAAAGACAGATCTTATTTTTATTGAATTCAGAATACACAAACTAGTGGAGTTTTGTTTATGCGTGAGTCTTGAGAGGCTTGCAACATTTGTTCTTTCGATTCCTGAGGGAGTTGTAGAACGCCGAACTGCGGTTCACCCAGTTCGTGCCTTCACGTCTATAGGGCGTGATTGCGTGGGCTATTTCGTCGATACGTGGAAGGGTGATTGTCTCGGTAGTTCGTCGCGTGGACAGCCTCGCGGTGCGCTGCCTCTTCACCAGGTCACGCAGCGACAATTTATCAAGTTCGCAGATCCTACGAGAAGATCGGGCCACAACAACTTGCTACACGTGCTGCCTAGGCGTGTGCACATCAGTCTGCTTCGGACGAACCTTGTCATTGTTATCATGCTATCGACGGGCAATAGGGATAACAGGTGTCGTGAGGGTAAAGAGTACACCTTCAGCTGAAGTAAACCTGTTCTAACAGCCGTGCCCACGGTCATGGGCACGTGCATGGATAAATTTCCCTTGTGTAGTATTTGGGTTGCTTTTGGAAAACAAAAATGTTGAAGGGATGGGAACGTTACCAGAGAGTACACCTTCATGGTGTATGTCTAGCCTTAGTGGTTGGCAATGAACCTATGTGTATTCGGGAAGTCAAAAGACTTTATAGGGTTAAGATGTGGGATTGGTCTGAATTGTGGTGATGAAGGGTTTGGGAAACTGTTGGTCAATTGTTAAGCCAAGAGGAGATGCCGGGAAGGGTAGTCTCGCTCTGCGGGCAAAACAATATGACGGTATGATGCGGAAAAAGGATGTTTCGGGTGAAGTTAAATGTGGGGACCACATGGAAAGGATTTAAATAGATTAAGTTTTCTCTTGCTTAAAATTTGATTGAGGTTGAGAACCTCAATCCCAAAGGTACACTTAGAAATTTTCCTGCATATTTAAACCGTAAGCCCTCTTTGATCCTGAATGCATCTATATTACATTCCAGAACTTGTTGAGTACTTTTTGTACTCACCCCCACCATTATAAGAATATGAAGGCCTTGAAGGGGAGGAATACATCCGAGAGGAAGAAGGCATCGAGGAAGTTGAGTACCGTGAAGATTAGGTTTCTAGGCCTAGTTCCCAACTAGATGATTGTTGTTAAATAACTGGTTTTGGTTTCCGCTGTTGAACTCTATTGTGGTGAATATTTGGCCGCGAGGTATGCCTCATACGGCTCTTTTGTAATAAATCTGCTACTATGTGTCGCCACGACTACTGACAACATGAATGAATTTCACTTTGAAATGACTTCGGTTGTAAAGTGACCGCTCCCCTCGTAATAGCCTGGTCTGTATGAGGAGGGACGTCACACCTTAACACTCTCAAAGAGCCAAGATATACTTCTACAGGTAGAATGGCTTCTTTTCCATATGTCAACTCATATGGACTGACTTTGTTAGCACCGTGCCTTGCAATTCTACCATCCCATAGCGCCTCGGAGAGCACTTCATGCCACCTTTTGGGGAATTCTTCAATTTTCTTCTTAATGAGCTTAATCCCGGTTTTATTACTAGAATCGGCCTGACCATTGGCCTGAGCATAGTAGGGTGAAGAGTTTATCAACATAATACCATAATATTCGACGAAGTCCTTCACTTCTTTAGAAACAAATGAGCTACCTTGATCTGTGTTGATAGTCTGAGGAATGCCAAATCTATGTATGATGTGCTTTAAGATAAAGTCAAGTACCTCCTGGTGAGTCATGTTCTTGAGAGGCACAGCCTCGGTCCACTTGGTGAAGTAATCTATCGCCATCAACACAAACTGATGCCCTTTTGAGGAAGGAGGGTGGATTTGGCCAATGAAGTCTTAACCCCAACCTCGAAATGGCCATGGCTTGACAATAGGGTTGAGTAATGAGGCAGGAACTAACTGAATATTTCCAAACTTTTGACATGCTTCACACCCACTATAATACTTAAAACAATCCTCAGTCATATTTGGCTAGTAGAAACCTGCTCTTTTGAGCATCCAACTAATTTTCTGGGCCGACTGATAAGTGCCACAAAGTCCTTCATGGACTTCTCCTGTAGCCACCTAGGATCGTCCGTGGTATATACACTTTAACAATACTCTGTCAATGGTTAAGTGATACAGTGTGTCGTCTATCAACACAAATTTAAATGCTTGTCGCCGAACCTTCCGATCAGCCCTTTGGCTAGGGTCTCTCGAATACTGGATGATTGGAACTCTTCAATCATCCTTATGGGCTTCAGAGGGTTTTGCTACCTCATTCCCTGAAAAAGTTTCTAAGCTACTGATTTCGGGGTGCCCCCGAACCCTTCCTGCTACTGCCGAAGCCTAGCTGGACTGGCCGTGCGAAGTGTATCAAGCCAAAGCCCTTTGCCGGAGAGTTCGTGCTCCTAGAGCCCCTTACTATGCAGAGGACTTCGGCTCATGGTCTACGGTGTGCCAGACCCCTCGGTGGGTAGAGCACTCTGGTCCTGGGTCCTCGCCGCGCGGTAGCCTCCGGCAGCCGGAGGGGTCCTACCCGGAGGGTGGTCTTGCCCGAAGTTACTGGCTTCGACAGTGAGACCAAACATCGGCTTCTCCTGTACAGAAAATTTTCCTCTCCGAACTTGGTAACCAGATGCTTGCCGAGCCAAATCATTTGAAACCAAATTGTCCTCTCTCTCAAAAGTAGAAACTATGTCCAGGCACCTATCCAAGTAGCTTTTTAGCAAGCCATTAAAACATTGAGCACTCTTAGCTAATTGTTGTACAACCAACAGGGAATCACCATGCGCATGGAGTTGTTTAACACCCATGGAGTCTAACAATTCAAGCCCTAGCAGTAAAGCCTCGTATTCATCTTGGTTATTAGTAGAAGGGATCTCTAAACGAGCTGAGGTCTCAAAGTGCATTCCACTTGGTGATATGAGAACCACTCCAATGCCTTGGCCATCTTTGCAAATTGAACCATCAAAGTAAAGTTTCCATGGTATTACCTCTATCAAAGCAACATTGTCACTCCAACTAATGTCTATGTGGTGATCAACTATAAAGTTGGCTACGATCTGTCCTTTCATAGCTCTTAGGGGCTCATAGGCCAAATCTAATTCAATCAACGCATAAGCCCACTTTCTAATTCTTCCACTTAGAATCGGCTTTTGCAACATGTGTTTTATAACATCGGTTTGGCAAACGACAACACATTTGGTAGGAAGAAGATAGTGGCGCAATTTGGTGCACGCGTAGTACAGTGATAAACACAAACGTTCCACAAACACGTACCTGGTCTCGGCGTCCAGCAAGCGACGGCTCAAGAACGTGATGATGTACTCTTTTCCTTCGACCTCCTGGGTTAGCATGACCCCGATCACCCTATCTTCAGCAATGACATACAGCCGAAATGGAATCTCGGCTTTGGGTGCTCTCACCACGGGTGATGATGACAAGCACTCCTTGATCTTCTCAAAGGCGCTTTGCTGGTTTGCCCCCCAAGTGAACTCGGCTTTGTTCGTTAGCCAGAGTTTGGGGACAAAAGCATCAATTTTGCCGGACAAGTTGGATATAAAGCGATGAAAATAATTCATCTTGCCTAGCAACTTCTGCACATCTTTTTTACATTTCGACGCCGTAATGTTTCTAATCTTCTCAATCCTCTTAGGATCAATCTCTATGCCTCTTTCATGAATCATGAAACCTAAGAACTTACCCGCCGACATGCCAAAAGCACACTTGAGTGGGTTCATTTTCAAACCCTACTGTCGCATCCTATCAAAAGCAACTTTCAAATCGGCTAAATGGTTTCCCATAGCGTCCAATTTGACTACAACATCATCAATGTAAACTTCTAACATAACCCCTAGCAAGTCGTGAAAGATTAAGTTCATAGCGTGCTGATAAGTGGCGCCAGCATTCTGCAAACCAAAAGTCATAACGACCCACTCGAAAAAACCAACAAAACTACGACATCGAAAGGCAGTCTTGAAGACGTCCTCTTCGGCCATAAAGATTTGATTATAACCAGCATTGCCATCAAGAAAACTTAGTACATTGTGTCCTGAAGCATCATTGATTAGCATGTCGGCTATCAGCATTGGATACTCGTACTTCGGAGTGGCTTTGTTCAGATCTCTGAAAACAATACATATCCGTATCTTGCCGCTCCCTTTCTTCCCTATAGGCACAATGTTAGCAATCCATTCTGCGTACCTGCATGGCCTAATAAATTCATCTTTGAATAGTCGCTCTACTTCTTATTTAACTCGTTCATAGATGACCGAGTTAAAGCGGTGAGGAGGATGTTTATAAAGCCTAAATCCGGGCTTGATAGGTAGCCGATGCACTACGAGCTCGCGGCTTAGTCCCGGCATCTCGCTATACTCCCATGTGAAACAATTGACATACGACCGAAGTAACTTTATTACTTCGTCCTTTTCATCGGGCTGTAACTGTTGGTTTACAAAAGTCATCCTTGGGATGCTACCATTACCTATGTCAACTTCCTCCAAGGGATCGACCGACGCAAAACCTTGTCGTAACTTCTCTACTTCGCTAAAGTCCTCAATAGCCTCGGCAATACCGTCTTTATTAGACTGACACTTCTCTACACGAGACTTCAGCCAATCCAGATTACACTTCCTAGACATGACTGCTAATACAAAAACAGTCGTGCCACACCAGCCGGCTTTACAGACACTGGTACAAAACTCCCTCCGGATACGCTAACAAAAATGTAATCTGAAAGATCTCTACCTGATAGAAACTCTACTTTGTTGTGAACGGCGTCAACTGATACATCGGCCAATGCCACTTGGGCCGAAGTATCCGTGGGAATGACATCTACTTCATCGTCGTCCCACTGAATCATGCATTTGTGCAGAGTAGAAGGAATGCAGCAATTCGCGTGAATCCAGTCGCGCCCAAGCAGCTCACTGTAGTTACCTTGTACATCGATGACAAAAATGTTGTTGGCAATGTCTTGTTGCCCATCGTCAACTCCATGGAGAGCATGTCCTTGGCCTCGGAACTCTCGCTGTTGAAGCCGTTGAGCATCAAGTTAGTCTTCTTCAGATCATCCTCATCCCTGCCAAGTTTCTTCAATAGCGAGTAAGGCATTAAGTTAATAGTGGTGCCACCATCGACGAGCATCTGGGAAATTGTCTTTCCGTCAATGTGACCTCTGACGTAGAGAGGCTTCAGATGGCGAGCTGAGTCCTCAGGCTTCTCAAAAATAGTGTTGCACGGGCAAGATTCAATTGAGCGATCTCGGCCTCGTCCTGTGGCAGGGCGAACTTGGCGGGTAGCGTGACGATGTTGATGTCCATCGCCTAAGGTGTGGGCCCCTCGGAGATGGGCGAGTAGTTGTCGTCGAGCATGTCATCATCGTCGTCACTCGGACTAGGAGCCAGATTGGTCATCTCAACCGGCTTCATCATCCACACCTTTTTTGTGGTCGGTCAAGGGCGGATTTCTTCAAAGATAGTGTCGCGCTCGTCCTAGGCCTCCTTCTCACGCATCTCTTGTGCCCGTAGTCGTTGTAGATGTCTCTTTTGTGATTTGGACATGCCTAGAGGTGACCAAGATGGTTGTGTCCATGTGCTAGGTGCTACTACCTGGTTCCTGCCAACTCTAGCCGAAGTGGCACTGCTCCCTTTGGCTTAATGCACTCTGTACTCAGAGGGACCTTCGCTGCGGAACCCGGCAATCGGACCGGCCTTGTTCAGCCGATTGAACTAGACTTCGGCGCAGGCTCTGGCCGAAGCATGAGGCTTACCTTCGTTAGCCTTCGGTGATAGGGCCTTTGGGATTGGGACTTCCCGAGACCCTACTCTAACTGTGATTGCTTCAGACTTCCTGTCTTTGGCCTTCACGCGCCTGTACTCCTCAACTTCGCCCTGCATGGTCTAATTCGGAGGTACTATGGACAACCTGTGGACGATGCCTCCCTCTGCTACATCTGTTTGTCCCTGCCATTCATACCACTCCGAAGGAAAACAAGGCATAGCGTCAAGATGCAAAGGGTACTCTGGCTGTGATACATACGGAGCCCAAGGAGTTCCTGTATAGTTGTATGGCGGAGGCATCGGCAGCTCCAATGGCCTTGCCCACTGTGAGCCGAACCCATTACCCGGAGGGGGGTTCGGTAGAGTTGACGGTGTCTCGGACCATATCAGTGAGGGGTCCTGCTAGGCTTGAGGTACATTTGGCCAGTTCGGGCCGAAGCTTCCTGTCGGAGGGTTCATCCAAAGTTGTGCGGGGTTCGACCATTGGGGGCCGAAGTTACTACACGGGGGGTTCGGCCATCGAGGCTCGAAACCGCTATGCGGAGTGATAGGACACTATGGCCGGATGTCTCTGTGCGGAGGGTCCAGCCATTGTGGCTCAGAGCCATCAAGAGGAGGGCTCAGCCACTGTGGTCTGAAGCCATCATCCTAACGCCTTGGGCCCTTTGGCTGACCTAGCTTTTTAGCGCGGGGACCTACTTCCTTGTCTTTTCTCTGATGCTTGTTCAACAACATCTTGTACGTTACCTTCGGCCTCTTGTGAGCCTTAGCCGGAGGGATGTTGATGTTCATTTTCCACACTCATACCTCGAGGTTCTTTGGTATGAGCGTGCGAGTGCGCGTCTCTCTAACAATTACATCCTTCCCTTTAGTCGACTCGGCCTATTTTGGCCGAATCAATACCTTCTTATCGCTGAGGTCGACGGCGTTGACGGGAAAAGGATCCTTGTCTAGCTTCATCTTTAGATTATGGTCTATCTTCAATCGTCCTTCTTCTATGGCCGATTGGACCTGTCGCCGAAAAACATTGCAGTTGTTAGTATTATGTGAATGTGATGCTTCTTCAACTCATCGGCAGAGGGAATGACTTGACCTTTAGGCAACCTGAGAAGCTGTCTTTTTAAGAGAATCAAATATTTTATCACACTTAGTTATGTCAAATGAGTACTTGAACTCACTAGGCCAATTCTTTGTGGGAGACAGCCGTAATTCGGAGTAAGTGATAGGTTTGCTCTTAGCGTTCCAAACCCATTCGACCGCGTACATGTCGGCTGAATCCTCCTCTTCTGATTCCTCCTCGTCAGAGCATTCCATGATGTGTATTTTAGCCCTAGGCTTGTTAAACGTCTTAATGAACTTTTTATCTTTGGTTCGGCCTTCTTGGTCCAGAGCCTGCTGTAAAACTTGGCTAACTTCTAAAAAGTTCTGGTTGTCTAATCTTTCTTTAATCTCGGGATGCAACCCATTAAAAGCTAGTTCCGCCAAGTCCCTTTCTGAAATGTTATGGCTAAAACATCAATTTCTAGTATCCCTAAAATGCTTGATGTACTTAGAGGCATTCTCGTTAGATTTCTTCCCAACCAATGTCAAGTGTGAAAGCCTAAGTTCTATCTCACTTGTGTAAATGTAATCATGGAATTTCCGTTCTAAATCATCCCATGTCTAAACAGAGTTCGGTGGGAGCGCTGAAAACCAAGTGAAAGCGGTGCCAGATAGCGAGAGAGAAAATAGTATAACTTTTAGAGTGTGTATCCCGCTAGCTTCTCCACACTTTGCTAAAAATTGACTAATGTGATCTAGTGTGGTTTTGCTACCCTCGTCATCGAATTTAGTGAATTTAGGGATTCTATAGCCGCGGGGGTATGGTATTGTATCGAGATGGTCGAGATATGGCTTACGGTAAACCCTAACACAACCGTTAGGCACGAAGCCAGCACACTCCCTAAATAGTGCGCGGATTCGCTACTCTAGGTCATCTTGGCCTATTGCCTGCACACATCTCTCATGCGGGGGTGCGACACGTGGCGGGATGTTGGTGTGTTGGCCCTAGGCCTCTTCCCTGTGCTCTAGTTGTACGACGTGCTCGAGCCCAGGTGCCTGTGCACGTGGCGCGGGCAGGGCTGCTACCAGCGCAAGTAGTGGTGGTGCATGATACGTAGTGCTAGTTTGGTCGTAAGCACAATGATTAGTCTTGTCCACAGGTGTAGAGGCCGGAGACATAATGGTCGTGCCAGTGTTACTGTGAGTTCTGTTGTACACATGATTCACCGGAGGTACACTAGCAATATGGACTAGGGGTACAGCCTCAGTAAAGCCGAACCTTCTAAGAGTCGCCTCTACCTGGGAGCTAACTGCCAAATCTAAACGGTTGGCTAGTGAAGCGCTAATGGCCTGATCTACTGATGCGGCTATTTTTGCTCAATTTCTAAAGAAGATAAGCGAGGCGATATGGGTGTTACCTGGACCCGAGCAATGTCGGGGGCAATGATGTCGCGCTTGATGAAGCCTGCGCGTTTCTTGACATAGCCCCCAAACATCATGTCTTGGAGTGCTTTCAACATTGCCTCGATCTCTGCTCGGTCTTCTGCGGGGATATCTTCAAGAGTATGTGTTAGGATGTTGCGGTTGTCGATATTCGTGCCTCCTATGGTGCCCATCGGCAGTGTAGACGTAGTAGTCGTTGTAGATGATCCAGTGGTCGATGTAGACGTACCCGTCATGTTGGTGTAGCTTTCCCCAGCGGAGTCACCAAAAAGTGTGTTGACACGAAAATGTGCCCCCACACTTGGGTCAGTTCGACAATCCAAAAGTGTGCGGATACTTAGGGACAAGCCTAAGCGTAATACAACACCGACGTCGCGTTCCGACTACTCTTAGTCGTGGTAAGGGGGTGGAGTAGGTAGGCAATCATATCACACAAAAGAATCCAATTAACCAAAAGAAATATATTAAACAGAATAAATTAGCAAACCGGTCGGAGCCTATCTACTTCTAAGTATGGTGCGAAGGGGTCGCTGAAGTGTACCTTCGGTGTCTGACACGAAGTGTCCCCCGAAGGAACCTTCGGTGTTCGGACAGATCTGGTCGAAGATGAACTCCGAATGGATCTAGACGCGACAATCACCTCCGAACAGCAGGGTTCAACGCGAAGTCTCTGATACAGTAAGTTACAAAATAATGACAAATGCAATGCGCGGTTGTGACTTCGTCCAATGTGGAATACGAGCGTGGTGAAGCCTATATCGTGATGAAGTGTGCTGGCGAAACGTGTGGTCAAAGCAGCAGTCCCGCCGAAGGGTGTTTTGGCAAACTCCGAAACCGATCTCTCAGCTCCGGACACCTCCGAAGAAGTAGCTCCGAACGTGGAAACCTACAACAAGGTGGATTCGGAGTACTAATTCTGCCCAAGGACTGAATTCTGCTAAGTCTTGCACTAGTAGCGAAGGTAGCAATCTGTTACGCAAATTAGCAGATACTTCACAAGCGAAGTAACAAGGAGATAGCAATCTATTACGTAGATTAACGGATACTTCACAAGCGAAGTAACAAGTATTACCACTGTTCCGAAGTGGCCGTCGGAGGGCTTCCAGGCAAACCCACAAATAGGAACAGAAAGTAAAGATAAAGTAAATGTGATCAAAGCTAGGGATTTGTGTTTGATTTGTGTTGGGGGGCTCTGAACTTGCTTCGCCTCTCTATTTATAGGTGCTAAACCTCTGATCTAATCTTCTATAATTTGTCCGAATAAAGATAAAAACTTAGCTGGAACCGTGCCCAACTCTATCTCTGCCAAAGTGGGCCTTCGGCCAGGCCTATCGAAGCCTGCTCCTCGGGCCGAAGCTTCGGCGGTGTGGGCCTCCGAAGGCTTCCTAGCGAAGGTCATGGGCTGGATGGAAGCTTTCGGAGCCCATAGCCCAATGGACCTTTGGCCCTATAGGGCTTCGGCCTGTCCCGGGACATGTGTATTTTTGGCCCAACTTACCAAAATTGATATTTGGACAATCCTAGCCATTGATGTCATTTGTTGCTATCAACAGAGTGCACTGACAACCCCAAAGCAAAGACATGATGAGGATTGCATGTTATGCGCACAAGTGACAATAAAAACTCATAAAAGAGCAAAACATGTCACTTGAAAAATATTTCCCTCTTGGGAAAATGCCTTAAGAAAAATGCATGAGCAAGCAAAAGCATCAAGAGCATGCAAAAGCAAGGCAAAAGCATCAACTCATGCAAAGACAGTCAAAAGCATCAAAAGCCACATCATCTCAAGGCATGATGAAAACTCCCTCTTAACCAAGCAATCCAAAAGCCAAAGCATCATGTAGACCATTTCTCCCCCTTTGACAATGCAGGCATCAAGGAGATAAAAAGATGCAGAGAGGAGAATGAGGGTAAAGCAGAGATGTGAGCTTTTGAAACATGAGCAGATGCAATTGAAGTACAAACAAGCATTGGCCTTGAATATTGTCTCAAAGTACTGAAAGACATCCTCATATGTATACCATCTAAACAAAAGGCATGATCAAACATTTTCAGACTCTAGCAAATAAAAGCATCACCACTCAGACTAGTATACTAGACATGTCAAGGCATGAGATGCAAAAGCTAAACAAGTACACACTAGATAAGTGTATCCAACTTCAAGGTGCTTCAGCAAACATGATATGCAATGAATTTCAAATTTCTCATATTTGTGCTAGGGGTTATTTGCATATCAACCTTATGCTAACCGACCATGCTAAGCCTAGGTTGAAACCATCAGAAGCCTAATGAAATGGTCTCAACAAACACTACAACATCCCGGTTCTTACCGAAGTGCTATGGTAAGCCATCCAGAACAAAGTAGTGCGACAAAGCAAACCCACCTAGATCTTTTAAAATTTTAGCACACAGTAGCATGAATATCATTCATTTTCATTCATTTTCATTTTCATTTTCATTCATTTTCATTTTCATTTTCATTCATTTTTTATGAAATCACATTGGGTATTAGCATCAAATATAGAAAGCACCTAGCTATCAGGTGTGTAAAAGGTAGCAAAAGCTACTCAACCCATTCAAGCTAGTTTCTAGACTAAGCAGTTATCATTTTCAAATTTTCACAAATAAAAGCCATGCTCATGACAATTATCAAATGAAGACATGTCAAGTAGTCAACAGTATTAAAGACAATAGTTCAAAGGCATTACAAAATATGTATTTGTAAAAGCAATTAATCATATGATAGAAGCTCATGCAATGCTACACAGCTCCCCCTCAAAACATGCTAGAATCTCTCGGATGCTCAGTGAGTGGGTGAGTTAAAAACTGTTTTGGAATCTAGCATCGCAAAACTCGAGAACCAGGCAAAGTAGTAGACTGACCATGCACAGGAGATAAGCCATGATAAAAAGTGTGTGGTCTATCTACAAAGCATCTACAGATTCGCTAGGGCCTTGCACAAACATTTGGTATTATTGATTATAAGTGCTTTGCCTCCTAGCCTTAATCTAGGTAGTGCCCTCATGAAAAGTTTTCAAACTAGTCCAAATTTCACGTGCGGTTCATAGGTGCTAGACCCTGTCAAACTCTTTGTGACTCAAGCGGACAAAAAGTATGTTTCTCGCTTTGCTTTTGCAATCGTACTATGACTTGTCAGACTCTGAGGTTTGAGTTTCAGGGATCACCTATTGGGAATCGACGATGTCCCAAATAGCACTTCCTTGGCTTAGAAGGTAAGCCTCCATGCACACCTTCCAATAAGCAAAGTCATGAACATCAAACATCGGTATTTTTGAGTTTCTTTCCATGTCGCCAAAACAAGGATCACAAACCAGTTAAGGTCAACTGGTGATCTAACCGGCTCCGATACCAATTGTGGGATCGAAATGGCGACTAGAGGGGTGGTGAATAGGTGCCTCGACAAATTCTCACGAATGAGATGGCCTGTTCAGATCACCCAATGCACCTCTAAAAAATCAAATTCATATATAAACCAAAACAAAATGAAGCACAACAACACACTCATTTCAAATTTAAATTTCAGTCTTGTTCGAAGTTTGGAATATCGACTTCCTTTGTCGACAATTAATATGTCAAACTACAATTGTGGGATCAGAATGGCGACTAGAGGGGGGTGAATAGGCGCCTTGACAAATTTTTGCGAATATGATGGCCCTTTCAAATCACCCAATGCACCTCTAAATGAACAACAGGAAGCAGATGTAGTAAAGACTCCGAAAAAAATAGATGATATCACCCTCCTATCTGATTTTATGTCAAATGATAGATTGAGGGATCACCCACACTGAATTTGCACACACAAAGACTGCACTTCAAAATAGATCTGAAATTTGTTCTATACAAAAGACTCGCATAAAGAAACAATTTCAGAATGGGCTTGGTGGAACATGTGCTCAGCAGTGCATGTAGTTGTTAATGGTGAAAAGAATCACAGCATACAGCACCAGCACATGATCGGCATGCTGGGAAAAAAAGAAAGGAGAAAAATGTTTCTAGATTCAACTTTAAGCCTTCAAGATTTTCAGCAAAAGACCACCTTCCAGAATTTTTATAGCATATAGATGAGCCAAAAACTATATGTAGCTGTGTTCAGAACCTTTTGCAAACTTAGAACATGAAACCCTAGAAACTTGTACAACAAAAGTCGTGAAGAACTCAGGATAAAAAATAGCACAAAAACTGCTCAAAAATCGTATTCAAAAGTGATCACACAAGAAAACTAACCTGGTATCAGAACTCTATGCAGGAACAAAACAAAAATGGTAGAAAGGATTAATTCTCAATTTCTGCAAAAAAGGGTTATGGAAAACCTTTGAATCCCTTCAACCATGATATTACTCAAGAAACAATCAAAGAATGAGCCAAGATGCTAATGAAAAGTTGAAGCAACAATTCATCAATCATGTACAGGGCTACACAAACACTTAACCATTTCAGCTAGACTTAAATTCCAAAACTGTGATGCCTTGTTTGATCAACAAAATAAATAAGAAGGAATCTCAGAAATCACATGAAACTTTCGAAAATGAATCATTCAAATCATTCTCAACAAAATATGTATAAACATCAACATCAACTTCTGCACTAGATTCACTAGAAAACGTAGCACAAAAATGAATCCAGTATGAAAACTCCCCTGAGCTAGGAGAGAAAAACACTACATTGTTCCTATTTTCGGATTGTGAACAGTCTCGCCCAATTTGGTTCCAAGTACCAAGAACAGCCAAAATGTGTATAAAATTGATATTTGGTTTAGCCAAAAGAACGCCAAAAGACCTACCCATGGATATGGTCCCCTATTTATAGGCCAACCATGGGGGGTAATTTCTAAAAAGAACCCTCTAGAATTGAAAATTACACAAAAGTAATATTCCTTGTAATAAATATTTTCAGAATTAGAAAATTCTGAAAAATATACTAAAGGAGTACACTAACTCTAGACTCACAACCTTTTATTACACATTGACTCAAAGTAAAAAGACTCCAAACTATTAAAATCAACAAAACTAGATTTGTGATGGTTTTCAGCAAAAACCGACAAAGCGTCTGAACCCTTCGACTCGTGACACCGTTTTGCGACTCCGAGCACCAGCAAACCACTTTCGCTCTCGATCCCCTCGATCCGCCGGAATGCTTGTCCTGACCTCCCTCTTGCAAACCCGGTCGTCACGCCGTCATAGTCAGTTGTCTGTCCAAGTCTTGCTCCATCTCTTCGTGCACTCTTGAGATCTTATACAACTTCGCCCGGCCTCCCTGATCCTCTGGCATCAAGCTCCCCGCTCGACCCTCGATCACCCGCCATCGACAATTAGTTAGAATCTCCTCCCTGCACATACATGACAAGCCAAAACAAGAATGCGACGCACCGCCGAAACCTCAACAGCCAAACCTCCATTTCACATCGAAACCCTCGATGCACTCAACCAATCTCAAACACTCATCCTTGTCAATCACTCATCATCCAGACCGAAACCACCCTTGGCTTCTCATTACCTTCATTGCAGGAGATGTCTTCGAAGGAGGGGGGAGCGATGTGTGCTCCCCAGTCCCTTCACTGCGCGGGTTGGGCCCTAGCACCAGCGCCCGAAGGAGTCGTTGTTAAAGCCTCTGCCACCACCACTTCGGTTGTCGCCGCTGAAGTGTCTGTTGGCTCCGCTTCAACCCCAAGGCTCATGGCCGTTGGCTCCCGAGGAGACATGTTGAAGAACATGGTCCTCATGGCTCCAGATGTGATTAGTGATTGTCAACAGAAGTCAAGAGGACATGAAGAGAAGATGAGACCTGCCGTGTCTAGGCCGCATGTGACTTAGGTACACGGGTGGCGAGCGATTGACGGCTAGAGGGGCTGTAGAGTCGGGCCAGCCCAATCCGAGTACATGGGCTATGAGAGGTAGATGATCCACTGGTCTGTTGACCGGGATTAATTTAGGTACACGAGCAGCGAGCGATTGTTGGGCCGAGGGAGCCATGAAATCGGGCCGGCCCAATCAGGGTAACCGGTGCGAAGACGGTGGATGCTTTGTCAGTTTCGGCTTAAAACTGACGACCGCTTATCTTGGATCTGACCGTTCTGAGGTGAAGCCGTAGCTGCTACGAAAGCTCCGCATCAGGACAGGTTATCTTTATTTAGGATTTTACTATTTTGCCATTAGGCCCACATTCTGTGTTAGTTGAGTCTATAAAAAACCCTAAGGACATTTTGGTCTTTTCCATTTTTATTTTCAGCGTCTATGTAATTTACCCTAGGGGTAAATTCGTCTTTTTCCCTTTGTTGGTCTGCCTATAAATAGGCCCCAACCCCCTAGGGTTAGGGTTAACTCACTTTAATGAAAATCAGAGTTCCTTTCTTTTTGGTCTCTCACCCCTATTCATTCAGAGGCCTTCTTCATCCATGGACCAGTCGCCACCACCGTTTTTGTTCTACACCTTCTTGCCGGCTGTCAGGTGTGTTCGTCGAAGTTTCTCTAGTGCACTAGTAATCTCCGACTGTAGTTTGTTAGTTTATTTTTCAAAAACATCTCTGCTGAGTTCATCGTCGGCCCGTGTATTTTCTGTCATTTAGCTGTGTTATTTTCTTGTAGACTGCGTCGCCTAGATACAATTTGTTCTCATAGTTAATCGCCTTGGGTCTCATGCTATCCTTGAAAAAGCGATCTGTGATTTGTTTCTCTAGCCACAATATTTTCTTGTGAGTGTACTGTAGTTATGGAATACATCGAACATGGCAGGAGCTAATCAAGATTGTTCAGCTTTCATTGAAAATCATTATTCTGGAATCTTGTTTTTTGTGCGCCTAAAGAATTTTTTAGGCGCCCATTCACCCCCTTTGGTCACTACTTTTGGTCCTACAACTCCTTTATAGCAGGGGATTCGTCCGCTGGGTGCCCCAAGCAAACCCTCGAGGCTTCAGGTTCTTTGTCGTCCACCCTCTTCCTCTTGGAGCTGCTCACTGAGGGTGTTGGGCTAGCGAAGGCTAGAAGCGCTTGGACCCCCTCGACGCCGAGCTAGGTCCACACTCTATTCCAGCGCTCCCAAGTCCCCACCAGAGCGAGCCTCTAAGTTTTCTCCATAGTGATTGGAGCCCCAACGACGCGCTCCGCAGCTATGATTGCCTCCTCCGGAGGCCTTACTTCACGAGCAGCTTCATCAAAGTTTCAAGTTAGCACAAGTTATTTCCGCGAAGTATGGAGATGAAGAAATCAAAGTCTTACCAAGGTGCTCCGCTGAAACCTGCTTGGTACCTCAGAGTCCGAAGGTTGGAAAAGACCCTCCGGCCAAAAGAGCGCTAGGGGGCTAAGCCGAAGGGTGATGAACTCTTCCGCTAGGTCCCTCATACTCATCCTCGAAGCCACCCTCCGCAGGAGTATGATTCTTGACTGAAGGACGATGGGGCTCGTGTTCACCATGCCTTTGCGTCGGTAAGAGATGACTACGTTGGTACTCCGAAGGGGGAGTTCGCTCCCACCGAAGCATAGAACCACTCCTGGTCCCACTTTGAGTACTACTTGTTGTTGACGTCCCCTGCTGGGAAGTCGTCTTGGTACTCCTTCCGGAGATAGAAGTTGGCGCTCCCGAAGGCCAATGCCCTGTTGATGCGGTCTGCCCCCTCCCTTTGCTTCGGCAAGAAGTTAGCGTCATGGAGGGTGACGAAGACGTCCACGCGCCCCTCGCAGCCTTCGGCCCTCATGGCCCACTCAAAAATAGCCAGCCTCGCCACGACATTTGGAGACAGATGAGGAAGCTCGAAGTTGTACGCCTTTAGCACTTCGCTCGGCATGTCCACTGTTGGTAGCCCGAGGCTTGCCTCGAAGAATGCTTCAAGAAGCATGACCTCATCAGCCCAAGGCCTTGGTATGGCCTCTAACTTTGCAGGCACCCTGAGCTGGATCTCCTCCGAAATCTTTCCCTCACAAACTCTTTGAACATACTACTCCGTTGAGGCCGAAGCCCTCATCTCTAGAGTCTACTAAAACTTGTCCGACAGTGAACGAAGGTCCCTCGGCCGTAAGAGCCTCGCTGCAGGCTTCGCCACCGCTGATTGTGCTTGGACGGAGCTAGATCATGTGCCTAGAGCCAGTGCCTTCTTTGACGCAACCTTCTTTGGCATCTTGCGAGGCTTTGGTGAGAAGGATGCCAAGAAGCTGCAAAGTCGGTTTCGCATGAAGCAGAAGGTGGAGAAGGAGAGCGAAGGGTGCAAGGGATTGGAGAAGGAAGCAAATAAAGGCGTGGCGGAGCCATGGTGCGGTAAACCCTTTTTATAGGCGGTAAAAATAACGATGGTTCTTGTGCCGAAGTCTTTTTTACCAGCCTCCCCGGCCCTCGCAGTCTATGACAGGTGGGCCCGAGGCGAAGTTGAAGCAAACCGTCGCACCCACCACGCTGCAACGGTCAATTTTATAACCATTGTGGGGTCGCTTGGTCTCCCCGAGGTCTCCCCGTCAGTCGGAGCAGGCATTTATTACCTGCATAAGTAAAAGCCCCCTTCGGTCCGAGCTCCGAAGGCCTGTCTTCTCTGAAGTTAACTTTTTTACTCTGAGTCATTTGTCCAGAGGCGCACGCACTCCTTCGCTCCGAAAGGGCTGTGAGCAATGGGCTACTATTGGGGGAATAAGTTTTCCATTAAACAGGGGCCAAATGACGTTAGCCTCCATAGGCCTCGGGCCTAGGGCCTGACACCGCCGAAGCATGAAGTCGAAGCAGAACCCTCCTGCCGAAGTTATTTCCATGTAAAATCTAGACCAAGTCTCCTGTCTCCATTCAAAGCCTGCCTGAGGTAGCCTCCGGGCTCCCTTCGGAGCCCTCCAAAGTCAAGCCTCCGGGCTTCCTTTAGAGTAATCCTATGGGTTCCCTTCGAAGCCCTCTGGAGTCAAGCGTCCGGGATTCCTTTAGGGTTCTCCTAAGCCAGCCTCCAGACCCCCTCCGGTCCCTTTCAAAGCTAAACCTCCGGGAGTCCATTCGGAGTTCAATTCGGAGCATACTTTGAAGTCCACCTCGAAGTGCCATTCTAAGCCTTTGACGCAGTCTCCGCCCGAAGAGCTCCAGCCGCTACTTCAAACCAGGAAAATATCTCGACTTCACTGCAGTGCAAAGCCATACCGGGGTCCCCACTGCCCCTAGTATGTCATTTAGCTGTTCGGAGGTGGAATCTATCTGACACGTTTGTAAAGCTGTAAGACTGTTTGTGCAGTAGTCTAGTCTTTTTTCCCTTCTTGCCCCTATAAGGCCTATGACCTATAGAGGGCATTTAGGTATTTTCCTTTGTCTTGCGTGCCTACAAAAGCAGGGCCATGCCCTTGTAATAGCCAGATCCATTTGATCCAACAGAGGCAAAACTATGCCGAATCCACAATAGACTGGACGTAGGGTTATTATCCCTTTAGGGAGGCCTAAACAAGTATAAATCCTTTCTCCCTCTGAGAAAACCCTTCGAGGTTCATTCTATACACTATACACTAAAAAACTACTGTAGCTAACGCAATTGCTACAACACCCCCTACGGTGGTTTCGGAACACAATGGCCAAACCCTTCCTACAGTGGCATCGGACCCTAGTGGTTGAGCCCCACGCAGAACGTGTTCGCCCCCAATGGCCGAACCCAGCTCCACTCTAGTCCAACGTACTTTTGGCCTGGCAGGACCCCTCGCTGATATGGTCTGAGATGTCGTCAACCTGGCCAAGACGCCCTCTGGGTAATGGGTTTGGCTCGTGGTGGGCGAGGCCACTAGAGGCACCAATGCTGCCGCCATACAATGATGTAGGGACCCCATGGGCCTCATACGTATCACAATCAAAACACCCTCTGTAGCATAACAATGTTCCTTGTTTTCCTTCGGAGTATTATAACTAGCAAGGACAAACAAACACAGCAGAGGGGGCATCATCCATAGGCTGTCCGTAGTACCTCTGAATCGACTCGCACAGGACGAAGCCAAGGGAGATAATGCGAAGAGGCAAGGGACAGGGAGTTTGAAGCTATCATAGTTAGAATACGGTCTCAGGAAGTGCTAATCCCGAAGGCCCCTTCACCGAAGAGGTAAGTCCCTACTTCGGCCGAAGCCAGCACCAGGGCCTGGTTCGATCGGCCGAACGAGGCTAGTCCGATTAACAGGGTACGTAGTGAAGGCCCCTATGATTATAAAACACGCAAGGCCAATTTGGGTGGTACCTCTTCGGCCAAAAATAACAGGGACGGGGCAGTGGCGCCTGACCACAAGCCACAACCATCTTTGGCACCTCTAGGTATGTCCAAATCAAAGAAAAGGCATCTGCAACTCCTACGGGCATAGGGGATACGCGAAAAGAAAGCCGAGGATGAGCGAGATGCTATCTTTGAAGAAATTAGTGCTTGCCAACGAAAAGACTAGTATGGAGTATTAAGTCGGTTGAGATAACCAACCCAGCTCCTAGTCCGAGCGATGACGATGATGACATGCTCGATGATGACTACTCGCTCGTCTCTAAGGGACCCGCACCTCAAGCAATGGACATCAACGTCGTCATGCTACCCGCTGAGTTTGCCCTATCATAGGACGAGGCCGGGTTCGCTCAATTGAACCTTGGACCGCGCAATGCTATTTTTGAAAAACTCGAGGACTCGGCTCGCCATCTAAAGCCTCTCTACGTCAGGGGTCACATTGACGGGAAGCCGATCTACCAGATGCTTGTTGACGGTGGACCCACTGTTAACCTAATGCCTTACTCGCTATTGAAGAAACTTGGCAGGGACGAGGAGGACCTGAAGAAAACCAACTTAATGCTCAATGGCTTCAACGGCGAGAGTTGTGAGGCCAAATGCGTACTCTCCATGGAGTTAACAGTGGGCAACAAGACGTTGCCAATGGCGTTCTTCATCGTCGATGTGCAAGGTAACTACATTGTGTTGCTCGGATGTGACTGGATTCACGTAAATTGTTGCATTCCTTCTACTTTGCACTAATGCCTAATTCAGTGGGATGGCGATAAGGAAGAGGTCATACCCGTAGATACTTCGGCCCAGGTAGCATTGGCCGATGTGTCCATTGACACCATCCACAACAAAGTAGAATGTTTATCAAGTAGGGACCTTTCGGATTACTACTTTTTTAGCATGTCCGGAGGACGTTTCGTACCAGTGTCTGTAGCACGACTATTTCTAAATTAGTAGTCATGACTAGTAAAAGCAATCTAGATTGGCTAAAGTCTCGTGTAGAGCAATATCGGTCTACTAAAGACGGTATTGCCGAAGCCATCGAAGACTTTAGCGGAGTAGAGAAATTAGGACAAGGTTTTGCATCGGCCGATCCTTTAGAGGATATTGACATAGGCGATGGTAGCATCCTGAGGCTGACTTTTGTAAACCAACATTTGCAGCGTAGTGAAAAGGCCGAAGTAATAAAGTTTCTTTGGTCGTACGTTAATTGTTTCGTGTGGGAGTATAGCAAAATGCCTAGATTAAGCCACAAGCTCGTGGAGCATTGGTTACCTATCAAATCCGGATTTAGGCCTTATAAACAACCTCCTCGGCGCCTTAATTTGGCCGAATATGACCGGGTTAAAGAAGAAGTGGAGAGGTTGCTCAAAGCTAAGTTTATTAGGCCATGCAGGTATGCAGAATGGGTCACTAACATTGTGCCTGTAGAAAAGAAGGGGAGCGGCAAAATAAGAGTTTGTATTGATTTCAGGGATCTAAACAAGGCCACTCTGAACGATGAGTATCCAATGCCAATAGCTGACATGCTAATCAACGACGCTTCATGACACAAGGTACTAAGTTTTCTTGATGGCAATGCTGGTTATAATCAAATCTTTATGGCCGAAGAGGACGTCTACAAGACAACCTTTTGATGCCCTATTTTTGTCGGATTATTCGAGTGGGTCGTTATGACTTTTGGTTTAAAGAATACTGGCACTACGTATCAACGTGCTATGAACTTGATCTTTCTTGAATTTTTAGGAGTTATGTTAGAATTTTACATAGATGATGTTGTAGTAAAATCGGACACTATGGGAAACAATTTAGCCGATTTGGAAGTTGCTTTTGATAGGATGCGACAATATGGCTTAAAATAAACCTACTCAAATTTACTTTTGGCGTGTCGGTAGGCAAGTTCTTAGGATTCATGATTCACGAAAGAGGTATAGAAATTGATCCTAAGAGGCTTGAGAAAATTAGAAACTTTGCAGCACCAACATGCAAGAAAGATGTGTACAAGTTGCTAGGCCAGATGAATTATTTGCGTCGCTTTATATCTAAATTGTCTGGCAAGATTGACGCCTTTGTCCCCATACTCCGGCTATGAAATGAAGCTGAGTTCACTTGGGGGTCAAGTAAGCAAAGTGCCTTTGAAAAGATTAAAGAGTGCTTATCATCACCACGTGTGGTAAGAGCACCAAAAGTCGTGATTCCATTTCAGCTATACATTGCCGCCGAAGATAGCGTAATTGGGGCTGTGCTAACCCAAGAGGTGGAGGGAAAGGAGTACATCATCACGTTCTTGAGCCGCCGCCTTCTGGATGCCGAAAACAGGTACATGTTTTTATAGCGCTTATGTTTAGCACTTTACTACGCATGTACCAAATTACGTAACTATCTTCTCCCTACTACATGTATTGTCGCTTGCCAAACCGATGTTATAAAAAACATGTTGCAAAAGCCGACTCTAAGTGGAAGAATCGGGAAGTGGGCTTACGCTTTGATTGATTATGATTTGGCCTATGAACCTCTCAGAGCTATGAAAGGCCAAATTGTCGCTAATTTTATAGTTGGTCACCACATAGATGTCAGGTTGAGTGACAATGTTGCTCTAATTGAAGTAGTACCATGGAAACATTATTTTTATGGTTCTGCTTGCAAAAGTGGCCAAGGTATTGGTGTGGTTCTTGAATCACCTAATGGAATGCACTTTGAAACCTCGGCTCGTTTAGAATTTCCCTCTACTAGTAACCAAGCTGAATATGAGGCCTTATTGCTAAGACTTGAATTGCTAGAATCCATGGGTGTTAAACACATTCATGCGCATGGCGATTCTCTGTTAGTAGTACAACAAGTAGATAAGAGTGCTCAATGTCTTAATGGCTTGCTAAATAGTTACTTGGATAAATGCTTAAACATAGTTGCTACTTTTGATGACTTCAAAATTTCTCACGTGTTAAGAGAAGCCAATTCCATTGCCAATGATTTGGCTCAGCAAGCATCTAGCTATCGAGTCAGGAGAGGGAAATTTTCTGTACAAGAAAAGCTAATGTTTGGTCTTACTGCCAAAACCAGAGGCTTCAAGCAGGCGTGAGGTCTGTCGAACCCTACGGGTCAGACCCCTCCGGCCACCGGAGGATGTCATGTGCCGGAGCCCTCGTGCCGAGACACTCCATTCACCGAAGGGCCTGACACGCCGGAGCCCCTGCGCTAGAGCCCTCCGGCAGAAGGCTTCGGCCTAGTCAACTCCAAACAACCGACCCAGTTAGGCTTCGACAGAAATGGGAAAGGCTCGGGGGGCACTCCGAAATCAGCATCTTGGACATCACTCTAGGAAAGGAGTCAGCAAACCCTCCGAATGTACTTAAGACCGATTGGAGGACTCCAATCATTCAGTATTTGAGAAACCCTAGTCAAAGGGTTGATCGGAATGTTCGGCGACAAGCGTTTAAATTTATGTTGCTAGATGACGTGCTATATCGCCGAACTATTGATGGAGTACTTTTAAGATGTTTAGACGATGAACAGTCCTAAGTAGCTATGGGATAAGTACATGAAGGGCTTTGTGGCACTCATCAGTCGGCCAAAAAAATGAGTTGGATGCTCAAAAGAGTAGATTTCTACTGGCCGACCATGAATGAGGATTGTTTTCGATATTATAGAGTGTGTGAAGCATGCCAAAAGTTTGGAAATATTCAGCTAGCTCCTGCTTCATTGCTTAATAATCCTATTATCAAGCCATGGCCGTTCCGAGGTTGGGGTTTAGACTTCATCGGCTAGAGCCATCCTCCTTCTTCAAAAGGGCATCGGTTCGTGATGATGGCGATGGACTAGTTCACCAAATGGACGGAAGTCGTGCCTCTCAAGAATATGACCCACAATGAGGTACTTGATTTCATCTTGAAGCACATTATACATAGATTCGGCATTCCCCAAACTCTCACTACAGATCAAGGTAGTTCATTTATTTCCAAAGAAGTGAGAGACTTTGCTGAACTTTATGGTATTAAGGTGGTAAACTCTTCACCATACTAATTTTAGGCCAACGGTTAGGCCTAGTCTAGTAATAAAACTGTGATCAAACTCATTAAGAGAAAAATCAAAGATTTCCCTTAGAGGTGGCATGAAGTGATTTCTGAGGCACTATGGGCTTATATAATTGCAAAGCACAGTGCTACCAAAGTTAGTCCATATGAGTTAGTATATGGGCAAGAAGTCGTTCTACCTATAGAAGTGGATCTTGGCTCTTTAAGAGTTGTAAAGCAAGATGGTTTATGAGGCGACGAATACGAGACTCTTTTCAAAGATAATCTAGAATAAGTGACCAATAAGAGGCTAAAGGCTTTAGAAGCTATAGAAATAGATAAGAGAAGAGTGGCTAAAGGCTACAATAACAAGGTTAAACCAAAATCGTTTCAAGTAGGCGACTTGGTTCGGAAGACGATTTTGCCCTTAGGCACTAAGAGCCCTAAATTTGGTAAGTGGTCACCTAGTTGGGAAGGCCCTTTCAAAATAGCCGAAATCGCTCCAGGTAATGCATATGTGTTAGAACCTCTGCAAGGAGAGCAGTTTCGAAGAGCTTTGAATGGCAGGTACTTGAAAAGGTACTTCCCAAGTGTGTGGCAAACAACTTGAAAATGCCGAAAGGCTGAGATGAGGAGTATCAGCCTTAGAACGTTATGATTTTAGTTCACTTAGTTCACTAAAAGGTAGGGGGCATGTGTTTATAGCAAAAAATGGCATTAATGGTTAAGATTGTCAAAATATCATTTTTGGCAATTTGGGCCGATAATACATATGTCCTAGACTGGCCCGAAGGCCCATCAAGCTATGGGCTTCAAAAGCTTCTAGTAGGCCTATTACCTTCGGCCTGAAGGCCTTCGGAGGCCCACGTCTCCGAAGCTTCGTCCTAAGGAGAAGGCTTCGGCTGGCCTAGCCGAAGGTCCACTTCAGGCTGATTTCTGGAGATAGAATTTGAGTCCGATTTGGCTAATTTTATCCCTACACATGAGTAAGTCGAGTCCTACTAGATTAGGCTTAGAGATTAGAAGACTAGCCCCTATAATTATAGGGGTGAGGTCGGTTCATTAACCACCCAAGCACAAATCAACACAAAGCCCTAGCTTTGAACCATACCTTTACTTTACCTTTACTTTTCTGCAATCTTCGTGGGTTTTCCTAGAAGCCCTCCGATGACCACATCGAAATTGTGGTAATCCTCGTTACTTCTCTTGTGAAGTATCATTTAATCTACGTAATAGATTGCTATCGCCTTGTTACTTCGCCTGTGAAGTATCCGCTAATCTTCGTAATAGATTGCTACCTTCGCTTCCTAGTGCAACACTTAGTAGAAATCGGTCCCCAAGCCAAATTAGCTCTTGATATATGTTCTGTTGAAGGTTTTCACGTTTGGAGCCATTTCACCGCAGGTGTCTGGAGCTAGGAGACTGGTTTCGAAGGCTACCAGAACACTCCTCGGCGGGATTACTGCTCTGACTACCCATGCCAAACCATCACACTATTGTCGGTTTGACAAAGTCATGCCAGCGCATTGCATTCGAGCTATTTTATCGTGTTAGAGACTTCGTGCCAAACCCCGTTGTTCGGAGGTGATTGTTGTGTCGAGATCTTTTCAAAGCCCGTCTCTGATCAGATCAGTCTAGATGCCGAAGGCACCATTCGGCAGGACGCTTCGCAGCAGACACCGAAGGTACCCTTCGGCGATACCCTTCGCACTATACGCTTTGGATCAGTCAGGCTCCGCTCGGCTTACTGATTTATTTTTTAAGATATTTCTTTTCGGCTAATCAGATTATTTTTGTGTGATCTAATTACCTGGCGACTCCACCCCCTTACCATGGTTAAGGGTAGTCAGAACACAACGACGGTGTTGTGTTATGCTTAGTGTCATCCCTAAGTATCCGCACACTTTTGGATCATCGAACTGACCCAAGTGCGGGGCACATTTTCGTGTCAATAGAAGCATTCTCGGTGCTTCTTTGAAACTTGGAGGCTTCGAGATATTAGACAGGATTGTCATCTTGAGGCACCTCTAGGATGACAGGGCAAGCCTAAGGGTGAAGCATGTCGATAGCTTCCTGCCTCCACCTTCAAACTTCGGCCAAAAGACGAGTCATCTGGGTTGCCACGTCATCAAGACAGTCTTCATTTACTCCAGAGGGGACTTCTAGGTCTTGAGAACTGAAGAAGTCATTTCAGAGCACAGACGGAGCACGGACGGATCATGGACAAAGTCTAAAGAGGGGCTCCGTATGGTCGAGGAAGAGTACTCGTAGTACTCGTTTTGGGGGGACCATGGTGGGTCCTCCGACCTTGGAGGTGTTGGAAGACCTCACCCAAAGGTCTAAGAAGACCTTCAGAGGGGACTAGTGCCTAGGCTCCACTTAGGAGGCATGGCTCTAGGAAAGGATTGGTAGAGAATGAAGTTTTTATACTAGGTTCCCCATGGACGGCACCAACTGTTGGCATAAAAGATTATGCTAACATTTTTAAAGAACTAGAAAGATTAACAAACATAGTGTATATTTATGAAGACTATTCCAAGCCTCCGAATAGGATAATAGCTTGAGATAGTTCGAAGTGTGTATTGAATATCTCCGTATTCGATGCCCTTTACAGAGTGAAGAGGGGTATTTATATACTGAATACATAGGGAAAAGACTTCTTTACCCTCTAATTACAACCGACTAAGAAGATACTGTTTAATATTCTTCGTAGGGTTAAAAGAGTAAAAGACTAGTCTAATCAGTGAGAAGATAGATCTTTCATCCTTGCTGGCAATACCCCTTCGGGTAAAGAGGCTTCGGGAGGCTCCGTCACGCCAAAGTCTTGACAGAGGCCTCCGTTGTAGAGAGCTACAAATATTGTGAAGTCATGATGCTGTATTGATCTTCGGAGATAAATCTTTGGACTTCGTTTCTTCTGACTGTATTGATAACCAACGGAGCAATTGTGTAGCGATTGCAAGGGCTGATCTCATGGATCAGATGCTAGATCGTCAACGTCGAGTTCTCCACAAATCGTTGTTTATCCCCAACTTGATGGAAGATCGGGCACCACACACCCTCCTCCATCAAGTGGTATTATAGCTTGGTTTACCGTTAGGTTCCTGTATCTTAGATTAAATTGATTTCATATTCATCCCATAGTCCACGAAAAATGCAAAAAAAAATTTAGTCGTAGGGCTTCCAGCGGAAACCCACTTTTACGGCGTGGCTGATGGAGGGCTTTCAGCACAAACCCACGAAGGTGTACTGATACTAATGTGGAAAGTAAAGAATAAAAGTACGGTTCAAAGCTAGGGCTTTGTGATTGATCTGTGTTGGGGGGTCATATGAACCACCCTCACCCCTGTATTTATAGGGTCTAGTTTTCCTATCTCTAATTCTAATCTAATAAGATTCGGCCTAATCAAGATTAGAGATAAAAATAACTAGAATCTGTATCAAGCTCCTTATCTGAAGCCTGCTCCTCGGGCCAAAGCTTCGGTAAAGCGGGCCACCGAAGGGCCTCCGGGCCGAAGCCAGCCTCTAAAGGAGGCTACTAAAAGGCCCATGAGGCCCTATGCAGATCGGCTTCCAACACTTTAGGGCTTCAGCCTGCACCAGGACTTGTATATTTTTGGCCCAAATTACCAAAATTGATATTTTGACAATCTTGGCCATTAATGTCATTTTTTGCCATCAAGACATGCCCCCTTCCTTTTATCAAACTAAGTGAGCTAAAATCACAATGGTCTAAGGATGATACCTTCCATATTAGCCTTTCGACACTTTAAGCACTTTGCCACACACTTGGGAAGTATTTTTTTCAAATACCTACCATTTAAAGCTCTTCGGAATTGCTCTACTTATAGATACTCTAATAAGTATGTGTTGGCGTAAAATATTACGCTAACAGGTTTAAAGAACTAGAAAGATTAACAAATGGAGTGTCTATTTAAGAAGACTATTCCAAGCCTCCGAATAGGATAATAGCTTGAGATAGTTCGAAGTGTGTATTGAATATCTGAGTATTCGATACCCTTTACAGAGCGAAGAGGCGTATTTATAGACTTAATACACAGGTAAAATAGTTCTTTACCCTCTAATTACAACAGACTAAGAAGGTATTGTTTGATATTCTTCGTAGGGTTAAAAGAGTTAAAGACTAGTCTAATCAGTGAAAAGATAGATATTCCGTCCTTGCTGGTAGTGCCCCTTCGAGTGACGAGGCTTCGAGAGGCTCCGTCATGCCAAAGTCTTGATAGAGGCCTTCATTGTAGAGTGCTTCGAATACTACGAAGTCTTGATGCTTTTAGTATCTTCGAAGATAAAGCCTATGTCTTCGTTTCTTCTGCTTGTATTGATATGGAAGCTTCCTTGACCTCAGCCACCTTATAAGGACCTTCCCAACTAGGCGACCATTTACCAAATTTGGGGCTCTTAGTGCCTAAGGGAAAAATCATCTTCCAAACCTAGTCAGAAACTTGGAACGATTTCGGTTTGACTCTTTTGTTGTAGGCTCTAGCGACTCTTCTTTTATGTTTCTCTATAGCTTCTAGATCCCTCAACCTCTTACCGATCAGTTCTTCCAAATTATCCTCCAAAAGAGTTTCATATTCATCGACCGATAAGCCATCTTGCTTAAGAAATCTCAAAGAGCTAAGATCCACCTCTACTGGTAGAACGGCTTCTTGTCCATACACTAATTCATATGGACTATCTTTGGTAGCACCATGCTTTGCAACTCTACAAGCCCATAATGCCTCAGAAAGCACTTTATGCCACCTTTTAGGGAATTCTAAAATTTTATTCTTAATGAGCTTAATTACAGTTTTATTACAAGACTCGGCTTGACCATTGGCCTGAGCATAGTATGGTGAAGAGTTTATCAACTTAATACCATAAAACTCGGCAAAGTCTCTCACTTCTTTAGCAACAAATGAAGTATCGTGTTCTGTAGTGAGAGTTTGGGGAATACCAAATCTATGTATAATGTGCTTCAAGATGAAGTCAGTTACCTCGTTGTCAGTCATGTTCTTGAGAGGCACGGCCTCGGTCCACTTTGTGAAGTAATCTTTTGCCATCAACATGAACCGAAGCCCTTTTGAGGAGGGAGGATTAATTTGGGCAATGAAGTCTAACCCCCAATCTCGAAATGGCAATGGTTTGATAATGGGGTTAAGTAGCGACGTAGGATCCAACTAAATATTACCAAACTTTTGACATACTTCACAATCCTCAGTCATACTCGGCCAATAAAAACCCACTCTTTTGATCATCCAACTCATTTTCTGGGCCGACTGATGAGTGCCACAAAGTCCCTCATGGACTTCTTCTATAGCCACTATAGACTGATCATCATCTAAGCACTTTAGAAGTACTCCGTCAATAGTTCGACGATACAACACATCATCAAGCAATACAAACTTAAATGTTTGTCGCTGAATTTTCTGATCAACCCTTTGACTGAGATCTTTTAAATATTGTATGATTGGAATTCTCTAATCATCCTTATGGATCTTCGGAGGGTTCACCAATTCTTCTCCCAAAGTGGCATCTAAATTGTGAATTTCGGAGTGCCCCGAGCCTTTCCTGTTTCTACCAAAAGCTAGTCGGATCGGCTATGTAGAGCCGATCGGACCAAAGCCCTCTGACGGAGGAGCCTGGCATGCGAAGGCCTCTGTTGCTTGGAAGGCTTCGGCGTGAGGGGCCTGGTGTGAAGGGTCCTTCGGTGGATGAAGTACTCTGGCACGAGGACTCCGGAATGCAACACCCTCCGGAGGGTCCGATGGACCACACGTCTGTCCCAAGCCTCTGGCTTCGGCAGGGAGTTCAAGCATCATCTTTTCCTGTAAAAAAAGTTTCCCCTCCTGACTTGATAGCCAGATGCTTGCTGAGCAAAATCATTTGCAATTGAATTGGCTTCTCTTGACATGTGAGAAATTTTGAAGTCATCAAAGGCAGCAATTATGTCTAAACATTTATACAAGTAGCTATTCCGCAAACCATTAAAACATTGAGCAATCTTAGCTACTTGTTGGACCACTAATAGAGAATCACCATGTGCACGAACATGTTTAATACCCATGGAATCTATCAATTCATGTCCTAATAATAGAGCTTCATATTCAGCTTGATTATTAGTAGAAGGAAATTCTAAACGGGCCGAGGTCTCATAGTGCATGCCACTAGGTGATATGACAACCACTCCAATACCTTGGCCACTCTTGCAAGGCGAAACATCAAAATAAAGTTTACATGTCACTACTTCAATTAGAGCAATACTATTATCCCAATCGACATCTATGTGGTGATCAACTATAAAATTAGCGATGACTTGGCCTTTCATAGATCACAAAGGTTCACATGCCAAATCATATTCAATCAAAACATAGGCCCACTTCCCTATTCTCCCACTTAGAATCAGATTTTGTAACATGTATTTTACGACATCGGTTTGACAAGCAATAATACATGTGCTATGGAGAAGATAGTGACGTAATTTGGTACATGTATAATAAAGTGATAAACACAAACGCTCCACAAACACGTACCTTGTCTCGGCGTCCAGCAAGCGGCAGATCAAGAATGTGATGATGTACTCTTTTCCCTCCACTTCCTGAGTTAGCATGGATCCTATCACACTATCTTCTGCAGTAATGCACAGCAGAAACGGAATCCTAGCTTTTGGTGCTCTTACCACAGGAGGTGATGACAAGCACTCTTTAATCTTCTCAAAGGCGCTTTGCTGACTTGCCCCCCAACTGAACTCGGCCTCATTCTTTAGCCGGAGTATGCGGACAAAAGCATCGATTTTGCCGAACAAGTTAGATATAAAGTGATACAAATAATTCATCTTGCCTAGCAATATTTGCACATCTCTTTTGAATGTCGGCGCTTCAAAGTTTCTAATATTTTCAAGCCTTTTAGGATCAATCTCAATACCTCTTTCATGAATCATGAATCCTAAGAACTTGCCTGCCAACACGCCAAACACACATTTGAGTTGGTTCATTTTTAAGCCATACTGACACATTCTATCAAAAGCGACCCTCAAGTCAGCTAAATGGTTTCCAATATCATCCGATTTGACTACAACATCATCTATGTAGAATTCAAGCATAACTCCTAGCAAGTCATAAAAGATCATGTTCATAGCACGTTGATACGTAGCACCAGCATTCTTTAAACCAAAAGTTATAATGACCCACTCAAACAAGCCAACAAAACCAGGGCATCGAAAGGTTGTCTTATAGACATAATCTTCAGCCATAAAAAATTGATTGTAACCAGTGTTGTTGTTTATAGAAAAAAATGGCATTAATGGTCAAACTAGGAAAGTACTAAAAAATAGTATTTTTGACCAAAAATATGTCAACCTAGCAAAGGCCGGTCTGATCGGCTATGGTAGGCCAATCTAACCGGCCAGGTCTAGTCAGACCAGACCCATGGGCTCGATCAGACCGACCAGGGTTTGGATTTCGGATCCTAGTAGGATTAGAGATGTTTTCGCCCAAAACTTATCTCAACATAGTTTTGGACGCATCTAACTCTATCTCTAGCCAGGGATAACTAGCCCATCCCACTATAAATACTAGGGGGCAAGGCCAATTCAAACCCGCCCCAACAGATCAATCCAAAGCCCTAGTTTTGAATCGTATTTACTTTCTTTACTTTTCTGCATCTTCGTGGATTTGTTTGAAAGCCCTCCGTCTGCCGCATCCGTAATCATGGTAACCCTTGCTGGTTCGCTTGTGAACCCGTTAATCCACATAATAGATTGCTATCCTTTTTATCAGTTTTTATTCCCATATCCGGCAATTCGGCCCTCCGGCCAAATTTTGTTTGATCTCTTATTGTTTTGCAGATCAATTGCCTTCTCAAACATCCCTGCGAATTTTGGGAGCAATTGGAGAAGGTTTAATACGTTTACCGAAGCTTAATAGATCGGATCTATTACTTTGGTCCGACCGGTGTTGAGGTACCGGTCTGACCAGAGGCCTTCGTCACGCTGTTGTCGGCAACAGCCAGTCAGACCGACGGTACTCCGCCGGTTCGACCAGGACACTTCACTAGGCATTCCGAAGACAAGGTCCGAGCTCATCGAAGCCCTAACCTCCAAAGCTCTGCGCACCGGAGCTCCGCACGTTCGAAGGTCGACACTCGGAGATCCCTTCGCTCGGTGTGATCGGAGTAGCATGGTTGGTCTGACCGACGAAGCTTCGCCGGTCAGACTGCTGGAGTCGCACTTCACATCTACCTTCGGGATATCACCTGATGCCTCTTCACAGCCCGTCGGTCTGACCGGGGTTGTACTTCTGGTCTAACTAGGCTTGAGGCCAAAGGCGTCCCAAGGACCGTTCAGAGCAGCATCTGCTATAATTCTGAATTGGCCTCCAAATTGGCCGATTCTAGGTATTTTGGCCATTTTGTTACTGCTTACATTGCTATCAATACTTTCGGCCGATTGGATTAAAATATTAATTATTTATCTGATTTCCTGGCGACTCCAAATCCCTTGTCACTATCCAGGGTAGTCGGAACGCGGCGTCGGTATCATTGTGATACTTTTTGATGTCGAACCGGCCCAAGTACGGGGGCGTATTTTTGCGTCAACACACTTTTTGGCAACTCCCCTAGGGACAACGCCAACCATGACTACTACCTCTACATCGGCGGCGGGTACATCTACTACGTCTACTTCCACTGCATCGCCGATGAACATTGTTGGGAGCGTGGACATCGACGACCGCAACATTATAAAACCCACCATGGCGGACATATCTTAGGAAGACCGAGCAAAGATCGAAGCAAAAAAGAGAGAACTCGAAGAACTGATGCTCAGAGATTGCATAAAGATGCGCTCGGGCTTCGTCATGCGCAACAACCTCAACTTGGCACTGGTACGCCCGTCATCACCCCCTTTATCTGCCTCACAAGTAGACCGTGGGATAGCTGCGTCTATTGATCAAGCGGTTAGCACCTCGCTAGCCAATAAACTAGAACCCGCAGTTGTCTCGCAAGTGGCAGCAGTGTTTAGAAGATTCGGTTTTACTGAGGCTGATTCACCAGCACCAATTACTAGTATTCCTCCAGCACAGCATATCTATAGAAGAACCGATGGTAATACATGAAAGACCATCATGTTTTCGGCTACTTCCTCCACAGCCAAAACACATAACTACTCCTATGGACAAGAAAACCCAGCTTACCAGGTACCACCACCGCCTGCGCCCATGCCTGCTCTGCCGCCACCGCTTGCACTGCATACTCCTACACCACAGCATAGGCCAGAGCATGTCGATATACCACCACGCGTCCCGCCACCACATGAAAGGCACGCGCAAGCATTAGATCACGATGATATCAAGGAGTGTAATCGCGCACTATTTAGGGAATGCACTGGCTTGGCACCTCGGGATAGAGCTAGGGTTTATCGAAAACCATATCTCGACCACTTTGACACCATTCCGTACCCTCAAGGTTATAGAGTCCCAGATTTCATGAAATTTGATGGCGAGGGTAGTAAATCCACATTAGAACACATTAGCTAGTTTCTAGCACAATGTGGCGAAGCTAGCGAATCGGATGCATTAAAACTCAGGTTATTTTACCTGTCGTTGTCTGGCATTGCATTCACTTGGTTTTCGGCGCTCCCGCTGAACTTCGTGCAGATGTGGGCTCAACTAGAGCAAAAGTTTCATGATTATTTTTACACAGGTGAGACCGAGCTTAGGCTATCGCACCTCACGACAATTAAGCAAAAAGCTAGCGAAAGTGTTTCTGAGTATGTTAAATGCTTTAGAGATACCAGGAATAGATGTTTTAGCCTAAACATATCAGAAAGGGATCTAGCGGATCTAGTATGCAATGGCCTGCGGGTAGAAATTAAGGAGCGTATGGACAATCAAAACATCTTGGATGTTAGCCAAGTATTGCAACAGGCTCTGGTCTAGGAAGGCCGGGCCAAAGATAGAAAATTCGTTATAACTTTTAACAAACCAAGGGTTGAGATCCACGTTATGGAGCACTCCGACGAGGAAGGATCCGAGGAGGAGGAAGATCCGGCCAATACCTACATGGCCGAATGGACTTGGAGCACGAAGTCCAAGCCGTCACCTGCTCCGAATTGCGGTTGTCTCCCTCAATGAGTCGACCTAATGAAGTTAGATATTCGTTCGACGTAACTAAATGTGATAAGATATTTGATTTCCTATTAAAAAATCAACTTCTACGGCAGCCGAAAGGGCAAGTCATGCCATCCGCCGACGAGTTAAAAAAGCATCCCTACTGCAAGTGGCATGATTCACATTCTCACTACACTAACGATTGCAACATTTTTCGTCAGCAGGTATGTACAATCAGCCATAAAGGAAGGACGATTGAAAATAGAAGCAAATCCAAAGATGAAATTAGACAAAGACCCTTTCCTCATGAACAACGTTGAGCTAGAAGGGAAGAAGGTGTTGATTCGGCCAGAGCAGGCCGAGTCGGCTAAGGGAAAGGCAATTGTCATAGGAGACACTCGCACACGCACACTTGTACCAAAGAATCCGGAGGTATGGGTGTGGATAGAATATGTTAAGTCATCCTCTTCGGCCAAACATCGCAGGAGGCCGAAGGTGACATACAAAATGCTTTTGGACAAGCACCAGCGAAGGTCCGAAAGAAGAGGTGTTCTCCCACGAACTCCGCGACGGTCGAAGCCCCCTAGGAGGGCGAGCCTCTTGAGTGATGGGTTCGGATATCAAGGTCCGAACAACCCTTTGGAGTGGATCCAGCCTCCGGTAGGGTTCGGGCCTCAATGGCTGAACCCCTCGGTATGGTCCTAACCTCCGGCAGGGTTTGGACCTCATTGGCCAAACCCTCTACCGGCTTGGCCCCTGCTTCTGGGTAGCTTCGAGCCTTAGTGGCGGAACCCACCTTCGCCGTGGGCTAACTTGCCTTCGGCTTGGTTGGACTCTTCGCTGGTCTGGTCCGAGGTACCATCAACGTGGTCGGGCTTCCAACAAGCCAACGGGTTCAGCACTCAGTGGGTGGGGCCACTGGAGCCTCCGATACCGCCGCCCTACTATGGGTCGATGGCTCCGGCTTGGCCTCCCCCACCGGAGAACTTCGTGCAATGTTCGGCTAGTAACACTTAGACTCCAAGTGCCTCCAAGTGGCAAGTTCGGGGTCTGGTGTAGGATAACAATATTGTTCACTACCTGTCCATAGTGCCTCAGAACCGAACTCCGCGAGATGCCACCGGAGGAGATGAACGTGGAGACACCTTGGAGGTTATAGTCATTAGGGTTGGATCCTAGGAGGTCCCAATCCCGAAGGATGCCCCGATGAGACTATGCGAAGACTTGACCGAAGCTCGGTTTGACCAGCCTAGTGTGGCTGGTCTGACCGGTCTTACGATGGTTTTCGGCACAGACCGGTCTGACTGGCCCGCCATGTTCAGTCCGACCGATTAGGAGCAAGAGACCTTTCATAGCAAACGCAAGGTGCTCGAGGCCGATACAAGCAAGTCCCTTTCAGCCAAAAGTGTCAGAAGCAAGACCGTGGCACCCGACACCCGTCCCCAACCATCGTAGACGCCCTCGGGGATGTCTAAGTCACAAAAGAGGAGGTTGCAGTGCTTGCGGGCATAGGAGATATGAGAAGAGAAGCCCGAGGAGGCACGAGATGCACTGTTTTAGGAAATCCATCTTGGGCCCACCTTGACAAAAGTCTGGAGACCCATGCCAGTCATGGTCGATGACCCGGCCCCCGTTGTTAGTTCCGATGAAGACGATTAGCTCGATGACAACTACACTCCCGTCTCCGAGGGACCTAGTCCTTAGGCAATGGACGTCGGCGTCATCATGTTGCCTTTCGAGTTCGCTCCACTGTAGGAGGAGGCCGGGGTCGCTTAGCTAGACCTCGGCCCGCGAGACACCGTATCCGAGAAGCCTAGAGATACGAACCGTCACCTAAGACCCCTCTACATAAGGGGTCACATCGACGGGAGGCCTATCTCGAGGATGCTTGTTGATGGCGGTGCCACCATGAACATAATGTCGTACTCCATTCTAAGGAAGCTTGGCAAAGATGACGATGACCTGAAGAAGTCCAACATTACCCTCAACAGCTTCAATGGCGACACAACGGAAGCAAAGGGGGTCTTTGGTGATTGTTTGGGAGCAATTGGAGATTGTTTGCTACGTTTACCGAAGCTTAACAGATCAGATCTGTTACATCGGTCCGACCGGTGTTGAGGTACCGGTCTGAGCAGAGGCCTTCGTCATGCCGTTGTCAGCAACAGCCGGTCAGACCGATGGTACTCCACAGGTCCGACCAGGACCCTTTGCACCGGGCGTGCCGAAGCCAAGGTCCGAGCTCGTCGAAGCTCTAACCTCTGAGGCTCTACGCACCAGAGCTCCGCACGTTCGAAGGTCGACACTCGGAGATCCCTTCGCTCGGTGTGACTTGAGTAGCATGGTCGGTCCGACCGACGAAGCTTCTCCGGTCAGACTGACGGAGTCGCACTTCGCATCGACCTTCGGGATATCACCCAAAGCCTCTTCGTAGCCCTTCGGTCTGACCAGGGTTGTAGCTCCGGTCTGAACGGGCTTGAGGCCGAAGGCGTCCCAAGGACCCTTTAGATCAACATTTGCTATAATTCCGAATCGGCCTCCGAATGGGCCGATTCCAGGTATTTTGGCCATTTTGTTACCGCTTACATTGCTATCAATACTTTCGGCCAATTGGATTAAAATATTAATTATTTATCTAATTGCCTGGCAACTCCAAATCCCTTGTCACTATCTAGGGTAGTCGGAACACGGTGTCGGTATTGTTGCGATACTTTTGGACGTCGAACCAGCCCAAGTGCGGGGGCGTATTTTTGCGTCAATAGTTGTCATTAAGAAAACATAGTACCTTGTGTCCTGAAGCATCATTGATCAACATATCGACTATTGGCATGGGATATTCATCTTTTGGAGTGGCCTTGTTCAGATCCCTGAAATCAATACAAACTCGTATTTTGTCGCTCCCTTTTTTCTCTACAGGCACAATGTTAGCAACCCATTCAACATACCTGTATGGCCTAATGAATTCAGCCTTGAGTAGCCTGTTCTATCTCCTCTTTAACTCAGTCATACTTGGCTGAATTAAAGCGACGAGGGGGATATTTATAAGGCCTAAACCTGGGTTTGATAGACAACCGATGCTCTATGAGCTCGCGGCTTAATCCGGGCTTCTCACTATATTCCCATGCGAAGCAATAAACATATGACCGAAGCAACTTAATTACTTTGGCCTTTTCACCAGCTTGCAAATTTTTGTTTACAAAAGTCGGCCTTGGAATGCTACCATCGCCTATATTATCCTCTTTTAAAGGATCGGCTGACGCAAAACCCTTACCTAATTTTTCTACTTCACTAAAATCTTTGATGACCTCGGCGATACCATCTTTAGAAGACCGATATTACTCCACACGAAACTTTAGCCAATCCAGATTAGTTTTACTTGACATGACTACTAGTTTAGAATTAGTTGTGCTATACCAGCCGGCTTTACAGACATAGGTACAAAACGTCCCTCGTACACGCTAACGAAGTTGTAATCCAAGAGGTCTCTACCTGATATACACTCTACTTTATCATGGACGGCGTCTATAGATACATCGACCAATGCTACTTGGGCCGAAGTATCCGCTGGTATAACCTCCACATCATCATCGTCCCACTACATTAGGCATTGGTGCAAAGTAGAAGGAATACAAAAATTTGTGTGAATCCAATCATGCCCAAGTAGCACATTGTAGTTACCTTGCACGTCAATGATGAAGAATGTTGTTGGCAACGTCTTGTTGCCTACTGTCAACTCCAGGGAGAGTATGCCTTTTGATTCAGAGCTCTCGCTATTGAAGCCGTTGAGAATTAGGTTGGTTTTCTTTAAGTCCTCCTTGCCCCTGCCGAGCTTCTTCAAAAGAGAATACGACATTAAATTGACAGTGGCACCACCATCAACAAGCATCCTGGAGATCGGGTTCCCATCAATGTGCCCCTTGATGTAGAGGGGCTTTAGGTGATGAGCCATATCCTTGGGCTTCTCGAAAATAGAATCTCGTGGGCCGAGGTTTAACTGAGCGACCTCGGCCACGTCACGTGGTAGAGCAAACTCGGCGGGAAGCATGATGATGTTTATGTCCATTGCCTAAGGTGTGGTCACCTTGGAGACGGGCGTGTAGTCATCATCGAGCATGTCGTTGTCGTCATCGCTCGAAACAGGAGCCATGTTGTTCGTCTCAGCAGGCTTGGGCTTCCATACTTGCTTCACGACATGCTGAGGGTGAATTTCCTCGAAAATGGTGTCTCACTCATCTTCGGCCTTCTTCTCGTGCATCTCATTCAACCGCAGGCATTGTAGGCACCTCTTATATGATTTGGACATGCTAGGAGGTGCCCAAGATGGCTGTGGCTTGGTACTAGGAGCCACCAATTTGTTTCTATGATTTCTGGCTGAATGGGTATCACCCGGATCAGCCTCGTATCTTTTGTGCTTTGTATGAACCTCTCCACGGACCCTATCGGTTGGACCGGCCTCATTATGCCGATCGGACCTGGCTTCGGCAATGGCCTCGGCTGGACTAGGGAACTTACCTCCATCAGGATTCGATGAGGGGGCCTCCGTGATTGGGACTTCCTGAGACCCTACTCTGACTGTGATAGCTTTGGACTCCCTCTCCCCCGCATCTTCGCGCCCATATTTCTTAGATTCATCCTGCATGAGCCGATTCGGAGGTACCATGGACAGCCTACGGAAAACATTCCCCTTCGCCTTGTCTTCTTGTCCCTACCAATCATAACACTCCAAAGGAAAACTATGGGCAGCGTTGTACTGCAAAGATTACTCCAGTGGCGAAGTGTAGTTCGGAGCCCATGGTGATCCTGCCTAGTAGTATGGTGGAGGCATCGACAGCTCTAGCGGCTTCGCCCACTGCGAGCCGAACTCATTGCCCGGAGGGGGTTCATCCATGTTTAAGGTATTTCAGACCATATTAGCCAAGGGTCCTGATTGGCCGGACGTATGTTCGGCCATTGCAGGCAAGAGTCTCCCACCGAGGGGTTCGTCTAGAGTGGAGGTCGGTTCGTCCACTAGGGTCCGTACTCGTTATGCGGAGGGTTCGTCCATTGGGGTCCGAACTCTTTATGTTTAAGGTTCGTCCATTAGGGTACGAACTCGTTATGTGGAGGGTTTGGCCATTGGGGTCTGAACTCATTATGCGCAGGGTTTGGCTATTGGGGTCGGAACTCATTATGCGGACGGTTCTGCCACTGGGGTCCAAACACACACTTCGGGGGGGTCGGCTGTTGTGGTCCGAACTCACCCTCCGAAGGACGTGGTTGTCTTTGCCCCTTCGGCTGTCTTAGCATTTTTGGCCGGGGGCTTGTTCTCTTGGATTTCTTCTAGTGTTAGCTCAACAGCAACTGATACGTTACCTTTGACTTCTTGCGATTTCTAGCCGAATGAGACATGTTGATGTTCTTTTTCCACACTCCTACTTCAGGGTTCTTTGGTATGAATGTGTGTGTGCGTGATTCTCTAGTAACGACCGTTTTCCCTTTAGATGACTTGGCATGTGAGGAGCCATGTTGAAGATCATGGGCCTCATGGCTCAAGAAGTGATGAGTGATTGTCAATGGAAGTCGACAATAAAGAGAAAGAAGGAGACGAAGAAGAGATGAGACCAGTCGTGTCTTGGGCCACGTGTGACTCAGGTACATGTGTGGTGAGCGATTATCGAGCAGAGGGGCCATGGAGTCGGGCCAGCCCAATCCGGATACATAGACCAGGAATGGCAGGTGATCTACTAGTCGGTTGACCAGGTTTGACCTAGGTAAACGGTCAGCAAGCGATTACCAGGCTGAGAGAGCCACGAAATCGGGCCGGCCTAATTCGGGTACCCGGTGCGAAGATAGCGGATGCTTTGTCGGTTTTAGCGTAAAACCGATGCATCTATCTAGACCGTTCATCGGGGATCCGACAGTCATAAAGCGAAGCTGTAGCTGCTATGAAAGCTCCGAATCAGGACAAGCTACCTTTAGTTAGGATTTTACTATTTTACCTTTTAGGACCACAGTCTATGTTAGTCAAGTCTATAAAAACCCTAAGGACATTTTAGTTTTGTCAGTTTTTTCAATGTCTGTAAAAAAACCCTAAGGGTATATTAGGTTTTTTCTGATTTATTGGGCTGCCTATAAATAGGGCCCCAATCCCCCTAGGGTTTCTCAACTGACTTGAATGAAAAATTAGAGTTCAACTTTTGCAACAGAATTTTTCCCCTGTTCTATACACTGATCTTCCTCCCGAGCTCCATTCCCAGTCGCCGCTGGCCAACTTCTTTTCTTGCAGCCACCGGCTTCCCACGCGTACTTAGCATTCAAGAGGAGCGTAGGCGTGAAGACGTCATGGTGCTGGCTGATGGCTTTGGGCGTCGCCTGATGTCCTGAGCAGCGTTTGGCACCTGGTACATAGGGACGCAGGGAGGAGCACAACACTGCGCAGGTTCTATTTTTTTTGGGGATCTTCGTTTTTACTCAAGTGCATCCTGTTTTTTTACATTCTCTAGAAAACCAGACTGTTCCTGTGCGTGGGACTCAGCAACAAATATTAGTCGCAACTGTTTTTCCTTTGTTTTATGTGCCTTGTGTTACGTGCCACTAGATGTTAATTATTCGACTAAATGCTTGATTAATCGGTGATTGTTGCTGTAACTCCACATGTTGCATTAGCATAGCAATTTATTGTTCAACCAGCAGCAAAGTTCTCAATCTTCTTGATCCATATGCCTTGTTTTTATTCCTAGATAATTTGTGATTAATCCATTTGTTCAGTCTTTAATTTCAAAATGCACAGAATATTCATAGATATATTTATGAGCACCTTTTATTTAATGCATTTATTTTTCTAGATTAAATGCATTAAATATTGTGTTTGCTCTTACTTGATGATCTTCCTATAAATTGTGAATATTTCGCATGTGCTTGATGGATTATTAGTGAGTTGGTGAAAGTTTTGTGGGGATGTCATTTGTACTATGAGTTATCTTAATCTTCCTTTAAGAACTTTGGTGGTGTCTTTTCAATTAGGACACCGTTCCTTTTTAGGATAGATTATTGTTAGTACTTATGATCTCTCAGACTGTCGCATCATATTATATTTGACAGGAGGGTGATAGCGCTATTTCTATCTGTGTTTTGGGTTTGAGTTTTTGGTTAACTCTTGAGGTGTGTTGGGTGTTGGGAGAAGGCCATCGATTCAAAAGAATTTTTGAGGTGCCCATTCATCCTCTCTCTGCTCGCTACTCTTGGTCCTACAAGTGGTATCAGAGCCTGGTTAGGGTTTTTCTATACATTAACCGGTTCTAACCCAATGTAGCGATCATGACTTCCTCTAGCAAGGTTTCGTCCCTTGAGGTCTTTGGCTACAACTATTGGAAGACTCACATGCGATCCTATCTATTGAGCCAGAGCTCAGGGATAGGGGATATGTGTGTTCATGCTACTTTCATTGTGCTTCCGGCTACAAAGCATACTACTTGTGAGATAGTCGTTCTGCATGACTTGAACAACAAGGCAGTGAACATACTATTTCCTAGTTTAGGTCCTAGCAAGTTTGAGCGTGTTAGCCATCTCGACACTGCTCGAGAGATCTGGGCTACCCTCTAGGCACACCATGAGGGGACAACTCAGGTCAAGGCTAGGCTCTATCAGACCTACCGACGTGAGTATGAAAATTTCTCACAGAAGCCGAGAGAGACTGTCAAGGCTTTGTTTAGTCGTTTTCTGTCAATCATTAACAAGCTTCGGGCCAATAAGGCCGATCGAGATCAGTTGGTCTCATATCATAAATAGGCACTCAAGGATCTTCATACCTTGGACCCTAAGATCTAGGAGATCAAGGTATCATCTACTGTTGAGAGCGCTTCTTATGATACCTTGACTGTCACAGAGCTTTTCAGTAAGCTCAAGGCCTTAGAGGTTGACATCCAGTTGAGATCAAAAACCGTGGCCCTTGCGACGCCTTTTGCTAATTCTGCTTCTTTGAGCTGTGCTTTGTGCTCTTTGATGCCTATCACTGAGGACCAATTAGATATTCTAGGACATGATGACCTATGTATTTTCAATAGCCATGTTCATCGTGTCTATGATAAAAGAATGTTCAAGTGATTCAGGTCATTTCATCGCCGACTGCCCCAAGTGGGAGACACACAAGAAGGGCTCCGGCGGTGCCTCCTATGACTCCAACAAGCACGACATCTCCACCTTCACAAATGGCAAGCCCAAGACGAGGTTCTTTTGAAAGGCCCTAAAGGACTATCGACGCGAGAACAAGAAGCGAGACAAGGCCTTCTTCGCCGATATGGAGAGAAGCTACTCCAAGAGATCATCATCTTCTTCCTCTTCATCAAGATCAAGCGATGAGGAGATCGTGACCAAGAAGGGGAAGGACAAGGATGATCCGTTGGGCCTCTGCTTCATGGCCTTCGGGGATAGGCCGAAGACCCGTTCACACCACAGCCAAAGATCCCGCAAGAGCGTCTTCTCAATGGCTCTTGGGGATAAAGAAGATAAAGGCTCCCTTGATAACTCCAACGATTACGACGACGAGAAGGTATCTTCCTTTGAATAAGAAGTCGTTGAATTACTTGAAGAGAACAGCCAGGCGTTAAAATATCGGGAAAACTGCTTATAGGGGCTAAGAAGAGGATAGATGAGCTTGCGAGTGAGCTTTCCATATCCAATGGCATGATTGAGAGTCTATCTTCTTTCCCTTCCTTGGGTGAGAGTAGTGAGTGCCCTAACTGTGAGGTGCTATTGTGTGACCTGATGACTCTGAAGTACAGGTATACAGAGAGGGTTGATGAGAGAGACGCTTTGGCCATTTATGTTGAAAGCGCTCAGCAAGAGCTGAAAGATGCCCATGCCACTATCGTCATGCCCTATAGAGACTGCCCATCTCATTTAGCTATTTTAGCTGAGTTGAGAGCCAAGAGTGATGAGCAGTTGGGTGAGTTAGAGAGAGTCAGAGCTGAGCTGAAGCAGACTAAGCTTGAGCTCTAGACATTGTTAGTTCCACCCACTGTCTATGAGAATTGCTTGTCTCTGATGTTGGAACTGATCAAGCTAAAAGCTTTGAAGTCTGTCCAAGTTGATGGAAAGTGTGAGATCTGCTTGTCTCTGGTGGAGGTGCAAAATTCGTTGAGAGAAGAGCTAGCTGATGCTCAGAACGAGAACTCTTACCTCCATTAGATCCTAAATTGGGTGAGTGCCAAAGAGCCACAACTCGGCATGATGTAGGATCGAGGGTAGCAACCAGAGGGGGGTGAATGGGCGCCTAAAAAATTCTTTCGAATCAATGACCTTCTCCCAACACCAAACGCACCTTAACAGATAGTCAGCGGAAACAAACAGATAAAAAACAGTGAAAATAATCTAGCCTAAAAATGATCGGTGTCCTAATCGAAAAGACACCAACAAAGTGTTTAAAGGCAGATCAAGTTAACTCACAGTTCAAATAACAGTTCCACAAGTGATTCACCAAATCATAGTAAATCCATCAAGCACATACAGATCCTCCCAAATTTCACAGGCATTTCACAGATATGAGAAAGGGCAATATTCAACACATTTAATCTAGTCAGAAACAATGCAGTAAAAACTGATCTCACAGATATATCAATGCAAATTCATAGTGCTTGTTACAGATTAATCTATCCAAAATCAACCAAGAAAATAGATTGTTGGACCGGAAACGGCGACCAGAGGGGGGTGAATGGGAGCTTTTAAAATGTTAGACTAAAAATAGCCTTATGTTTTAATTCTGTCTTCTGTGGAACAGGCTTCGAACACAGCCTTCGAAGTTCTGGTTCGGAGGTATTTTTCAACTCCGAAAAAAGGCTTCGCAAGGAGCAAAAGTTCGAAGCCAAGAAAACTTCGCTCCACACACAACCCTGAAACCTCAGCTCTGCTAAGTCAGTGCAGGCTCCGCACACAGGGTGCCTTCGAGCAGGCTTCACACTTCACCCTTCGCAAGAGCGGACATCCCTCTGTGGACTTCAATCAGCTTTTGCTATGTCAGTGCAGGCTTCGCACACTAGGTGCCTTCGAGCAGGCTTCGCACTACAGACTTGGCAAGAGCAGACTTCCCTCTGCGGGCTTCGACCAAATACTCAGCGACAACAACTAGTGTTGGGATTCGTACTTCGAAGGTCTAAATGCACACAAAATAGACTTCGCTAAGGGCTTCAACACGGGAAGAAAAACGGGCTTCGATCAGTGCTTCGCTAGTAATCAGAGAGGTTTAGCCTCCAGTTTACACAGAGCGAAGACACACTGAAAAACACACTTCGCTCAAACACGCTTCGCCCAAACAGGCTTCTCACACACCTCTCTAGAAAAGCTCACAAGAAATTGGAGTACAGAGAAACCTAAGCATGCAGAGAAGTATGCATACAAGCTCAAGCAGTAAATGAACACAGAGTCAAAGCTTCAATGCTTGAACAGGGAACACAAAATGAACTCACAGATCTGAATACACAGTATGTGGCGGCTAGTATAGGAGCTCAAAATGAATGCTCAAAGTGTTGATGTGACCTGACCAGCCTCCACTACTTATAGGCACTATTCAGCCCTGTGAATAGACTACTTTACCCCTAGGGCTTACACCGGTTTTGTCTCATCAGAACAAGGGGGTACAACAGGTAGTCTACTTTATTTGGAGGCTTCTTTTGTCAGCTTCGCAGAGGGGACAAAACCAGCTTTTGCACAGCAGATGCTTTTGCAGAGCAGACGCTGTAAGCCTTTGCAGTTTTGGATGCTTCAGAAGCCCCCCTTCGCACGCGAGGGGTGCGGTAGCTTCGGTGAGAAGCCTTGAGCCTGACGACCTTCGCTTCACCGAAGTCAGCCTTCGATACAGTGACAGTTTTGAGCCGAAGCCGTCAAAGACCTTGGGCCTTCGCACCAACACCTTCGGAGTGGACCACCACGGCTTCGCAGCTTCTCCCAGCTCGAACTCCGTCAGTCCGTGTACCAAAGCCATGCATGGCCGAAGTACCTCAAGTCAACCTCGCTCCGGAGAAGCCTGCTTCACTCCGGAGAAGCCAGTTTCGCTCCGAAGCCTGCTTCACTCCAAAGCCTGCTTCGCTCCGAAGCCTGCTTCACTCGGAAGAAGCCAGCTTCGCTCCGAAGCCTGCTTCACTGCGGAGAAGCCAACTTCGCTCCGAAGCCTACTTCACTCCGAAGCCCCACCTTCGGAGTACCACCCTTAGAAGTCCCTCCTTCATCCAAGGCCTCCGCATGAAGCATTCCATGAGCACTTCGTCGTAGTGTCTCTCCCCGAGCACACTCCTCGACGATCCTCACCCAGACCATGCCTTCGATGCACCTTGACTTCTGAGACCTTCATCGGGTATACCTTCGAGTGTCTCCCTCCAGAGCACACTTCGAACACCTTGCCTCATTGTTTAGGACTTGATCCACCATACTCCGAAGTCACTCCGTTCGGAGTACCCTTCGAAGTGCCTCGCCTCCGAGGACTTCGTCTCGGAGTACCTTCACCCGGAGGCAGGCTCCGCACTTACTGCCTTCTCCTGGCGCACCTCGACCCGAGGTCCGACCTCGACCCCTTCGCAGCCTTCGTGACGGAGCTCCCTGCTGCCCTGGCATCAAGCCTCCCGCTTGACCCAGGTTCACCTGCTACGAACCGCCCGTCGCCTCCGAAGTAACCTACACACCACAGACAAGCAGACAAGTGTATCCAGTACTCCGGAGACCTCTCCGGGTTAGCAACCTTCGATACACACTCCGGTGTACCGCCCAAAGTACCGAGCCCTTCGGTACAGCCAAGTCATTTTGTACTGTCGGACCCCTCCGACAAGCACACTCTGCTGCAACAGCTGCATCAACCAAACCCACCGAACCCCTTCGGAGGACCAACCTCCGAATCAGAGGGTAAACTCTGTCAATCACTCATCACAGACTCTGAAACCAACCCTTGGTTTCTCATAGATCTATAACTGCATGCAAATCGAAGAGAAATTGATTACTGTTCATGTTGTCTCCTTGGCGCATATGGTCGAACACACAGCGTGCGTGTCAAGTGTCGCATGCCTACTGCCGAGAGCTTCGCTGCCTAGGAAAAAAATCACGCGTGACGCTGCCCGAGTGGCTGCACACGCTGTCGTGCAATCAATGCCGAGAGCACGTGGCAAGTGATGGTTGGTGTCTGCTTGAGTGGCGGCGCTGGCTTCCGTGCCCCTCGCTCCATCGAAGGAAGATGCCTGGCGCCTCAGCCGCTCCGAGCGCAGCACCACGGCACCGTGTGCAGCATGCCACTTCATGCTACATCGTGCAGAGAAACTTCTCGATTCACAGAAACAAATGGCCCTATGCCGAACAGCAGTATTGCGCTGCCTAGGCTGTGGCATCCGCATGGTCGGCTCCCGTGAGCCAGCTGCTTCAGACCGAAGAAAACTGGAGAGTTGGTCGGCGGTTTTGTAGAGAAAATAAAAATCCGCCAGAAGTTTGGTTCTCAGCAGCAAAAACGCATGCTGGCGGTGGCGTTGAATGCCCTATAGACGGCGGCGGTGGTGGTTCTGGAAGATGAATGGAATGAAGAAGAAAGGAAATAAAGTGAACTCTGATTTTTCTATTAGATGAGTTAACCCTAACAATAGGGATTGGGACACTATTTATAGGTAGCCCAATAAACTAGGGAAACACCAAAAATACCCTTAGGGTTTTACAGACGCTGAAATAAAATAGAAAAGACCATAATGCCCTTAGGATTTTACAGACTCGACTAACACATTGTAGGCTTAGAAAGAAAAATGGTAAAATCCTAAATAAATATAACTTGTCCTAAAGCGGAGCTTTCATAGCAGCTACGGCTTCGCTTCAGGATGGCTCGATCTAGGATCAGCGGTCTAGATTAGGCGTCAGTTTTGCACTGAAACTGAAAAAGTGTCAACTGTCTTCGCACTGGGTACCAAGATTGGGCCGGCCTGATTCCGCGGCTCCCTTAGCCCAGCAATCCCTTGCCGCCCATGTACCTGAGTCAATCCCAGACAACAAACCAGTGGATCCCCTACCGCTCCTAGTCCATGTACTCGGATAGTGCCGGCCCAACTCTGCAGCCCCTCTGCTTGGCATTCGCTCGCCGCCCGTGTACCTGAGTCACATGCGGCCCAGACAAGACATGTCTCGTCTTCTCTTCATCTCTTCTTCATTGTCTTCCGTTGACAATCACTCATCACTTCTAGAGCCATGAGGCCCATGATCTTCAACATGGCTCCTCAATCTCCCCCTTGATAAGTGCATTGTCAACACTCTCTTTAGCAATGCTTTGTAACCTGCAAAACATGTGGAAACACGAAAACAAAAACAAAAGAAGATAGGAAGAAAAAAAATAAAGGTTTAACCCTAATGACCAAAAGCCGAACAAAAACCAGAAAACAGTCATTATGATTAAACAAAAATAAAAACTCAAATGAGTGCAAACTCAGAACTATCAACAAGGATATCCAAAGAGTAAAGGTAAAAGAGAATAAAAACTCCCCCTGAAACAAATCGTAGAGAGATGCCAAAACTCCCCCTAAAATCTTCTAAAAGATCAAGTAACCCAAAATTTCTCCCCCTTGTTGATAATTGGACTCATCAAGTGAGACTAATGCACTCAAACTCCCCCTGAAATGCAACTCCCCCTCAAAATATGCAATGACTGCAACTCGGGTGCAAGTGGAGTGTAAAAAGTATGCTTCTTGGATATGATTGACTACAATTACAACATTTAACATGTATAACACAAAATACTATGAAAGACTCATGGCATGATCAGTGCAATAGATGATATCGAAAGAAAGTCATTAGCACACATTTTTAGATATTTGCAAATAAAAGCATCACCACATTTTCTAGTCAACAAGCAAGGTAAAACATGATATGCAAAGGCTAGCTGATATCTACCAAGATAAGCATTGTCCATAACAAAGAGCTTCAACAAACTTGTTATCTTTTTAATTTTCAGGCTTTTTCTTTTCCTTATGCTAACTGACCAAGTCAAGCCTAGGCTAGAACTGAACCATTAGAAGGTTAAGACATTGATCTTGGCATACATTACATTTTCATAGTTCATACCAAAATGCTATGGTAAGCAGTCCAGAACTATGTAATGCGACACAACAAACCCACCTGGATCTTTTCAATTAAGCATAAAAGGCATGGATTTTTCATTTTTCTGATTTTTATCATTTTATAGCATATTTTCCATGTTAAAGCATATAGATGTCCAAGTTGCATATCTACATCTAAGTAAAAAACTAGCTACCAGGCATGTAAAAGATAGCAAAAGCATTCAGCCTACACATGCTAGTTACCATAAGCAATGGTGATCATTTATTAATTTTAAAGCATAAAAGCCATCCATATGACAGATATCACATACATCATGTGAACTGAAACAAAGCATGATTATCGACAAGTATTCAAAAGCATATACTAGCTAGAATAAGTAAAGCAAATCAATTATATAACAGAAGCAAGCTCAAAGTGTGATATGTGAATATGCATGATATGAACTCATATGAAAAGACTCAACAAAAGAGTAAAGAAGAAAGAAAAATAGACTCACAATATCCTTAAAAGGATACACAACTCCCAAATCCCCTCGCAAGCGCTCAAATGTAGACTGATCTAGGGGTTTGGTGAGAATGTCAGTCAACTGATGATGGGTATCAACATGAATATGGTCAAAGACACCTTTCTCATATTGATCTCTCAGAAAGTGAAAGCGCACATCGATATGTTTGGTTTTTGAATGAAGACATGGGTTTTTCCTTACACTAATTGCACTGGTGCTATCACAAAACAAAGGTACTCGGGCAGGGAAAAGCAACCCAAAATCTCTCAAAGTGGAAATCATCCAAACCAACTATGAGCAGCAGCTAGCCATAGCTACATACTTAGCCTCTGTGGTAGAAAGCGCAACTCTAAATTGTTTTCGAGAAGACCAAGAAACAAGCGAAGAATTGAGAAACTAGCAAGTACTACAAGTCGACTTGCGATCTAGCCAGCACCCACCAAAATCAGCGTCGGAAAAGCAAGATAACTCAAGAGATGATGATGTTGAATAGTAAAAACCAAGATTAGGTGCATAGGTAAGGTACCTGAAAATGCGCTTGACAGCCTACCGATGAGATGGACGTGGTGAAGACTAGAATAGCACGCACAATCCCACGACAAACTGAATGTCCAGTCTCGTTGTAGTCAAGTACAGCAAAGATCTGATCATCCCTCGATACTCTATCTCGTTGACCTTGACGCCACTCTCATCCTTCTCCAGGCCCCCACATGTACCCATTGGGGTCATCTGAGGCTTCATCTCTCCACCAAAGTCGAACTTCTTCAGCATGTCCCGTGTTTACTTGCTTTGGTGGATGAAGATGTCATCCTTGGTCTGCTTGATGTGGAGCCCTAGGAAGTACTCGAGCTCACCCATGAGGCTCATCTCAAACTCGCTATGCATCTGATCAAAAAACTTACACAAGCTCATTAGTAGAACCACCAAAAATAATGTCGTCCACATAAATCTGGGCAATCAAGAAATCTGAGCCAACTCTGAGCAAAAAAGAGTTTTGTCCACAAACCACATCACAAAGCCGCTCCACAACAAAATCTTCTTTAAACGATCATAACAAGCCCTCGGGGCTTGCTTCAGACCATATAAAGCTTTCTACAACTTGAAAACATGTTGAGGAAACTTAGGGTTCTCAAAACTGGGGGCTGCCTAACATAGACCTCCTCCTCTATGAACTCGCTTAGAAAAGTACTCTTGACATCCATTTGAAAAAGCTTAAAACCTTTAGAAGCAGCGAATGCCAAAAGCATGCGAATGGACTCAAGACGGGCAACAGGGGCAAAAGTCTCCTCAAAGTCAATACCCTCTTTCTGGGAAAAACCCTGGGCAACTAATCGATCATTTTTGCGCACCACAACCCATCTTCACCTTGCTAGTTCTTAAACACCCACTTGGTGCCTATGGGGTTGCATCCATGTGGCAGCTCAACTAGTGGCCAAACCCGATTGCGAACAAAGTTCGCAAGCTCTTCATGTAAGGTGTTTATCCAATTTGCATCAGAAAGAGCGTGAGCAACATCTCTGGGCTCAAAAGTGGCAACAATCGTAGACTCAGCAAAAATAGCGAGTGAGCCTACATGAGAACGCAAGGATCTCAAAGAGAGATCACCGATGATGAGCTTTGAGGGGTGATCACGCTGAACATCTTGGTATCCTAAGTGATCAGATGTCACCTCACCAGAGTCAGCAGCTGGCACATCTGGACTCGACTAAGGGGGCTCGATTCAAGTGGAAGTAGTGATCAGAGGTCTGCCCTCATCCTCAGTCGAAGTTTCAGAAGGTTTGGGGTCTGCAGGCTATGCAGAAGGCCCACCCTCATCAACAGCAGGAATGTCATCATCTTTCTCAAAGATGGACTCTCCAAGCTCATCATCTCCAGAAAGCTCAAAAGGAGTAAGTGAAGGCATGGACACATCGAAAGAAACCTCGCAAGTCTAGACAAGCTGCTGGGAGTCAAGGTTCCAAACACGGAAGCCTCGAGAATGCAAAGTGTAACCAAGAAAGACTGCCTCCTAGAAACGAGACTCAAACTTGTCCAAATGCCCTCCCTTCTAGAGCACAAAGCACTTGGAGCCAAATGCTCGCAAGTGACTCACCTTGGGCTGTCTACCAAACCGCAACTCATATGAAGTCTTACCTAAGTAAGCTCTAAGAAAAATGCGGTTGGTCAGATAGCAAGTAGTGTTCATGGCTTCAGCCCAAAAGCGCCTAGGAGTCCTATGCTCATCGAGCATCATCCTGGCCATCTCGACTAGTGTGCGGTTCTTTCATTCCACAACGCCATTCTGTGGGGGAGTGTAAGGAGCAAAAAATTGGTGCTCAAGACCCTGATCACTATAGAAGCTAATGAACTGAGAATTCTTGAACTCAGAGCCGTTGTCAGAGTGAATTGCTCGCATCCAAGTATTGTTCTCATTCTTCATCTTCAAAACCAGATCATGAAAAAACTGGAAAGCATCATCCTTAGACTCCAGAAAGAAAACCCACGAGAATCGAGAAAAATCGTCAACAACTACAAGCGCGTACCACTTCCCACCGACTGAACGTACCCGAGCTAGACCAACCGTATCCATTTGTAAAAGCTCTCCCAGGTACGAAGTCATCACCTGAGTCACCGGTGCGTGAGAAGCGGCAACCATCTTCCCATGATGACAGGGATGGAAAACTAGATCCTTCTCCATCTTAAGCTTGGGCAATCCTCTCATAAGGTCCATAGAACTCAATCATGACTAGCAGATCAAATCTCAAATGTCCTAACCTCCTATGCCACTTCCAGAGCTCAGAAGAAGATCCAACGATCAAACATCAAGAAGGGCCAAAGGAACTAGAAAAATCAATCTAAAAAACCTTACTGAAGGGTAAGATCTGGCAAACCAAAGATCCTCTTGAATCAACAACAGAAGACACACCCTTCTTAAATCGAACCTCTAAACCATCCTCATGAAGTTGAAAAACAGAGACCAAATTAAAACTCAATTTTCCAACCAAAGCAACATTCATCAAAGAGAAATGCTCTGAGATTCGAATTGAGCCAATGTCGTGTACCTTCCCTTGACCATTGTTCCCAAAAGTGATGTACTCCTTGAAGCTCGGGGAAGTGAGGCTGGAGAACCATCTGTGATATCCCATCATGTGGCGAGAGCATCCTGAGTCCATGATCCATACGTCCTCCATGCCTCGATCTTGCAATATCAATGGTCATCAAGGGGAGCAAACGGTCCGAAACCAGGTTTAGCAAAAGAGCTAAACTAGTGTGGAGCCATCTGCTCAAATGTAGGAAAGCAGAAAGAATCATAGGAGTCTAGACCAAAACACGGCTCAAAGTGTAGTCCTCTGTTCTACCTAAAGTCTCGGCCACAAAGTCCAAAGCCGTGTCCAGAACGACCTGGAGCTCTACCAGAGCGAAAACCACCCAACGAAGCACAGGCATGAAAGTCATCTTCCCTACCACCACCTACACGACGCGCCCAGGCCTCTAGCTTCTCTCCATGTCAAGAGACTCTCTGTCTGCCACCCTGCTGTTAGAACTGCTCCTGCCCACTTTGAGCTCTTTCTGCTCTCTCAACCCGGTTCCTCCTGAAGCAAAACTCCTCAAGATGCCGGTCTCTCTAACAGAACTCATAGTGATAGGTAGGCTTCTTGGGATGTGGTTGAGGCTTGGGGTTCTTGGGCTTGGTGGTGTTGGGTGTAGACTCTTTGGTGTGAGAGGGTCCAGGTAGAGATTCAAGAGAAGTGTGGAGATGCTTGGGCTTTGGGATCTAGATAGGGTTCTTGGGTGGAGCTTTAGGTTGTTCTTGGAACACTCCATCCTTGGGCTGATAGGCCTAAAAAGACTTAGTGGAGTGAGTCTTTGGATATCTCTACTCTGGAGTCATCTTACTCCACTCCACTGCACGGCTAAATGCACTTTCAAAGTCAGGCTTGGTGTAGATGTAACCTACCCTAAACCATCTTGCCTCTTGAACTGTTGGATCATCATGCTGAGTTGTGGCTCTCTGGCACTCACCCAACTCAGGATATGACGGAGGTAAGAATTTTCGTTCTGAGCATCAGCTAGCTCCTGTCAAGGAAGCTAGCACCTCCACCTCAGACAAGCAGATCTCACACTCTCTATCAACTTGAATAGACTTCTCAACTTTTAGCTTGATTAGTTCCAATCTTAGGGGCAAGCAGTTCTGACAAACAGTGGGTGGAACTGACAATGTCTCAAGCTCAAGCTTAGTCTGCTCCAGCTCAGCTCTAACTCTTGCTAACTCGCCCAACTACTCATCACTCTTGGCTCTCAACTCATCTTAGATAGCTAAATTGGATGAGCAGTTTACACAGGGGACAACGATAGTGGCATGAGCAGATTTTAGCTCCAGCTGAGCACTCTCAAGCTCAGTGGCCAAAGCGTCTCTCTCATTTACCCTCTCTATGTACCTGGACTTCAGAGTCGATAGGTCACACAATAACACCTCGCAGTTAGGGCACTCACTTCTACCACCCAATCAAGGGAAATAAGACAGACTCTCAATCTTGCCATTGGCCATGGCAAGCTCACTCTCAAGCTCATCTATCCTCTTCTTAGCCCCTCTGAGTAGTTTCTCCTGATATCTCAACTCCTGACGGTTCTCTTCAAGAAATTCAACAACTTCTTATTCATAGGAAGATACCTTTTCATCGTCATCGTCGTCGGAGTTGTCGGGGGAGCCCTTCTCTTCCTTATCCCCAAGAGCTATTGAGTAGACGCTATTGTGAGATCTTCGGCTGTGATGCGAGCGGCTCTTCGGCTTGTCACCGAAGACCATGAAGCAGAGGCCTGCCGGATCATCCTTGTCCTTCCCCTTCTTGATCACGATCTCCTCATCGCTTGAGCTTGATGAAGAGGAAGAAGACGATGATCTATTAGAATAGCTTCTCTCCATCTTGGCGAAGAAGGCCTTGTCTCGCTTCTTGTTTTCACGCCGGTAGTCCTTCAGGGCCTTTTGGAAGAACTTCATTTTTGGCTTGCCCTTTGTGAAGGTGGAGCTGTCGTTCTTGTTGCAGTCATAGGAGCTACCGTCGGTGCCCTTCTTGTATGTGTTCCACTTGGGGAAGTCAGCGATGAAATGACCTAGATCACCACACTCAAAGCAACCATGTTTAGTGCCATGTCGTTTGAACATTCTCTTATCATAGACACGACGAACACGGCTATTAAACAGACAAAGGTCATCATCTAATAGCAAATCCAATTGGTCCTCAGTGATAGACATCAAAGAGGACAAAACACAGCTCAAAGCAACAGGATCAGTAGAAGGTGTCGCAAGGGCCAAGGTTTTTGAGCCAGAACCAGTGAGATTTGATCTCAACTGGATATCAACCTCTGTGGCCTTGAGCTTACTGAAAAGCTCTGGGATAGTCAAGGTACCGTAGGAAGTGCTCTCAATGATAGAGTATACCTTGATCTCCTAGATCTTAGCGTCCAAGATATGAAGAACCTTGAGCGCCTTCTCATGATCTGATACTAGCTGAACTCCATTGGCCTTGTCGGTCTGAAGCTTGTTGATGATCGATTGAAAACGACCAAATAAAGCTTCAACAGATTCACCCATCTTTTGTGCGAAATTTTCGTATTCACGCTGGTAGGTCTGATAGAGCCTAGCCTTGACCTGAGCTATCCCCTCATGGTGTGCCTGGAGGGTAGCCTAGATCTCTCTAGCAGTGCTGAGATGGCTCACACACTCAAACTCATTGGGACCTAAACCAGAAAACAATATGTTCACTGCCTTGTTGTTCAGGTAAAGCAGAGCGACTATCTCAGGAGTAGTCTGCTCTACAGCTGGAAGCACAATGAATGTGGCGTGAACACACATATCCCAAATCCCTGAGCTCTGGCTCAATAGATAAGCTTGCATGCGAGTCTTCCAATAGTTGTAGCCAAAAACCTCAAGGGACCGAACCTTGCTCGAAGAAGGCATGATCGCTACCTTGGGTTAGAACCGGTTAAGGTATTTAAAACCCTAACCTCACTTTGATACCACTTGTAGGATCAAGGGTAGCAACCACAGGGGGGTGAATGGCGCCTAAAAAATTCTTTCGAATCAATGACATTCTCCAAACAGCCAATGCACCTCAATATATAGTTAGCGGAAACAAACAGATCAAAAACAATGAAAATAATCTATCCTAAAAACGACCGGTGCCCTAATCAAAAAGACACCAACAAAGTGTTTAAAGGCAGATCAAGTTAACTCACAGTTCAAATGACAGTTCCACAAGTGATTCACCAAATCATAGTAAATCCATCAAGCACATACAGATCATCCCAAATTTCACAGGCATTTCACACATATGAGAAAGTGCAATATTCAACACATTTGATCTAGTCAGAAACAATGCAGTAAAACTGATCTCACAGATATATCAATGCAAATTCATAGTGGTTGTTATAGATTAATCTATCACAAATCAACCAAGAAAATAAATCTGTAATTGCATGCAAATCGAAGAGAAATTGATTACTGTTCAAGTTGTCTCCTAGGCGCATATGGCCGAAAACACAACGTGTGTGTCAAGCGTTGCATGCCTGTTGCCGAGAGCTTCGCCGCCTAGCCAGAAAATCATGTGTGACACTTGACCTAGTGGTTGCACATGCTGTCGTGCAATCAATGCAGAGAGCACGTGGCAAGTGATGCATGGTGTCTGCTTGAGTGGCGGCGCTAGCTTCGATGCCCCTCTCTCCATCGAAGGAAGATGCCTAGTGCCTTAGCTGCTCAGAGCGCAGCACCACAACATCGTGTGTAGCACGCCACTTCACGCTGCCTCGTGTAGAGAAACTTCTCGGTTCACAGAGACAAATGGCCCTGTGTCGAATAGTAGTACTGCGCTGCCTAGGCTGTGGCGTCCTCGTGGTCAGCTCCCGTGAGCCAGCTGCTTTAGACCAAAGAAAACCGGAGACTTGGCCGGTGGTTTTGTAGAGAAAATAAAATCCGGCTAGAAGTTTGGTTCTCAGCAGCAAAAATGCATGCTGGTGGTAGCGTTGAATGCACTATAGACGGCGGCGGTGGTGGTTCTAGAAGATGAATGGAAGTAAGAAGAAAGGCAATAATGTGAACTCTGATTTTTCTATTAGATGAGTTAACCCTAACCCTAGGGATTGGGGCCCTATTTATAGGCAACCGAATAAACTAGGGAAAACACCAAAAATACCCTTAGGGTTTTATAGACGCTGAAATAAAATGGAAAAGACCATAATGCCATTATGATTTTTATAGACTCGACTAACACACTGTGGGCCTAGAAAGCAAAATGGTAAAATCCTAAATAAAGATAACTTGTCCTGATGTAGAGTTTTTATAGCAGCTACGGCTTCACTTCAGGACGGCTCGATCTAGGATCAACGGTCTAGATTGGGCGTCGGTTTTGCGTTGAAACCAACAAAGCATCCACCGTCTTCGCACCGGGTACCTGGATTGGGCCGGTCCGATTCCGTGGCTCCCTCAGCCCGGCAATAGCTCGCCGCCCATGTACCTGAGTCAATCCCGGTCAAAAGACTAGTGGATCCCCTGTGGCTCCTAGCCCATGTACTGAGATTGGGCTGGCCCAACTCCGTAGCCCCTTTGCCCGGCAGTCGCTCGCCGCCCGTGTACTTGAGTCACAGGTGGCCCAGACATGGTAGGTCTCGTCTTCTCTACATCTCTTCTTCGTTGACTTCCCTTGACAATCACTCATCACTTCTGTAGCCATGAGGCCTATGATCTTCAACATTGCTGCTCACATGATGATCCAGTAGTTCAAGAGGCAGGATGGGTTTGGAGTAGGTTACACCTACACCAATGCTGACTTTTAGAATGCCCTGAGTCGTGTAGTGGAGTGGAGTAAGATGACTCTAGAGGAGAGATATCCCAAGACTCACTCCACTGAGTCTTTTGAGGCCTGTCAGCCCAAGGATGGAGTGTTCCAAGAACAACCTAAAGCTCCACCCAAGAAGCCTATCTAGATCCCGAAGACCGAGCACCTCCACACTTCTCTTGACTCACTACCTTGACCCTCTCACACCAAAGACTCAACACCCAACACCACCAAGCCCAAGAAACCCAGGCCTCAACCACATCCCAAGAAGCCTACCTATCACTGTGAGTTTTGTCAAAGAGATGGGCATTGTTGGGGGAAAATACTTCATCGTCATGATCCTCAAGATTCCAAGATAAAGGCAAATAATAATCTCGGAGCCCAAGACTTGTCTCTGGATTGAAGGACTTCAAGTCAAAGGGTCCATTTAGGCTCCGGTCTGAAGAGACCCTTAGAAAGGCTTCCCCTCTAGAATAGGAAACAACTATAAGGATGGGATGTCTACTATGTCGACAACCTTCAAATATATTTTACCATATTAACCCTATACGGGATACCGAAATAGTTTCCACTATGTCGGTTGTAATTGAGGGGTAAAATGGTCTTTTCCCTAGAGGTTTTACCTATAAATACCCCCTTCTCACCCTGTAATAGGCATCAAATATTCAAATATTCAATACACACTTCGAACTATTCCGAGGTATTATCCTTTTTGGAAGCTTGAGATAGTTCGCATTCCCAAACACTTCTTTTGTCAGTTCTTGATCCTCTAAAACATGTTAGCGTAATCTGTTGCGCCAACAGTTGGTGATGAGGATATCACTTCACATGATACACACATGCATCAACATGATACACAGTTGTACCAATATGATACTCACATGCATCAGCATGATACACAGTTGTACCAACATGATACTCATATGCACCATCAACCTACAATTAAATTACAGGGACCAATCACACGTGCCCGTGCCCGTCGATTGAACCATGAGGTTAATTCTTTCCTTAGCAACTATGTTAATATTTGTTTGGATGGGATGCTAATGAATACTAGTGATATTTTGTTGCTTAGGAACATGGGAGATGGAATAGGAGAATTGGAGTTGAAGACGGAGTCGGACGGATGATTTGAAGTCAAGAATTCGCTGGTTCGGACTACATCAACCACCATGCACCAAAATGGGCGTAACTTCCTCATACGAAGTCCGATAGGCGCGTTCTTGGACTTTTTGGAAAGCTGAGGAGAAGAGGGATCTTTTTCCATTGGTTTCGCCTTGTTTGGAGTCTCGAGTCGTCCTGTGTGTTTGAAACAGTCCTGCATGACAGAATTGGGCCGAGTTGGACCTTGTACTGAGTTGGAGGCCGTGTTGGCCCATAGTCTGAGTCTGTTCGTCTTCTACAGGAGTCTGTACGTCTTCTACAGGCTGCCCACGCTTTATATACTCACGCCAGCCGACGTTTAGGGTTAGGTTTTGCTTTGTTTGCATCTACACTTGTGTGTTTAGATCCCGCCCCTGCACCGGACCGATTGGCTGCTGCATCGGCGTTTGTGAAACCTCTCCTCTTCATAGTTTATCCGTGATTTGGCATTCGACTTGTATCTTTCCTGTTCTTGCTTGTGTTCTTGGGTTCGCTTGCAGGAACTAGCCTTCGTGGCGAGGTCAATCGCGCCCTGCGTGGTTGATAACCAACGGAGACAGTGGTGTAGCGATTGCAAGGTTTTGGATCCGCCGGACCGGAGCCTTGGATCGTCAACGTCGAGATTCTCCACCAATCCAAGTTATCCTTACCTATCGGAAGATCGGGACCAATCCCCCATTAGTTGGCGTCATCCTTGGGGAATCTAGTTCTAAAAGCTAGTTCTCTGCCACTACTTGTATTTTGAAGAGCATTTGCGGAGGTAGTTTCGGAGTCTCATGGTTCCGCGCACCCTTCAGCAAGGGGCTTCAAAATACAGTTCGAAGGCCTTTCTTCGCCTTCCTCAATCGACTGAAACTTCTGGTCATCGGACCTTTCTTAGCTTCGTAAGTCATGCCCCCAAGAGAAGTTTAGCCACCAGTCCCATCCGAAGGTCCCCTCGTACCTCTCGTGCAGGACCTTCAGACGTTCCTCAAACTCCTGAAGTAATTAATAGGCTTCGAGCAGGCAGAGTTCCTCAGGCAGCTCCGTCCATGCTCTGAACTGATTATGTCAATTCTCAAGACTTAGAGGATCCCTCCGGAGGAAGCGAAGATCTTCTTGAAGGTGTGGCTGTTCAGGTAGCGTAGCTTCAGGCAGAGGTGAAAAGATGGATACAGGAGGCTGCGGATAGGCTTCGCCCTCAAGCCATCCCACCTAATTTGGAGGTGCATCAAGATGATGGCCTCGATGATTATCACAAAGCCCCTCAAGTCCAGAATATGCCAAGAATTCCTCCTTCGATGACGAATGCCTGCTGCATCCGAACTTGCAAAAAGTGTGCTTTGATTCCAGGTTCCGAGGCTCGAAGCTGCACAAGTACTTCGGAGGGTCTAATCCTAGAGAATTTTCTTGCTCTTACGCCCTTGCAATAGAAGCAAGCGGAGGGGTCCAAAATACGATGGCAAAGTGTTTCCTCCTCGCGTTAGAAGGTGTAGCCCTTCGTTGGTTCTGGTCTTTAAAGGCAGGATCAATTAAGTCGTGGGAGCAGTTGAAAAGGAAATTCGTGAGCAATTTCTAGGGAACTTTTGTAGCCCAAATGTTACTGGAAGCCTTTTTCAGGTGAAGCAGCAGGCGGGAGAAACTCTTCAAGAATACTTCACGTGTTTTGCCCATACCAAGTACTAGATAAAAGGGTTATTCACATCATCTGTGGTTGATGCGACGCGTGAAGGTGTTTTGAATCCCGACCTCCTCAACAAACTTCACCGAAAACCGATGTCTTCTGTAGCGCAATTGATGGCATAGTTCGAGCAATATGCCAAGGCAGAAGAAGGATGCCTCCGGAGAACTATGGTATCCACACCAACCCTCCCCCAAGAAGTCAAGCTAGAGCTAGGGGCTCTGAATCCCCAACAAGTCCCCTTCGATAATCGCCCTAAAGATCGCAGAAGTGGAATGAGGCACTTCTGCTCCGTAGTGCTGAATTTTGCCCCCTCTGCTCCGAAGATGCCTTCCAACTATCAACAGGCTCAAGGTAATAAAGCTAGTGCCTCAAAGCCACTAGAAAAACCGGCTGGCCGGGGCCAGGCTCTTTTTTGTTGTGTGCATGGTGAAAACAGAAGCCATGCCACAAAAGATTATAAGTCTATACTAGCTCTCCGGGATGAGTATCTGGGGAGATGTTTAGGGCGAGGGGCTATAGATCGAGCTCCTCTAGCAACACGACCAGAGCTTGTACAAGCTATTGGGTGTATAGGCAATCCCAAAGTTCCAATGCAACTTCTGGTGGCCAACATTATGCCACCACCAAAGCAAGAAGACCCTCAAGATCATGGCAAACGAGTGGTCTTACCCATCTCCGGAGGAGGGACCCTCGATAATATGTCGGAGCGTCAGCGAAGGGAATATGTTCGGGAAGTAGAACATATAGGGACTTCGAACTCGGCTGTAGTAATGCCTGAGTGGTCCCATGTGCACATTCTGTAGGGTGAAATTCCTCCATGCTAACCCCCTTGTCATTTCAGTTGATATCACAGAGGTGGAAGTTCGAAGGATATTAGTGGATGATGGAAGCTCGTTGATATACTCTTCGTCCAAGCCTTTGATCAAATGTGTATTCCCCGAAGGCATTTGCTTCTAGCAGCTCGCCCACTCCAAGGCTTTGTAGGCCCTCCTCTCGATGCCCTTGGCCAAATAGGCCTTGAGGTTGCTTTCAGCGAGGGGCCCTTGGTCAGAGTTGAGGAAGTCATCTTTGATGTTGTCGACGCCCCGTACGCTTACAACACAATCTTCCAGCGAGGGATGCTGAACCAATTGGGAGCTGTGGCACACCATAATTATTTGTGTCTTACAATTTCAGGAGACCTGGACCCAGCTCAGAGAGCAAAATATGGCCACGACCTACCTCTCGATCCTCGGCAGGTAAACAGTGTGCAAGAACACGGAGAGGAAGCTTTGGGGTACTTGGACCCTCCGAAGAACCCTTCTCTCAAACCAAGCCGAGAAGGTGATGTAGTCACAAGGATTATTCTTGAAGAAGGCAAAGAATACCCCATTTAGTTTGGTAAGGGGCTACCTTCGGAAATTGCTACTTCGCTAGAAGAAGTAGTTCGAGAAAATTTAGATATCTTTGCTTGGTCAAACAAAAATATCCCCGGAGTTGACCAGAGCATTATTGAGCATAGTGTTGATAGCAAAAGATGGCATTAATGGCTAGATCGTCAAAATATCAATTTTGGTGATTTGGGCCGAAAATACACATGTCCAGGGTCTGTCCGAAGCCCTACAGCGCCGAAGTCCATTGAGTTATGGGCTGAAGTCCATTGAGTTATGGGCTCCGAAAGCCTCTAGCCACCCCATGGGCTACCGAAGCTTTGTCCCGAGGAGCAAGCCTCGATGGGCCTGGCCAAAGCCCGCTTCGGCAGAGATAGAATCGTATGTGTTTCCAGCTCAATCTTTATCTCTATCTGGCCAGATTAATATCACATTAGATTAGGAGTTAAGACTCTATAAATAGAGAGGCAAGGCCGGCGTAGAGAACCCCCCAACTCAAACCAAACCAAAGCCCCATGCTTTGACCGTATTTACTTTACCTTTCTTTTCCTGTACCTATTCGTAGGTTTGCCTGGAAGCCCTCCACTGGCCACTACAGAACAATGGTAATCCTTGTTACTTCGCTTATAAAGTATCCGTTAATTTACGTAATAGATTGCTATCGCCTTGTTACTTCGCTTGTGAAGTATCCGCTAATTTGTGTAATAGATTGCTACCTTCACTACTAGTGCAACACTTAGCAAAATTCGGTCCTCAGACCGAATTAGTACTTCGCACTCTTCTGTTGCAGGTTCACACATTCGAAGCTACTTCGTCGGAGGTGTCCAGAGCTGAGAGATCGGTTTCGGAGGTCCCCAGGACACCCTTCAGCGGGACTGCAGGCTTTGGCAACAGGCTTCGCCAAGCATACTTCGTCGCAACAGGCTCCGCCACAGCCATATTCCGCAACGGACGAAGTTGCACTCACGCGTGGCCCTCGCATCGCTATTTCATTGTTTGCTGTATCGGAGATCGCCCACCGAACCCCGCTGTTTGGAGGTGATCATTGTGTCCAGATCCATTCAGAGTCCATCTTCAGTCGGGTCAGTCCGAATGTCGAAGCACCCTTCGGTGGAGCACTTCGCACCAGATGCCGAAGGTACACTTCGGTGACCCCTTCGCATCAGTCTTTGAACCAGGCGGGGCTCCGACTGGTTTGTTTTTATTTTGTTTAATTTATTTCTTTCGGCTAATTGGATTATTTTGTGTAATCTGGTTCCCTGGCGACTCCACCACCCTTATCACTATTAAGGGTAGTCGGAACTCGATGTCGGTGCCACGTCATGCTTATGCTTGTCCCTAAGTATCCGTGCACTTTTGGATCATCGAACTGACCCAAGTGCGGGGGCATGTTTTCGTGTCAACACATAGTTTACTTGTTAACCTTAAGGCTCGACTAATTCGCCAGGGGCTCCACAAATTGTCAACTGAGAGAGCAGACCTCGCTAAGGCAGAGGTAGAGAAGTATCTAAGAGCTGGAATCATCAGGGAGGTACCCCACACAGAGTGGTTGGCTAACCCGGTCTTCGTCAAGAAAAAAGGTTCTGACAAATGGCGTATGTGCATTGACTTCACCTCTCTAAATAAAGCATGCCCACGAGACCCCTACCCCATGCCCCGCATTGATCAAGTTGTTGACTCTATGGCTAGTTCCAAGCTCTCAAGTTTCCTTGATGCGTACTCCAGCTATCATTAAATCTAGCTAAAACGTGAAGACGATGCCAAGACGAGCTTTATAACTCCTTCTGGAGTATTTTGTTATGTTCGAATTCCCTTCGGCTTGAGAAATGCTGTGGCAACTTTTTTGTGTCTTATTGCTAAAGCTCTAGGTCACCAAATAGGCCGAAATGTCAAAGCCTATATGGATGATATTGTAATAAAAAGTGCTTTAAAGCACCAGCATATTCTAGACCTAGCAAAAACTTTTGAGAGCCTCCGAGCATGTGGAGTTCGCCTCAATCCTGAAAATGTATATTCGGAGCTCCAACTGGAAAATTGCTAGGGTACTTAGTTTTGAGCTGAGGAATCAAAGCTAGCACAACGCAGATAAGTGCACTTCAAAGAATGGCTCCACCTTAAAATTTGAAGAAAGTCCTAAAGTTGATAGGATGCCTCGCAGCCCTCAGCAGCCCTCAAAGCCTTAAAGGGGTCCAAAAGTTTCAAGTGGACGCCGGAGTGCCAGAAAAGCTTTGATGATATTAAGGACTATCTTGGAAATTTGTCAACGCTTACTATGCCCCTCGCAGAAGAAATTCTCCTCCTTTATCTTGCAGCAACAGGCTTCACAGTAACTGCAGTGCTTGTCAGAGAAATAGAGCTCAATGGAAAACAAGTGCAAAACCTAGTATACTTCATTTTAAAAGCTTTGTCCGAAGAAAAAACACGGTACTCCGATCTCGAGAAATTTGTATATGCTTTGGTAATGGCCTCGCGGAAGCTAAGGCATTACTTTTTAGCACACAACTTAATTGTCCCTACTTCGTATCCCCTTGGTGATATGCTTCGGAGCAAAGACTTCATAGGGAGAATTGAAAAATGGGCTATTGAGCTAGCGCCCTTCGGCATTTCCTTCACCACAAGAACAACTATTAAATCCCAAGTTATAGCTGACTTTGTGGCCGAGTGGAGTCCATCTGTAGTTTGGGCTCCGGAAGAAACCTGTGAAGGATTATGGACAATATTTTCCGACAGAGCCTACCAGGCATCTGGGGCTGGCGCCGAAGCTGTAATAATATCACCTTCAGGGCAAAAAGCAATGTATTCTGCAAGGCTCAACTTTAAGTCCACTAATAATATTACAGAATACGAAGGAATCCTGCTTGGTCGTCGAAAGGCAAGAACACTTGGAGCAATTAGAATTGTAATAAAAACAGATTCCCATGTTATTGCATGTCATGTTGACAAAAGCTTCCAAGCTAGGAATCCACATCTTGCGAAATACTTGGAAGAAATCCGCATGACGGAGGCATTATTCAAAATAATCTCCATCTAAAGCATTCCTCGAGCAGATAATAAGCTTGCAGATGTCTTGTCAAAGAATGCAGTCGGTGCAGTGGACATCCTAGAAGGGGCTTTTTATGAGGAACTTATTAAACCTTCGGTGCATCAACCACCCTCCACGGAAGTCCTTTGAATTCCAGTCATTGATTGGCGGAGTCCAATATTGGATTTCTTGCAAAACAATACAACCCTACTAGAAGGCCCAGATTCACAAAGGCTCTAGTTAAGGGTCCGAAATTATAAGTTCGTCAATGGTGTACTTTATAAAGCCGTAGTGTGTTCTCCTCTACTCTGATGCATCTCACAACCTAAAGGCCAAGATATACTTCGGGAAATTCATGAAGGCTTGTGCGGTAGCCACTTAGCCCCTCGAGCTTTAGTAGGAAAAACACTTCACTAGGGGCTTTACTGGCCAACAATTGTAAGAGATGCAAAATCATTGGTTTGAACCTGTCAAGGGTGCCAATGGATGGGAAGACGAAGCCATCATCCTCCGACACCCCTTCAAGTCATTGCTCCGGTATGGCCAATGACACGATGGGGAATGGATCTCATCGGCCATTTTCCAATGGCAAAGGGCAGCTTGAAATTCGCGGTGGTAGCAATCGAATACTTTTCTAAATGGGTCGAAGTTGAACCCTTAACTGCTATCACTTCAAAAAATGTGCAGAAATTCTTCTGGAAAAATATTATTTGCAGGTTCAGAGTGCCTAGAGAGTTGACAATCGACAATGGCACCCAATTAAAAGATGAACCTTTTAGAGAATTCTTCAAAGGACTGGGCATTAAATTGTGCTTTGCAGCCAAACATCACCCCCAATCCAACGAAGTCGTCGAGCGAGCCAACGGAAATATTCTATCTGGCTTAAATCAAAGGATTGTTGGGCTAGAAAGGGGTTGTGGACCAAAGAGCTTCCTAAGATTTTTTGGTCCATTCGGACCACTCGAGCTAGGTCCAAAAGTTTTGCCCTATTCAGGTTGTTGTTTGAAGACGAGGCCATGACTCCAACGGAGCTGAAAGGTGGATCCCTTCACGCAACGGAGCTCAAAGATAACGATGAACGGAACACTTCGCTTTACTTGTCGGAAGAAACCAGGCTTCGAGCTGTCGCCAATTTGACAAAGTACTAGGACCAGACAAAGGCATGGTATGACCCGAAGGTAAAAGTTAATGAACTTAGACCAAGTCATTTGGTACTTCGAAGTGTAATTGCTCCGAGGAAGTTAGGAAACAAATAAGAAGGACCGTATATTATCCTATGCTCAAGACGCCCCAGATCTTTTAAATTAGCTAATTTAGAAGCGAAAGAATTAAAGCATGCATGGCATGCGGAGCACCTTAAACGTTATTATGCTTAGGGGCTCCTTGTATTCAATTGTAAAGTACCTTTGTAAAATAAATTAAATGGAGGTTCAAATTATGCTTACTATTCAAATATTCCCTACCCCTGGTGGATGCATCATAGAAACGAGGATGCTTGCGGAGGTAAGCATATTTCATCAGAACCCAGCAAATGGCCTTCGAACCATCGGTTCAGGGATTCCGTAAAAGAGCCTAATGTGGCCAAAGCCTACGGATTCCACGCCTCGGCTTGATAGGATCTGTAGAAGAGTCTAAGGACTTTAAAAGAACAGATTTCTGATCCTCCAGGCTCGGAGCATCTGTAAAAGAGCTGAAGGTGGCCAAATCCTACGGATTCCAGGCCTCAGCCTGATAGCATATGTAGAAGAGTCTAAGGTCTTTAAAAGAACAGATTTCCGATACTCCGAGCTCGGAGCATCTGTAAAAGAGCTGAAGGTGGCCAAATCCTACGGATTCCAGGCCTCGGCCTGATAGCATCTGTAGAAGAGTCTAAGGTCATTAAAAGAACAAATTTCTGATCTTCTAGGCTCGGAGTATCTATAAAAGAGCCGAAGGTGGCCAAAGCCTGTGGATTCCAGGCCTCGGCCTGATAGCATCTGTAGAAGAGTCTAAGAACTTTAAAAGAATAGATTTCCGATCCTCCGAGCTCGGAGCATCTGTAAAAGAGCTGAAGGTGGCCAAATCCTACGGATTCCAGGCCTCGGCCTAATAGCATCTGTAGAAGAGTCTAAGGTCGTTAAAAGAACAGATTTCCGATCTTCTAGGCTCGGAGCATCTATAAAAGAGCCGAAGGTGGCCAAAGCCTATGGATTCCAGGCCTTGGCGTGATAGCATCCGTAGAAGAGTCTAAGGACTTAAAAAAGAAGAGTTCCGATCCTCCCGGTTCAAAGCATATGTAAAAGAGTCGAAGGCGACAAGTAATTAGGGTTCAAGGCTCCGGCCAAATGAAACACTTTAAGATTCCTAAGTGACCAATTTTGGAGCTCCAATGTATAAATTCGAAGCTCTAAAATTATAAACATCATAATACAAATGTATAGTTCGAAGAACTCTACGAAAGAGTTGAATTCATGATTATCAAGTATTGTTTGTGAAGCATCTATTTTATTATACCAAGCCTTGTGTATGATGGACCTTATCGCATTGCGTATGGTCCCCCTCCCACAAGGAGGGGCAGGGAGTGAGGCACAATCAAGTGATGCTTCTCAGACAATTTGTATTACTGGGTTAATCATATTACAATCATCATAATCAGGAAAAATTATTATCTAAGCCTAAATAAAATCAAAGACCCCTCCGACCTCTAGAGCTACCTCCGGGACCAGTTCGACCTTCAGAGCCTGGAGTTCTCAAAACTTTTCTTTTGGTCCGAGTGCCCTTCTTCTTCGAAGCCCTCATCTTTTTCTATTCTTCTTGAAGTTCGGCCTAGGTTAGAAGTCATTTGCAGCTAGCCTCCATTGGGTCTTCGACTTGGTACTCTAAGTCAGACCAATCTACATACTCTGAGGATGAAGATACTACTACCTTATCCTCTTCTTTAATATAAGAAAGAACTTCTTTACAAACATCGGGTGCTATTTCCCCTTGCTCCCCTCGAGGAACCAAAAATCGTGAGCGCCTATAAGGCCTCAAGCTTTCAAGGATATCCCATTGTTGGTGAAGCCCTTCATTAAGCTCTAATACTTCGAGATCAAAATCCGAAGCATATAGCAAAACCTAAAAACAAACATTCAAGCGAAGACTTTTCATTTATAAACTTTTCATTCATTAAAGTAAGAGCACTACAAGATCTGTTGTGCATAATTAAGCATCCTAGAAGCTAGACCTTCGGGTCGGGCAGAAGAGCAGTTGGTGTAGTTGGAGCTGGAGGCTTCGTCTGAGCTAGCCTCTGCCTACGGGCTTCGTCGATGCAAGCCTTGGTTGTAGCTTCTTTGTCTACTTTCCAGGTTGCACGGAAAGCTTCCCAAGCTGAAGCCACATCCAATGATGGTCGTAGTAAGCCTTCGTCGGAGAAGCTTGCTGGCGTCGAACCTTTCACCGGAGAAATAGACACCCCGATGGCTTCGAGGTGTCGAAGGACTCCGATCCCATCTACTTTCCCATAGATCTTTCCGTAGAGGGTCCCAGAGCCTTTCATCATCTTGGCCATCGCTTGGATCATCTTAAGCTTTCGGTCGAGAGGCAAGTTGGGCACAAGTCTACTACTCCACTTGGAGCTCTTCCTCTGCCATAGCTTTGGCCCTCCGCTCCTCGAGGAGTTATTCCTCCAGTCACAGAGATTTATCTTTGGAGCCCTTAAGGGAACTTTGAAGTGTCAAAACCTTCCTTTTGAGCCGATTAGTTTCGAGCTCATTGGAAGTCATGGACGCTCTAGCAATGAAAAATTGCTGCAAAAAAGCAAAGTAAATACGATGTAATTTCAATAAGGTAAATATACTTCATGTTTGTTGCATACCTGTAGGGTAGCCCTTTCGAGGGTTAGATCGAGCTCTGATCCGCTGGCCTCGCTCCAAATGGAGACCAGCTCGGAGTCCCCAACCTCTTGGCTCTTTTTAGCCAAAGGTTCTAGGACGGTTCGGAGCCCTGTCCTCTGCTCCAAGAACGAAGCCATTTGCGGGAGCCAGGACATTGCTCTTTGGTCATCTTCAACAGGGTCTTCTTCCGAAGCACCTACCTAAGGGTCATTCATCGATGGAGTTTACATCAGAGGGAAGAGGCCCAGGACAAGTCTTTCCCTTACCTCTCCCCGACACAAAAACCTGAGGAGCCCCACTTCGGTTGGGGTGGATCCCCCTTCGAGAGTGGCTCCCCCAGACGGAGCCGCCTCATTCGATGTAACTCCAGTCGCCGAAACTACCACTAAGACTGGAGCCTCATCCCTAATTGGAGCAGAAGCTCCATCTTTGGTTAGAGCCATGCTGCTCCTCGAAGCATCTACAAAACACAAGGTATTTGTCAATTATCCATTAAGATATTGTTGGTGCAATGAAATTATTTCAGGAACTTCAAAGAATAAAGATCAAAGGCATACCTTCGTCTTGATTCTGAGGGAGGATTTTGGCATCCCCTAGAAATTCGTACATTTGGAGGTATTCTTCAAGTTCCTCCCCCAAGGTTTGCACTGGAGTAGCAGACGTCGAAGCCCTAGCCTCTAGTGCTACCACTCTGATCACCGGGGAGCTGGGATTTTTTGCTCCATTCCTTGGACCCTGGTAGGTTTGGGGTGGATCGTCGCCACCTCTTCGGTAGTTGGAGTTACTTCAACTGCTACCCAAGGCGAATCCTTGGTTCTAACTCGAGAATCCTCCTTGTCACCTTTCAGCAAGAGATCTTCAAGCTCCTTTCCCATGTGAACCTCCGAAGTCTCCTCTTCCAACTCCTCCGAAGAAGAGTTCCAAATGTCGAGCGAATACGAAGATGATGCAGGCGAAGGGAGCTTGGCCTTCCGCACCGCCTTCTTTACTGGAGTCCTCACAGCCTTGAGGTCACAGAAGCAGCTTTCCTCTTTCGAGAGACTGCTCGTATTGAGTCGAAGCTGGGCAGACGAGGAGCCTCCATCCCGAGCGCACTCCACACTCGGTTGGAGCATTCCCAACTTCCAACCAGCTCGATTCTCCGTTGCTTCTCCACAGTAGTAGGGCTCCGAGAACTGAGACCCCCGAAATGAATACTGTTGAGGTTGGAGGACCTTCTATAGTTCCCCCAACTGAGACCCCCGAAATGAATACTATTCCTCGAGCATACGAAGCCCCTTCAAGGACTTCGTCTATGCTTAGAACCGACGGAGCTTCTCCTGTAACTCCGACTGTACTTCGAACTGACCTGTTCAGTTCTCAAGACCCAGAAGCTCCTTCCAGAAGAAATGAAGACCGCCTTGATGATGTGGCAACCCAGATGGCCAGTCTTCAAGCCGAAAGTGACAAGGTGGAGAAAGGAAGCTACAAACATTCTTCGTCCCCATGCTACCCCTGTCATTCCCGAGGTGCTTCAAGATGATGACCTCACTTTTTATCCCGAAGCCCCTGAGAATGCTTCTTTTGATAGCGATTCTTGAGGAGCCATGCTGAATAGCATGGGCCTCATGGCTCCAGATGTGATGAGTCATTGTCAACGATAGTCCAAGAGGACAGAAGAAGAGAGGAGATCTGCTGTTTCATGGGCCGCGTGTGACTCAGGTACACGGGCAACAAGTGAATGTTGGGCAGAGGTGGCTGCGAAGTTGGGCTGGCCCAATCCGGGTTCATGGTCTAGGAGAAGTAGAATACCCACTGGGATGTTGACCAGGACTGACTCAGGTACAAGGGCAGTGAGCGATTGCCGGGCTGAGAGAGCTATGGAGTCGGGCCAGCCCAATCTGGGTACCTTGTGCAAAGTCGGTGGAGGCTTTGTCAGTTTCGGCGCAAAACTGACAACCGTTGATCGTGTATCCGACTATCCAGAAGAGAAGCCGTAGTCGCTACAAAAGCTTAGCTTCTGGATAAGTCATCTGTATCTCTAGGCCCACAGTCAGTCAGTCGAGTCTGTAAAAAATCCTAAGGGCAGTTGAGTCTTTTCTTTTTATTCCTGCGTCTGTAAAAAACCCTAAGGAGCTGGTGGAATATTCTAGGTCATTGGGCAGCCTATAAATAGGGCCCCAATCCCTAGGGTTGGACTACCCTTCTAGAAATCACTTTTCAATTATTCCTTGGGTCATCTTTGTTTCCTGCGCATTCTCTTTCCTGCTCCTGTTTTGTGCGCCGCCAGAAGGTTCTATTTTTGCATGCATTCCTCCTGTTCTTCATTAATGCACTGAGATTTTGTTCTCTGCTTATGTGCGAGGCATGCATTGATTTTGTGGATCTAAATCTTAGTGAATCGTGTGCAGTTTGTTCACTATTTGCTTCTCTGTTGCCTGTGTTCTTCGCGCAAGTAGTACTAGTTCATACTGGTTGCAAGTAGTACTACTACACTGTAGCAGCAGTACACTAGTACTCAGGCTTTGCTTTTTCTGTGTAGCTTTTTGATCGAAGCAGACAAGACTGAACACCTTTTTTTGACTGTTTCTGGCGAAGTACCTTCTCTCTGTTCGAAGTCCCTCAGCTCCGTGAGGCAGGCTTCGATCTGACTTCCTCGAAAGGCTTCGCTTGAACTTCGTCTTCTCTTTGTGCACTGCATCTTTAGCTTCAAAGTATGTTTTTGTGTTGTCTGTCAGCTTAACATACTTCGACCATTTGTGCGAAGGTGCACTACGTTTCGATGATACTTCGGCTATTTCGTGAAGCCTACGTTGACAGACTTCGAACGTAGTATGTCTTTCTGATAGACTTCACACTGAGTGTTCTGCTGTTTTGATCGAAGTCCCAGTGAGGGTGGTTCAAAGGTCATACTTTGATTTGGCTAGCTCCGAAGGTAGAGCATAGACTTCGATTTGTTCTCTGTGTCGTGTGTTGGGCTTCGCCTCACTCTTCGAAGGTTGTTTGTCTGTGCGTCGTGTTCGAAGCTTCCTGCTCAGGCTTCGAAGTACTTGGTTCGAAGCTAGTTTTGATACTCTCGTTCTTAGCTTCGAAGCAGCTTCGCTCTTTTGCCACCTCGAACCAGGTTAGACCAAACCTCATCAGCAGACTTCGACAATCATCTCCGAAGCAGGCTTCGATCAGCGAAGCAGGCTTCAACCTCCGAAGCTAACCTCGACCGGTGAAGCAGGCTTTGCCAAGTTTCGAACAGGAGACAGATTTGAACAGTAACTTCTCTTCTCATTCATAGTGCACTTAGATTGCTTTACTGAGAAGTTTATCTTGCCTTGTCTCGTGTACTCTATTTATCTGTCTATTAGCACTGCATTGGCATTTCTCTGTTTATCAACAGTTGCTTCTAGGCTAGATACCTTTAGACTTAGGCTATCTGTTCATACTTGGTTGTTTAGTCTTTAGAGGTGCGTTGGGGATTGGGAGCAGGCCATTGATTCGAAAGAATTTTTAGGCGCCCATTCAACCCCCCTCTGGTCGCTACTTTTGGTCCTACAAGTGGTATCAGAGTGAGGTTAGGGTTTTTCCATACCTTAACCGGTTCTAAACCCCAGTAGTGACTATGACGTCTCCTCGCAAGGTCCCATCCTTGGAAGCCTATGCCTATAACTATTGGAAGACTCGCATGCGAGCCTATCTCATGGGCCAGGGTTCGGACATTTGGGACATTTGTGTTCACACCACGTTTGTCATTTTGTCAGTCGCTGAGCATGGTACTGCTGGTATCATTGCACAACATCTGAGCCACAGTAAGGCTGTGAACATTCTTTTTTCTGGTTTAGGTCCCACTGAGTTTGAGCGTGTGAGTCATCTCTCCACTGCGAGAGAGGTCTGGGCTACCCTCAAGGCACACCATGAGGGAACAACACAGGTCAAGGCTCGGCTCTATCAGACCTACCGGCGTGAGTATGAGAATTTCACAGCAGAAGCCAGGTGAATCTGTTGAGGCTTTGTTTGGTCGTTTTCAGTTGATCATAAACAAGCTTCGGGACAACAAGGCTGAGGGTGCTCAGTTAGTCTCAGATCATGAGCAGGCGCTCAAGGTTCTTCATACCTTGGACCCAAAGATTTGGGAGATCAAGGTATCTTCTATCATTGAGAGTACTTCTTATGATACCTTGACCATTTCTGAGTTGTTTAGCAAGCTGAAAGCTACTGAGGTTGATCTCCAGCTGAGATCAAATCTCACTGGTTCTGGATCAAAATCTCTGGCCCTTGCTACACCTTTTGTTGATCCTTCTTCTGTGAGCTGTGCTGGGTTCTCTTTGATGTCTATCACTGACGACCAGCTTGAGTTGTTGGGAGATGATGATTTGTGTCTTTTTAACAACCGAGTGCGTCGTGTCTATGACAAAAGAATGTTTAAGAGACAAGGCACAAAATCCGGGTGCTTTGAGTGTGGTGATCCAGGACACTTCATCGCCGACTGCCCCAAGCGCAATGGACACAAGAAGTGCACCGGTGGTGGCTTCCACGACTCCGCAAGCACGACAGCTCTTCCTTCAACGAGGGCAAGCCGAAGACCACATTCTTCAAGAAGGCCCTGAAGGTCTACCGGCGAGAGAACAAGAAGCGCGACAAGGCCTTCTTCGCCGAAATGGAGAAGAGCTACTCCAAGCGGTCCATGTCTTCTTCCTCTTCATTGAGCTCAAGCGATGAGGAGATTGCCATCAGGAAGGGGAAGGACAAGGACGATTCGGCGGGCCTCTGCTTTATGGCTTTCGGAGACAAGCCGAAGAGCCGCTCACACCAGCGCCGAAGATCCCGCAAGAGCTTCTGTTCAATGGCTCTTGGGGACAAGGAAGAAAAGAGCTCCTTCGACGACTCCGACGACGACGACAACGAAAAGGTATCATCCTATGAGCGCGAAATCGTTGATTTACTCGAGAGCAATCATCAGGAGTTGAAATATTGGGAAAAACTGCTTAGGGGGGCTAAGAAGAGGATAGATGAGTTAGAGAGTGTGCTTGTCGTGGCCAACAGCAGAATTGAGAGTCTATCTTCTTCCCCTTCCTTGGGTGATAGAAGTGAGTGCCCAAAGTGTGAGGTGCTTCTGTGTGACCTATCGACTCTGAAGTCCAGGTACACAGAAAGGGTTGATGAGAGGGACACTTTGGCCACTGAGCTTGAAAGCGCTCAGGTGGAGCTAAAAGATGCTCAAGCCACTGTCGTTGCACCCTGTGCTGATTGCCCATCTCATCTAGCTGTCTTAGTTGAGCTGAAAGCCAAGGGCGATGAGCATTTAGGGGATTTTGAGAGAGTGAGAGCTGAGCTAGCACAGACTAGGATAGAGCTTGAGACACTATCAGTTCCACCCACTGTCTGTGAGAACTATCTGTCTCTTAGAATGGAGTTGATTAAGCTGAAAGCCGAGAAGTCTGTTCAAGTAGAGAGTGAGTGTGAGACCTGCTTGTCTCAGGTGGAGGTTCTAGCTTCCTTGAGAGAGGAGCTAGCAGATTCTCAGAATGAGAACTTTTACCTCCGTTCTATCCTGAGTTGGATCAGTGCCAGAGAGCCTCAGCTCGGCATGATGATCCAGCAGCCCAAGGATGGAGTGATCCATGAACCACCTAAAGCTCCACCCAAGAAACCTATCTGGGTCACAAAGCCCAAACACCTCCACACTTCTCTTGACTCTCTTCCTGGACCCTCTCAACCCAAAAAGACTACACCGAACACCACTAAGACCAAGAATCCCAAGCCTCAACCACACCCCAAGAAGCCCACCTATCATTGTGAGTACTGTCAGAGAGACGGGCATCTTGCGGAGTTTTGCTTCAGGAGGAAGTGGGTTGAGAGAGCTGAGAGGGCTTGTGGTGGTCAGGAGCAGTTCTACCAGCAGGGTGGTAGACTGCGTGTTCCTCGACGCGGGGATAGGCTGGAGGCCAGGTCGCGTCGTGTAGGTGGTGGTAGAGGAGACGGCTATGTTGCCCGTGCTCCAGTTGGTGGTGGTCGTTCCGGCAGAGCTCCAGGCCGTTTTGGCTACGGTCCTGGACCTCGTAGCCGAGGCTTTAGGCATAACCGAGGACCGTGCTTTGAGCCTCGTTTTGGTCCAAACTCTCATGATGATTTCTGCTTTCCGTCTTTGGAGCAGATGGCTCGACACGGGTTTAGCTCCTTTGCTAAACCTGGTGCCGGACCATTTGCTCCCACTTACAGCCACTGATTGTGCAGGATCGGGGACTGGAGGACGTTTTGATCATGGATTCAGGATGTTCTCGCCACATGACGGGACATCGCAGATGGTTCTCCAGTCTCACTCCCCCGAGCTCCAAAGAGTACATCACATTCGGGAACAGTGGTCAAGGGAAAGTAAGTGGCATTGGCTGAATTCGTATTTCAGATCATTTCTCTTTGAAGAATGTTGCTTTGGTTAAAAATTTGAACTTCAATTTGATATTTCTGTTTTGCAACTTCTTGAGGATGGTTTGGAAGTGCGTTTTAAAAAGGGAAATTCTTCTGTGTTTTATTCTAGAGGGTCTTTGATCTGCTAGATTTTACCATTTGGTAAAGTTTTTCGAATTGACTTCTCTAGCTCTTTTGGCCCTTCTCGTTGTTTGATAGCTAGATCTTCTTCTGAGCTTTGGAAGTGGCATAGGAGGTTAGGTCATTTGAGTTTTGATCTGCTAGTCAGGTTAAGCTCTATGGACCTCATCCGAGGATTGCCCAAGCTTAAGATGGAGAAGGATCTAGTTTGTCATCCCTGTCGTCATGAGAAAATGGTTGCCGCTTCTCACTCACCTGTGACTCAGGTAATGACTTCGTATCCGGGCGAACTTTTACACTTGGACACTGTTGGTCCAGCTCGGGTACGTTCAGTCGGTGGGAAGTGGTACGCACTTGTCATTATTGACGACTTTTCTCGATTTTCGTGGGTTTTCTTTTTGGAGTCTAAGGATGAAACTTTCCAGTTTGTTCATGACCTGATTTTGAAGCTGAAGAATGAGAACAATGGTTGGATGCGAGCAATTCGCTCCGACAACGGCTCTGAGTTCAAGAACTCTAAGTTCGTCAGATTCTGTAGTGATCAATGTCTTGACCATCAGTTTTCTTCTCCTTACACTCCCCCACAGAATGGCGTTGTGGAACGAAAGAACCGCACGCTAGTCGAGATGATCAGGATGATGCTTGATGAGCACAGGACTCCTAGGCATTTTTGGGCTGAAGCCATGAACACGGCTTGCTATCTGGCCAACCGCATTTTTCTTAGAGCTTACCTTGGTAAGACATCATATGAGTTGTGGTTTGGTAGACAGCCCAAGGTGAGCCACTTTCGAGCGTTTGGCTGCAAGTGCTTTGTGCTCAAGAAGGGAGGGCATTTGGACAAGTTTGAGTCTCGTTGCTGGGATGGTGTTTTTCTTGGATATGCTTTGCATTCTCTGAGGCTTCCGTGTTTGCAACCTCGAATCCTAGCTGCTTGTCGAAACTTGTGAGGTTTCTTTTGAGGAGTCATTGCCTTCTTTGACTCCTTTTGAGCCTTCTGATGATGGTGAGCTCGAAGAGTCCATCTTCGAGAAAGATGAGGATACTCCAGCTGCTAATGAGGGTGGGCCTTCTACACCCCTCGCAGAGCCCACACCTTCTGAGACTTCGACTGAGGATGAGGGCGGACCTCTGATCACTTCTTCCACTTTGATCGAGCCCCCTCAATCGAGTCCAGAGGTGCCAGCTGCTGACTCCGGTGAGGTGACTTCAGATCACCAGGGAACTCTTGCAGTTCAGCGTGACCATCCCTTAGAGCTCATCATCGGTGATTTGACTGAGAGAACCTTGCGTTCATCTGGAAATTCTCTTGCTGTGTTTGCTGAATATAATTTTGTTGCATCTTTTGAGCCCAGAGACGTTTCTCATGCTCTTTCGGATTCTAATTGGATTAACGCCATGCAAGAAGAGCTTGAGAATTTTGTCCATAATCGGGTTTGGACACTAGTTGAGCCACCACCAGGATGCAACCCCATAGGCACCAAGTGGGTGTTCAGGAACAAGCAAGGTGAAGATGGGTTGTGGTGCGCAACAAGGCTCGATTAGTTGCCCAGGGTTTTTGCTAGAAAGAAGGTATTGATTTTGAAGAAACTTTCACCCCTGTTGCCCGTCTTGAGTTCATTCGCATTCTTTTAGCTTTTGCCGCTTCGAAGGGTTTTAAGCTCTTTCAAATGGACGTTAAAAGTGCTTTTCTGAACGGGTTCATAGAGGAGGAAGTTTATGTTAGGTAGCCCCCCAGTTTTGAGAATCCTAAGTTTCCTCGACATGTGTTTAAGTTGCAAAAGGCTTTATACGGGTTGAAGCAAGCCCCTATGGCTTGGTATGACCGGTTGAAGCAATTTTTGTTGGGGAAAGGCTTTGTGATGGGTTAAGTGGATAAGACTGTCTTTTTGCTCAGAGTTGCTTCGGATTTCTTGGTTGCTCAGATTTACGTGGACGATATTATCTTTGGCGGTACTACTGATTCTCTTGTGTCAAAGTTTTCTGAGCAGATGCACAATGAGTTTGAGATGAGCCTCATGGGTGAGCTTAAGTACTTCTTAGGGCTCCAGATCAAGCAGACCAAGGACGGCACCTTCATCCACCAAGGTAAGTACACTCGCGATATGCTTAAGAAATTTGACTTTGGTGGGGAGTTGAAGCCGCAGATGACCCCGATGGGCACATATGGGGGTCTGGACAAGGACGAGAGCGGCATCAAGGTCAACGAGAGAGAGTTTCGAGGGATGATCAGTTCGCTGCTGTACTTAACGGCGATAAGACCGGACATACTATTCACCGTGGGACTTTGCGCACGTTTTCAGTCTTCACCACACGCGTCTCATCGGCAGGCTGTCAAGTGCATCTTCAGGTATCTCACTTATGCGCCTGATATCGGTCTTTACTATTCAGCATCATCATCTCTTGATTTATCTGGCTTTTCGGATGCCGACTTTGGTGGGTTCCGGTTGGATCGCAAGTCGACTTCCGGTACCTGCCAGTTTCTTGGTTCTTCTCTTGTCTCTTGGTCTTCTCGAAAGCAATCTGGAGTTGCTCTTTCGACCACAGAGGTTGAGTATGTAGCTGCTGCTAGCTGCTGCTCATAGTTGGTTTGGATGATTTCCACTCTACGAGATTTTGGGTTGGTCTTTCCTATCAGGGTTCCATTGTTTTGCGACAGCACTAGTGTTATTAGTGTAGGGAAAAACCCATGTCTCCATTCAAAAACCAAACATATTGATGTGCGCTTTAATTTTCTGCGGGATCAATATGAGAAAGGTGTCATTGACCTTGTTCATGTTGATACCCATCATCAGCTGGCTGACATTTTCACCAAACCCTAGATCGGTCTACATTTGAGCATTTACGAGGGGATTTGGGTGTTGTGTATCCTTTCTAGGATATTTTGCGTCAGTTTTTCCTTCTTCTCTACCCTTTTCTTGAGTCTTTTTGTATGTGTTCATATCTTGCATATTCACATATCACACTTTTGAGCTGCTACTGTTATATGATTGAACTGCTTTACTTTTCTAGCCGGTACATGCTTTTGAATACTTGTCATTGATCATGTTTTTGGTTCAGTTCACTTGATATGTCTGATATCTGTCATATGCATGTCTTTTACGCTTTAAACTTGAAAAATGAGCACCATTGCTTCTGGTAACTAGCATGTGTAGGCTAAGTGCTCTTGCTATCTGTTACATGCCTTGTAGCTAGTTCCTGACTTAGATGCAAACATGCAACTTGGATATCTTTCTGCTTTAAACATGGAAATGTGCCATAAAAATGATAAAAATTCGAGAAAAATGAAAATTCCATGCCTTTTTATGCATAACTGGAAAAGATCCAGGTGGGTTTGTTTTGTCGCATTGCATTTGTTCTGGACTGCATACCATAGCACTTTGGTATGAACTAGGACAGTGTAATGTATGCCAAGACCAATGTCTTAAGCTTCTGATGGTCCAATTCTGGCCTAGGCTTGACTTGGTCGGTCAGCATAAGGTTTGACATGCAAATAACCTCTGGCAAAAATGAAAAAGGAAAAAGAAAAAGCCTGAAAATTTAAATGATAACAAGTTTGCTGAAGCACTTTGTTTTGGACAATGCTTATCTTGGTAGATAACGGTTAGTTTTTTGCATCTCATGCCTTACTCTGCTTGTTAACTGGAAAATGTGGTGATACTTTTGTTTGCAAAAACTGAAAAATGCGTGCTAATGAATTTCTTTAGATATCATCCGTTGCATTGAACATGCCATGTGTCTTCGACAATATGTCCTTTGCTATACTTGTTAGATGTTGTAATTGCAGTCAATCATATCTGAGAAGCATGCTTTATTCACTCCACCTGCACCCCAGTTGCATTCATCTCATATTTTGAGGGGGAGTTGCATTTCAGGGGGAGTCTGTCTCTTTTTCGAGTGCTTGATGATTTCACTTGTCAACAAGGGGGAGAAATTTTGGATAAGAGTTTGAGGGGGAGTTTTTGTCTCGCTTACTCTTTTGATATCCTTGTTTATTTTCCTGAGATTGCACTCATTTTGGAGCTTTTACCTTTGGTTAACCATAATAACCTCTTCTTGCTTTTGTTTGGCTTTTGGTCATTAGGGTTAAACTTTTACCTTATTTTCTTCTTCTTTGTTTTTCTTGTGCTTTGTTTTCGTGTTTCCACATTTGTTCGCAGGCGCTGAAAAGCTGAAGAAGTGAAGTGTTGACAATGCACTCATCAAGGGGGAGATTGAGGAGCCATGTTGAATAGCGTGGGCCTCATGGCTCCAGATGTGATGAGTCATTGTCAACGATAGTCAAAGAGGACAGAAGAAGAGAGGAGATCTGCTGTTTCATGGGCCGCGTGTGACTCAAGTACACGGGCAGCAAGCGACTGTCGGGCAGAGGTGGCTGCAAAGTCGGGCTGGCCCAATCCGGGTACATGGGCTAGGAGCAGCAGAATACCTATTGGGCTGTTGACCAGGACTGACTCAGGTACACGGGCGGTGAGCGATTGCCGGGCTGAGAGAGTTGCGGAGTCGGGCCGGCCAAATCCGGATACCTGGTGCAAAGTCGGTGGAGGCTTTGTCAATTTTGGTGCAAAACTGACAACTGTTGATCGTGTATCCGACTGTCCAGAAGAGAAGCCGTAGTCGCTACAAAAGCTTAGCTTCCGGATAAGTCATCTGTATCTCTAGGCCCACAGTCAGTCAGTCGAGTCTGTAAAAAATCCTAAGGGCAGTTGAGTCTTTTCTTTTTATTCATGCGTCTGTAAAAAACCCTAAGGGGCTCGTGGAATATTCTAGGTCATTGGGCAGCCTATAAATAGGGCCCCAATCCCTAGGGTTGGACTACCCTTCTAGAAATCACTTTTCAATTATTCCTTGGGTCATCTTTGTTTCCTGCGCATTCTCTTTCCTGCTCCTGTTTTGTGCGCCGCCAGAAGGTTCTATTCTTGCATGCATTCCTCCTGTTCTTCATTAATGCACTGAGATTTTGTTCTCTGCTTATGTGCGAGGCATGCATTGATTTTGTGGATCTAAATCTTAGTGAATCGTGTGCAGTTTGTTCACTATTTGCTTCTCTGTTGCATGTGTTCTTCGCGCAAGTAGTACTAGTTCATACTGGTTGCAAGTAGTACTACTACACTGTAGCAGCAGTGCACTAGTACTCAGGCTTTGCTTTTTCTGCATAGCTTTTTGATCGAAGCAGACAAGACTGAACACCTTTTTTTGACTCTTTCTGGCGAAGTACCTTCTCTCTGTTCGAAGTCCCTCAGCTCCGTGAGGTAGGCTTCGATTTGACTTCCTCGAAAGGCTTCGCTTGAACTTCGTCTTCACTTTGTGCACTGCGTCTTTAGCTTCGAAGTATGTTTTTGTGCTATCTGTCAGCTTAACATACTTCGACCATTTGTTTGAAGGTGCACTACGTTTCGAGGATACTTCGGCTATTTCGTGAAGCCTATGTTGACAGACTTCAAACGTAGTATGTCTTTCTGATAGACTTCACACTGAGTGTTCTGCTGTTTTGATCGAAGTCCCAGTGTGGGTGGTTCGAAGGTCATACTTCGATTTGGCTAGCTCCGAAGGTAGAGCATAGACTTCGATTTGTTCTCTCTGCCGTGTGTCGCGTTTCACCTCACTCTTCGAAGGTTGTTTGTCTGTGCGTCGTGTTCGAAGCTTCTTGCTCAGGCTTCGAAGTACTTGGTTTGAAGCTAGTTTCGATACTCTCGTTCTTAGCTTCGAAGCAGCTTCCCTCTTTTGCCACCTCGAACCAGGTTAGACCAAACCTCCTCAGCAGACTTCGACAATCATCTTCGAAGCAGGCTTCGATCAGCGAAGCAGGCTTCAACCTCCGAAGCTGACCTCGACCGGCGAAGCAGGCTTCGCCAAGTTCCGAACAGGAGACAGATTTGAACAGTAACTTCTCTTCTCATTCATAGTGCACTTAGATTGCTTTACTGAGAAGTTTATCTTGCCTTGTCTCGTGTACTCTGTTTATTTGTCTATTAGCACTGCATTGGCATTTCTCTGTTTATCAACAGTTGCTTCTAGGCTAGATACCTTTATACTTAGGCTATCTGTTCATACTTGGCTGTTTAGTCTTTAGAGGTGCATTGGGGATTGGGAGCAGGCCATTGATTCGAAAGAATTTTTAGGCGCCCATTCACCCCCCCCTCTGGTCGCTACTTTCGGTCCTACAAGTCTCCGCAGCACCGCGACTTGCAAAAGGTGCGCTTCAACCCCAAGTTCAAAACTTCGAAGATCTGTAAGTACTATAGGGAAGAAGATCCAGGAGAATTCTCTCGTTCATATGCTCTAGCAATTGAAGCTAGCGGATGGGTTCGAGATACAATGGCAAAATGCTTCCTCCTTGTGCTTGAAGGAGCTGCTTTGCATTGGTTCTGGTCTTTGAAGCCAAGATCAATTAAATCCTAGGAGGAGTTAAGAAAAAAAATATAAGTAACTTCCAGGGTACTTTTATGCCCCCTATGTCTACTAGAAGTCTCTTTCAGGTGAAGCAACAACCTGGAGAATGTTTGGGGCAGTTCTTTTAGCGCTTCGCTCATACGAAATAACAGATAAGAGGACTGTCTACATCATCCATGGTCTATGCAACCTGAGAAGGAGTCACCAATGCAGGCCTCCTCGACAAGCTTCACCAGAAGCATATATCCTTTGTGGCATAGTTAATGGCTTATTTTGAGGAGTATGCTAGGTCATATGAAGGATGGCTCCAAAGAACAGTCTCGTCTTCACCAATTGTCCAAGAAGTTAAGCTCGAGGTGAAAACTTCAACACCTTTGCAAGGTCCCAACTTTGACAACCAACATGATAGGCATCGAGTGGAGAAGCATCCTCGCTCCAAAATCCTAAATATCACTCCTCCGCAAAAATTTTCCCCCAAGAGTCCACAAGCTTCGAGAAACAAGGTTAGCGGCTGGAAGCTGCTAAGGAAGCTGGATAGCAAGGGCTAGACCTTTTTCTACTTTGTTCACAGTGAAAACCGAAGACATGTTACAGATGCATGCAAGTCTATGCTAGGACTTCGAAAGACGCGTTCTCTTGGAGCTACAAGAGTTGTTATAAAAACAGATTCTCAAATTGTAGCAGGGCACGTTGATAAAAGTTTTCAAGTCAGGGATCCATAACTTGCTAAATATCTAGAAGAGATTTGTAAGATCGAAGCAGCATTCAAAGGGATTTCTGTCCGAAGTATACTAAGAACTGACAATGCACAAGCTGATATCCTGGCAAAAGCTACTGCTGGAGAAATAGATACTCCAGAAAGAGCTTTTAATGAAGAGCTTACTTCGCCTTTGGTGCCCCAACTCCGTCCTACGGAGGTCCTTTGCATTCTGAACACCGACTGGTGGAGTTCGATCATGGAATTACTGCAAGGCGAAGCCAACTTACCCGAAGGACCAAACCTTTCAAGATTACAATTAAGAGTCCAGAATTATCACATTATCAACGATATTTTTTACAAGGCCGGAGTATGTTCCCACCTACTCCGATGTATTTCTCAAGCCGAAGGCCAAGATATACTCTAAGAAATTCATGAAGGCCTTTGTGGTAGCCATCTTGCCCCTCAAGTTTTGGCAGGATAAACACTTTGCCAGGGGCTTTATTGGCCTACAATAGTAGCTTATGCGGAGGCTTTGGTCCGTACTTGCCAAGGTTGTCAATGGATGGGAAGATGAAGTCATCTGTACGAGCAGTTGTTTGGCCTACTCCATCAATTTCAATTGCTCCTCTCGAAGCTTGACCATTTAAGCTCCCACAGTTGCCAGCTCTCCTCGTAGCCATTCCACTTCGACCCAAAGAATGACTCCCTCAGCCTCGAGCTTTTTATTGGCAGCCTCCAAGCTAGTCCCAGCATTTCTTTCTGTGGCTACCATTTCTTCTAGGCTCGAAGTCCAAATCTCGGAGCTAACAAGACTCCCTTGAAGAGCTGTTACTTTCTCCTTGAGACGGTTGCATTCTCGCTCATGCGAGACAGCCGCAGCTTGAGCTAGCACGACTTGCTGCGAAGGAAGAAAAATATCAATGTAAGTAAATTAGTTACATATGTTTGAACCAATTCTATTTTTGCAAATACTTTGTACCTGGTAGGCTGCCCATTCCAAAGCTGCGTCTAGCTCCGACCCCTCAGCTTCTCCAAGAGTGGAAACCAAGTCGGTCTCCCCAACTTCACGACTAGCCCGAGCCATTAGCTCTAGCAAAGTTCGAAGTCCAGTCCTCCGCTCCAGAAAAGGAGCTAGGAGGGGGAGCCTTGATAAGGCACTCTGGTCGGCTTCGTTCGGAGATGGGCCGGAACACAGCGAGGGATCTTCGGAGGCCTCCGTGGATTGACCTCCCTCCATGGATTGGCCTTCGTCCGTAGATTCTGATGGGGTCCACCCTGGAATAGGAGCAGGCGAAGGCCCACCTTTACCTTTACCCTTTCCAGGACCCATCTTCAAAACTACTTTAGGAATTGGCTTCAGAGACACTATAGCCTCCGGCACAACCTCCGCAGCAGGAGTCACCTCCATTGGAACCAATCTTGTGAAAACCAAAGGTATATGATATTACATAAATTTTGCACGATACAAAAAAAGAACGAAAATGAAAAGGTACTCTCCTAAAGCTTACCTCCGACATTTGGTTGCCGAGCAAGCACTGGACTACTCGGGGGCTTGAACATTTGGCCGAAGTCCTCTTTGGACTCCTAGCTTCAAACCGAAGGATTAGCTGCCAAAACATCTTCGACCACTGTAGCTATCACTTCGTCTGGAGACAAGACTTGAGCGCCCATAGTCTCAACTCCGCCTTCTCCCGTAGCAAGAGCATCTACTTGGCCAGGCAAGACGTTCTCAGTCTCTGGTTGTTCGGTGTTATCTTCAGCAATATGCGCTGCTACCATGTTGTCTGGAATGGAGACTTTAGCTCCCATCCGTGATCCTTCATCCCCTATTAGGAGAGCTTCCAACTCCTTTCCCATTTCTCTGGTTGCTTCATCTTCAGATGACTCCGAAGACGAAGTTGGGGACTTAGAAGGAGCAAGGGCCTTCGGTTTCCAGACCACCTTTTTCACAGGTGTCTTGGCTGGCGCTGAAGTCCCTGCTTCAGCTTTCCTCTTCTTCGGAGCTTGTTTGGAACTGGTCCAATCCAGAAGAATGGGAGATTCAACTCCAAGTACGCTCCATACTCAGTTGAATCACTCCCAGCTGCCAACCAATTTCACCCTCCACTCCTTTTCAGCGAGCATAGGAGCCCCGAGAATCTTCTCCGAAGTCCGGATAATTTGTTCCGAGGTGAGGGTGGCACATGGAGCTGAAAGATAAGATTTCTTTTCAGTTAAATCATCTTTATAGAATCAATACTACATGTAAAACATTTTGTAGGGCATTTGAGGTTACCTGCAGCATTTGAAGGGATCTATCAGAGTCCACCCTTTGAGTTCTCTTCGAAGTTTATCGGCCAGCTGGCCATCAAGGGCAGAATCCGGAGTGCGACGAACTCCTCCGCTATGTCTCACATGCTCATGCGATAGTTTATAGCTTGCAGCAGTTCGAGATGAGCTTCAAGCTAGCCTAGGTCTGGATGGACATCCGCTTCCCTCTGATAGAAGATGTCTTCGAGGTGTCCGGCCAAGGCACTGTCCGCTCCTTCCTCGGCATAAAACCAGTGAAGGACCCAATATGTGTACCATCTAGCATTGATGGCCTTCGTCGGGAACTAAGTTTGATATTCTTCACAAAGCCAGAAGTTGATGCTGCCGAAGGCAATCACCATCTTCTCTCCTCTAGCTCCCTAGTAAGTCTTTGGTCAGCAGGAAGCTTTGTGAAGCGCTGCGAAGATTTAAGCTCTCCCCTCACAACCTTCGGCTCGCATCGCCCACTCGAAGATGGCTAGGCGAGCAATAGCATTGGGAGAAAGTTGGGGTAAAGTAACATGGAATAATCTCAATACCTCGGAGAGAAAATCCACCACTGGAAGTCCCAGTCCTGCTTCAAAGAAGGCTTCGAGCATGACTACCTCTCCAGCCCGTGGTATAAGGATCACTTCTTTTCCGTCCTAGCGAATCTTGATCACAGGACCCATCTTGCCAACAGTCGCTTCCGCAATGGACTTCTTCGAGAAAGTTGAAGGCCCCAAACTATACAACTAATCCGTATATTTGGCCGACGCTGGGAGAAGATCGTGAGGACCAGCTGGGCGAGGATTGTCCGAAGGCACTGGTGCTACTGCTGCCGCCATCGCCTGCTACATGGCCAAGGACGAAGCAGGAATGGGAACTTTGTGGCTAGTTTTGCCATGGGAGAAGATGGGGTTGAAGTTCGAGCTTAGGAAGCAGAAAAGGGGGAATGCAGAAGTAGTTGGTAAAGTATCCAAAACTCATTCTTGCCCTCTTATTTATAGTGTGAATTCACAGACAACGTATCGTTCATATGTGCCTTTCCGTCTTCTTTACCGTTATAACTTATCACGACTATTTCTATGAGTCTAACGGTTATTTCAGCTTCGCAAAGATCTATCTTGGAAGCTTCTTCGACGTGTACCTTCACATAGAAGTTGGTCCAAATATTACAAATCTTTGAATGCTTCAAAGAATGGTAAATTTCGCTAAGTTCTTGATCCTAAGTATGCAATTGTTCCTTGCGTATACCTCCCTCTTATTGTATAGGCAATTTGGAGAGAAGTATTCGAGGGGCTACTGTTGGGGGAAAATATTTCATCCTCCAGTGGTCAAGAATGCTCCCTTGAAGATACCAGCAGAATAGGTGAAGTTAGAAGCTTTGACCTTCGAAGATCTTAAGAGCATCGGAGTTGAGCTGTATTCGGATTATTATACAGCAAGGATCTCTGTTAAGGCTTCAGTTTAATGAAGTTTCCCGAAGACCTTAACCCCGAAGGAATGTTGCCAACAAGGATAGAAGATTTATCTTCTTTCTGATTAAATTAGTCTTTTACCATTTTAACGCTATTCAGGATACCGAAATAGTTTCCACTATGTCGGTTGTAATTGAGGGGTAAAAAGGTCTTTTCCTTAGAGTTTTTACCTATAAATATCCCCTTTCACATACTGTAATAGGCATCGAATACTCAGATATTCAATACATAGCTTCGAACTATTTCGAGCTATTATCCTTCATGGAGGCTTGAGATAGTCCGCTCATACAAACACTTCGTTTGTCACACATACAGTTTCTTAAACCAGTTAGCGTAATCCTTTACACCAAAACGCCTCCCTCTGGTACCATATTTCATGCAGGACACAGGAAAGTATGGAGTCTTCTCCGACCTCGGCATAAAACCACCGAAGTATCGAGTCAGAATACCACCGGTCGTTGATCGCCTTCACGGGAAATTCTTCAGGTGTTCTTTCTGGAGCTGAAAGTTGATGGTCTTGAAGGCCACTAACCACTTGGAGTCCCCAGGGCCATCTTGCGGTTTCGGTTGGCACGAAGCTTCATGGGTAGCCACGAATACTTCAGACCTCCCCTCGCATCCTTCAGCTCGGAGGACCCACTCGAAAAGAGCTAACTTGGCTATGTCGTTTGGAGACAACTGTGGTAGAGTGACGTGGAACATCTCCCACACCTCTACCAAAAATCTATTGAAGGAAGGTGTAGGACCGAAAGTAGCGACCATAGGGGGTGTGAATGGGCGCCTAAAAAATTCTTTCAAATCAATGGCCTGCTCCCAACACCCGACGCACCTCAAAAGACTTAGCTGGAAAATGCGAACAAACTGATAAAGCCTAAAAGTATCTAGCCTATAAACGACCGGTGTCCTAGACAAAGAAACACCAACACGGTGCTAATAGGTAGATTAACAGATCATTTAAAGCATGGGCAGATCAAGGTCTATAGAAATAAATCATCACATCAAATAATCTGAGTATACGTAAAAAGAGATGAGATATTACTGTTTAGAATTTGTCTCCTGTTCAAAACATGACAAAGCCTGCTTTGAGGTACGTGCAAAGCCTAAAGTTGTCAAAGGTAGTCGATTGAAGCTTGCAACGTCGAAGCGTATGGAGGTTGTGTCAAAGTCTGCTTCGAAGTACTTTGTCGAAGGCTTTAGTGGACGTGCCAAAGGTTGATGGAGTCGAGGCTAGTTCGGTGTAGAGTGTAGTAGACTGCGAAGCATGCTTCGGTGGGAAGTGCCTTGTGCAAAGGTTGAGGCAACCGAAGCCTGCTTTGAAAAACACACTTCGAAGCTACGAAGCTTAACACAAGAAAAATCAGCTTCGAAGCTTAACAGAGAAAAATCGAAGCCTGCGACGCAACCTTCGAAGCCAAACTGAGCAAAGTATGACTACTGTAGTAGTGACCTTCCAATCACACACTAACTTCGAATTGGAGACCTCTGGTGCTTTCACACAAGAATCCGAAGTCTAGAAACACACTTCGAATCACAACCTCAGAAAGCACAGACTGAGTGGGACCCAGAACCAGACACTTCGAACCGGAGTCTGTTCGAAGACACACGATCGAAGCCTACTAGCCGTGCAAATCGAAGCTAGTCGTTCAAAGACTACAGACTGTACGAGGAGTACAAATGCAGACTTCGGAGCACACGTAGCTGTTGCAAAATGAACTGAACATAAGCGAAGTATGCAAGAGCGAAGTATACTTCGAACAACAGATCCTTCGAAGCCTATGAGACAGAGTCCGAAGTCTAGTGCTTACACGCAGTGGGATCTATGCCAGAGATTTACAGAGAAAACTCAAATGCGAAGCTATTGCAGAAGAAAAAGAAAATAGCCTGCAGAGCTATCCGAAAGGCTATGTAGAAGAAACAGTAAGCCTGCAGCTAGCTATGCCATGGGAAAGCTGGTAGAGCCTGCATCCTAGGCCTTAGGCATGAAAAGCCTATGAAGTAAAAAATGAACATCAAAACAACCAACCGTGTAAACAACAAGAACAGTGCCAAGATAAAATAATTTCGCCTGGAGATAAAAATTGATACAGGAACACGGCACAAACTTTCAGAGTTGATAAACAGAACAGGTACACAAAACGATGCAGCTGATTAAAACAACTTCACAGCGTGATGTTCTGCGATTCAAAGAGCAAAAATTACGAAACTGAAGAACTCCTGAAGAACAGAAGAAAGGCGGTGGTGCTCTCTCTCGAAGAAACAGGGAACAGCCAAAAAGTGACCCAAACCTCTTTTCTGGATTAAAGTGAAATACAGAATGGGTAACCCTAACCCTAGGGATTGGGGCCCTATTTATAGGCAGCCCAATAGACTAGGAATATTCCCACAGACTCTTAGGGTTTTCTACAGACGATGAAATAAATGGAAAAGACCAAAATGCCCTTAGGATATTTTTATAGACTCAACTGACTGACTATGGGCCTAAGGACAAAATAGTAAACTCCTATTTACAGATGACTTATCCAGAAGCGGAGATTTCATAGTGACTACGGCTTTGCCTCTGAACAGTCCGATATAAGATCAGCGGTCGTCAGTTTTGCGCCGAAACTGACAAAGCATCCACTCACTTTGCACCAGGTACTCGGATTGGGCCGGCCAGATTCTGTAGCTCTCTCAGCCCGGCAATCACTCGCCGCCCATGTACCTGAGTCAATCTTGGTCAACAGCCCAGTGAATCCTCTGCTGCTCCTAGCCCATGTACCCGGATTGGGCCAGCCTGACCTCGCGTCCCCTCTGCCCGACAGTCGCTCGCTGCCCGTGTAACTGAGTCACACGCGGCCCAGACGCAACAGGTCTTCTCTCCTCATCAGTCCTCTTTGAGTACCGTTGACAATAAATCATGACATCTAGAGCCATGAGGCCCACGCTCTTCAGCATGGATCCTCAATCTCCCCCTTGATGAGTGCATTGTCAACACTTCTCTTCATCAGCTCTCCAGTACCTACAAGCAACTGTGGAAGACATGAAAACAAAACACAAGAAAAATAGAGAAGAAGAAAATAAAGTAAAAGTTTAACCCTAATGACCAAAAGCCGAACAAAAGCAAGAAACAATCATTATGGTTAACCAAAAGTAAAAGCTCAAAACGAGTGCAATCTTAGAATCATCAACAAGGATATCAAAAGAGAAAGGACAAATGGGAAAAAAAACTCCCCCTGAAACAAATCCCAGAGAAAGCCAAAACTCCCCGTTAAACTCTTCTCCCAAAATTTCTCCCCCTTGTTAACAATTGAACTCATCAAGCAAGACTTAAAGCACTCTAAAGCGACACAGACTCCCCCTGAAAAGCAACTCCCCCTCAAAATATGCAATGAATGCAACTAGGGTGCAGGTGGAGTTAAGATAGCATGCTTCTCAAATATGATTGACTGCAATTACAATATCTAACAAGTATAGCAAAAGACATACTGTCTAAGACACATGGCATGATCAGTGCAACAAATGATATCTAAAGAAAGTCATTTAGCACACATTTTTTCAATTTTTGCAAACAAAAGCATCACCACATTTTCTAGTTGACAAGCAAGGTAAAACATGAGATGCAGAAGCTAAGTGATATCTACCAAGATAAGCATTGTCCAAAACAAACTGCTTTGGCAAACTTGTTGTCTTTTTAATTTTTAGGCTTTTTCATTTTCCTTTTTCATTTTTGCGAGGGGTTATTTGCATGTAAAACCTTATCCTAACCAACCAAGTCAAGCCTAGGCCAAAACTGGACAATCAGAAGCTTAAGCCATTGGTCTTGGCATACACTACACTGTCCTAGTTCATACCAAAGTGTTATGGTAAGCAGTCTAGAACAATGCAATGCGACAAAGCAAACCCACCTGGATCTTTTCAACTCAAGCATAAAAAGGCATGGAATTTTCATTCATTTTTGATTTCAATCATTTTTATAGCACATTTTCCATGTTTAAAGCATATAGATGACCAAGTTGCATATCTGCATCTATGTAAAGAACGAGCTACAAGGCATGTAACAGATAGCAAAAGCACTCGGCCTACACATGCTAGTTACCAAAAGCAATGGTGATCATTTTTCAATTTTAAAGCATAAAAGCCATGCATATGACATATATTAGACATATCAAGTGAACTGAAGCAAAGCATGATCATCGACAAGTAATCAAAACCATGTACCAGCTAGAATAAGTAAAGAAGTTTAATCATATAACAAAAGCAAGCTCAAAGTGTGATATGTGAGAATGTATGATATGAACACATACAAAAGGACTCAACAAACGAGTAAAGAAGAGAGAAAACTGACTCAAAATATCCTAAAAAGGATACACAACACCCAAATCCCCTCGTAAACGCTCAAAAGTAGACTGATCTAGGGGTTTGGTGAAAATGTCAGCCAACTGATGATGGATATCAACATGAACAAGGTTAATGACACCTTTCTCATATTGATCCCACAGAAAGTGAAAGCGCACATCAATGTGTTTGGTTTTTGAATGGAGACAAGGGTTTTTCCCTACACTAATAGCACTGGTGCTGTCACAAAACAAAGGAACTCTGGTAGGAAAGAACAACCCAAAATCTCGCAATGTCGAAATCATCCAAACCAACTGTGAGTAGCAGCTACCAGCAGCTACATACTCAGCCTCAGTGGTCGAAAGTGCAACTCTAGACGGCTTTCGAGAAGACCAAGAGACAAGAGAAGAGCCAAGAAACTGGCAAGTACCGAAAGTCGACTTGCGATTCAACCGGCACCCACCAAAGTCAGTGTTCGAAAAGCTAGATAAATCAAGAGATGATGATGGTGAATAATAAAGACCAAGATCAGGCGCATAGGTGAGATACCTGAAAATGCGCTTGACAGCTTGCCGATGAGACGCGCGTGGTGAAGACTGGAAGCGCGCGCATAGCCCCACGGCGAACTGTATGTCTGGTCTTGTCGCCGTCAAGTATAGCAGCGAACCGATCATCCCTCGAAACTCTCTCATTGACCTTAACACCGCTCTCGTCCTTTTCCAGGCCCCCAGATGTGCCCATTGGGGTCATTTGAGGCTTCATCTCTCCACCAAAGTCGAACTTCTTCAACATATCTCTAGTGTACTTACCCTGGTGGATGAAGGTGCCATCTTTGGTCTGCTTGATCGGAGCCCTAAGAAATACTTGAGCTCACCCATGAGGCTCATCTCAAACTCGCTGTGCATCTGCTCAGAAAACTTGGACACAAGAGCATCAGTAGTACCGCCAAAGATTATATCATCCACGTAAATCTGAGCGACTAAGAAATCTGAAGCATCTCTAAGCAAGAAAAGAGTTTTATCCACAGAACCCATCACAAAGCCCTTCCCCAACAAAAACTGCTTTAACCGGTCATACCAAGCCCTGGGGATTTCTTCAGACCATATAAAGCTTTCTGCAACTTAAAAACATGTCGAGGAAACTTAGGGTTCTCAAAACCGGGGGGCTGCCTGACATAAACCTCCTCCTCTATGTACCCGTTCAGAAAAGCACTCTTGACGTCCATTTGAAAAAGCTTAAAACCCTTCGAAGCGGCAAAAGCTAAGAGAATGCGAATGGACTCAAGACGGGCAACATGGGTGAATGTTTCTTCAAAGTCGATACCCTCTTTCTGGCAAGAACCCTGGGCAACTAGTCGAGCTTTGTTGCGCACCACAACCCCATATTCACCTTGCTTGTTCTTGAACACCAACTTGGTGCCTATGGGGTTGCATCCGGGTGGCAGCTCAACCAGTGTCCAAACCCGATTGCGGTCAAAATTCTAAAGCTCTTCTTGCATGGCATTAATCCAGTTTGAGTCAGAAAGAGCATGAGAAATGTCTTTGGGCTCAAAATATGCAACAAAAGTAGATTCAGCAAACACAGCAAGATAGTCAGAAGAGCACAAAGTTCTCCCAGAAAGATCACCGATGATGAGCTCTGAGGGGTGATCACGCTGAACTACTCTAGATCCCTGGTGATTTGAAGTCACCTCACCAGAGTCAGCAGCAGGCACCTCTAGACTCAACTGAGGGGGCTCGATCGAAGTGGAAGAAGTGATTCAGAGGTCCACCCTCATCCTCAGTCGAAGTCTCAGAAGGTGTGGGTTCTGCAGGCTATGCAGAAAGCATGCCCTCATCAGCAGCCGGAGTGTCATCATCTATTTGAAAATGGACTCTCCGAGCTCACCATCTCCAGAAAGCTCAAAAGAAGGAGTCAAAGAAGGCAAGAACTCATCAAAAGAAACCTCGCAAGTCTCGACAAGCTGTTGGGAGTCAAGGTTCCAAACACGGAATCCTCGAGAATGCAAAGCATAACCAAGAAAGACTCCATCCCAGCAACGAGACTCAAACTTGTCCAAATGCCCTCCCTTCTTGAGCACAAAGCACTTGCAACCAAACCCTCGGATGTGGCTCACCTTGGGTTGTCTGCCAAACCGCAACTCATATGAAGTCTTACCAAGGTAAGCTCTAAGAAAAATGTGGTTGGCCAGATAGCAAGCCGTGTTCATGGCTTCAGCCCAAAAACACCTAGGAGTCTTGTGCTCATCGAGCATCGTCCTGGCCATCTCAACTAGCGTGCGGTTCTTTCGTTCCACAATACCGTTCTGTGGGGGGAGTGTAAGGAGTAGAAAACCGATGATCAAGACCCTGATCACTACAGAATCTGACGAATTGAGAGTTCTTGAACTCAGAGCCGTTGTCAGAGCGAATCGCTCACATCCAACCATTGTTCTCATTCTTCAGCTTCAAAATCAGGCCATGAACAAAATGAAAAGTCTCATCCTTAGACTCTATAAAAAAACCCACGAAAATCGAGAAAAATCGTCAACGATCACAAGCGCGTACCACTTCCCACCAACTGAGCGTACCTGAGCTGCACCGACAGTGTCCATGTGTAACAGCACGCCCGGATACGAAGTCATCACCTGAGTCATAGGTGAGTGTGAAGCAGCAACCATTTTCCCATGACGACGGGGATGGCAAACTAGATCCTTCTCCATCTTAAGCTTGGGCAATCCTCTGATGTGGTCCATAGAGCTCAACCATACTAGCAGATCAAAACTCAAATGGCCCAACCTCCTATGCCACTTCCAGAGCTCAGAGGAGGATCCAGCAATCAAACATTGAGAAGGGCCAAAAGAACTAGAGAAGTCAATCCAAAAACCTTACCAAAAGGTAAGATCTGGCAAATCAAAGACCCTCTAGAATCAACCACAGAAGAACTTCCCTTCTTAAAGCGAACCTCCAAACCATCCTCAAGAAGTTGCAAAATAGAAATCAAATTAAAGTTCAAATTTCCAACCAAAGCAACGTTCTTTAAGGAGAAATGGTCAGAGATGCGAATTGAACAAATGTCATGTACCTTCCCCTGACCTCTGTTCCCGAAGGTGATGTATTCCTTGGAGCTCGGGGGAGAGAGACTGGAGAACCATCTATGATGTCCCATCATGTGGCGAGAACATCCTGAGTCCATGATCCAAACGTCCTCTAGTCCCCGATCCTGCACAATCAGTGGTTGTAAGGGGTAGCAAATGGTTCGGCACCAGGTTTAACAAAAGAACTAAACCAGTGTCGAGCCATCTGCTCAAAAGACAGAAAGCAGATATCACCAGAAGAGTTTGGACCAAAACACGGCTAAAAGCGTGGTCCTCGGTTCTGCCTAAAACCTCGGCCACGAGGTCCAGGACCATGACCAAAATGTCCAGGAGCTCTGCCGGAACGAACTCCACCATCTAGAGCACGGGCATGAAAGTCGTCTCCCCTACCACCACCTACACGATGCGGCCTGGCCTGCATCCTCTCCCCGCGTTGAGGAACTCTCAGTCTACCAACCTACTGGTATAAATGCTCCTGGCCACTACGAGCTCTCTCAGCTCTCTCAACCTGCTTCCTCTTGAAGCAAAACTTCGCAAGATGCCCGTCTCTTTGACAATACTCATAGTGGTAGTTGGGCATCTTGGGATTTGGTTGAGGCTTGGGGTTCTTGGGCTTAGTGGTGTTAGGTGTTGTCTTTTTAGTGTGAGAGGGTCTAGGAAGAGAGTCTATGATAGAACTGAAGTGCCCGATCTTTCGGTGAGTGGAGATAACTTCGATTTGGTGGAAGAAGACCCTCACGATCCGACTACGACGAGCGAACCCGAAGCGCCAATGCAATCGCTGAACCAACTCCCTGTGGTTACCGACCTTGTGGATGCAAGATCAGCCTGATCACGAAGATCGTTTCCTGTTCGCAATCGAAGAACGAACAAGAAAGAGATGCGAGCAATATGAATATCACTCAAGGTGGAGTTCTGAATCACACGAGGACAGCGCTGTTTGGCGCGTGTCAAAAGTAGCAAAAGCTAATTGTAAATCAAAACTCGAGTCTATAGGAATGACAAGACTCTATTTAAATAGAGGGGGGGAAATGTGGGTGCAGCCCCCTAATGTGGACGCCCAAAGAGGGGGGGCGCCCCTAGGAAGGCCTACTCTAGGCAGGCCTGCGTTTATTCTTCTGGGCCTTCATTCTTTAGTAGTATGACAAAGTTCAGCTCTCTTGCACGGGCCCTTGTGATTATCCCAGAAGGAGATGGCGCTGAAGAAGGTGCAGCTGGTGTAGATGTACTGATGTCCTCATCATCCTCCCCTTCTAGAATCGAAGTCGTCCTCGACGGCAACTCCTCATCCTCGCCCGCATATGGTGTCAAATCTGCAACATTAAAACTAGTGGAAACACCAAACTCCGCAGGTAGGTCAAGGATATAAGCATTATCATTAATCTTGGTTAGCACTTTAAAAGGACCAGCAGCACGAGGCATCAATTTAGAACGGCGCAAACTAGGGAAACGATCCTTTCGTAAATGCAACCAAACCAAATCACCAGGTGCAAAAGTAACATGTTTTCTTCCTTTACTACCAGCAACCTGATTTTTAGCATTAGCAGCAGCAATGTTTTGGTGTGTTTGTGCATGAAGGTCAATCATTTGTTCAACATGGGCAACTGCATCGAGATGTGGAGCTTCCGCAGCATCAAGGGCGAACAAATCAATAGGTGCTCGAGGAATGTAACCATAAACAATCTGAAAAGGGCACATCTTTGTAGAAGAGTGTGTGGCATGATTATAAGCAAATTCAATATGAGGCAAGCAATCCTCCCAACGTCGCAAATTCTTATCCAAAACAGCCCTAAGCATGGTTGACAAGGTTCTATTAACTACCTCAGTTTGCCCATCAGTTTGAGGATGACAAGTTGTGCTAAACAGCAATTTAGTTCCCACTTTATTCCACAGAGATCTCCAAAAATGACTGAGAAACTTAGCATCACGATCTGAGACTATTGTATTTGGAATGCCATGCAAACGAATAATCTCCCGAAAGAACAATTCAGCAACAGTGCGAGCATCATCAGTTTTATGACAAGGTATAAAATGCGCCATTTTGGAAAATCTATCAACAACCACAAAAATGCTATCCCTCCCCTTCTTAGTTCTAGGCAATCCCAAAACAAAGTCCATAGAAATATCAAGCCAAGGGGAAGTAGGAACAGGCAAAGGCATATACAAACCATGGTTGTTCAACCGGGACTTAGCTTTTTGACATGTAGTGCAGCGTGCAACAAGGCGCTTGACATCACGGCGCATCCGGGGCCAAAAGAAATGTGCGGCCAGCACCTCGTGCGTCTTGTGGACACCAAAATGTCCCATGAGACCACCACCATGTGCCTCCTGTAACAACAAAAGACGGACCGAGCTTGCTGGAATACACAGCTTGTTAGCGCGAAACAGGAACCCATCCTGCATGTGGAATTGACCCCAAGGTTTGCCAGGCGTGCAATGAGTTAGAACATCTTTAAAATCAGCATCGTTGACATATTGATCCTTCACAGTTTGCAAACCAAAAATTTGAAAATCGAGTTGTGAAAGCATGGTATATCTACGAGACAACGCATCAGCAATGACATTCTCCTTCCCGTTCTTGTGTTTAATAATATAAGGAAAAGACTCGATGAATTCTACCCAACTAGCATGACGACGGTTTAGATTTGTTTGGGTACGAATATGTTTCAAGGCCTCATGATCAGAATGAATTATGAACTCGCGATGCCAAAGATAGTGCTGCCATGTGTGCAAAGTGCGGACTAAAGCATAAAGCTCCTTATCATAAGTAGAATATCGCAAGCTAGCACCGCTTAATTTTTCACTGAAATACGCAACCGGTTTGCCCTCTTGTAACAAAACAGCACCTAATCCAATCCCGCTAGCATCGCATTCAAGCTCAAATACTTTAGTAAAATCAGGCAATTGCAAGAGGGGGGCATGTGTTAACTTATCTTTCAAAGTGCTGAACGCTACCTCCTGCGAGTCGCCCCAAGCAAATGGCACACCTTTCTTTGTAAGCTCATGTAGAGGTGCTGCAATGGAGCTAAAATCACGTACGAACCGACGGTAAAAACCTGCAAGTCCAAGAAAACTCCGAATCTGTGTGACCGTCGTCGGCGTGGGCCATTCCCGAATTGCATCAACCTTGCTGCTATCCACCTCGATGCCCTGTGGGGTAACAACATAACCAAGAAACGAGACGCGTTGTGTGCAAAAGATGCATTTTTCCATATTAGCAAACAAGCGGGCAGCACGCAAGGCATCAAAAACAACACTCAAATGTTCTAACTGCTCTTCCATAGTCTTGCTATAAATAAGGATATCATCGAAGTAGACAACAACAAACAGTCCTATGAAGGGTCTAAGAACTTCATTCATCAAGCGCATAAAGGTGCTAGGAGCATTAGTTAATCCAAACGGCATAACCAACCATTCATATAACCCAAATTTCGTTTTAAAAGCCGTTTTCCATTCATCTCCTAATTTCATGCGAATCTGATGGTAGCCACTACGTAAATCAATCTTAGTGAAAATCATGGCACCACTAAGTTCATCTAGCATATCATCAAGGCGTGGTATAGGATATCGATAACGAATGGTGATGTTATTAATAGCGCGACAGTCTACACACATACGCCATGACCCATCTTTCTTCGGCACAAGTAAAACAGGAACCGAGCAAGGGCTAAGAGATTCACGAATGTACCCCTTATCAAGCAACACCTGCACCTGGCGCTGGATCTCCTTCGTCTCATCCGGATTCGTGCGGTATGGTGCGCGGTTAGGTAGTTGGGCGCCGGGGATGAGGTCAATCTGGTGCTCAATACCACGGAGTGGAGGGAGACCCGAGGGTAAGTCTGTGGGAAACACATCAGCGTACTCCTGCAAAAGGTTAGAAACAGCGGGGGGAAATATCCAAAGATGGGGGAACATCAAGGGCAGCGAGCATACTAGAACAAACAAGTGCATAGCAGGGCAAATGATCATGGCGTAAATCCTCAAAATCAGCACGTGTAGCAAGCAAGACAGGCGCATTCAACTTGATTTCAGAAGTAGCATTGGCGGCTGGTTGGGGTGCTAGTGGTTTTGCCGCTTTAGTAGCCCTAGCAAGATCATCTTTAAAAATTTGGTCGGGGGTCATTGGATGTATAATTATTTTCTGACCTTTAAACATGAAGGAATAATGATTCGAACGACCATGATGTACACTATCAGTATCATATTGCCAAGGTCTACCAAGTAACAAAGAGCATGCTTCCATTGGAACAACATCACAATCAGCATAATCAGAATAAGAGCCCAATGAAAAAGGAACGCGTACCGAACGTGTGATTCTAATTTTTCCACCATCATTAAGCCATTGAATGTGATACGGGTTTGGGTGCTTACGAGTGGGCAAGGACAACTTCTCGACCAAAGCTGTGCTTGCCAAGTTGTTGCAGCTGCCACTGTCGATGATGATGCGAATCGACCGTTCTTGTACAACACCTTTGGTGTGGAAAAGTGTGTGCCGTTGGTTTTTCTCAGACGTGGTGACCTGTGTGCTAAGAACACGCTGCACAACAAGACTCTCATACTTATCGGCATCACCGGGATCGACATGTACCTCCGTTTTAGCTGCATGGTCAGTGGCAAGCATAATATGTTGGTTTTCCTCGGAATCACTAGCGGATGAATACTCACCATTGTCACGTATGAGCAAAATACGCTTGTTTGGACAGTCCCGACTCACGTGTCCAAGTCCATGGCAACGATAGCACCGAATATCCCGTGTACGTCCTGTGGAAGGAGCAGCGCCTGGGGACGACGATGCGGTAGGCTTGGCCGTCGTTTCGCGCGATGGAGTGCTGATCGTGGATGGTGTAGGCGGAGTAGACGCTGAATTGATTGCTGCGCCTCTACCTGCAAAAGAGTTAGGATATGTCTTCGAGCGGCGTCCCTGCACTTCACGTTCAGCTTTGCAAGCGTATGCAAACAATGTGGCCATATCAGAATATTCCTTATAGTCAAGGATGTCCTGAATTTCTCTATTCAAACCACCATGAAAACGTGCCATCGCAGCTTCATCTGTCTCAAACAAACCACAACGAATCATACCTTTTTGGAGCTCTTGATAGTAGTCCTCGACAGATTGCTGTCCTTGTCGAAAACTCTGCATTTTCTTTAGCAAATCTCGCGCAAAATATGAAGGAACAAATCTGTGTCGCATAGCAGCTTTTAATTGAGTCCAAGTGATGGGTGTAGCAGTAGGATGTGTTAGTTTATATTCACGCCACCATATTAAAGCAAAATCAGTAAATTCACTAATAGCAGCTTTAACTTGAGAATGAGCAGGAATATCATGGCATGAAAATTTCTGATCGACCTCTAGTTCCCAATCAAGATAAGCAGCAGGATCATATTTGCCATTAAAAGATGGAATTTTAAATTTAATCTTAGCAAATGAATCGTGAGGGGAATGACGTACCACGCGACGTGCACGACCGTGGCGAGGTCCATCGTCCTGCTCCGTATCGCCACCATAATCCTTTTGTAATTCGGTGAGCGACGAAGTTAACGCATCGAGTCGTGACATGATGGTGTCGAGCGTGGTCACCATGGCCGTCTGAGCGAGGTCGATCTGGTCGAACCGCTCGGTCGACGAAGTGATCGTAGAATCAAACCGCTCATGCATCGTTGTCATGTCCGCAGAAAGGCCATCAACCTGTGCCCGTACATCCAGTAGTTGTGCATCCTTCGTTTCGTCATTGCCTGCCATAGTTAGTGCAAACACAAAGCAAAAACCTACGACAATACGGATGTGGATTGGTCGCTCACAGACGTGCTGTTATCAAATTCTTATCCGTTCTTACCAAGCACACAGGGGTGACCTGCAACCAACAGGTGAAACCGGCGAAAGATTGGAGCAGCGATTGCTTGGAGAAACAAAATCTGCTCGTTGTAGAACTATGTGGGGTTCTAGGTAGGCTGCACTCAAAACAAGGATTAGCACAATCAAACAATAATGCGAGGTTGAATTATAGTGCCAAAGACGTAACCAAAATCTGCTGGAAACAAAGTGCAAAAGGCGGACACAAAAAAAAGGAAAACCGAAGAGGTGAGCAGGGATGGAAAGGGGGAGAGGCGCACGGCCAGGGGGATCACTTCCTTGCTGTTTTTCTCCTTTCTTTCTTTTTTTTTCTTCTCTTTTTTTTTCTCTTTTTTTCGTTTTTTTTTATCCGGAGAAACTTGCAAGTAAAAATAGGCAACCAGCAATAATGGACGGCCCTTTGTATGGTAGGTGATCAAGAATTTCGGAAATGAAGCAATCTGCACTTTGTATGGTAGGCGACCAAAACTTTCTTAAATGAGTGTGATCAATATTAGGCAACCAGCAATAATTGATTGCCCTTTGTATGGAAGGCAACCAAAACTTTCTCAAATGAGTGTGATCAATATTAGGCAACCAGCAATAATTGATTGCCCTTTGTATGGAAGGCAACCAAAACTTTCTCAAATGAGTGTGATCAATATTAGGCAACCAGCAATAATTGACTACCCTTTGTATGGAAGGCAACAAAAACTTTCTCAAATGAGGTTGAGCAGAATGAGGCAACCTATATTTTTTTTTGTAACTTTCCAAATAACACACAAGGCAGGGAAGGGAGGGCGCACGGCCAGGGGAGTTTGCGTGATATGCAGATGAAGATGCACAAGTAACCAGCAACAATTGACACGCGTAAGCACACAAATTCAACAAAGCAAATTATTGAAAGATAGTGCAAGGCTCAAAAAGGTGCTGGGACAAGGATCTAACCTGAAATATATTTTCGTGTTGTGGTTTTGTGGACTGTAGGAAGGGACAAACACTCGATAAACTCACCGATCAACCCAGAAAATCTGATACCACTTGATAGAACTGAAGTGCCCGATCTTTCGGTGAGTGGAGATAACTTCGATTTGGTGGAAGAAGACCCTCACGATCCGACTACGACGAGCGAACCCGAAGCGCCAATGCAATCGCTGAACAAACTCCCTGTGGTTACCGACCTTGTGGATGCAAGATCAGCCTGATCACGAAGATCGTTTCCTGTTCGCAATCGAAGAACGAACAAGAAAGAGATGCGAGCAATATGAATATCACTCAAGGTGGAGTTCTGAATCACACGAGGACAGCGCTGTTTGGCGCGTGTCAAAAGTAGCAAAAGCTAATTGTAAATCAAAACTCGAGTCTATAGGAATGACAAGACTCTATTTAAATAGAGGGGGGGAAATGTGGGTGCAGCCCCCTAATGTGGACGCCCAAAGAGGGGGGGCGCCCCTAGGAAGGCCTACTCTAGGCAGGCCTGCGTTTATTCTTCTGGGCCTTCATTCTTTAGTAGTATGACAAAGTTCAGCTCTCTTGCACGGGCCCTTGTGATTATCCCAGAAGGAGATGGCGCTGAAGAAGGTGCAACTGGTGTAGATGTACTGATGTCCTCATCAGTCTAGAGAAGTGTGGAGGTGTTTGGGCTTTGGAACCTAGATGGGCTTCATGGGTGGAGCTTTGGGCTATTCTTGGAACACTCCATCCTTGGGCTGACTAGCTTGGAAAGACTCAGTGGAGTGAGTCTTGGGGTATTTCTGCTCAGGAGTCATTTTACTCCACTCCACTGCCCGGCTAATGGCACTCTCAAAGTCAGCCTTTGTGTAGGTGTAGCCTACTAGAAACCCATCCTACCTCTTAAACAGCTGGATCATCATGCCGAGATGTGGCTCTCTGGCACTGATCCAATTCAGGATTGAACGGAGGTAAAAGTTCGCATTCTAGGCATCAGTTAGCTCCTCTATCAAGGAAGCTAGTACCTCCACCTGAGACAAGCAGGTCTCACACTCTCTATCTATTTGGACGGACTTCTCGGCTTTTAGCTTAATCAACTCCAATCTAAGAGACAAGAAGTTCTCACAGACAGTGGGTGGAACTGATAGTGTCTCAAGCTCTAGCCTAGCCTACCCCAACTCAGTTCTAACTCTCTCCAACTACATAAATGCTCATCACCATTGGCTTTCAACTCAGCTAGACTGGCTAGATGGGATGGGCAATCAGCACATGGCACAACGACAGTGGCATGAGCATCTTTCAACTCCAACTGAGCGCTTTCAAGCTCAGTGGCTAAAGCGTCCCTGTCATCAACCCTTACTGTGTACCTGGACTTCAGAGTCGATAGGTCACATAGAAGCACCTCACACTTTGGGCACTCACTGCTATCACCCAAGCAAGGGGAAGGAGATAGACTCTCAATTCTACCGTTGGCCACGGCAAGCTCACTCTCTAGTTCATCTATCCTCTTCTTAGCTCCCCTAATCAGTTTTCCCGATATTTTAACTCCTGACGATTGCTTTCAAGTAAATCAACGATTTCACATTCATAAGATGATACCTTCTCATTTTTGTCATTGTCGGAGTCATCGGAGGAACCCATTTCTTGCGAGATCTTCGGCGTTGATGTGAGCGGCTCTTCCGCCTATCCCCGAAGGCCATGAAGCAAAGGCCCGCCGGATCATCCTTGTCCTTCCCATTTCTGATGACAATCTCCTCATCGCTTGAGCTTGATGAAGAGGAAGAAGACATGGACCGCTTGGAGTAGCTCTTCTCCATCTCAACGAAGAAGGCCTTGTCGCGCTTCTTGTTCTCACTCCGGTAGTCCTTCAGGGCCTTTCTGAAGAATCTGGTCTTTGGCTTGCCCTTGTTGAAGGAGGAGCTGTCGTGCTTGCCGGAGTCGTGGAAGCCACCACCGGTGCCCTTCTTGTGACTAGTGCACTTGGGGCAGTCGACGATGAAGTGTCCTGGGTCACCACACTCAAAGCACCCAGATTTCATGCCGTGTCTTTTGAACATTCTCTTGTCATAAACACGATGCACCCGGTTGTTAAAAAGACACAGGTCATCATCTCCTAACGACTCGAGCTGGTCCTCAGTGATAGACATCAAAGAGAACCCAGCACAGCTCACAGACGAGGGGTCAGCAGATGGTGTTGCAAGGGCAAGGGACTTTGATCCAGAGCCAATAAGATTTGATCTCAACTGGGTATCATCCTCAGTGGCCTTCAACTTGTTAAACAAGTCAAAAATGGTCAAGGTATCATAAGATGTGCTCTCAATGATAGAGCATACCTTGATCTCCCAGATCTTATGGTCCAAGGTATGGAGAACCTTGAGCGCCTGCTCATGATCCGAGACTAACTAAACACCCTCAGCCTTGTTGTCCCGAAGCTTGTTTATGATTGATTGAAAACGACCAAACAACGCTTCAACAGATTCACCCGGCTTCTGTGTGAAATTCTCATATTCACACCGGTAGGTCTGATAGAGCCAAACCTTGACCTGGGCTGTCCCCTCATGGTGTGCCTGGAGGGTAGCCTAGATCTCTCTCGTAGTGGTGAGATGGCTCACACGCTCAAATTCTATGGGACCTAATCCAGAAAACAAAATGTTCATCGCTTTGTTGTTGTTCTGATGCTGGGCGATAATATCAGGAGAATTACGCTCAGCAATAGGCAATATAGCGAAAGTAGCGTGAACACATATGTCCCAGATGTCCGAGCTTTGGCTCATGAGATAGGCTTGCATGCGAGTCTTCCAATAATTATAGCCATAAGCTTACAAGGACGGGACCTTTCCAGGAGATGTCATGATCACTCCTAGGGTTTAGAACCGGTTAAGGTATGGAAAAAACCCTAACCATGGCTCTGATACCACTTGTAGGACCAAAAGTAGCAAGCAGAGGAGGGTGAATGGGTGCCTAAAAAAATTCTTTCGAATCAATGGCGTGCTCCCAACACCAAACGCACCTCAAAAGAATTAGTAGGAAAATGCGAACAGATCAATAAAGCCTAAAAGTATCTAGCCTATAAACGACTGATGTCCTAGACAAAGAAACACCAACACTGTGCTAATAGGTAGATTAACAGATCATTTAAAGCATGGGCAGATCAAGGTCTATAGAAATAAATCATCACATCAAATAATCTGAGTATACGTAAAAAGAGATGAGAGATTACTGTTCAGAATTTGTCTCCTGTTCGAAACTTGACGAACCCTGCTTCGAAGTACGTGCGAAGCGTGAAGTTTTCGAAGGTAGTTGATCGAAGCCTGCAACGTCGAAGCCTATGGAGGTTGTGGCAAAGTCTGCTTCGAAGTACTTTGTCGAAGGCTATAGTGGCATGCTGAAGGTTGATGGAGTCAAGGCTAGTTCGGTGAAGAGTGTAGCCGACTTCGGAGCACAAATAGCTGTTGCAAAATGAACCGAACATAAGCGAAGTATGCAAGAGCGAAGTATACTTTGACCAACAGATCCTTCGAAGCCTACGAGATAGAGTCCGAAGTCTAGTGCTTAAACGCAGTGGGATCCATGCCAAAGATTTACAGAGAAAACTCAAATGCGAAGCTATTGCAGAAGAAAAAGCAAATAGCCTGCAGAGCTATCCGAAAGGCTACGCAGAAGAAATAGTAAGCCTGCAGCTTGCTATGCCATGGGAAAGCTAGTAGAGACTGCATCCTAGGCCTTAGGCATGAAAAGCCTATGAAGTAAAAAATGAACATCAAAACAACCAGCCGTGCAAACAAGAAGAATAGTGCCAAGATAAAATAATTTCGCCTAGAGATAAAAATCGATACAGGAACACGACAGAAACTTTCAGAGTTGATAAACAGAACAGGTACGCAAAACGATGCAGCTGATTAAAACAACTTCACAGCGTGATGTTATGTGATTCAAAGAGCAAAAATCACGAAATTGAAGAACTCCTGAAGAACAAAAGCAAGGCGGCGGCGCTCTCTCGAGAAGAAACAGGGAACAGCCAAAAAGTTACCCAAACCTCTTTTCTGGATTAAATTGAAATAAAGAATGGGTAACCCTAACCCTAGGGATTGTGGCCCTATTTATAGGCAGCCTAATAGCCTAGGAATATTCCCACAGACTCTTAGGGTTTTCTATAGACGCTGAAATAAATGGAAAAGACCAAACTTCCCTTAGGATATTTTTACAGACTCAACTGACTGACTGTGGGCCTAAGGACAAAATAGTAAACTTCTATTTACAGATGACTTATCCGGAAGCGGAGCTTTCATAGCGACTACGGCTTCGCCTCTGAACAGTCCGATACAAGATTAGCGGTCGTCAGTTTTGTGCCGAAACTAACAAAGCATCCACCGACTTTGCACCAGGTACCCGGATTGGGCCGGCCTGATTCCGCAGCTCTCTCAGCCTGGCAATCACTCGCCGCCCGTGTACCTGAGTCAATCGTAGTCAACAGCCTAGTGGATCCTCTGCTGCTCCTAGCCCATGTACCCGGATTGGGCCAGCCCGACTTCGCGGCCCCTCTACCCGACAGTCGCTCGCTACCCGTGTACCTGAGTCACACGCGGCCCAGACGCAACAGGTCTTCTCTCCTCATCAGTCCTCTTTGACTACCGTTGACAATGACTCATCACATCTAGAGCCATGAGGCCCACGCTCTTCAGCATGGCTCCTAAGAAGGCCTAGTCCTACTTCAATGAAAGCTTCGAACACAACGACTTCTCTGCTTCTTTGCGCCAGAGTCACTTCTTCTCTGGGAACCCGAGTCATCATTCTCGGACCCAACTTCCTAGTCACCGCTTCCTTGATGTATTCCGTCGAGCAAGTTGATCGCCCGAGAATGAATGTTTGCTTCAGTGGCTTCTTAGACGATGGGCGGAGTTCTTGTGGGTTCTTAGGCCAAGACCCCTCGGGGCTCCTGCCATCGCCGCCGCTGCGGATGTGGCCTAGGCTTGCCTCTACATCAAGGTCCCCGTTGCCATCGGCACTATCATGCTGGTTCTCACCATTGAAGGAATGCTCGAGTATCTAGGAGAAAGATTGAAGATGGAAGTGTGGAAAGGCTCAAGCACCGAAGCTCGGTAAAAACATTCCGCAGCCGTACACTTTCTTCTTTTATAACTGCTCCATTCTCATTCAGCACGATTCGTGTATGTTTTCACACTTGCAGATCCAACACTCATCACTGACAGGTGGGGCCATAAGGTGAAATAATATGAACCCGTGGTAAATCTTTACGTTGGTTGCTTTCTCAAAAGGTCTAACGGCTATTTGAGGAGTAACGACACAAAAATAATGGCTCTTTGCGATGCACTACAATCATAACTGTTCATTTTCTTTCGGAACCATCATATGGAGGTTCATGCTCGAAGCAGAGATTCGAGAGTATCTGTGAGTGTTTGGCTGCAAGTGATTTGTGCTCATGAAGGGAGGGCATTTGGACAAGTTTGAGTCTCGTTGCTAGGATGGAGTTTTTCTTGGTTACGCTTTGTATTCTCGAGGCTTCCGTGTTTGGAACCTCAACTCCCAACATCTTATTGAGATGTGTGAGGTTTATTTTGATGAGTCCATGCCTTCGCTTACTCCTTCTTTTGAGCTTTCTAGTGATGATGAGCTTGGAGAGTCTAACACTCCCGTTATTGATGAGGGTGGGCCTTCTCCACAGCCTGCAGACCCCACACCTTTTGAGACTTCGACTGAGGACGAGGGTGGACCTCTAATCACTACTTCCACTTCGATCAAGCCCCCTCATTCGAGTCCAGAGGTGCCAGCTGCTGACTCTGGTGAGGTGACATCTGATCACCTAGGATCCCGAGAAGTTCAGCATGATCATCCCTCTGAGCTCATCATCGGCGATCTCACCACGAGATCTTTGTGTTCTCAGGCTGGTTCACTCACTGTGTTTGCTGAGTCTGCTTTTGTTGCCACCTTTGAGCCTAGAGATATTTCTCACGCTTTATCTGATGCTAATCTGATAAACGCCATGCAAGAAGAGCTTGAAAATTTTGTTCGCAATCGGGTTTGGTGTTTAAGAACAAGCAAGGTGAAGATGGGGTTGTGGTGTGCAACAAAGCTGGATTAGTTGCCCAGGGTTTTTGCCAGAAGGAGGGTATTGATTTTGAGGAGACTTTCACCCCTGTTACCCGTCCTGAGTCCATTTGCATACTTCTGGCATTCGCTGCATCGAAAGGTTTTAAGATTTTTCAAATGGATGTTGTTGGGGGAAATACTTTATCCCCAGGTCTTTTAAGATAAACAGGCAAAGACAATTCATTAGCATCAAAACAGAAGTTCCTCTCCAAGTTGATGAGGTTTCCGAGCCGAATGCTCCGACGCTGCAGTGAAAAATAGCAAGACTGATGAGACGTCTGCCTTATCTATCCTCTCTGGCTAGATTTTACTATTTTAGCCCTACTCTGGTTACCTAATAGTTTCCACTATGTCGGTTGTAATTTAGGGGTAAAAAGGTATTTTCCTTAGAGTTTTTACCTATAAATACCCCCTTCTCACCCTGTAATAGGCATCGAATATTCAGATATTAAATACACTACTTCGAGCTATTATCCAATTCGGAGGCTTGAGATAGTTTGCTTCACAAACTCATTGTTTGTTAGTTCTTAATCTTAGAGAACCTGTTAGCGTAATCGTTTACGCCAACAATTGGTGTCGTCCGTGGGGAACTTAGTTCTAAAAGCTAGTTCTCCGCTGCTGACTGCACTTCGAATAGCACTTATGGAGGGAGCTTTGGAGTCTCAGGATTTTGCGCACCCTTCGGTAAGGGCTTCGTAGTGCAGCTCGAAGGCCTTTCCTCACCATCCCAAACCAGTCAAAGTCTTCGGTCTTCGTACCCTAACTTCATTAGCCATGCCTCCCAAGCGGAGTCTAGCCATAGATCCTCCTCGAAGGTCCCCTCAGACCAACGGTGCAGGACCCTTAGTCATTCCACCAACCCCCGAAGGGGTCCCCAGACCTCGAACACCCAAAGGTCCCCAAGCACCTCCCTCGGTGCTCCGAACTGATTACCTCAGTTCTCAAGACTTGGAGATCCCCCCAAGAGGAGATGAAGACCTTCCTGAGGATGCGACTACCAAAGTAGCATGACTTCAGAAGGAAGTAGCAAGGTGGAGGCAAGAGGCTACTGATCAACTTTGCTCTCAAGCCTTCACTCATGCTCCAGAGGTGCCTCAAGACGACGGTCCTGGTAACCATCCCGAAGCTCTTCAAGTCACGGAGGAAGCCGAGAATGCTTCCTTTGACGATGAGTCTCTATTGCATCTGGACCTGCAAAATGTGCCCTTCGACCCCAGGTTCAAGGCCTTGAAGCTGCAAAAATAATCTGGTGGGTCTGACCTCGGAGAATTCTCTCGTCCGTATGCCTTGGTGATAGAAGCCAGCGGAGGGGTGCGTAACACTATGGCGAAGTGTTTCCCCCTCGCACTAGAAGGTGTGGCTCTCTGATGGTTCTGGTCTCTAAAGCCAGGATCGATCAAGTCATTGGAGCAGTTGAAGAGGAAGTTCATAAGTAACTTCCAGGGTATGTTTGTAGCCCCAATGTCGACCGGAAGTCTGTTCCAGGTGAAATAGTGAGTTGGGGAGATGCTTCGGGAGAATTTCACACGCTTCGCCAACACCAAGTCTCAGATCAAAGACTTGTCTACCTCTTCGGTAGTCGATGTCGCACACGAAGGGGTGTTGAACCCATATCTCCTCAGCAAACTTCACTGGAATCAGGTGTCATCTGTATTATAGCTAATGGCATACTTCGAACAGTATGCCAAGGCAGAGGAAGGCTGCGTCCAAAGAACCGCAACACCTGCACCAGCCCTTCGAGAAGTGAAGACAGAGCATAAAGCCCAAACCTCTCTGCAAGCTCCCCTTGATAATCGCTTCAATGATCATAGGTGGGGAAAGAAACACTTCTGCTCTGAGGTGTTAAATATTGCACCCTCTGCGCCGAAGAGTCCTGTCAACTTTCAACAGGCGCATGGTTACAAGGCTGGTGCCTCGAAGCCCCACGAGAGAGTGGCTGGCAGGCGCCAAAGCTTCTTCTGTTGTGTCTATGGCGAGAATAGAAGCCATGACATGAAAGATTGCAAGTCCGTATCAACCCTTTAGGGTGAGTACCTAGGACGAAGCTCATGGTGAGGTACGTCGGACCGAGCCCCTCCAGCAGTGCGTTCGGAGCCTGTGCAAGCGGTGGCTCGAGCCAGCAACCCCAAAGCACCGATGCAGCTCCCGGTGGCCAACATTATGCCACCACCAAAGCAGGAAGATCCCCAAGATCGCGTCAAGCGAGTGGTCTTGCCCATATCCAGAGGGAGGACCCTTAGTAACATTTCAAAAAGGCAGCGAAGAGAATATGTCCGCGAAGTAGGGAACATAGGGACCTCGAATTCAGCGACAGAAATGCCCGAGTGGTATCATGTACCTATTTCTTTTACTGCCAATGATGTCGCAGGGGTGAAATTCCCTCATGTTGACCCCCTTGTTATTTCAGCCGATATAGCGGGAGTTGAAGTCCGAACGATCCTGGTGGACGGAGGGAGCTCTATAGATATACTATTCGTCTAGGCCTTTGATCAGATGTACATTCCCTAGAGACACCTACTTCCGGTAGCTCGCCACTCCAAGGCTTCATAGGTATATTCGGGGCGCAAACAGGAAAACTGCTAGGGTACTTAGTTTCGAGTAGAGGAATCGAAGCTAGCCCGACGTAGATAAGCGCATTGCAAAAAATGGATCCACTAGAAAATCTGAAGTAGGTCCAAAAGCTGACAGGACAGCTCACAGCCCTCAGTAGATTCCTAGCCAGATCAGCCTAACGAAGCCTTCCAATTTTTAAAGCTCTAAAGGGGTCTGAATGTTTCAAGTGGACGCCGGAGTGCCAGAAGAGCTTCGATGACATTAAAGATTATCTCGGAAATCTGTCAACACTTACTGTGCCCCTCCCAGAATAAACTCTCCTTTATCTTGCAGCAACGGGCTCCGTAGTAAGTGAAGTATTGGTCAGGGAAGTTGAACTTAAAGGCAAACTGGTGCAGAACCCAGTCTACTTCGTCTCAGAAGCTTTGTCTAGTGCAAAGACAAGATACTCCGAGCTCAAAAAATTTTCTTTTGCTTTGGTAATGCCCACGCGAAAGCTAAGGCATTACTTCTTAGCACATAATCTTATCATTCCTACCTCGTATCCCCTTGGTGATATGCTTCGGAGCAAAGATTCTATGGGAAGGATCGGAAAATGGGCTGTCGAGCTAGTCCCTTTTGTTATTTCCTTCACGACAAGAACAACCATCAAGTCCTAAGTCGTAGCTGACTTCATGGCAGAGTGGACTCCATCCGTAGTCTGGGCTCTGGAAGAAACCTCTGAAGGTCTGTGGACAATTTTTTTGATGGAGCCTATCAGGCATCTAGTGCCGGAGCTGGAGCTGTGATAATATCATCTTCAGGGAAGAAGGTCATGTATTCTCTGAGGCTCAACTTTATGACCACCAACAATATCACAAAGTACGAAGGGATCCTTCTAGGCCTTCGAAAGGCAAAGACACTTGGAGCAGCAAGGATTATAATAAAAATAGATTCCCAAGTCATCGCACGGCATGTTGACAAAAGCTTTCAAGCCAAGAACCCGCATCTTGCAAGGTATTTAGAAGAAATCTGCAAGACCAAAGCAATGTTTAAAGGATTTTCTGTTCGAAGTATCCCTCGAGCAGATAATCAACTTGCAGACATTCTGTTGAAGGCTACAGCCGTAGCATTGGACGTCCTAGAGGGCGCTTTCTACGAAGAACTTATCAAGCCTACAGTGCATCAATTACCCTCCACAGAAGTCCTTTGCATCCCAGTCACCGATTGTGGACTCAATAATGGACGTCTTGCAAAACAGCGCAGTCTTGTCAGAAGGTCCGGATTTCCGAAGGTTGCAAGCAAGGGCTCGAAATTATGAGCTTGTAAACAGAATATTGTACAAAGCCGGAGTTTTTTCTCCCTTGCTCCGGTGCATCTCACAACCCGAAGGCCAAGAGACACTTAAGGAGATTCATGAAGGATTATGTGGCAGCCATCTAGCCCCCATGCTCTAGCAGGAAAGACACGTCGACAGGGGCTCTATTGGCCAACAATTGTAAGAGATGCAGAAGAATTAGTTCGAACCTGCTAAGGATGCCAGTGGATGGGTAGATGGAGCCATCGTCCACCAACACCTCTTCAAGTCATTGCCACGGTATCGCCAATGGCGCGATGGGGAATGGATCTCATCGGCCCTTTTCCAATGCCAAGGGAGTTAACTGTGGATAATGGCACTCAGTTCGAAGCTGAACCCTTTAGAGAATTTTGCGAAGGACTGGACATCAAGTTATGCTTCGCAGCCATTCGCGACGCCCAATCCAACGGAGCCGTTGAGTGAGTCAATGGAAATATTCTCTCTGGTTTGAATCGCAGGATTGTTGGGTTGGCTAAGGGGTTGTGGACCGAAGAACTCCCTAAGATTCTATGGTCCATTCGGACCACTCAAGCCAGGTCCACAGGCTTCACCCCATTTAGGTTGCTATTCAGAGATGACGCCATGACTCCTACGGAGCTCAAAGGTGGATCCCTCCGTGTAGTGGACCCTGGAAATGAAGATGAAAGAAATACTTCGCTGGACTTGTCAGAAGAAACAAGGCTTTGAGATGTCGCCAATCTGACAAAGTACCAAGACCAAACGAAGGCATGGTATGACCCAAAGATAAAAGTGAACGATCTTAAACCAGGTCATTTGATATTTGAAGTGTAATAGCTCTGGGGAAGCTAGGAAATAAATGGGAAGGACCATATATTATCCTACGCTTAGGGCGCCCCGGCTCGTTTAAACTAGCAGCTAATTTAGGGGGAAGAGTTGAAGCATGCATGGGATGCAGAGCACCTTAAATGTTATAATGCTTAGGGGCTCCTTGTAATCAATTGTAAAAGTACATTTCTAAATTAATTAAAGATGGAGGTTCGAATTATGTTTACTCTTCAAATATTACTTACTCCTGGTGGACGCATTAGGAGAACGGAGATGCTTGCAGAGATAAGCATCTTTCAAGGAGGCTAGAAAACGGCCTTCAAACCATTAGTTCAAGGATTCCGTAAAAGAGCCGAAGGTAGTCAGCCTACGGATTCCAGGCTCCGGCTTGTTTGGATCCGTAGAAGAGTCTAAGGACTTTAAAAGAATAGATTTTTGGCAACCGGGTTCGAAGTATCTGTAAAAGAGCCATAGATGGCAAGCCTACGGATTCCAGTCTCCGGCTTGTTAGGATCCGTAGAAGAGTCTAAGGACTTTAAAAGAACAGATTTCTGGCCTACGGGTTCGAAGCATCTGTAAAAGAGCCAAAGGTGGTCAGCCTACAGATTCTAGGCTCTGGCTTGTTAGGATCCGTAGAAGAGTCCATGGACTTGAAAAGAACAGATTTCTGGCCTACGGGTTCGATGTATCTGTAAAAGAGCAGAAGGTAGCCAGCCTACGTATTCTAGGCTCCCGCTTGTTAGGATCCATAGAAGAGTCTAAGGACTTTAAAATAATAGATTTCTGGCCTACGGGTTTGAAGTATCTGTAAAAGAGCCGAAGGTGGCCAGCCTACGGATTCTAGGCTTCGGCTTGTTAGGATCCATAGAAGAGTCTAAGGACCTTAAAAGAACAGATTTCTGGCCTTTGGGTTCGATGCATCTGTAAAAGAGTCGAAGGTGACCACGCAATAAGGTTTCAATGCTCCGACCCGATGAAACACTTTTAAAGTCCTAAAGCGACTACTATTGGAGCCTACAAGTGTAAACTTAGCTCCAAAACTTATAAACATCATAATACGAATGTACAGTTTGAAGAACTCTACGAAAGAGTGAAGTATGATTACCAAGTGTTGTGCGAAGCATCTGATTTTTATTAATCATTGTGTCCAACGGACCCTATCGCAACGCATATGGTCCCCACCCACAAGGAGGGGCAAGAGAGTAAGGAACAAACAAGAGATGCTTCCAAAACAAATTATATAAATTGGATAATCATATTGTATTACATCAAGAGAAATTTTGGTCTAAGCCTAGATAAAAGTGGAGACCCCTCCGACCTCTAGATCTATTTCTAGGACCACTTTGCTCTTCGGAGCCTGGAGTCTTCAAAACATTCCTCTTGGTTCGAGTGCTTTTCTTCTTTGAAGCTCGCAATTTTTTCTGCTGCTCTTGAAGTTCAGCCCAGGACAGAAGTCTTTTTGAGCTAGCCTCCGCAGGGTCTTCGGCTTGGTACTCCGAGTTAGACCAATGTACGTAATCGGAGGACGAAGATGTCACTTCCTTATCCTCTTATTTAATATAAGCTAAAACTTCATGATGGACTTCAGGTGCTATTTCCCCTTGATCTCCTCGGGGAATGGAGAAGCGTGAGCGTTGATAGGGCCTTAAGCCTTCGAGGACAGCCCACTGCTGGTGGAGCCCTTTGTTAGGCTCCAGTACTTTGAAGTCGAGTTCCGAATTTCATGGAAAAACCTAAGAATAAACATCCGAATTTCGAAGTCGGTGAAGCCTGCAGGCGTTGAACCCCCTACTAGAGCAATAGAAATCCCAAGGGCTTCGATATAATGAAGGACTCCGATTCTAGCAACCTTCCTAGAGATCTCGTCGTAGTGAACCCTGGAGCCCATCATCAACTTCGTTGCCGCTTGGAACATCTTCAGCTTTCGTTCAAGGGGCTCGCTCGCCGCAGCTAAAGACAAAGGGCACATCATGCCAAAATACTGTAGGGTACCCCAGAGGGTGTCCATGGTATGCTCCGCAATGGCGGCATGCTTCGTTTCCGCCGCCTCCAGCTCAGAAGCAGCAGCAGATACCTCGGCTATTCTTGATAGCAGAGTACTCTTCTAGGCCAGCGCTTATTGGACTGAGTCTTGGAGCTCCACAAGTGCGTTGGAATCTGCTGCTGCTTGCCGAAGCTTCTAGACCTCTGTTCTAAGAACCACACACTCGGCCTCGGTCTCTTGGACCGAAGCCTTTAGTGCAGTTTTATTCTACTGCTTGACCCAGAGTGCTTCATCAGTGATAGCCCTGGCCCTCCACTCCTCGAGGAGCTCCTCCTCCAGTTGTAGTGTTTTTCCCTCGGAGCTTTTGAGGGTGGACTGAAGGGTAGTAACCTTCCTTTTGAGCTGATTAGTTTTGAGCTCATTGGAAGTTGCTCCCGCTCTAGCAAGGACGAATTGCTGCAAAAAAGCAAAGTAAGTACCAAGTAATTTCATTTATTAATTGAATACACTTGTTGTATGTTGCATACCTGGAGGGCAGCCCTTTTGAGGGCCAAATCAAGCTCCGGTGCTCTGGCTTGGCTCAAAACGGAGACTAGTTCGGAGCTCGTGACCTCTTAGCCTTTGTCCGTCAAGGGTTCCAGAAGTGTCCAGAGCCCTTTCCGTTGCTCCAAGAATGGAGCCAACATAGGAAGCTAGTACTGGGCCCGATGATCATCTACCGTAGCCTCCTACTCCATGTTGCTCGCCGAAGGGTCGTTGGAGGAGGGCGTCGCCGTCAAGGCAGGGAGGGGCCGAAGCTCATCATACTCTTGCCCTTCCCTGGCACAAAAGTTGGAGATGGTACTTTGGCTAGAGTAGATCCTCCTTCTACCGTTTTCCCCTCGATCAGAATTACTTCGCCATAGATAGCTCCGGTCATCGGAACCACTACATCAACTGAAGCCTCAACTCCAAGTGAAGCCGAAGCTCCATTGGTGGTCAGAGCCATGCCGCTCCTCGACGCACCTACAAAAAATTAAGGTATTTAGTGAATATTTGTGTATAATAATTATTGTAGGAATTTCAAAGGCAAAAGGTTCGAGGTATACCTTCATCCACGCCTTAGGGGAGAATTGTGGGGTCCTCTGGGACTTCGTACATCTGGAGATATTCTTTGAGGACATCCCCCAAAGTCTGCTCTGGTGCCGTTTCTATAGACATCCTAATCTCTGGCACTATTACCCCGGCCACAGGTGAGTTAGAAATTGCTAACTCAAGTTCTGAGCCTCTGTGACAGGTTCGAAGGAATATGCTGTATCCGCTACCGCAGCTTCCCGAAGGGGGTCTCTCGCTACACCAAGGGACTCGTCCTCCCTATCCTCCAAAAGATAGTTCTCGAGGGCCTTCACCAACTGGACATTGGACTATATTTCTTCTGAGCCCTCCGAAGAGGAGCTCTGAATGTCCAGAGAGGAAGGCAAAGACACTGGAGATGGTTGAGGAGGAGGCTTCGTCGTCTTCTTCCCCTTCTTGACTGGGGTCTTGATGGCCTTCTTTGAGGGATCGACGGTGGCTTTTCTCTTCCGAGGGGCCACTCTGGTTGAGCCGAAGTCTGGTAGAGGGGGAGGCTCCATCACCAGTGCACTCCACACCTTGTTGAAGCGCTCACAACTTCCCACCAGCTCCACCCTTCGCTGTTTCTCCACCACCATAGGGGCTCCGAGCACCCGTTCGGTGGCCCTTGTGATCTGCTTTGAAGATAGCGCCAAAGGAGCCGCTGAAAAGAGGTAGCATTCCATAAGTATGTTATCTATTTTCTAATGTGTAAATGCAGAAAATGTGAAGACTTAGCTAGGCTTCGAAGCTCCCCCTCCAAAGCGTTTTGAAACGCAATCGGCCAATCAGCTTCGAGAGGCGGGATCCAGAGGGCAATGAATTTCTCCGCTAGATCCCGCATGCTCATACGGCTAGCTATTGAAGAAAGCAACCCAAGCCGCGTTGAAAGCAAGCTTGGGTTCGGAGTAACCTCGGCCTCCTTTTGGTACTAGATTTCTTGAAGAGGCCCCAGGAGGCTAGAGACCTATCTGACTTCGGCGTAGAACCACCGGAGGATCCAGTTGGTGTACCACCAGTCATTGATAGCCTTCGCTGGAAAGTGCTACGCGTGCTCCTTCCGAAGTTGGAAGTTAACGCTTCCGAACGTCGTCAACACCTTGGTGTCTCTGGGTCCATCTTGTGGCTTCGGCAGGCAGGAGACTTTATGAGTGGCGGCGAAGACCTCCAATCTCCCTTCGCATCCTTCTGCCCAAAGGGCCCCTTCGAAGATGGCCAGTCTTGCTATGGCCTTGGGGGACAACTGCGGAAAGGTAATATGGAACATGTCCAGTACCTCTGATAGGAAATTAATCGCAGAAAGTCCCAGTCCGGCTTCAAAAAAAGCCTCGAAGACAACCACTTCCCAACTCCGCGGCTTCAGGGTTGACTATGTTCCCGGGACTCGAGTCCTCATTCTGGGTCCCAGCTTCCCGTTCACCGCCTCCTCGATGGAGTCTGCCATGCTCGTCGATTGTTTGAGGATGAAGCTCTACGACATTGACTTCTTGGATGGTGGGCGGAGCTCCCGAGGATTCTTTGGCCAAGAACTCCCTGGAGCTCCCGCCATGGCCGCCTTTTATAGCCTTTCTGCTAGTTACTGCGCTTCAAACATGCATTCACATTGCAGGTTCGACTTCTGTCACTGACAGGTGGGGCTAGGAAGTAAAAAGATGTGAACCCACGGTAAGTTTTGACCGTTACTTTTTCCAGGAGCCTAACGGCTACTTGAAGGGTAACGACTCAAAATTGACGGCTCTTCACGATGTTTCGCCTCCGTAACAGTTCATTTCCCTGTGAAGCGTTCACACAGGAGTCCTAGTTTGAAGCTTTCATCGTATGTACTTCGATGTCAAAGACACTTCAATTAGCTGTAATACCTTTAATTTTTATAAGTCCCTAGATATGAAAATATTTCTTGCGTATACTGCTCTCCTACTACACAAGTTAAATTGGAGAAGTGTATTCGAGGGGCTATTGTTGGGGGGAAATACTTCATCCCCAGGGCTTTTAAGATCAACAGGCAAAGACAATTCATCAGCATCAAAACAGAAGTTCATCTCCAAGTTGATGAAGTTTCCGAGCCGAAGGGAACTTCGAAGCATCTATTTGAAGGTATCCTCCGAAGGCTCCGACGCTACAGTGGAAAACAGCAAGACTGATGAGACGTCTGCCTTATCTATCCTCTATGGCTAGATTTTACTATTTTAGCACTACTCGGGGTACTGAATAGTTTCTACTATGTCGGTTGTAACTTAGGGTTAAAAAGGTCTTTTCCTTAGAGTTTTTACCTATAAATACCCTCTTCTCAACCTATAATAGGCATCGAATATTCAGATATTCAATACACTATTATCCAATTCGGAGGCTTGAGATAGTTCGCTTCACAAACTCATTGTTTGTTAGTTCATAATCTTAGAGAACCTATTAGCGTAATCTTTTACGCCAACATAAGTCAAGAGTGCTTTTCTGAACGGGTACATAGAGGAGGAGCTCTGTGTTAGGCAGCCAGCTGGTTTTGTAAACCCTAAGTTTCCTTGACATGTTTTCAACTTGTAGAAAGCTTTATATGGTCTGAAGCAAGCCCCTAGGGCTTGGTATGATCGTTAAAGCAGTTTTTGTTGGGGAACGGTTTTGTGATGGGTTCTGTTGACAAAACTCTTTTCTTGCTTTGAGTTGGCTCAGATTTCTAGATTGCTCAGATTTACGTGGATGACATTATTTTTGGTGGTTCTACTAATGAGCTTGTGTCCAAGTTTTCCGAGCACATGCACAATGAGTTCGAGATGAGCCTCTTGGGTGAGCTCAAATACTTCTTAGGGCTCCAGATCAAGCAGACCAAGGATGGCATCTTCATCCACCAAAGTACACACGGGACATGCTGAAGAAGTCTGACTTCGGTGGAGAGCTGAAACCTCTGTTGACCCCCATGGGCACATTTGGGGGCCTGGACAAGGATGAGAGCGGCATCAAGGTCAACAAGAGAGAGTATCGAGGGATGATCGGATTGTTGCTGTACCTGACAGTGATGAGACCGGACATTCAGTTCGCTGTGGGTTTGTGCACGCGCTAACAATCTTCACCATGCGCATCTCATCAGCAGGTTGTCAAGCACATTTTTAGGTAACTTACCTATGCGCCTGATCTTGGTCTTTACAATTCAGCATCATCATCTCTTGAGTTATCTAGCTTTTCTGACACTAATTTTGGTGGGTGCCGGCTAGATCGCAAGTCGACTTCCAGTACTTGCCAGTTTCTGGGTTCTTCGCTTGTTTCTTGGTCTTCTCGAAAACAATTCGGAGTTGCGCTTTCTACCACAGAGGCTGAGTACGTAGCTAATGCTAGCTGTTGCTCATAGTTAGTTTGGATGATTTCCACTTTGAAAGATTTTAGGTTGTCTTTCCCTACTAGAGTACCTTTGTTTTGTGATAGCACTAGCGCGATTAGTGTAGGGAAAACCCCATGTCTTCATTCAAAAACCAAACACATCGATGTGCGCTTTCACTTTCTGAGGGATCAATATGAGAAAGGTGTCATTGACCTTGTTCATGTTGATACCCATCATCAGTTGGCTGATATTCTTACCAAACACCTAGATCAGTCTATGTTTGAGCGTTTGCAAGGGGATTTGAGAGTTGTGTATCCTTTTTAGTCTTTACTCTTTTATTGAGTCTTTTCGTGTGAATTCATATCCTGTATATTCATATATCACACTTTAAGCTTGCTTCTGCTATATACTTGACCTGCTGTTGGGGGAAAATATTTCATCCTTGAAAAGTCAAGGACATTTTCATGTCAACATGAGCATAAGAAACAAAGTCAGGAACCTTGATCTCCGAAGACTCTAAAAGCAGCAAGGCTCCATACGTTCGGAGCTTTATACAACAGAAACCTTCATCAAGGCTTCTATATTACGAAGTCTCCCAAAGCCCCTTCACCCAAACAGGGGCCGCCAGCAAGGACAGAAGATTTATCTTCTCACTAATTAGATTAGCTTTTACTCTTTTACCCCTATGAAGAATAATAAACAGTATCTTCTTAGTCGGTTGTAATTAAGGGGTATAGAAGTCTTTTCCCATGTATTCAGTCTATAAATACCCCTCTTCACTTTGTAAAGGGTATCGAATACTCAGATATTCAATATACACTTCGAACTATCTCAGGCTATTACCCATCTTCAGAGGGTTGGAATAGTTTACTCAAACAAGCACTTCGTTTGTTACACATTTAGTTTCTTAAACCTGTTAGCGTAATCGTTTACGCCAACAGTTGTCGCCGTCCATGGGGAACCTAGTACAAAAACTTTGTTCTCTACCAATCCCTTTCTAGAGACATTCCTCCTAAGCGGAGTCTAGGCACTAGTCCCCTCTAGAGGTCTTCTCAGACCTCTAGGTTGAAATCTTCGAACAACGTCAAGGTTGGAGGACCTTCTGTGGTCCACCCACCTCTGACTCCCGAAAAAATACTCTTCCTCGAACATATGAAGCCCCTCTCGGGACTCTGTATATGCTTCGAACCAACGGACCCTCTCCTATGTCTTCGGTTGTGCTCCAAACAGACTTGTTTAGTTCTCAAGACCCGGAGGTCCCCTCCGGAAGAAATGAAGATCGTCCTGATGATGTGGCGACCTAGATGGCCCATATTTAGGCCGAAGTGATGAGGTGGAGGCAAGAAGTTGCAGACAGACTTCGTCCTCAAGCTATCCCAGTCATTCCGGAGGTGCCTCAAGATGATGACCTCACCATTTATCCTAAAGCCTTTGAGATTATAAGAAGCACTGAGAATGCTTCTTTTTATGATGAATCTCTGTTACACCCTGACCAGCAGAAGGTGAGCTTCGACCCAAAGTTCAGAACTTTGAAGCTCTGTAAGTACTCCAAAAGGAAGATCTAGGAGAATTTTCCCGTTCATATGCTTTGGCAATCGAAGCTAGCGGAGGGGTTCGAGATACAATGGCGAAGTGCTTCCCCCTTGCGCTCAAAGGAGTCGCTCACACGAAGTCTCAGATAAAGCGGTTGTCCACATCATCTATCATCGATGCAGCACATGAAGGAGTTACGAAGGCAGGCCTCCTCGACAAACTTCATCGGAACCATGTATCTTCAATAGCACAACTGATGGCCTACTTTGAAGATTATGCTAGGTCCGAAGAAGGATGGCTTCGAAGAAATACTACTTCACTTCCATCAACTTTCCTCCAAGAAGTAAAGGTTGAGTCGAAGTCCCCAAATTATTCACAAGTCTCCTTCTTTGAGAATAACCGCAATGATAACCAAAGAGGGTGAAGACATCCTCGCTCCGAAGTCTTGAACATTGCTCCATCTTCGTCAAAATTCACCCCCCCAAGAATGCACAAGCTTCGGGAAGCAAGGTCAGCGGCTGGAGGCCGCCAGGGAAGCCCGCTGGCAAAAGCCAAGCCTTCTTCTACTGTGTCCACGACGAGAACCGAAGCCATGCTACCGATGCATGTAAATCTATACTAGCCCTGAGGAGCAAGTACCTTGAGAGGATTTCGGGTCAAGGCACAACTGATTGAACCCCTCCTGAGGCACGTCCGGAGCTGGTACAAATAGCCGGATGTCCCAAGACAGCCTTCGGTGGCCAGTGTTATGCCACCTACAAAGCAAGAAGATACACAGGACCGAGGCAAAAGAGTGGTTCTTCCCATCTCTGGAGGAGGTGTAGGACCGAAAGTAGCGACCAGAGGGGGGGTGAATGGGCGCCTAAAAAATTCTTGCTAAACTATAATCTAATCCAACACCCAAGCAAACTTAACCAGACAATTAATATTAGCAAAGCAAGTTACTTAAATGACAGTTGTCTAGCCTAAAAATGATATTAAGGACAGTCTAAATAAAATACTGATGTAAATAAAAACACCTAGATAAAACTCGAAATATTAATATTTCAACCTAGAAATAAAATACTAATTAAATAAATAAAACATGTATAAATAAAAATTAATTCGAAATTAACCCGAAAATATTGCAGAAAAAAACTAGTATAAAAATATAATTGTGACTAATAAATTTATCTATTCTTTTTATATGAGCAGATTATACAGATAATAAGGTAACACCAGATAACTAATAAAATTTAACAGATTAAAATAAAACGAAATTTCAAAATAGATTTTCAGCTAATTAATTAATGAATGATTATCTCTAAAAATTGATGTACTAAATAATAGTAGATTAGATTAATTACCATCCGTTGACGCAGCCGAGCGAAACTCCAGCCACGACGAATCAATGCTGCCAGCCGATCTCAATTGCCATGCCCTTTTTTTTGCGTTGACGCCGTGGGAAGACACCGCCGTGGAGGCTTGGGCCGTGCGCGTGAAGCAATGCGCGTGCCGCCGTGGGGCCCGCCGGACGCCGGTGCAAAAAGAAAGCTCCCGTGAAGACGCGCCGTCGTGATGCTTGCAGCCTGACGCACGGAAATGCAGCTCGTAAAGCCAAGCTACAACAGCCTCGATCTACCTGTCAATGAATTAAAACAAAAATGTTGCAACTTGATAGTGCGTATGTGAAAGCACGACGGAGAAAGAACTGATTTCAGATCAAAACGAGTAGCCGGAAAGAACTAATGTAGACTGTAGATTGAACTCGGGAAGAATAAAAATAATAGTCATCTATCCCCAGGGGGATAGGGGCCTATTTATAGGCGACTCCTAATACATGAAAAGACAAATTTACCCTCAGGTAAAATAAACTGACTCTAAAATAAATTCAGAAAATTACTAAAATATTCTTAGAAAAATTAACTAACTCAAATAAAAATATTCTAAACATAAAAACTAAATATTAATATCCTAAAAATGAATTAAACATAGATTGTCAGTTTTATGCCGAAACTGACAAAGCGTCCACCGTCTTCGCACCGGGTACCCGGATTGGGCCAACCCGACCCCGCAGCTTCCTCATCCCGGCAATCGCTCGCTGCCCGTGTACCTGAGTCAAACCCAGTCAACAGACCAGTGGATCATCTGCCGCTCCTAGCCATGTACCCGGATTGGGCCAGCCCGACTCCACGGCTCCTCTGCCTGGCCATCACTCACTGCCCGTGTACCTGAGTCACATGCGCCTCAGACTTGGCAGGTGAAGATCTCTCCCTTCCTTTGACTTTCGTTGACAATCACTCATCACATCTGGAATATCAAAACCATATTCTTCAACATGGTTTCTCAGGAGGAACCTTGGGCAACATGTCAAAAAGGCAAAGTAGGGAATATGTTCGCTAAGTTGGGCATATTGGAACCTCTTCGTCGAATGCTGAAATGCCCGAATGGTCCCATATGCCTGTATCTTTTTCTTCAGCTGATGTAATGGGCATAAAATTTCCTCATATGGACTACCTTGTTATCACTGCTGATATTGCAGGAATAGAAGTCCGAAGAGTACTGGTCGATAGCGGAAGCTCTGTAGATATTATCTTTGTTCAAGCCTTTGACAAGCTTTGCATTCCGCAAAAACATCTCCTCCCAGCAGCTCAACTACTTCAAGGCTTCATAGGACCTCCTCTCGATGCCCTCGGACAAATAGGCCTCGAGGTTGCCTTCGGAGTGGGGCTCCTAGCTATAACGGAGGAGGTCATCTTCCACATAGTTGATGCCCCTTATGCTTATAACGTCATCTTCTAAAGAGGCATGTTAAATCAATTCGAAGCCGTTGCACATCATAATTATCTCTGTCTCAAGATGCCGGCTCAAGGAGGAGTGCTCACGGTTTTTGGTGAGCAAGCAATAGAAAGAAGGGCAGAATATGGCCATGGTCCACCTCTTGACCCTCAACAGATAAATAATGTGCAAGAACATTCGGAGGATATTCCTGTTTTAGGTGAATTCTCCAAGATGTCTTCCCTAGGCCAAGCCCCGACGGATAAATCATAACAAAAATCATTATAAAGGACAACAAAATTATCCTATCCAGTTTGGCAAAGCATTGCCTTTGGAAATTTCTACTTCATTAGAAGAAGTAGTTTGAGAAAATTTAGATGTTTTTGCTTGGTCCGATGAAGACATTCTTGGAGTTGACCGAAGCATCATTGAGCACAGTTTACTCATCAACCCAAGAGTTTGACCTGTTCGCCAGGGGCTCCGCAAATTGTCAACGAAGAGGGCAAATCTTGCTAAAGCAGAAGTCGAAAAGTTATTAAAGGCTAGAATCATTAGAGAAGTGGCTCATATGGAGTGGTTAGCCAACCCAGTCTTCGTTAAGAAGAAGGCCTCTTGCAAGTAGCGTGAGTGTATTGACTTCACATCTTTGAATAAAGCATGCCAACATGACCCCTACCCTATGCCCCACATTGATCAATTAGTCGACTCCACTACTGGCTCGGAGCTCTTGAGCTTGCTCGACGCATACAGTAGATATCATCAAATATGGTTAAAACACGATGATGAAATCAAGACAAGTTTTGTAACTCCTTCGGGAGTCTTTTGCTATGTAAGAATGCCCTTCGGGTTGAGAAATGCCGGGGCAAATTTTTCAAGATTAATTGCTAAAGCTCTAGGTCACCAAATAGGCCGTAATGTCGAAGCCTATATGGATGACATTGTAATAAAGAGTGCTCTAAAGCACCAGCATAGCCTAGACTTAGTAGAAACTTTTGAGATCCTCCGAGCATGTGGAGTTCACCTCAATCTCGAAATGTTCATTTTCGGAGCTCAAGCTAGAAAATTGTTAGGGTATTTAGTTTCGAGCAAGGGGATCGAAGCCAACCCAACATAGATAAGTGTGCTGCAAAGAATGACTCCATCGAAAAATTTGAAGCAAGTTCAGAAGCTTGTCGGATACCTCGCAGCTCTTAGTAGATTCTTGGCAAGGCCTGTAGAGCGAAGCCTCCCAATATTGAAAGCTTTAAAGGGGTCCGAAGATTTTGCATGGACACCGAAGTGCTAGAAGAGTTTTGATAATATTAAAGATTATCTCAGCAACCTTGCAACACTCACTGTGCCCATCAAAGATGATACTCTTCTCCTATATCTTGCAGCTACAGGCTCTGCTGTTAGTGTAGTCCTGGTTCGAGAAATGGATTTCAATGGAAAGTTGGTACAAAATCCAGTATATTCTGTATCGGAGGCCTTATCTGGAGAAAAAACCAGATACACCGAGTTGGAAAAATTCACTTATGCTCTAGTGATGGCTTCGAGAAAATTATGGCATTATTTTCTAGCACATAATGTAATTATACCGACTTCTTATCCTCTAGGAGATATGTGTAGGACCAAAAGTAGCGACTAGAGGGGGGTGAATGGGCGCCTAAAAAATTCTTGCTAAACTATGACTTAATCCCAACACCCAAACGAACTTAACCAGACAAACAATATTAGCAAAGAAAATTACAGGAACTAAAGTTGTCTAGCCTAAAATTGATTGGTGTCTTAATTGAAATGATATTAAAGATAAACTAAATAAAAAACTACAGTAAATAAAAACACCTAGATAAATCAAGAGATATTTATATTTCAGTAATAAAACATGGATCATTAAAAATTAATTCAGAAATAAACCGAAAATATTGCACGTAAAAACTAGAATGATAATATTACTGCGACTAATAATAATATTTTTTTTATTTTTATATGAGTAGATTTAAACAAAAATATTTAACTAAATAATATGAGATAATTAATAAACATATTAAATAATAATGTCTAGCAGATAAAAATTGTCTACGAAAATACTAATACGAATCTGCTGTTACTACAAAAGAGATAACTATTGATTTAATTTAAACAGCTAAAAAATAGGAGATTGAATACTGACCCGGTTCATCTTCTCCGTTGCGCCATATGAATTTCCGCTGAAAAATAATAATGTCGGCTATTTTTTTGCTACCCGCTGTTGCACGCCGACCGGAGAAAAACCGTCGTGGTGGCCCACCTCGGGGCTACCGCCGCCCGCTGCAGGTAGGCTGCTGCGCCTAGACACCACCTGCGCTGCGCAAGCAACCAGCTGAAAGGCTGCCGTTAGCCTGCATGCCCCTTTTTCCTGCGTCGTGAGGCCTGCCTAGAAATGTCAAAAAGACGCCGCGTCACGTCGCCTTGCTGCCTCAAAGAAACGCCGTGGAAGCAATTTGTGCCTGTTCAATTTGTGCGAAGCTTTTTGTTTTAATCTGTGGGACCCGCTGCTTTTCCCTGCACACCACGTCGTTGGCCTGCATCTTTCCGCCGTGACACACCTTGAGCGCCTGCTCATGATCTGAGACTAATTGAACACCCTCAGCCTTGTTGTCCCGAAGCTTGTTTATGATCGATTGAAAACGACCAAACAACGCTTCAACAGATTCACCCGGCTTCTGTGTGAAATTCTCATATTCACGCTGGTAGGTCTGATAGAGCCGAACCTTGACCTGGGCTTTCCCCTCATGGTGTGCCTAGAGGGTTGCCTAGATCTCTCTCGTAGTGGTGAGATGGCTCACACGCTCAAATTCTATGGGACCTAATCCAGAAAACAAAATGTTCATCGCTTTGTTGTTGTTCTAATGCTAGGCGATAATATCAGGAGAATTACGCTCAGCAACAGGCAATATAGCGAAAGTAGCATGAACACAAATGTCCCAGATGTCCGAGCTTTGGCTCATGAGATAGACTTGCATGCGAGTCTTCCAATAACTATAGCCATAAGCTTCCAAGGATGGGACCTTTCCAGGAGATGTCATGATCACTCCTAGGGTTTAGAACCGGTTAAGGTATGGAAAAAACCCTAACCAGGCTCTAATACCACTTGTAGGACCAAAAGTAGCAAGCAGAGGAGGGTGAATGGGCGCCTAAAAAAAATTCTTTCGAATCAATGGTGTGCTCCCAACACCCAACGCACCTCAAAAGACTTAGTAGGAAAATGCGAACAGATCAATAAAGCCTAAAAGTATCTAGCCTATAAACGACTGATGTCCTAGACAAAGAGACACCAACACTGTGCTAATAGGTAGATTAACAGATCATTTAAAGCATGGGCAGATCAAGGTCTACAGAAATAAATCATCACATCAAATAATCTGAGTATACGTAAAAAGAGATGAGAGATTACTGTATAGAATTTGTCTCCTGTTCGAAACTTGACGAACCCTGCTTCGAAGTACGTGCGAAGCCTGAAGTTTTCGAAGGTAGTCGATCGAAGCCTGCAATGCCGAAGCCTGTGGAGGTTGTGCCAAAGTCTGCTTCGAAGTACTTTGTCGAAGGCTATAGTGGCGTGCCGAAGGTTGATGGAGTTGAGGCTAGTTCGGTGAAGAGTGTAGCAGACTTCGGAGCACACGTAGCTGTTGCAAAATGAACCGAACATAAGCGAAGTATGCAAGAGCGAAGTATACTTCGAACAACAGATCCTTCGAAGCCTACGAGATAGAGTCTGAAGTCTAGTGCTTACACGCAGTGGGATCCATGCCAAAGATTTATAGAGAAAACTCAAATGCGAAGCTATTGCAGAAGAAAAAGCAAATAGCCTGCAGAGCTATCCGAAAGGCTATGCAGAAGAAATAGTAAGCCTGCAGCTAGCTATGCCATTGGAAAGCTGGTAGAGACTGCATCCTAGGCCTTAGGCATGAAAAGCCTATGAAGTAAAAATTGAACATCAAAACAACCAGCCATGCAAACAACAAGAACAGTGCCAAGATAAAATAATTTTGCCTAGAGATAAAAATCGATACAGGAACACGGCAGAAACTTTCAGAGTTGATAAACAGAACAGGTACGCAAAACGATGCAGCTGATAAAAACAACTTCACAGCGTGATGTTCTGTGATTCAAAGAGCAAAAATCACGAAACTGAAGAACTCCTGAAGAACAGAAGCAAGGCGGCGGCGCTCTCTTGAGAAGAAACAGGGAACAACCAAAAAGTGACCCAAACCTCTTTTCTGGATTAATGTGAAATAAAGAATGGGTAACCCTAACCCTAGGGATTGTGGCCCTATTTATAGGCAGCCTAATAGCCTAGGAATATTCCCACAGACTCTTAGGGTTTTCTACAGACGCTGAAATAAATGAAAAAGATCAAACTGCCCTTAGGATATTTTTACAGACTCAACTGACTGACTGTGGGCCTAAGGACAAAATAGTAAACTTCTATTTACATATGACTTATCCGGAAGCGGAGCTTTCATAGTGACTACGGTTCGCCTCTGAACAGTCCGATACAACATCAGCGGTCGTTAGTTTTGTGCCGAAACTAAAAAAGCGTCCACCGACTTTGCACGAGGTACCCGGATTGGGCTGGCCCGATTCCGCAGCTCTCTCAGCCTGGCAATCACTCGCCGCCCGTGTACCTGAGTCAATCCTAGTCAACAGCCCAGTGGATCCTCTGCTGCTCATATCCCATGTACCTGGATTGGGCCTGCACAACTTCGTAGCCCCTCTACCCGACAGTTGCTCGCTGCCCCTCTACCCGACAGTCGCTCGCTACCCGTGTACCTGAGTCACACGCGGCCCAGATGCAGCAGGTCTTCTCTCCTCATCAGTCCTCTTTGACTACCATTGACAATGACTCATCACATCTGGAGCCATGATGATGGGGGAGTGGTCCCGATCTTCCGCTAGGTAAAGGATAAACTTGGGTTGGTGGAGAATCTCGACGTTGGCGATCCAAGGCTCCGATCCGGCGGATCAAAACCTTGCAATCATTACACCACTGTCTCCGTTGGTTATCAACCACGCAGGACGCGATTGACCTCGCCACGAAGGCTAATTCCTGCAACCGAACCCAAGAACACAAGCAAGAACAGGAAGGATACAAATCGAATGCCAAATCACAGACAAACGAAGATAAGGTGAGGTTTCACAAACGCCAATGCAGCAGCCAATCGGTCCGGTGCAAGAGGCGGGATCTAAACTCAACAGTGTAGATGCAAACAAAGCAAAACCTAACCCTAGAGGTGGCTGGCGTGAGAATATATAGGGCGGCAGCCTGTGGAAGGCGAACAGACACGGGCTGTGGGCTAGAAGACGTACAGACTCAGACTATGGGCCAACACGGCCCAGTTCTGTCACGCAGGACTGTTTTAAATACACAGGACGACTCGAGACTCCAAATGAGGTGAAACCAACGGCAAACGATCCGTCTTCTCCTCAGCTTTCCAAAAAGTCAAAGAACGCGCCAATCGGACTTCGTATGAGGAAGTTATGCCCATTTTGGTGCAGGGTGGTTGATGTAGTCCGAACCAGCGAATTCTTGACTTCAAATCATCCGTGCGACTCCGTCTTCAACTCCAATTCTTCTATTCCATCTCCCATGTTCCTAAGCAACAAAATATCGCTAGTATTCAGTAGCATCCCGTCCAAACAAATATTAACATAGTTGCTAAGGAAAGAATTAACCTCATGGTTCAAGCGACGGGCACGGGCGCGTGTGATTGGTCCTTGTAGTTGAATTGTAGGTGGAGGCTCCATGTGTGTATCATGTGAAGTGATGTCCTCATCATCCTCCCCCTCTTGAATTGGAGTCGTCCTCGACTCAAGCTCATCATCATCTCCCAAATAGGGCTTTAAATCTGAAATGTGGGACTAACCCCAAAAGCTGCAGGCAACTCAAGCTTATATGCATTGTCATTTATCTTTTCAAGCACACGGAAAGGACCATCAGCACGGGGCATCAATTTAGACTTTCGTAAATCAGGAAAATGATCCTTGCGCAAGTGCAAACAAACAAGATCACCCGGTTCAAATGTTATCTCTTTTCTACCCTTACTACCATAAGCACGATATTTCTCATTCATTTTCTCTATGTTTGCTTTAGTAGTTTCATGCATCTTAAGTAATAATTCAGCACGTGTAGTAGCATCAAAATTCAATTTTTCAGATGGTGGTAATGGTAGCAAATCAATTGGAGCACGTGGATTAAAGCCATAGACCACTTGAAATGGACTTACCTTAGTAGTGGAGTGTACTGACCTATTATATGCAAACTCAATATGAGGTAGACACACTTCCCAAAGCTTCAAGTTGGTCTTCAAAACAGCCCTCAACATGGTGGACAATGTGCGGTTGACGACCTCCGTTTGTCCATCCGTTTGGGGGTGACAAGTAGTAGAAAACAGCAGCTTCGTCCCCAACTTATGCCACAACGTCCTCCAAAAATGACTTAAGAATTTGGCATCACGATCTGAAACGATGGTATTGGGCACTCCATGCAAGCGTACGACCTCTCTGAAAAACAAATCAGCAACATTTGTAGCGTCGTCGCTCTTGTGACAAGGTATAAAATGCGCCATTTTAGAGAACCGATCTACCACCACAAAAATACTATCTCTCCCCCTCCTAGTTCTAGGTAATCCTAACACAAAATCCATAGAAATATCCTCCCAAGGTACACTAGGAACGGGTAGAGGCATATAAAGACCATTTGGGTTTAGACGGGACTTAGCTTTATTGCAAGTAATGCATCGTGCCACATAACGCTCAACATCTCGTCTCATCCTAGGCCAATAGAAGTGTGTGGACAGCACATCTTCGGTTTTCTTTGATCCAAAATGACCCATCAAACCACCACCGTGTGCTTCCTGCAATAACAACAAGCGAAGAGAGCTAGCCGGCACGCATAACTTGTTAGCACGAAAAAGATATCCATTATTCAGCACATATTTGTTCCAAGCACGGTCATTTGTACAATTTGCAAAAGCATCTTTGAAGTCCAAATCAGTAGCATACATGTCCTTCAATGTTTCTAAACCAAAGATCTTATAATCAAGTTGAGAAGGCAATGTATAACGTCTAGATAAAGCATCGGCAATCACATTATCTTTCCCTTTCTTATGCTTAATGATATATGGAAAAGTTTCAATAAATTCTACCCATTTAGCATGTCGTTTATTCAGATTTGCTTGACTACGTATATGCTTCAATGCTTCATGATCCGAATGAATAATAAACTCCTTAGGCAAAAGATAATGTTGCCAAGTTTCAAGCACACGCACTAAGGCATATAATTCCTTATCATAGGTAGAATAGTTCAACTGTGGGCCATGTAATTTCTCACTAAAATAGGCCACGGGTTTACCTCCTTGCAGCAGCACACCTCCTAGTCCAAAACCACTAGCATCGCATTCTAACTCAAAAGGCTTACTGAAATCGGGTAGTTGAAGTAGAGGTGCATGTGTAAGACGAACTTTGAGTGTGGCAAAAGCTTGTTCATGTGCTGGCTCCCAAGTAAAAGTAACTCCCTTCTTGGTCAACTCATGCAAAGGACCGGCTATGGTGCTGAAATCTTTCACAAAACGTCGGTAGAAACCTGCAAGACCAAGAAAACTACGTACATGTGTGATAGTTTGGGGTTGCGGCCAGCTGTTGATTGCTTCTACCTTCGCCGCGTCGACCTCAATACCCTGTGAAGTGACAACATATCCAAGAAACACAACTCGATCCGTGCAAAACGTGCACTTCTCAAGGTTACCAAACATTCTAGCCTCTCGGAGGACAAAAAAGACAGCACGTAGGTGTTCAACATGTTCAATGAGAGACTTTCTATAAACCAAGATATCATCAAAGTATACAACCACAAAGCGTCCTATAAAGTGCCGTAGGACTTCATTCATCAAGCGCATGAAGGTACTAGGTGCATTAGTAAGTCCAAAAGGCATGACAAGCCACTCATATAATCCAAACTTCATTTTAAAAGCAGTTTTCCATTCATCACTTAGTTTCATGCGAATTTGGTGGTAGCCACTACGGAGATCGATCTTAGAAAAGATAATGGCACCACTAAGCTCATCAAGCATGTCATCCAATCTAGGAATAGGGTGTCGATATCGAATGGTGATATTATTAATAGCACGACAATCAACACACATGCGCCAACTACCATCTTTCTTAGGTACCAAAAGAACGGGTACTGCACAAGGACTAAGGCTTTCACGGACGTACCCACGATCAAGAAGGTCCTATACTTGGCGCTCAATTTCTTTTGTCTCCTTCGGATTGGTGCGGTACGCTGCACGATTAGGAAGAGATGCCCCCGGGATTAAATCAATTTGGTGCTCGATGCCGCGTATCGGTGGCAGCCCGGGTGGTATCTCAGCAGGAAAAACATCATTAAACTCCTGCAAAAGGTCAGTGACTGCAACAGGAACAGAGCTAGGAATGTTCGCAAGTGAAAACAACACGTTTTTGCAAATCAAGCCGTATAGCAAGGGAGTATCATCACAAATTTCAGCAAGGTCAGTTTTAGTTGCAAGCATGACATGTCCTTTCAGATTAATAACTTGTGATGAAGAAGGAGAAGCAACTTTATCTTTCTATTGCCTCAAAAGCGTCTTAGCTACTTGCTGATTTTCAGAAGGTTGTTTGCTCTTTTGTGCATCCCTAGCACGTTTTTCTTGTTCAAATTTTACAATTTCAGCAGGAGTCATAGGAAGCAATGTAACTTTCTTTCCTTTATACATAAATGTGTACCTATTGCTTCTAACATGGTGTGTAGCATCAATATCATACTCCCAAGGTCTACCAAGTAACAGAGAACATGCTTGCATTGGTACTACATCAAAATCAGCAACTCCGAAGTATGTACCAATGGAAAATTCGATGTGAGCCGTTTGTGTTACCTTGACCTTACCGCTATTGTTGAACCATTGCACATGGTAAGGGTGTGGATGCGCACGTGTGGGAAGTTGAAGCTTCGTTACCATGTCGTGGCTCACCAAATTGTTGCAACTACCGCTGTCGATGATGACACGTACACGACGGTCATTGACGACGAAGAAGGTCTGAAACAGATTATTCCGTTGTGCCCGATCGTCCTGCTCCATGTGAGTGCTCAAGACGCGTTGTACAATAAGTGCTTCAAGGTCGGCAGAGGCATCCGGCGCAAAAACAGCGTCATCGTCGGATGTATCATCATCTCCTGCAATGTTAGCAGCAAGTGCATATTCATCTTCAACATCACTAGCACTTACGTAGCCACCGTCTTCCGTAGCAATATAAGCCCGCTGACTAGGGCAGTCTTTCATCACATGGCCAAATCCTTTGCATCTGTGACACTGGATCGCTGCAGAACGTGCAGTAGAGGCCGCCGAGGAGGTGGGCTTGGCTGGCGCCTTGGATGCTGCAGTCTTGGAACTCTCAACCTGGGCTGTAGATGTAGAAGGTGCTGATGTAGCCGCCGGTCGAGAAGGGGGTGGGGGTGGTCGTTGCTGCTGCCCACTTGAGCGTGAAGTAGCACCACCAATGTTGGTCCTCGTGCTGCGTTGTGGTTGTTGGCGACCTTGTAATTCTTTTTCTGCAAGCATAGCAAGGTGGAAAAGACGAGTGATAGTATTGTATTCTTTGTAATCAATGATATCCTGAATTTCACGTCTTAAACCACCATAAAAACGGGCCATTTTATCCTCATTGTCCTCCTCAATTTCAGCACGCATGCAACCTATTTGCAACTCCTGATAATACTCCTCTACCGATTTATTTCCTTGGTTTAGGCGCTGCAATTTTTTTCTCAAATCACGTTTATATGAAGGAGGGACCCATCTACCACACATTTGCCGTTTTAACATATCCCAAGTTTGTGGTTCATTGCCAACCTGAACTATTTCAGTCCACCAAAGAAGAGCATATCCAGTGAAGTCACTAGTAGCTAAGCGCACGCGGTGGATAGCAGGAACCATGTGAGCATTAAATTTTTGTTCGACTGACATCTCCCAATCTAAATATGCATCTGGATCATAGGTGCCAGCAAAAGGAGGTACTGAAAATTTTACCTTAGAGTAGGGATCATTGTTCCTGTGGTTGTCATTGTTACCTCGTGGAGGGCGGTTGCGGTGGCCGCCCATACCTTGACGGTTGAACTGAAAGCGATGACTGTGCAGCCTCGTCAGGGTCAATGGCATTGTTTCCGGCATAGGATAGGTCGTCTTCCTCTTCAATATGATCGTCTTCCTCTTCAACATGGTCATCGTTGGCTCGTGCAGCAGGCAATCGTGTTTCCAAGGCAGTCATTCGGTCCACTAGGTCAGCCACAGTACGCGCGAGACGTTCGATGGAATGTTGGGTCTGCCGCTGAGACTCTAGTAGAGCACGTCGTGAGACACAGTCATTAAAATTAGATGGAGGGGTGCCGCTGTTATCTGCCATGTTAGTGAAAAGATAAAACAACAAAGAATAATCCTATGTAAAACAGCTAGGTGGGGTGGTGGGTGGGTGGTGGAAGCAATCCGTCAAGCACCTTACCCACGCTTGCAAGTGTTCTTACCACGCCGCAGTGAGGTCACCGGCCTACAGGTGATGAACCAAGTGGAGGGTGGTGGCAATTGCAAGGAATGAGTCTGTCCTGACGAAGAGAAAGGTGTAGCTTGGAAGGCAAAGTGAGTAGCAAGGATTAGCGATAATAATAACAGTTAAACCAAGTTCAATAAGTATTCCCTAGTACTCGTCAAAGTTGCTGGCCTTAGTGCTCCCAAGGTGAAAATTCAAGCAATAGAGGGAAACTATGTGCCCAAAACTCAATTTAGGGTACCCCCCCCAAATTGGGTCAGGAACACGCTCAAAAAATTTCAGATTTTTCGGCCAAACGAGCGAAAAGTTATGCCTGTTTTACTGAAGGGGGGTCACAAGAGTCGATGTGGAAAACAAAGTAGGGTTGCCGAAGGGGGGGGTTTTGGTGGGGAATTTTTTTTTCTGAGACACAAGAACAACTACTACTCAAACGACACAGAGGGATGACTAAACCAGCAACAAGACTCGACCAAGAACACGAACTCAACAAAGTTAAAACTGAAATTAAAATCGCAAGGCACAAAGGGGTTCTCGGTGGGGAATTTTTTTTTGGTGCGGTTTTCTGGACTTTGGGTAAAAACAAAAGCAGATCGAGATTACCTAACGGGAAATCTGAGCTCTGATACCAACTGATGGGGGAGTGGTCCCGATCTTCCGCTAGGTAAAGGATAAACTTGGGTTGGTGGAGAATCTCGACGTTGGCGATCCAAGGCTCCGGTCCGGCGGATCAAAACCTTGCAATCGTTACACCACTGTCTCCGTTGGTTATCAACCACGCAGGAAGCGATTGACCTCGCCACGAAAGCTAATTCCTGCAAGCGAACCCAAGAACACAAGCAAGAACAGGAAGGATACAAATCGAATGCCAAATCACAGACAAACGAAGATAAGGTGAGGTTTCACAAATGCCAATGCAGCAGCCAATCGGTCCGGTGCAAGAGGCGGGATCTAAACACAACAGTGTCGATGCAAACAAAGCAAAACCTAACCCTAGAGGCGGCTGGCGTGAGAATATATAGGGCGGCAGCCTGTGGAAGGCGAACAGACACGGGCTGTGGGCTAGAAGACGTACCGACTCAGACTATGGGCCAACACGGCCCAGTTCTGTCACGCAGGACTGTTTTAAATACACAGGACGACTCGAGACTCCAAAAGAGGTGAAACCAACGGCAAACGATCCGTCTTCTCTCAACTTTCCAAAAAGTAAAAGAACGCGCCAATCGGACTTCGTATGAGGAAGTTATGCCCATTTTGGTGCAGGGTGGTTGATGTAGTCCGAACTAGCGAATTCTTGACTTCAAATCATCCGTGCGACTCCGTCTTCAACTCCAATTCTACTATTCCATCTCCCATGTTCCTAAGCAACAAAATATCGCTAGTATTCAGTAGCATCCCGTCCAAACAAATATTAACATAGTTTCTAAGGAAAGAATTAACCTCATGGTCCAAGCGACGGGCAAGGGCGCGTGTGATTGGTCCTTGTAGTTGCAATTGTAGGTGGAGGCTCCTTGTGTGTATCATGTGAAGTGATGTCCTCATCACATGAGGCCCACGCTCTTCAGCATGGCTCCTCAGAAAGCCTAGTCCCACTTCAAAGAAAGCTTCGAACACAATGACTTCTCCGCTTCTTTGCGCCAGAGTCACTTCTTCTCCGGGAACCCGAGTCATCATTCCCGGACCCAACTTCCTAGTCACTACTTCCTTGATGGATTCTGTCGAGCAAGTTGATCACCCGAGAATGAATGTTTGCTTCAGTGGCTTCTTAGACGATGGGCGGAGTTCTCGTGGGTTCTTAGGCCAAGACCCCCCGGGGCTCCTACCATCGCCGCCGTTGCGGATGCGGTCTAGGCTTGCCTCTACGTCAAGGTCCCCACAGCCGTCGGCACTATCATGTTGGTTCTCGCCATTGAAGGAATGGTCGAGTATCTAGGAGAAAGATTGAAGATGGAAGTGTGGAAAGGCTCAAGCACCGAAGCTTGGTAAAAACATTCCGCAGCTGTACACTTTCTTCTTTTATAACTGCTCCATTCTCGTTCAGCACGATTCGTGTATGTTTTCACACTTGCAGATCCAACCCTCATCACTGACAGGTGGGGCCATAAGGTGAAATAATATGGGTGAAATAATATGAACCCATGGTAAATCTTTACGTTGGTTGCTTTCTCAAAAGGTCTAACGGCTATTTGAGGAGTAACGACACAAAAATAATGTCTCTTTGCGATGCACTACAATCATAACTGTTCATTTTCTTTCGGAACCATCATATGGAGGTTCAAGCTCGAAGCTTAGATTCGAGAGTATCTGCGAGCGTTTGGCTGCAAGTGATTTGTGCTCATGAAAGGAGGGCATTTGGACAAGTTTGAGTCTCGTTGCTAGGATGGAGTTTTTCTTAGTTACTCTTTGTATTCTCGAGGCTTCCGTGTTTGGAACCTCAACTCCCAGCATCTTATCGAGATGTGTGAGGTTTATTTTGATGAGTCCATGCCTTCGCTTACTCCTTCTTTTGAGCTTTCTAGTGATGATGAGCTTGGAGAGTCTAACACTCCCGTTATTGATGAGGGTGGGCCTTCTCCACAGCCTGCAGACCCCACACCTTCTGATACTTCGACTGAGGATGAGGCCGGACCTCTAATCACTACTTCCACTTCAATCAAGCCCCCTCATTCAAGTCCAAAGGTGCTAGCTGCTGACTCTGGTGAGGTGACATCTGATCACCTAGGATCCCGAGAAGTTCAGTGTGATCATCCCTACGAGCTCATCATCGGCGATCTCACCACGAGATCTTTGTGTTCTCAGGCTGGTTCACTCACTATGTTTGCTGAGTCTGCTTTTGTTGCCACCTTTGAGCCTAGAGATATTTCTCACGCTTTATCTGATGCTAATTTGATAAACGCCATGCAAGAAGAGCTTGAAAATTTTGTTCGCAATCGGGTTTGGTGTTTAAGAACAAGCAAGGTGAAGATGGGGTTGTGGTGCGCAACAAAGCTCGATTAGTTGCCCAGGGTTTTTGCCAGAAGGAAGGTATTGATTTTGAGGAGACTTTCACCCCTGTTACCCGTCTTGAGTCCATTCGCATACTTCTGGCATTCGCTGCATCGAAAGGTTTTAAGCTTTTTCAAATGGATGTTGTTGGGGGGAAATACTTTATCCCCAGGTCTTTTAAGATAAACAGGCAAAGACAATTCATCAGCATCAAAACAGAAGTTCCTCTCCAAGTTGATGAGGTTTCCGAGCTGAATGCTCCGATGCTGCAGTGGAAAATAGCAAGACTGATGAGACGTCTGCCTTATCTATCCTCTCTGGCTAGATTTTACTATTTTGGCCCTACTCGGGGTACCTGATAGTTTCCACTATGTCGGTTGTAATTTAGGGGTAAAAAGGTATTTTCCTTAGAGTTTCTACCTATAAATACCCCCCTTCTCACCCTGTAATAGGCATCGAATGTTCATATATTAAATACACTATTTCGAACTACTTCGAGCTATTATCCAATTTGGAGGCTTGAGATAGTTCGCTTCACAAACTCATTGTTTGTTAGTTCTTAATCTTAGAGAACCTGTTAGTGTAATCGTTTACGCCAACAATTGGTGTCGTCCGTGGGGAACTTATTTCTAAAAGCTAGTTCTCCGCTCCATTCTGCGCACCCTTCGGTAAGGGCTTCGTAGTGCAACTCGAAGGCCTTTCCTCACCATCCCAAACCAGTCGAAGTCTTTGGTCTTCGGACCCTAACTTCATTAGCCATGCCTCCCAAGCGGAGTCTAGCCACAGATCCTCCCCTAAGGTCCCCTCAGACCAACGGTGCAGGACCCTTAGTCATTCCACCAACCCCCGAAGGGGTCCCCAGACCTCGAATACCCAGAGGTCCCCAAGCACCTCCCTCGGTGCTCCGAACTGATTACCTCAGTTCTCAAGACCCAGAGATCCCCCCAAGAGGAGATGAAGACCTTCCTGAGGATGCGACTACCAAAGTAGCACGACTTCAGAAGGAAGTAGCAAGGTGGAGGCAAGAGGCCAATGATCAACTTTGCTCTCAAGCCTTCACTCATGCTCCAGAGGTGCCTCAAGACGACGGTCCTAGTAACCATCCCGAAGCTCTTCAAGTCTCGGAGGAAGCCGAGAATGCTTCCTTTGACGATGAGTCTCTGTTGCATCTGGACCTGCAAAATGTGCCCTTCGACCCCAGGTTCAAGGCCTTGAAGATGCACAAATACTCTGGTGGGTCTGACCTCGGAGAATTCTCTCGTTCATATGCCTTGGTGATAGAAGCCAGTGGAGGGGTGCGTAACACTATGGCGATTTGTTTCCCCCTCGCACTAGAAGGTGTGGCTCTCTAATAGTTCTGGTCTCTAAAGCCAGGATCGATCAATTCATGGGAGCAGTTGAAGAGGAAGTTCATAAGTAACTTCCAGGGTATGTTTCTAGCCCCAATGTCGACCAGAAGTCTGTTCCAGGTGAAGCAGTGAGCAGGGGAGATGCTTCGGGAGAATTTCACATGCTTCGCCCACACCAAGTCTTAGATCAAAGACTTGTCTACCTCTTCGATAGTCGATGTCGCACGCGAAGGGGTGTTGAACCCATATCTCCTAAGCAAACTTCACTGGAATCCGGTGTCATCTGTAGTACAGCTGATGGCATACTTCGAACAGTATGCCAACGCAAAGGAAGGCTACAGTCCAAAGAACCGCAACACCTGCACTAGCCCTTCGAGAAGTGAAGACGGAGCATAAAGCCCCAACCTCTCTGCAAGCTCCCCTTGATAATCGCTTCACTGATCATAGGCGGGGAAAGAAACACTTCTGCTCTGAGGTGTTAAATATTGCACCCTCTGCCCCGAAGAGTCCTGTCAACTTTCAACAAGCGCATGGTTACAAGGCTGGTGCCTCGAAGCCCCAAGAGAGAGTGGCTGGCAGGCGCCAAAGCTTCTTCTATTGTGTCCATGGCGAGAATAGAAGCCATGACATGAAAGATTGCAAGTCCGTATCAACCCTTCAGGGTGAGTACCTAGGACGAAGCTCATGGCGAGGTACGTCGCACTGAGCCCCTCCAGTAGTGCGTTCGGAGCCTGTGCAAGCGGTGGCTCGAGCCAGCAACCCCAGAGCACCGATGTAGCTCCCGGTGGCCAACATTATGCCACCACCAAAGCAGGAAGATCCCCAAGATCGCGTCAAGTGAGTGGTCTTGCCCATCTCTGGAGGGGGGACCCTTAGTAACATTTCAAAAAGGCAGCGAAGAGAATATGTCCGCGATGTAGGGCACATAGGGACCTCGAATTCAGTGACAGAAATGCCCGAGTAGTATCATGTACCTATTTCTTTTACTGCCAATGATGTCGCAGGGGTGAAATTCCCTCATGTTGATGCCCTTGTTATTTCAGCCGATATAGCGGGAGTTGAAGTCAGAACGATCCTGGTGGACGGCGGGAGCTCTATAGATATACTCTTCGTCTAGGCCTTTGACCAGATGTACATTCCCTAGAGACACCTACTTCCGGTAGCTCGCCACTCCAAGGCTTCATATGTATATTCGGGGCGCAAGCAGGAAAATTGCTAGGGTACTTAGTTTCGAGTAGAGGAATCGAAGCTAGCCCGACGCAGATAAGCGCATTGCAAAGAATGGATCCACCAAAAAATCTGAAGTAGGTCCAAAAGCTGACAGGATGGCTCGCAGCCCTTAGTAGATTCCTGGCCAGATCAGCCGAACGAAGCCTTCCAATTTTTAAAGCTCTAAAGGGGTCTGAATGTTTCAAGTGGACGCCGGAGTGCCAGAAGAGCTTCGATGACATTAAAGATTATCTCGGAAATCTGTCAACACTTACTGTGCCCCTCCCAGAATAAACTCTCCTTTATCTTGCAGCAACGGGCTCCGTAGTAAGTGAAGTATTGGTCAGGGAAGTTGAACTTAAAGGCAAACTAGTGCAGAACCCAGTCTACTTCGTCTCAGAAGCTTTGTCTAGTGCAAAGACAAGATACTACGAGCTCAAAAAATTTGCATATGCTTTGGTAATGCCCACGCGAAATCTAAGGCATTACTTCTTAGCACCTAATCTTATCATTCCTACCTCGTATCCCCTTGGTGATATGCTTCAGAGCAAAGATTCTATGGGAAGGATCAGAAAATGGGCTGTCGAGCTAGCCCCTTTTGTTATTTCCATCACGACAAGAACAACCATCAAGTCCTAAATCATAGCTGACTTCATGGCAGAGTGGACTCCATTCGCAGTCTAGGCTCTGGAAGAAACCTCTGATGGTCTGTGGACAATTTTTTTGATGGAGCCTATCAGGCATCTAGTGTCGGAGCTGGAGCTGTGATAATATCGTCATCAGGGAAGAAGGTCATGTATTCTGTGAGGCTCAACTTTATGACCACCAACAATATCAGAGAGTATGAAGGGATCCTTCTAGGCCTTCGAAAGGCAAAGACACTTGGAGCAGCAAGGATTATAATAAAAACAGATTCCCAAGTCATCGCAGGGCATGTTGGCAAAAGCTTTCAAGCCAGGAAGCCGCATCTTGCAAGGTATTTAGAAGAAATCCGCAAGACCGAAGCAATGTTTAAAGGATTTTCTGTTCGAAGTATCCCTCGAGCAGATAATTAACTTGCAGACATTCTGTTGAAGGCTGTAGCCGTAGCATTGGACGTCCTAAAGGGTCCTTTCTACGAAGAACTTATCAAGCCTACGGTGCATCAATTACCCTCCACAGAAGTCCTTTGCATCCTAGTCACCGATTGGTGGACTCCGGTAATGGACGTCTTGCAAAACAGCGCAGTCTTGTCAGAAGGTCCAGATTTCCGAAGGTTGCAAGCAAGGGCTCGAAATTATGAGCTTGTAAACAGAATATTGTACAAAGCTGGAGTTTTTTTCTCCCTTACTCTAGTGCATCTCACAACCCGAAGGCCAAGAGACACTTCAGAAGATTCATGAAGGATTATGTGGCAGCCATCTAGCCCCCCATGCTCTAGCAGGAAAGACACTTCGACAGGGGCTCTATTGGCCAACAATTGTAAGAGATGCTGAAGAATTAGTTCGAACCTGCTAAGGATGCCAGTGGATGGGTAGACAGAGCCACCGTCCACCAACACCTCTTCAAGTCATTGCCCCGGTATGGCCAATGGCGCGATGGGGAATGGATCTCATCGGCCCTTTTCCAATGCCAAGGGAGTTAACTATGGATAATGGCACTCAGTTCGAAGCTGAACCCTTTAGAGAATTTTGCGAAGGACTGGACATCAAGTTATGCTTCGCAGCCATTCGCGACGCCCAATCCAACGGAGCCATTGAGCGAGTCAATGGAAATATTCTCTCCGGTTTGAATCGCAGGATTGTTGGGTTGGCTAAGGGGTAGTGGACCGAAGAGCTCCCTAAGATTCTATGGTCCATTCGGACCACTCAAGCCAGGTCCACAGGATTCACCCCATTTAGGATGCTATTCGGAGATGACGCCATGACTCCTACGGAGCTCAAAGGTGGATCCCTCCATGTAGTGGACCCTGGAAATGAAGATGAATGAAATACTTCGCTGGACTTGTCAGAAGAAACAAGGCTTTGAGATGTCGCCAATTTGACAAAGTACCAAGACCAAACAAAGGCATGGTATGACCCAAAGATAAAAGTGAACGAGCTCAAACCAGGTCATTTGATATTTGAAGTGTAATAGCTCTGGAAAAGCTAGGAAATAAATGGGAAGGACCATATATTATCCTACGCTTAGGGCGCCCCAGCTCGTTTAAACTAGCTAATTTAGTGGGGAAGAGTTGAAGCATGCATGGAATGCAGAGCACCTTAAATGTTATAATGCTTAGGGGATCCTTGTAATCAATTGTAAAAGTACATTTCTAAATTAATTAAAGATGGAGGTTCGAATTATGTTTACTCTTCAAATATTACTTACTCCTAGTGGACGTATCAGGAGAATGGAGATGCTTGCGGAGATAAGCATCTTTCAAGGAGGCCAGAAAACGGCCTTCAAACCATTAGTTCAAGGATTCCGTAAAAGAGCCGAAGGTGGCCAACCTACGGATTCCAAGCTCCGGCTTGTTTTGATCCGTAGAAGAGTCTAAGGACTTTAAAAGAATAGATTTCTGGCCAACGGGTTCGAAGTATCTGTAAAAGAGCCAAAGGTGGCCAGCCTACAGATTCCAGTCTCCGGCTTGTTAGGATCCGTAGAAGAGTCTAAGGACTTTAAAAGAACAGATTTCCGGCCTACGGGTTCGAAGCATCTGTAAAAGAGCCAAAGGTGGTTAGCCTACGGATTCCAGGCTCTGGCTTGTTAGGATCCATAGAAGAGTCTAAGGACTTGAAAAGAATAGATTTCTGGCCTACATGTTCGATGTATCTGTAAAAGAGCAGAAGGTAGCCATCCAACGTATTCTAGGCTCCCGCTTGTTAGGATCCATAGAAGAGTCTAAGGACTTTAAAATAACAGATTTCTGGCCTACGAGTTCGAAGTATCTGTAAAAGAGCCGAAGGTGGCCAGCCTATGGATTCTAGGCTTCGGCTTGCTAGGATCCATAGAAGAGTCTAAGGACTTTAAAAGAACAGATTTCTGGCCTTTGGGTTCGATGCATCTGTAAAAGAGTCGAAGGTGACCACGCAAGAAGGTTTCAATGCTCCGGCCCGATGAAACACTTTTAAAGTCCTAAAGCGACTACTATTGGAGCCTACAAGTGTAAACTTAGCTCCAAAACTTATAAACATCATAATACGAACGTACAGTTTGAAGAACTCAACGAAAGAGTGAAGTTTGATTACCAAGTGTTGTGCGAAGCATCTGATTTTTATTAATCATTGTGTCCAACGGACCCTATCGCAACGTGTACGGTCCCCACCAACAAGGAGGGGCAAGAGAGTAAGGAACAAACAAAAGATGTTTCCAAAACAAATCATATAAATTGGATAATCATATTGTATTACATCAAGAGAAATTTTGGTCTAAGCCTAGATAAAAGTGGAGACCCCTTCGACCTCTAGATCTATTTCTAGGACCACTTCGCTCTTCGGAGCCTGGTGTCTTCAAAACATTCCTCTTGGTTCGAGTGCTTTTCTTCTTTGAAGCTTGCAGTTTTTTCTGCTGCTCTTAAAGTTCAGCCCAGGATAGAAGTCTTTTTTAGCTAGCCTCTGCAGGGTATTCGGCTTGGTACTCCGAGTTAGACCAATGTACATATTCGAAGGACGAAGATGTCACTTCCTTATCCTCTTATTTAATATAAGCTAAAACTTCATGATGGACTTCAGGTGCTATTTCCCCTTGATCTCCTCGAGGAATGGACAAGCGTGAGCGTCGATAGGGCCTTAAGCCTTCGAGGACAGCCCACTGCTGGTGGAGCCCTTTGTTAGGCTCCAGTACTTCGAAGTCGAGTTCCGAATTTCATGGAAAAACCTAAGAATAAACATCCAAACAAAGACTCCTCGTTTATAAACTTTTCATTCATTAATATAAGGGTCTTTACAAGATTTCTTGTACATTCTTAAGCGCCCTATAAAGCTAAACCTACAGGTCGGTTGGCGGAGCAGGCGGGGTTGGAGCCAGCGAAGTCAGAAGCGGAGGCTTCGTCTGATCTTGCTTCTGCCGGCAAGCCTCATCGATCCAAGCTTTGGCTGCAGCCTTGTGGTTCATTTTCCAGATTGCCTAGAAAGTTTCCCAAACAAAGGCTACATCTAGAGAAGGACGCAACAAGTCTTCATCGGTGAAGCCTGCAGGCATTGAACCCCCTACTAGAGCAACAGAAATCCCAAGGGCTTTGATATAACGAAGGACTCCAATTCTAGCAACCTTCCTAGAGATCTCACCGTAGTGAACCCTGGAGCCCATCATCAACTTCATCGCCGCTTGGATCATCTTCAGCTTCCGTTCAAGGGGCTCGCTCGCTGCAGCTAAAGACAAAGGGCACATCGTGCCAAAATACTGTAGGGTACCCCGGAGGGTGTCCATGGTATGCTCCGCAATGGCGGCATGCTTCGTTTCCGTCGCCTCCAGCTCAGAAGCACCAGCAGATACCTCGGCTATTCTTGATAGCAGAGTACTCTTCTAGGCCAGCGCTTATTGGACTGAGTCTTGGAGCTCCACAAGTGTGCTGGAATCTGCTGCTGCTTGCCGGAGCTTCTCGACCTCTGTTCTAAGAACCACACACTCGGCCTCCGTCTTTTGGACCGAAGCCTTTAGTGCAGTTTTATTCTACTGCCTTACCCGGAGTGCTTCATCAGTGATAGCCCTGGCCCTCCGCTCCTCGAGGATCTCCACCTCCAGTTGCAGTGTTTTTCCCTCGGAGCTTTTGAGGGCGGACTTGAGGGTAGTAACCTTCCTTTTGAGCCGATTAGTTTCGAGCTCATTGGAAGTTGTTGCCGCTCTAGCAAGGACGAATTGCTGCAAAAAAGCAAAGTAAGTACCAAGTAATTTCATTTATTAATTGAATACACTTGTTGTATGTTGCATACCTGGAGGGCAGCCCTTTTGAGGGCCAAATCAAGCTCCGGTGCTCTGGCTTCGCTCAAAACGGAGACCAGTTCAGAGCTCGTGACCTCTTGGCCTTTGTCCGCCAAGGGTTTCAGAAGTGTCCAGAGCCCTGTCCGTTGCTCCAAGAATGGAGCCAACAGAGGAAGCTAGTACTGGGCCCGATGATCATCTACCGTAGCCTCCTACTCCCTGTTGCTCGCCGAAGGGTCATTGGAGGAGGGCGTCGCCGTCAAGGCTGGGAGCGGCTGAAGCTCATCATACTCTTGCCCTTCCCTGGCACAAAAGTTGGAGACGGTACTTTGGCTGGAGTAGATCCTCCTTCAACCGTTTTCCCCTCGATCGGAATTACTTCGCCATAGATAGCTCCGGTCGTCGGAACCACTACATCAACCGAAGCCTCAACTCCAAGTGAAGCCGAAGCTCCATCGATGGTCAGAGCCATGCCGCTCCTCGATGCACCTACAAAAAATTAAGGTATTTAGTGAATATTTGTGTGTAATAATTATTGTAGGAATTTCAAAGGCAAAAGGTTCGAGGTATACCTTCGTCCACGCCTTAGGGGAGAATTGTGGGGTCCTCTAGGACTTCGTACATCCGGAGATATTCTTCGAGGACATCCCCCAAAGTCTGCTCCGGTGTCGTTGCTGTAGATGTCCAAATCTCTGGCACTATTACCCCGGCCACAGGTGAGTTAGAAATTGCTAACTCAAGTTCTGAGCCTCTGTGACAGGCTCGGAGGAATGTGCTATATCCGCTACCGTAGCTTCCCGAAGGGGGTCTCTCGCTACACCAAGGGACTCGTCCTCCCTATCCTCCAAAAGATAGTTCTTGAGGGCCTTCCCCATCTGGACATTGGAGTCTTTTTCTTCTGAGCCCTCCGAAGAGGAGCTCTGAATGTCCAGAGAGGAAGGCAAAGACACTATAGATGGTTGAGGAGGAGGCTTCGTCGTCTTCTTCCCCTTCTTGACTGGGGTCTTGATGGCCTTCTTTGAGGAATCGATGGTGGCTTTTCTCTTCCGAGGGGCCACTCTGGTTGAGCCGAAGTCTGGTAGAGGGGGAGGCTCCATCCCCAGAGCACTCCACACCTTGTTGAAGCGCTCACAACTTCCCACCAGCTCCACCCTTCGCTGTTTCTCCACCACCATAGGGGCTCCGAGCACCCGTTCGGTGACCCTTGTGATCTGCTTTGGAGCTAGCGCCAAAGGAGCCGCTGAAAAGAGGTAGCATTCCATAAGTATGTTATCTATTTTCTAATGTGTTAATGCAGAAAATGTGAAGACTTAGCTAGGCTTCGAAGCTCCCCCTCCAAAGCGTTTTGAAATGCAATCGGCCAATCAGCTCCGAGAGGCGGGATACAGAGGGCAATGAATTTCTCCGCTAGATCTCGCATGCTCATACAGCTGGCTATTGAAGAAAGCAACCCAAGCCGCGTTGAAAGCAAGCTTGGGTTCGGAGTAACCTCAGCCTCCTTCCGGTACTAGATTTCTTGAAGAGGCCCCAGGAGGCTGGAGACCTCTCCGATGTTGGCGTAGAACCACCGGAGGATCCAGTTGGTGTACCACCAGTCATTGATAGCCTTCACTGGGAAGTGCTACGCGTGCTCCTTCTGAAGTTGGTAGTTAACGCTTCTGAATGTCGTCAACACCTTGGTGTCTCTGGGTCCATCTTGTGGCTTCGGCAGGAAGGACACTTTGTGAGTGGCGGCGAAGACCTCCGATCTCCCTTCGCATCCTTCTGCTTGAAGGGCCCCTTCGAAGATGGTCAGTCTTGCTATGGCATTGGGGGGACAACTGTGGAAAGGTAATATGGAACATGTACAGTACCTCTGACAGGAAATTAATTGCAGAAAGTCCCAGTCCGGCTTCGAAAAAAGACTTGAAGACAACCACTTCCCAACTCCGCGGCTTCAGGGTTGACTATGTTCCCGGGACTCGAGTCCTCATTCCGGGGCCTAGCTTCCCATTCACCACCTCCTCGATGGAGTCTGCCATGCTTCTTGGATGGTGGGAGGAGCTCCCAAGGATTCTTTGGCCAAGAACTCCATAGAGCTCCCGCCATAGCCGCCGCTGCTGATGCAGACCATGCCTCCCTCTGCGTTAGAGTTCCCGCCGCGACTGGCATAGTTGCGGTGGTCCTCACCATGGTTTGGTTGCTCAAAAGATTGGGGAAATTTGGAGGTTGAAGAAAGGAAGCTTAAGAAGCCAAGCTCTCTAAAAAATTTCGATGGGCTTCGGCCCCCCTTTTATAGCCTTTCTGCTAGTTACTGCGCTTCGAACATGCATTCACATTGCAGGTTCGACTTCTGTCACTGACAGGTGGGACTAGGAAGTAAAAAGATGTGAACCCACGGTAAGTTTTGACCGTTACTTTTTCCAGGAGCCTAACGGCTACTTGAAGGGTAACGACTCAAAATTAACGGCTCTTCACGATGTTTTGCCTCCGTAACAGTTCATTTCCCTGTGAAGCATTCACACAGGAGTCCTAGTTCGAAGCTTTCATCGTGTATACTTTGATGTCAAAGACACTTCAAATAGCTCTAATACCTTTAATTTTTATAAGTCCCTAGATATGAAAATATTTCTTGCGTATACTGCTCTCCTGCTACACAAGTTAAATTGGAGAAGTGTATTCGAGGGGCTATTGTTGGGGGGAAATACTTCATCCCCAGGGCTTTTAAGATCAACAGGAAAAGACAATTCATCAGCATCAAAAAAGAAGTTCATCTCCAAGTTGATGAAGTTTCTGAGCCGAAGGGAACTTCGAAGCATTTGTTCGAAGGTATCCTCCGAAGGCTCCGACGCTACAGTGGAAAACAGCAAGACTGACGAGACATCTGCCTTATCTATCCTCTATGGCTAGATTATACTATTTTAGCACTACTCGGGGTACTGAATAGTTTCCACTATGTCGGTTGTAATTTAGGGTTAAAAAGGTCTTTTCGTTATAGTTTTTACCAATAAATACCCTCTTCTCAACCTGTAATAGGCATCGAATATTCAGATATTCAATACACTACTTCAAACTACTTCGAGCTATTATCCAATTCGGAGGCTTGAGATAGTTCGTTTCACAAACTCATTGTTTGTTAGTTCTTAATCTTAGAGAACCTATTAGCGTAATCTTTATGCCAACATAAGTCAAGAGTGCTTTTCTGAACGGGTACATAGAGGAGGAGCTCTGTGTTAGGCAGCCAGCTGGTTTTGTAAACCCTAAGTTTCCTTGACATGTTTTCAACTTGTAGAAAGCTTTATATGGTCTGAAGCAAGCCCATAGGGCTTGGTATGATCGTTAAAGCAGTTTTTGTTGGCAAACGGTTTTGTGATGGGTTCTGTTGACAAAACTCTTTTCTTGCTTTGAGTTGGCTCAGATTTCTTGATTGCTCAGATTTACGTGGATGACATTATTTTTGGTGGTTCTACTAATGAGCTTGTGTCCAAGTTTTCTAAGCACATGCACAATGAGTTCGAGATGAGCCTCATGGGTGAGCTCAAATACTTCTTAGGGCTCCAGATCAAGCAGACCAAGGATGGCATCTTCATCCACAAAAGCAAGTACACACGGGACATGCTGAAGAAGTCTGACTTCGGTGGAGAGCTGAAACCTCTGTTGACCCCCATGGGCACATTTGGGGGCCTGGACAAGGATGAGAGTGGCATCAAGGTCAACAAGAGAGAGTATCGAGGGATGATCGGATTGTTGCTGTACCTGACAATGATGAGACTGGACATTCAGTTCGCTGTGGGTTTGTGCACGCGCTTCCAATCTTCACCATGCGCATCTCATCAGCAGGTTGTCAAGCGCATTTTCAGGTACCTTACCTGTGCGCCTGATCTTGGTCTTTACAATTCAGCATCATCATCTCTTGAGTTATCTAGCTTTTCCGACACTAATTTTGGTGGGTGTCGGCTACATCGCAAGTCGACTTCCAGTACTTGCCAGTTTCTTGGTTCTTCGCTTGTTTCTTGGTCTTCTCGAAAACAATCCAGAGTTGCGCTTTCTACCACAGAGGCTGAGTATGTAGCTAATGCTAGCTGTTGCTCATAGTTAGTTTGGATGATTTCCACTTTGAAAGATTTTAGGTTGTCTTTCCCTACTAGAGTACCTTCGTTTTGTGATAGCACCAGCGCGATTAGTGTAGGGAAAACCCCATGTATTCATTCAAAAACCGAACACATCGATGTGCACTTTCACTTTCTGAGGGATCAATATGAGAAAGGTGTCATTGACCTTGTTCATGTTGATACCCATCATTAGTTGGCTGATATTCTTACCAAACGCCTAGATCAGTCTATGTTTGAGCGTTTGCGAGGGGATTTGAGAGTTGTGTATCCTTTTTAGTCTTTACTCTTTTATTGAGTCTTTTCGTGTGAATTCATATCCTGCATATTCATATATCACACTTTAAGCTTGCTTCTGTTATATACTTGACCTGCTGTTGGGGGAAAATATTTCATCCTTGAAAAGTCAAGGACATTTTCATGTCAACATGAGCATAAGAAACAAAGTCAGGAACCTTGATCTCCGAAGACTCTAAAAGCAGCAAGGCTCCGTACGTTCGGAGCTTTATACAGCAGAAACCTTCATCAAGGCTTCGATATTACGAAGTCTCCCGAAGCCCCTTCACCCAAAGAGGGGTCACCAGCAAGGACAGAAGATTTATCTTCTCACTAAACAGTGTCTTCTTGGTCGGTTGTAATTAGGGGGTATAGAAGTCTTTTCCCATGTATTCAGTGTATAAATACCCCTCTTCACTTTGTAAAGGGTATCGAATACTCAGATATTCAATATACACTTCGAACTATCTCATGCTATTACCCATCTTCAGAGGGTTGGAATAGTTTACTCAAACAAGCACTTCATTTGTTACACATTTCGTTTCTTAAACCTGTTAGCGTAATCGTTTACGCCAACAGTTGTCGCCGTCCGTGGGGAACCTAGTACAAAAACTTTGTTCTCTACCAATCCCTTTCTAGAGCCATTCCTCCTAAGCGGACCCTAGGCACTAGTCCCCTCTAGAGGTCTTCTCAGACCTCTAGGTTGAAATCTTCGAACACCGTCGAGGTTGGAGGACCTTCTGTGGTCCACCCACCTCTGGCTCCCGAAAAAAATACTCTTCCTCGAACATATGAAGCCCCTCTCGAGACTCTGTATATGCTTCAAACCAACGGACCCTCTCCTATGGCTTCGGCTGTGCTCCGAACTGACTTGTTTAGTTCTCAAGACCCGGAGGTCCCCTCTGAAAGAAATGAAGATTGTCCTGATGATGTGGTGACCTAGATGGCCCATCTTTAGGCCGAAGTGATGAGGTGAGGCAAGAAGTTGCAGACAGACTTTGTCCTCAAGCTACCCCCGTCATTCTGGAGGTGCCTCAAGATGATGACCTCACCGTTTATCCTAAAGCCTTTGAGATTATAGGAAGCACTGAGAATGCTTCTTTTTATGATGAATCTCCGTTACACCCTGACCTGCTGAAGGTGCGCTTCGACCCAAAGTTCAGAACTTCGAAGCTCTGCAAGTACTCCAAAAGGAAGATCTAGGAGAATTTTCCCATTCATATGCTTTGGCAATCGAAGCTAGCGGAGGGGTTCGAGATACAATGGCGAAGTGCTTCCCCATTGCGCTCGAAAGAGTCGCTCACACGAAGTCTCAGATAAAGAGGTTGTCCACATCATCTATCGTCGATGCAGCACATGAAGGAGTTACAAAGGCAGGCCTCCTCGACAAACTTCATCGGAAGCATATATCTTCAATAGCACAACTGATGGCCTACATTGAAGATTATGCTAGGTCCAAAGAAGGATGGCTTCGAAGAAATACTACTTCGCTTCCATCAACTTTCCTCCAAGAAGTAAAGGTTGAGCCGAAGTCCCCAAATTATTCACAAGTCTCCTTCTTTGAGAATAACCGCAATGATAACCAAAGAAGGTGAAGACATCCTCACTCCAAAGTCTTGAACATTGCTCCATCTTCGTCGAAATTCACACCCCAAGAATGCACAAGCTTCGGGAAGCAAGGTCAGCGGCTGGAGGCCGCCAGGGAAGCCCGCTGGCAAAGGCCAAGCCTTCTTCTACTGTGTCCACGACGAGAACCGAAGCCATGCTACTGATGCATGTAAATCTATACTAGCCCTGAGGAGCAAGTACCTTGAGAGGAGTTCGGGTCAAGGCACAACTGACTGAACCCCTCCTGAGGCACGTCCGGAGTCGGTACAAATAGCCGAACGTCCCAAGACAGCCTTCGGTGGCCAGTGATATGCCACCTACAAAGCAAGAAGATACACAGGACCGAGGCAAAAGAGTGGTTCTTCCCATCTCCGGAGGAGGTGTATGACCGAAAGTAGCGACCAGAGGGGGGTGAATGGGCGCCTAAAAAATTCTTGCTAAACTATGATCTAATCCCAACACCCAAGCGAACTTAACCAGACAATTAATATTAGCAAAGCAAGTTACTTAAATGATAGTTGTCTAGCCTAAAAATGATATTAAGGACAGTCTAAATAAAATACTGCTGTAAATAAAAACACCTAGATAAAACTCGAAATATTAATATTTCAACCTACAAATAAAATACTAATTAAATAAATAAAACATGGATAAATAAAAATTAATTTCGAAATTAACCCGAAAATATTGCAGAAAAAAACTAGTATAAAAATATAACTGTGACTAATAAATTTATCTATTCTTTTCATATGAGCAGATTATACAGATAATAAGGTAACACCAGATAACTAATAAAATTTAACAAATTAAAATAAAACGAAATTTCAAAATAGATTTTCAGCTAATTAATTAACGAATGATTATCTCTAAAAATTGATCTACTAAAAAATAGTAGATTAGATTAATTACCATCCGTTGACGCAGCCGAGCGGAACTCCAGCCACGGTGAATCAATGCTGCCAGCCGATCTCGATTTTCGTGCCCCTTTTTTTTGCGCTGACGTCGTGGGAAGACACCGCCGTGGAGGCTTGGGCCGTGCGCATGAAGCAATGTGCGTGCCACCGTGGGGCCCGCCAAACGCCGGTGCAAAAAGAAAGCTCCCGTGAAGACGCGCCGTCGTGATGCTTGCAGCCTGACGCACGGAAATGCAGCCCGTAAAGCCAAGCTACAGCAGCCTCGATCTACATGCCAATGAATTAAAACAAAAATGTTGCAACTTGATAGTGCGTATGTGAAAGCACAATGACGAAAGAACTGATTTCAGATCAAAACGAGTAGCCGGAAAGAACCAATGTGGACTGTAGATTAATCTCGGGAAGAATAAAAATAACAGTCATCTATCCCTAGGGGTATAGGGGCCTATTTATAGGCGACTCCTAATACATGAAAAGACTAATTTACCCTCAGGTAAAATAAACTGACTCTAAAATAAATTCCGAAAATTACTAAAATATTCTTAGAAAAATTAACTGACTCAAATAAAAATATTCTAAACTTAAAAACTAAATATTAATATCCTAAAAATGAATTAAACATAGATTGTCAGTTTTACGCCGAAACTGACAAAGCGTCCACCGTCTTCGCACCGGGTACCCGGATTGGGCAGGCCCGACCCCGTAACTTCCTCATCCCGGCAATCACTCGTCGCCCGTGTACCTTCTGTGGTCCACCCACCTCTGACTCCCGAAAAAAATACTCTTCTCGAACCTATGAAGCCCCTCTCGGGACTCTGTATATGCTTCGAACAAACGGACTCTCTCCTATGGCTTCGGCTGTGCTCCGAACTGACTTGTTCAGTTCTCAAGACCCAGAGGTCCCCTCTGGAAGAAATGAAGATTGTCATGACGATGTGACGACCTAGATGGCCCATCTTTAGGCCGAAGTGATGAGGTGGAGGCAAGAAGTTGCAGACAGACTTCGTCCTCAAGCTACCCACGTCATTCTGGAGGTGCCTCAAGATGATGACCTCACCGTTTATCCTAAAGCCTTTGAGATTATAAGAAGCACCGAGAATGATTCTTTTGATGATGAATCTCTGTTACACCCTGACCAGCAGAAGGTGTGCTTCGACCCAAAGTTCAGAACTTTGAAGCTCTGTAAGTACTCCAAAAGGAAGATCTAGGAGAATTTTCCCGTTCATATGCTTTGGCACTCGAAGCTAGCGGAGGGGTTGGAGATACAATGGCGAAGTGCTTCCCCCTTGTGCTCGAAGGAGTCGCTCACACGAAGTCTCAGATAAAGAGGTTGTCCACATCATCTATCGTCGATGCAGCACATGAAGGAGTTACGAAGGCAGGCCTCCTCGACAAACTTCATCGGAACCATATATCTTCAATAGCACAACTGATGGCCTACTTTGAAGATTATGCTAGGTCCGAAGAAGGATGGCTTCGAAGAAATACTACTTCACTTCCATCTACTTTCCTCCAAGAAGTAAAGGTTGAGCCGAAGTCCCCAAATTATTCACAAGTCTCCTTCTTTGAGAATAACTGCAATGATAACCAAAGAGGGTGAAGACATCCTCGCTCTGAAGTCTTGAACATTGCTCCATCTTCGTCAAAATTCACCCCCCAAGAATGCACAAGCTTCGGGAAGCAAGGTCAGTGGCTGGAGGCCGCCAGGGAAGCCCGCTGGCAAAAGTCAAGCCTTCTTCTACTGTGTCCACGACGAGAACCGAAGCCATGCTACCGATGCATGTAAATCTATACTAGCCCTGAGGAGCAAGTACCTTGAGAGGAGTTCGGGTCAAGGCACAACTGATTGAACCCCTCCTGAGGCACGTCCGGAGCTGGTACAAACAGCCGGACGTCCCAAGATAGCCTTCGGTGGCCAGTGTTATGCCACCTACAAATCAAGAAGATACACAGGACCGAGGCAAAAGAGTGGTTCTTCCCATCTCTGGAGGAGGTGTAGGACCGAAAGTAGCGACGATAGGGGGGGTGAATGGGCGCCTAAAAAATTCTTGCTAAACTATAATCTAATCCCAACACACAAGCAAACTTAACCAGACAATTAATATTAGCAAAGCAAGTTACTTAAATGACAGTTGTCTAGCCTAAAAATGATATTAAGGACAGTCTAAATAAAATACTGATGTAAATAAAAACACCTAGATAAAACTCGAAATATTAATATTTCAACATAGAAATAAAATACTAATTAAATAAATAAAACATAGATAAATAAAATTTAATTCGAAATTAACCATAAAATATTGCAGAAAAAAAACTAGTATAAAAATATAATTGCGACTAATAAATTTATCTATTCATTTTATATGAGCAGATTATACAGATAATAAGGTAACACCAGATAACTAATAAAATTTAACAGATAAAATTTTCAGCAAATTAATTAATGAATGATTATCTCTAATAATTGATCTACTAAAAAATAGTAGATTAGATTAATTACCATCCGTTGATGCAGCCGAGCGAAACTCCAGCCACGATGAATCAATGCTGCCAGCCGATCTCGATTGTCGTGCCCTTTTTTTTGCGCTGACGCCGTGGGAAGACACCGCCGTGGAGGCTTGGGCCGTGCGCGTGAAGCAATGCGCGTGCCGCCGTGGGGCCCGCCGGATGACGGTGCAAAAAGAAAGCTCCCATGAAGACGCGCCGTCGTGATGCTTGCAGCCTGACGCACGGAAATGCAGCCCGTAAAGCCAAGCTACAGCAGCCCCGATCTACCTGCCAATGAATTAAAACAAAAATGTTGCAACTTGATAGTGCGTATGTGAAAGCACGATGGAGAAAGAACTGATTTCAGATCAAAACGAGTAGCCGGAAAGAACCAATGTGGACTGTAGATTGAACTCGGGAAGAATAAAAATAACAGTCATCTATCCCCAGGGGGATAGGGGCCTATTTATAGGCGACTCCTAATACATGAAAAGACTAATTTACCCTCAGGTAAAATAAACTGACTCTAAAATAAATCCCGAAAATTACTAAAATACTCTTAGAAAAATTAACTAACTCAAATAAAAATATTCTAAACTTAAAAACTAAATATTAGTATCCTAAAAATGAATTAAACATAGATTGTCAGTTTTACGCCGAAACTAACAAAGCGTCCACCGTCTTCGCACCGGGTACCCGGATTGGGCCGACCCGACCCCGCAGCTTCCTCATCCCGGCAATCGCTCGCCGCCCGTGTACTTGAGTCAAACCCAGTCAACAGACCAGTGGATCATCTGCCGCTCCTAGCCATGTACCCGGATTGGGCCAGCCCGACTCCACGGCTCCTCTGCCCGGCCATCGCTCACTGCCCGTGTACCTGAGTCACATGCGCCTCAGACTTGGCAGGTCTTCATCTCTCCCTTCCTTTGACTTCCGTTGACAATCACTCATCACATCTGGAATATCAAAACCATATTCTTCAACATGGTTTCTCAGGAGGAACCTTGGGCAACATGTCAAAAAGGCAAAGTAGGGAATATGTTCGCTAAGTTGGGCATATTGGAACCTCTTCGTCGGCTGCTGAAATGCCCGAATGGTCCCATATGCCTATATCTTTTTCTTCAGCTGATGTAATGGGCATAAAATTTCCACATATGGACCACCTTGTTATCACTGCTGATATTGCAGGAATAGAAGTCCGAAGAGTACTGGTCGATAGTGGAAGCTCTGTAGATATTATCTTTGTTCAAGCCTTTGACAAGCTTTGCATTCCGCAAAAATATCTCCTCCCAGCAGCTCAACTACTTCAAGGCTTCACAGGACCTCCTCTCGATGCCCTTGGACAAATAGGCCTTGAGGTTGCCTTCGGAGTGGGGCTCCTAGCTATAATGGAGGAGGTCATCTTCCACATAGTTGATGCCCCTTATGCTTATAACATCATCTTCTAAAGATGCATGTTAAATCAATTCGAAGCCGTTGCACATCATAATTATCTCTGTCTCAAGATGCCGGCTCAAGGAGGAGTGCTCACGGTTTTTTGTGAGCAAGCAATAGAAAGAAGGGCAGAATATGGCCATGGTCCACCTCTTGACCATCAGCAGATAAATAATGTGCAAGAACATTTGGAGGATATTCCTGTTTTAGGTGAATTCTCCAAGATGTCTTCCCCAGGCCAAGCCCCGACGGATAAATCATAACAAAAATCATTATAAAGGACAACAAAAATTATCCTATCCAGTTTGGCAAAGCATTGCCTTTGGAAATTTCTACTTCATTAGAAGAAGTAGTTTGAGAAAATTTAGATGTTTTTGCTTGGTCCGATGAAGACATTCTTGGAGTTGACCAAACCATCATTGAGCACAGTTTACTCATCAACCCAACAGTTTGACCTATTCGCCAGGGGCTCCGCAAATTGTCAATGGAGAGGGCAAATCTTGCTAAAGCAGAAGTAGAAAAGTTATTGAAGGCTAGAATCATTAGAGAAGTGGCTCATACGGAGTGGTTACCAACCCAGTCTTTGTTAAGAAGAAGGCCTCTTGCAAGTAGCGTGAGTGTATTGACTTCACATCTTTGAATAAAGCATGCCAACATGACCCCTACCCTATGCCCCACATTGATCAATTAGTCGACTCCACTACTGGCTCGGAGCTCTTGAGCTTCCTCGACGCATACAGTAGATATCATCAAATATGGTTAAAACACGATGATGAAATCAAGACAAGTTTTGTAACTCCTTCGGGAGTCTTTTGCTATGTAAGAATGCCCTTCGGGTTGAGAAATGCCGGGGCAACTTTTTCAAGATTAATTGCTAAAGCTCTAGATCACCAAATAGGCCGTAATGTCGAAGCCTATATGGATGACATTGTAATAAAGAGTGCTCTAAAGCACCAGCATAGCCTAGACTTAGTAGAAACTTTTGAGATCCTCCGAGCATGTGGAGTTGACCTCAATCTCGAAAAGTTCATTTTCGGAGCTCAAGCTAGAAAATTGTTAGGGTATTTAGTTTCGAGCAAGGGGATCGAAGCCAACCCAACACAGATAAGTGTGCTGCAAAGAATGAATCCGTCGAAAAATTTGAAGCAAGTTCAGAAGCTTGTCGGATACCTCGCAGCTCTTAGTAGATTCTTGGCAAGGCCCGTAGAGAGAAGCCTCCCAATATTGAAAGCTTTAAAGGGGTCCGAAGATTTTGCATGGACACCGAAGTGCTAGAAGAGTTTTGATAATATTAAAGATTATCTCAGCAACCTTGCAACACTCACTATGCCCATCAAAGATGATACTCTTCTCCTATATCTTGCAGCTACAGGCTCTGCTGTTAGTGTAGTACTGGTTCGAGAAATGGATTTCAATGGAAAGTTGGTACAAAATCCAGTATATTTTGTATCGGAGGCCTTATCTGGAGAAAAAACCAGATACACCGAGTAGGAGATATGTGTAGGACCAAAAGTAGCGACTAGAGGGGGGTGAATGGGCGCCTAAAAAATTCTTGCTAAACTATGACTTAATCCCAACACCCAAACGAACTTAACCAGACAAAAAATATTAGCAAAGAAAATTACAGAACTAAAGTTGTCTAGCCTAAAATTGATCGGTGTCTTAATTTAAATGATATTAAAGATAAACTAAATAAAAAACTGCAGTAAATAAAAACACCTAGATAAATCACGAGATATTTATATTTCAGTATAGAAATAAAATACTAATCAAATGAATAAAACATGGATCATTAAAAATTAATTCAGAAATAACCCGAAAATATTGCACGTAAAAACTAGAATGATAATATTACTGCGACTAATAATAATATTTTTTTTTCTTTTTATATGAGCAGATTTAAACAAAAATATTTAACTAAATAATATGATATAATTAATAAACAAATTAAATAATAATGTCTAGCAGATAAAAATTGTCTACGAAAATACTAACACGAATCTGCTGTTACTTCAAAAGAGATAACTATTGATTTAATTTAAATAGCTAAAAAATAGGTGATTGAATACTGACCCGGTTCAACTTCTCCGTTGCGCCATATGAATTTCCGCGAAAAAATAATAATGTCGGCTATTTTTTTGCTACCCGCTGTTGCACGCCGACCGGAGAAAAACCGTCGTGGTGGCCCACCTCGGGGCTACCGCCGCCCGCTGCAGGTAGGCTGCTGCGCCTGGACGCCACCTGCGCTGCGCAAGCAACCAGCTGAAAGGCTGCCGTTAGCCTGCATGCCCCTTTTTCCTGCGCCGTGAGGCCTGCCTAGAAATGGCGAAAAGACGCCGCGTCACGTCGCCTTGCTGCCTCAAAGAAACGTCGTGGAAGCAATTTGTGCCTGTTCAATTTGTGCGAAGCTTTTTGTTTTAATCTGTGGGACCCGCTGCTTTTCCCTGCACAGCACGTCGTTGGCCTGCAGCTTTCCGCCATGACACACCTTGAGCGCCTGCTCATGATCTCACACTAATTGAACACCCTCAGACTTGTTGTCCCGAAGCTTGTTTATGATCGATTGAAAACAACCAAACAACGCTTCAACAGATTCACCCGGCTTCTGTGTGAAATTCTCATATTGACACCGGTAGGTCTGATAGAGCCGAACCTTGACCTGGGCTTTCCTCTCATGGTGTGCCTGGAGGGTAGCCTAGATCTCTCTCGTAGTGGTGAGATGGCTCACACGCTCAAATTCTATGGGACCTAATCCAGAAAACAAAATGTTCATCGCTTTGTTGTTGTTCTGATGCTGGGCGATAATATCAGGAGAATTACGCTCAGCAACAGGCAATATAGCAAAAGTAGCGTGAACACAAATGTCCCAGATGTCCGAGCTTTGGCTCATGAGATAGGCTTGCATGCTGGTCTTCCAATAATTATAGCCATAAGCTTCCAAGGACGGGACCTTTCCAAGAGATGTCATGATCACTCCTAGGGTTTAGAACCGGTTAAGGTATGGAAAAAACCCAAACCAGGCTCTGATACCACTTGTAGGACCAAAAGTAGCAAGCAGAGGGGGGGTGAATGGGTGCCTAAAAAAATTCTTCCGAATCAATGGCGTGATCCCAACACCCAACGCACCTCAAAAGACTTAGTAGGAAAATGCGAACAGATCAATAAAGCCTAAAAGTATCTAGCCTATAAACGACTGATGTCCTAGACAAAGAAACACCAACATTGTGCTAATAGGTAGATTAACAGATCATTTAAAGCATGGGCAGATCAAGGTCTACAGAAATAAATCATCACATCAAATAATCTGAGTATACGTAAAAAGAGATGAGAGATTACTGTTCAGAATTTGTCTCCTGTTCGAAACTTGACGAACCCTGCTTCGAAGTACGTGCGAAGCCTGAAGTTTTCGAAGGTAGTCGATCGAAGCCTGCAACGTCGAAGCCTATGGAGGTTGTGCCAAAGTCTGCTTCGAAGTACTTTGTCGAAGGCTATAGTGGCGTGCCGAAGGTTGATGGAGTCGAGGCTAGTTCGGTGAAGAGTGTAGCAGACTTCGGAGCACACGTAGCTGTTGCAAAACGAACCGAACATAAGCGAAGTATGCAAGAGCGAAGTATACTTTGAACAACAGATCCTTCGAAGCCTACGAGATAGAGTCCGAAGTCTAGTGCTTACACGCAGTGGGATCAATGCCAAAGATTTACAGAGAAAACTCAAATGCGAAGCTATTGCAGAAGAAAAAGCAAATAGCCTGCAGAGCTATCCGAAAGGCTATGTAGAAGAAATAGTAAGCCTGCAGCTAGCTATGCCATGGGAAAGCTGGTAGATACTGCATCCTAGGACTTAGGCATGAAAAGCCTATGAAGTAAAAAATGAACATCAAAACAACCAGCCATGCAAACAACAAGAACAGTGCCAAGATAAAATAATATTGCCTAGAGATAAAAAAATCGATACAGGAACACAGCAGAAACTTTCAGAGTTGATAAACAGAACAGGTACGCAAAACGATGCAGCTGATTAAATCAACTTCACAGCGTGATGTTCTGTGATTCAAAGAGCAAAAATCACGAAACTGAAGAACTCCTGAAGAACAGAAGCAAGGCGGCGACGCTCTCTTGAGAAGAAACAGGGAACAACCAAAAAGTGACCCAAACCTCTTTTCTGGATTAAAGTGAAATAAAGAATGGGTAACCCTAACCCTAGGGATTGTGGCCCTATTTATAGGCAGCCTAATAGCCTAGGAATATTCCCACAGACTCTTAGGGTTTTCTACAGACGCTGAAATAAATGGAAAAGACCAAACTGCCTTTAGGATATTTTTACAGACTCAACTGACTGACTGTGGGCCTAAGGACAAAATAGTAAACTTCTATTTACATATGACTTATTCGGAAGTGGAGCTTTCATAGCGACTACGGCTTCGCCTCTGAACAGTCCGATACAACATCAGCGGTCGTCAGTTTTGTGCCGAAACTAACAAAACATCCACCGACTTTGCACGAGGTACCCGGATTGGGCTGGCCCGATTCCGCAGCTCTCTCAGCCTGGCAATCACTCGCCGCCCGTGTACCTGAGTCAATCCTAGTCAACAGCCCAGTGGATCCTCTACTGCTCCTATCCCATGTACCCGGATTGGGCCTGCCCGACTTCGCAGCCCCTCTACCCAACAGTCGCTCGCTACCCCTCTACAAGACAGTCGCTAGCTGCCCATGTACCTGAGTCACACGCGGCCCAGACGCAACAGGTCTTCTCTCCTCATCAGTCCTCTTTGACTACCGTTGACAATGACTCATCACATCTGGAGCCATGAGGCCCACGCTCTTCAGCATGGCTCCTCAGAAGGCCTAGTCCCACTTCAAAGAAAGCTTCGAACACAATGACTTCTCCGCTTCTTTGCGCCGGAGTCACTTCTTCTCCGGGAACTCGAGTCATCATTCCCGGACCCAACTTCCTTGTCACTGCTTCCTTGATGGATTCCGTCGAGCAAGTTGATCGCCCGAGAATGAATGTTTGCTTCAGTGGCTTCTTAGACGATGGGCGGAGTTCTTGTGGGTTCTTATGCCAAGACACCCTAGGGCTCCTACCATCGCCGCCGCTGCGGATGCGGCCTAGGCTTGCGTCTACGTCAAGGTCCCCGCTGCCGTCGGCACTATCATGTTGGTTCTCACCATTGAAGGAATGCTCGAGTATCTAGGAGAAAGATTGAAGATGGAAGTGTGGAAAGGTTCAAGCATCGAAGCTTGGTAAAAACATTCTGCAGCTGTACACTTTCTTCTTTTATAACTGCTCCATTCTCGTTCAGCACGATTCGTGTATGTTTTCACACTTGCAGATCCAACCCTCATCACTAACAGGTGGGGCCATAAGGTGAAATAATATGAACCCATGGTAAATCTTTACGTTGGTTGCTGTTGGAACAATTGCATTAGTTCTAGCAGGTTTTTCTGTGGTGGAGTATGATGTGGAGAAGGAACCTCGATGGGTTCTCACAGAGAGAGAAAGGATTTTATACTGGTTCGGGCCTCCCCTAGGGGATAATAGCCCTACGTCCAGTTTGTGGTGGATTTGGCATGGTATGCCTTAGTGTGGAGAAGAGGACTACAGGGTCTCATGGTCCCCTGGCGTGTGTCCCTGTTACAAGGGCTTGGCCCTGCTTTTATAGGCACGCACACAAAAGGAAAAGACTGGGATGCCCCCTATGAGCCCTAGGCTCATAGGGGCAGAGAGGGGAAAAGGAGCTAGCTACGGTACAAAAGTACTTTACAGCCTTACAGACGTGTCAGGCTATGCTAGGCTTTGACCAGCTAAACGACACGCCAAAGGTGGAGGCTAGGGGGAAGGCTTCGAAGTGCACCCTGGAGAGGGCTTCGAGGCAAGCTCCGGACAAGGCTCCGAACGGGGGTCTCGGAGCCTTGACCTCGAACTGGCTTCCGAGCTGGGCTACCAGAGGGCGGCCTCCAGCGCGACTCCCGAACAGAGGCTTCCGGGGGGCGGCCTCCGAACTAGGCTCCGGAAGGTGGCCTCCGATCTGGGCTCCCGGAGGGCGGCCTCCGGACTGGGCTCCAGAGTGCAACCTCCGAACTAGGCTCCCGGAGGGCGGCCTCCGGACTGGGCTCCGGAGGGCGGCCTCCGAACTGGGCTCCGGAGTGCGGCCTCCGAACTGTGTTCCCGGAGGGCGGCCTCCGGACTGGAGGTTTGGGAACAACTTCTTGTAGTGGAAACGGGCCTCAGACAGCGTTGGGCTCTGGGCCGGAGGCTGCCTGAGGCTGACGTCATTTGGCCCCTGTACAGGGAAATATATTCCCCCAACAGTAGCCCCTCACGTGTAGGCCTTCGGGACGAGGGGGTGCACGCGCCCTTAGGACAAATGACCTGAAAAACACAACTTCAGAGAAAACAAGCCTTCGGAGCTTGGACCGAAGGTGACCTCGATACCTAGGGGCAATAAATGCCTGCGTTAGTTGTCAGAATGACCTCGGGGAGCCCGAACGACTCCGCAATGGTCAGAAAGATTACCGTTACCTCGCCCTGGGCCGCTTCGCCTTCGCTGGAGGCCCACCTGGTGGTGGGTTCGGCCATGACGGTTGGAATTCTTACCGCGCCTATAAATAGGGGTTTACCACGTGCAGCTTCGGCACGCTCTCATTTGCTTCTTTCTCGTTGCCTTACAACCTTCGCTCTCTTCTTCTTCTTAGCTTCGCTAGCTTTAGCCCCTTGCTAACTTTAGCCCCCCCCCCCCGCGGCGAAGTCCCACCAACATGCCGAAGAAGGTAGTGGCGAAGCCTTTGGCCTTGGGCTCGAGCTCGGGCTCCGCCCAGGTGCAGGCAGCGGTGGCTGCGGCAGCGAAGACTGCGCCTAGGCGGCTGGGGCCGAGGGACCTTCGGATGCCCTCCAACAAGTTTGAACAGACCTTGGAGATGAGGGCCTCGATCTCTACGGAGGAGTCGGTCCGGAGGGCCTACGAAGGGAGGATCGCTGCGAAGATCCAACTTCGGGTCCCGGAGAAGTCGGAGGCCGAGCCGAGGCCTCGTGCTGACGAGGTGGTGGTGTTCGAGGCCTTCTTCGAAGCCGGCCTCGGGCTGCCTGCTGTGGGGATGCTGAGCGAAGTCCTCAAGGCTTACAACCTCGAGATCCCTCAGCTTTCGCCCAACGCAGTGGCGAGGTTAGCTGTCTTTGAGTGGGCCATGAGGGCCGAGGGCTGCGAGGGCCGCGCGAATGTCTTCGTCGCCCTCCACGACGCCAATTGCCAACCGAAGCCGAGGGAGGGGTCAGACCGCGTCAAGAGGGCGCTGGCCTTCGGCAGCGCCAACTTCCAGCTCCAGAAGGAGTTCCAAGATGCCTTCCCGGCGAGGGCCATAAACAACAAGTGGTACTCGAAGTGGGATCAGGAGTGGTTCTACGCCTCCGTTGGCGCGAACTCCCCCCTTCGGAGTAACAACGCCTTCATCTCGTACCGACGCGAAGGGGTGGTGAAGACCAGCGAGGATACCCTTAACTCGAGGATCTTGCTGCTCCGGAGGGTGGCGGCGAAGATGAGCATGACGGACCTCGTGGAAAAGTTCATCACTCTCCGGCTTAGCCCCCTCGCGCGTTCCTGGCCGGAGGGCCTCTTTCAGACTTCGGGCCAAGGGGGGCTCAGTGAGTTAGCCCCCGAATGCTTCTGTAAGGCTTCGCAATCTCTTTACCTTTTATATTTCGTAGATTTTCACTTCTGACTTAAACCTTTCGTGAAGCCCTCCTCGACATGAGGACTCCGGAGGAGGCCATCGCGGTGGCGGAGCGGGTCGTTGGGCCTCCGACTCCTGAGGAGCAGGCCCAGCGCCTCACGCTGGTGGGGTCCTGGGAGCGCTGGAACAGGGTGTGGACCGCGCTCGACCTCGAGGGACCCCCTGCTCTGCTAGACTTCGCCCACCTCACTACTTCGTCGGCCGGAGCCAAGAGGAAGAGAGGGGATGAGGACGAGCCGGGAACTTCGGGGCCTCGGCCGGAGGTCCTCACGGCCGAAGCTGCCAACTTGGGTGAGGTCGCGGCGAGGCCCGCAACTACTCTAACCCCCAAGAAGGCGGCGAAGCCCCTGACGGCGAAACCCTCGGTGGCGGAGGCCGACGCAACTACTCCCGCCGCCAAGAAGGCCGCAGATGCTTCGGCGGCAACGACTTCGGGCGCGAAGGCTGATGCGCCGGCTTCGCAGCGAAGGGATTGGAGGGCACATATAGCCCCACCTTCCTTCGAAGTCATTTCTGACGAAGGTAAATACTTTAACCACGCTTCTCTTCGATATGCGGGTCTTGACTTGGCTTTTCTGCAGAGGATGAAACTGATGCGAGGCCCGCTGTGGCGAAGCCGGCGGGCGGGGCCGGACCGAAGCCCAACGAGGCGAAGCCCGCGGAAACTTCGGGCAGCAGCGGCAGTGGCAGTGACTCGGTCTCCGAGAGCTCTTCGTCCGAAGATGAAGGCAGCGGAGGCCGCGGCGGGGGGGACCTCCAGAGCGATGAGGATGTCGACGTGGTGGGCTTGAGCCCCGCCAAGCCGAAGCCCGCGCAGGCGACCGTGGCAATCGTTCACCCCTTCAAGCCGAAGGGAGGCGTGAAAGAGGTGGCAATCGGTGGCTTTCGCGAGGCTTGCGTCGTTGCGGAGGCAGGGGACTTGGTGGCACAACTTAGCCACTTGAGCCCCACCGATCTCTTCCTTAGCACGAACGAAGTCCTCATGCGGGTGAGCGGAGCCCCTTGCAATCTTCAAACCACGCTTTTGTCTTGGGTTGATACTTATAAATTCTTGAATTCCTGCAGGCCTTCGCACTGAACGCAGCAGCCTCGACTTCCACGGACAGGCGGATGGAGCGCCTCGTAGAGGAGAAGGAGGCCCTTCGCCGCGAAGTCTCGGTGGAGGCCGAGAAACGAAGGCGGGCCGAGGCTTCGGCTGGCGCAGGAGAGGCGGCGAGGGCTAAAGCCGATAAGGCTAAAGAGGCTTTGGCTTCGGAGATGGGCCTGCTCCGCGTGGAGCTCAAGGCTTCGAAGGATGCCGAGGCCCAGCAGGCGAAGGAGAATGCGGAGCTCCGCCAACGGGCTCAGGATCTTGAAAGCTTCGTCGTGGGTAGTCTCGGCGAAGCCACCCAGAGCCTGACCGAGGTCCTTGAGCTAATAGGGACCGAGTGTCGGGCTCCGGAATTTGGCGACCTGGACCCGATTGGGGACCGCGCCGACTTCTTGAAGACTGTGGCTTCGACGGTGGAGGAAGCGCTGACGGGCTTCGCTCTGATGGCCGGTCGAGTTGCGGGCCAAGGGGTGCTGCAGATGCTCTTTGACGCGGGGTGTGACCACCTCTGGGCTGCAACCTCCGTGACTCCAGTGGCCTTCGGGGGTGAACACTTGGTGACGCCTCCGGTCGATGTCCGTGGAGCCTGGCGGCGGCTGCAGGAGCCTTGGAAGGAACAAGGCTGCGAAGCAGTCCTCGGCCTCCAGAAGGCCCTTCGACACCGCCGATCCAAGGTACCTGCTGCGCGGGACAAGCCTTCGACCTCGACGCCTCCACCTCCGAAGGTGTAGATCTCCTTAGGCTTCCTTGTAATACATAGCTGTAGGCTTGTAAAAACTTATCAGTTTATTAACATGAATGCGGGGGTTTTTTATACCTGCCCAGGCTCAGCCTCCGAGCGTAGACCTCGAAGTCCTCGAGGACTCCGAAGAGCTTCAACAGCTATGGGCGATCCTCGAAGTAGCTAGGTCCGAAGGCCCCCCTCGGTTTAAGCTTCCGAGGGGGCCTAGCGGCGAAGCCATCCCTGAGGTAGCTCAGGATTTACTAGCCGCTGTGAAAACGGAGTCCCTTCGGAGCCCTTTGTCTTTGCCTTCGCGAACGGCCTTAGCAGGCGACGAAGCCCTAGACATTTCTGCCTTCGATACGGCACCGCCTGCTTCGCTAACTTGGAGCGACCTGCCAAGTGGAAGACGAAGCCTGCGGGCTTCGGAGCCAGGACGGGCCAGTCGAGGGAGAGAGGGCTCCGATGAGGCTACATCCAGCCGAGGGGGCCCCGCCGAAGGAGAGGCAAGCGAGGGTTGGGGCCTCGCACTCGGTTCTTCTTAGGCTTAGACACAGATTACTCGTAGTTTGGTTTTCGAAGTGTATTGTAACATACTTCTCAATTGTTATACGATGAATGGAATTTATGATATTTGCATACTTCGACTGTATGCTTCGCGTTGTTTGGCTTCGAACATTTAGCTTGTTACGCTCGTACTGCGTATTACATACGCACACCTCGCATACATGCTTCCCCCCTTACTCGTGGCAGTTAGGGACTTAGCCGTTGCTGGTGCGGGCAAAAAATAAATATGCGAAGGGGTGCGCCTTTTGGCGGCTTTGGATACTTGAAATTTCACTGAGCGAAGGCCTCTTGTGGGCTCCGAACGCGTCAATTCGGTGCGAAGCAAGGCTTCCGCATAACCAAGCTGAGCGAAGCATGCTTCGGCATGCAGGGATTTGGATGTCGTGCTTGAGCGAGGCTCTGAGACGCACTTAGATTTCAGCGAAGTATGATTTCGAGACGCTTAGGCGTATATTATATTAACACGCGAAGCAGGGCTTCGGAGCGTGCTTGGATAACGGAGCAAGGCTTCGGAGCTTGGTACTGTAATGAGAAGGATATTTGGTGTGGATTCACCGAACCTGTGATAATGTGAGCCACCTTCGACTCTGAGCCACCTTCGACTCTGGGTCACCTTCGACCCTGGGATGCTTCGGGTGCGGAGCCCGGAATCCCTGGACGCATTGGGCCAGTGGCCCGGAGTCCTTTCAGCCCACTGCTACGGGCCCGGAGGCAGTATGTAGCCTTCGGAGGGGTACTCCGGACTTTATACAGTGAAGCGAGGCTTCGAATTTTAAACAAGGCGAAGCAAGGCTTCGGGTTTTTGATAAGGCGAAGCAAGGCTTCGATTTTCCCAACAATATGGGGCAAAAGTTTGCTATAAAGGTGAAGCCGGGCTTCGAATTTCGAGGTGAAGCAGGGCTTCGAATATGTGCTAAAATGATTGCGACATGGCACATTGAAGTAGTACTTCGGACAGCAGACATACCTCGCGAGATGGCTGAAGGTTGGCCTCGTAGCCCCTGGGGCTTCGAGGACCTTCGACGCACAAAGCGGAGCCCCTTGCTGGAGGGCTTCGACGACCTTTGATGCACGAAGAGCAGCCCCTTGCTGGAGGGCGAGCTCCGATACACGAAGGGCAAGGGAAGGAGAAAAGTGGCCTTCGGACTGCACCCGAAGCCACTTGCCGAAGGGCCCGCGAAGCAGGAAGCTTCGAAGCTCCCCCCGCAAGCGTGCTTCAAACTGCAGGCAGTGGTAGAGAACTTAGCTTCTAGTACTAAGGTCCCCACGGACGGCGCAAACTGTTGGAACAATTGCATTAGTTCCAGCAGGTTTTTCTGTGGTGGAGTATGATGTGGAGAAGGAACCTCGATGGGTTCTCACAGAGAGAGAAAGGATTTTATACTGGTTCGGGCCTCCCCTAGGGGATAATAGCCCTACGTCCAGTTTGTGGTGGATTTGGCATGGTATGCCTTAGTGTGGAGAAGAGGACTACAGGGTCTCATGGTCCCCTGGCATGTGTCCCTGTTACAAGGGCTTGGCCCTGCTTTTATAGGCACGCAGGCCAAAGGAAAAGACTGGGATGCCCCCTATGAGCCCTAGGCTCATAGGGGCAGAGAGGGGAAAAGGAGCTAGCTACGGTACAAAAGTACTTTACAGCCTTACAGATGTGTCAGGCTATGCTAGGCTTTGACCAGCTAAACGACACGCCAAAGGTGGAGGCTAGGGGGAAGGCTTCGAAGTGCACCCTGGAGAGGGCTTCGAGGCATGCTCTAGACAAGGCTCCGAACGGGGGTCTCGGAGCCTTGACCTCGAACTGGCTTCCGAGCTGGGCTACTAGAGGGTGGCCTCCGAACTGAGGCTTCCGGGGGGCGGCCTCCGAACTGGGCTCCGGAGGGCGGCCTCCGGACTGGGCTCCGGAGTGCGGCCTCCGAACTGGGCTCCCGGAGGGCGGCCTCCGAACTGGGCTCCGGAGTGCGGCCTCCGAACTGGGCTCCCGAAGGGCGGCCTCCGGACCGGAGGTTTGGGAACAACTTCTTGTAGTGGAAACGGGCCTCAGACAGCGTTGGGCTCCAGGCCGGAGGCTGCCTGAGGCTGACGTCATTTGGCCCCTGTACAGGGAAATATATTCCCCCAACAGTTGCTTTCTCAAAAGTTCTAACGGCTATTTGAGGAGTAACGACACAAAAATAATGGCTCTTTGCGATGCACTACAATCATAACTGTTCATTTTCTTTCGGAACCATCATATGGAGGTTCAAGCTCGAAGCTTAGATTCGAGAGTATCTGCGAGCGTTTGGCTGCAAGTGATTTGTGCTCATGGAGGGAGGGCATTTGGACAAGTTTGAGTCTCATTGCTAGGATGGAGTTTTTCTTGGTTACGCTTTGTATTCTCGAGGCTTCCGTGTTTGGAACCTCAACTCCCAGCATCTTATCGAGATGTGTGAGGTTTATTTTGATGAGTCCATGCCTTCGCTTACTCCTTCTTTTGAGCTTTCTAGTGATGATGAGCTTGGAGAGTCTAACACTCCTGTTATTGATGAGGGTGGGCCTTCTCCACAGCCTGCAGACCCCACACCTTCTGAGACTTCGACTGAGGATGAGGGCGGACCTCTAATCACTACTTCCACTTCAATCAAGCCCCCTCATTCGAGTCCAGAGGTGTCAGCTGCTGACTCTGGTGAGGTGACATCTGATCACCTAGGATCCCGAGAAGTTCAGCGTGATCATCCCTCCGAGCTCATCATCGGTGATCTCACCACGAGATCTTTGTGTTCTCAGGCTGGTTCACTCACTGTGTTTGCTGAGTCTGCTTTTGTTGCCACCTTTGAGCCTAGAGATATTTCTCACGCTTTATCTGATGCTAATTTGATAAACGCCATGCAAGAAGAGCTTGAAAATTTTGTTCGCAATCGGGTTTGGTGTTTAAGAACAAGCAAGGTGAAGATGGGGTTGTGGTGTGCAACAAAGCTCGATTAGTTGCCCAGGGTTTTTGCCAGAAGGAAGGTATTGATTTTGAGGAGACTTTCACCCCTGTTACCCGTCTTGAGTCCATTCGCATACTTCTGGCATTCGCTGCATCGAAAGGTTTTAAGCTTTTTCAAATGGATGTTGTTCGGGGGAAATACTTTATCCCCAGGTCTTTTAAGATAAACAGGCAAAGACAATTCATCAGCATCAAAACAGAAGTTCCTCTCCAAGTTGATGAGGTTTCCGAGCCGAATGCTCCGACGCTGCAGTGGAAAATAACAAGACTTATGAGACGTCTGCCTTATCTATCCTCTCTGGATAGATTTTACTATTTTGGCCCTACTCGGGGTACCTAATAGTTTCCACTATGTCGGTTGTAATTTAAGGTTAAAAAGGTATTTTCCTTAGAGTTTTTACCTATAAATACCCCCCCTTCTCACCCTGTAATAGGCATCGAATATTCAGATATTAAATACACTACTTCGAACTACTTCAAGCTATTATCCAATTTGGAGGCTTCAGATAGTTCGCTTCACAAACTCATTGTTTGTTAGTTCTTAATCTTAGAGAACCTGTTAGTGTAATCGTTTACGCCAACAATTGGTGTCGTCCGTGGGGAACTTAGTTCTAAAAGCTAGTTCTCCGCTGCTGACTGTACTTCGAATAGCACTTATGGAGGGAGCTTTGGAGTCTCAGGATTCTGCGCACCCTTTGGTAAGGGCTTCGTAGTGCAGATCGAAGCCCTTTCCTCACCATCCCAAACCAGTCGAAGTCTTTGGTCTTTGGACCCTAACTTCATTAGCCATGCCTCCCAAGCGGAGTCTAGCCACAGATCCTCCCCTAAGGTCCCCTCAGACCAACGGTGCAGGACCCTTAGTCATTCCACCAACCCCCGAAGGGGTCCCCAGACCTCGAACACCCAGAGGTCCCCAAGCACCTCCCTCGGTGCTCCGAACTGATTACCTCAGTTCTCAAGACCCGGAGATCCCCCCAAGAGGAGATGAAGACCTTCCTGAGGATACGACTACCAAAGTAGCACGACTTCAGAAGGAAGTAACAAGGTGGAGGCAAGAGGGTAATGATCAACTTTGCTCTCAAGCCTTCACTCATGCTCCAGAGGTGCCCCAAGACGACGGTCCTGGTAACCATCCCGAAGCTCTTCAAGTCCCGGAGGAAGCCGAGAATGCTTCCTTTGATGATGAGTCTCTGTTGCATCTGGACCTGCAAAATGTGCCCTTCGACCCCAGGTTCAAGGCCTTGAAGCTGCACAAATACTCTGGTGGGTCTGACCTCGGAGAATTCTCTCGTTCATATGCCTTGGTGATAGAAGCCAGTGGAGGGGTGCGTAACACCATGGCGAAGTGTTTCCCCCTCGCACTAGAAGGCTCTCTGATGGTTCTGGTCTCTAAAGCCAGGATCGATCAAGTCATGGGAGCAGTTGAAGAGGAAGTTCATAAGTAACTTCCAGGGTATGTTTGTAGCCCCAATGTCGACCAGAAGTCTGTTCCAGGTGAAGCATCGAGCAAGGGAGATGCTTCGGGAGAATTTCACGTGCTTCGCCCACTCCAAGTCTTAGATCAAAGACTTGTCTACCTCTTCGGTAGTCGATGTCGCACGCGAAGGGGTGTTGAACCCATATCTCCTAAGCAAACTTCACTGGAATCCGATGTCATCTGTAGTATAGCTGATGGCATACTTCGAACAGTATGCCAACGCAGAGGAAGGCTGCGTCCAAAGAACCGCAACACCTGCACCAACCCTTCGAGAAGTGAAGACGGAGCATAAAGCCCCAACCTCTTTGCAAGCTCCCCTTGATAATCGCTTCAATGATCATAGGCGGGGAAAGAAACACTTCTGCTCTGAGGTGTTAAATATTGCACCCTCTGCCCCGAAGAGTCCTGTCAACTTTCAACAGGCGCATGGTTACAAGGCTGGTGCCTCAAAGCCCCAAGAGAGAGTGGCTAGCAGGCGCCAAAGCTTCTTCTATTGTGTCCATGGCGAGAATAGAAGCCATGACATGAAAGATTGCAAGTCCGTATCAACCCTTCAGGGTGAGTACCTAGGACGAAGCTCATGGTGAGGTACGTCGAACCGAGCCCCTCCAGTAGTGCGTTCGGAGCCTGTGCAAGCGGTGGCTCGAGCCAGCAACCCCAAAGCACCGATGCAGCTCCCGGTGGCCAACATTATGCCACCACCAAAGCAGGAAGATCCCCAAGATCGCGTCAAGCGAGTGGTCTTGCCCATCTCCGGAGGGGGGACCCTTAGTAACATTTCAAAAAGGCAGCGAAGAGAATATGTCTGCGAAGTAGGGCACATAGGGACCTCAAATTCAGCGACAGAAATGCCCGAGTGGTATCATGTACCTATTTCTTTTACTGCCAATGATGTCGCAGGGGTGAAATTCCCTCATGTTGACCCCCTTGTTATTTCAGCCGATATAGCGGGAGTTGAAGTCCGAATGATCCTGGTGGATGGCGGGAGCTCTATAGATATACTCTTCGTCTAGGCCTTTGACCAGATGTGCATTCCCTAGAGACACCTACTTCCGGCAGCTCGCCACTCCAAGGCTTCATATGTATATTCGGGGCGCAAGTAGGAAAATTGCTAGGGTACTTAGTTTTGAGTAGAGGAATCGAAGCTAGCCCGACGCACATAAGCGCATTGCAAAGAATGGATCCACCAGAAAATCTGGGTAGGTCCAAAAGCTGACAAGACGGCTCGCAGCCCTCAATAGATTCCTGGCCAGATCAACCGAACGAAGCCTTCCAACTTTAAAAGCTCTAAAGGGGTTTGAATGTTTGAAGTGGACGCCGGAGTGCCAGAAGAGCTTCGATGACATTAAATATTATCTTGGAAATCTGTCAACACTTACTGTGCCCCTCCCAGAATAAACTCTACTTTATCTTGCAGCAACGGGCTCCGTAGTAAGTGAAGTATTGGTCAGGGAAGTTGAACTTAAAGGCAAACTAGTGCAGAACCCAGTCTACTTCGTCTCAGAAGCTTTGTCTAGTGCAAAGACAAGATACTTCGAGCTCAAAAAATTTGCTTATGCTTTGGTAATGCCCACGCGAAAGCTAAGGCATTACTTCTTAGCACATAATCTTATCATTCCTACCTCGTATCCCCTTGGTGATATGCTTCGGAGCAAAGATTCTATGGGAAGGATCGGAAAATGGGCTGTCGAGCTAGCCCCTTTTGTTATTTCCTTCACAGCAAGAACAACCATCAAGTCCTAAGTCATAGCTGACTTCATGGCAGAGTGGACTCCATCCGCAGTCTGGGCTCTGGAAGAAACCTCTGATGGTCTGTGGACAATTTTTTTGATGGAGCCTATCAGGCATCTAGTGCCAGAGCTGGAGCTGTGATAATATCGTCATCAGGGAAGAAGGTCATGTATTCTGTGAGGCTCAACTTTATGACCACCAACAATATCAGAGAGTACGAAGGGATCCTTCTAGGCCTTCGAAAGGCAAAGACACTTGGAGCAGCAAGGATTATAATAAAAACAGATTCCCAAGTCATCGCAGGGCATATTGACAAAAGCTTTCAAGCCAGGAACCCGCATCTTGCAAGGTATTTAGAAGAAATCCGCAAGACCGAAGCAATGTTTAAAGGATTTTCTGTTCGAAGTATCCCTCGAGAAGATAATCAACTTGCAGACATTCTGTTGAAGGCTGCAGCCGTAGCATTGGACGTCCTGGAGGGCGCTTTCTACGAAGAACTTATCAAGCCTACAGTGCATCAATTACCCTCCACAGAAGTCCTTTGCATCCCAGTCACCGATTGGTGGACTCCGATAATGGACGTCTTGCAAAACAGCGCAGTCTTGTCAGAAGGTCCGGATTTCCGAAGGTTGCAAGCAAGGGCTCGAAATTATGAGCTTGTAAACAGAATATTGTACAAAGCCGGAGTTTTTTTCTCCCTTACTCCGGTGCATCTCACAACCCAAAGGCCAAGAGACACTTCAGAAGATTCATGAAGGATTATGTGGCAACCATCTAGCCCCCCATGCTCTAGCAGGAAAGACACTTCGACAGGGGCTCTATTGGCCAACAATTGTACGAGATGCAGAAGAATTAGTTCGAACCTGCTAAGGATGCCAGTGGATGAGTAGACGGAGCCACCGTCCACCAACACCTCTTCAAGTCATTGCCCTGGTATGGCCAATGGCGCGATGGGGAATGGATCTCATCGGCCCTTTTCTAATGCCAAGGGAGTTAACTGTGGATAATGGCACTCAGTTCGAAGCTGAACCCTTTAGAGAATTTTGCGAAGGACTGGACATCAAGTTATGCTTCGCAGCCATTCGCGACGCCCAATCCAACGGAGCCGTTGAGCGAGTCAATGGACATATTCTCTCCGGTTTGAATCGCAGGATTGTTGGGTTGGCTAAGGCGTTGTGGACCGAAGAGCTCCCTAAGATTCTATGGTCCATTCGGACCACTCAAGACAGGTCCACAGGCTTCACCCCATTTAGGATGCTATTCGGAGATGACGCCATGACTCCTACGGATCTCAAAGGTGGATCCCTCCGTGTAGTGGACCCTGGAAATGAAGATGAAAGAAATACTTCGCTGGACTTGTCAGAAGAAACAAGGCTTTGAGATGTCGCCAATTTGACAAAGTACCAAGACCAAACGAAGGCTTGGTATGACCCAAAGATAAAAGTGAACGAGCTTAAACCAGGTCATTTGATATTTGAAGTGTAATAGCTCTAGGGAAGCTAGGAAATAAATGGGAAGGACCATATATTATCCTACGCTTAGGGTGCCCCGGCTCGTTTAAACTAGCTAATTTAGGGGGGAAGAGTTGAAGCATGCATGGAATGCAGAGCACCTTAAATGTTATAATGCTTAGGGGCTCCTTGTAATCAATTGTAAAAGTACATTTCTAAATTAATTAAAGATGGAGGTTCGAATTATATTTACTCTTCAAATATTACTTACTCCTAGTGGACGCATCAGGAGAACGGAGATGCTTGCGGAGAAAAGCATCTTTCAAGTAGGCCAGAAAACGGCCTTCAAACCATTAGTTCAAGGATTCCGTAAAAGAGCCGAAGGTGGCCAACCTACGGATTCCAGGCTCCGGCTTGTTTGGATCCGTAGAAGAGTCTAAGGACTTTAAAAGAATAGATTTCTGGCCAACGGGTTCGAAGTATCTGTAAAAGAGCCAAAGGTGGCCAGCCTACGGATTCCAGTCTCCGGCTTGTTAGGATCCGTTGAAGAGTCTAAGGACTTTAAAAGAACAGATTTCCGGCCTACGGGTTCGAAGCATCTGTAAAAGAGCCAAAGGTGGTTAGCCTACGGATTCCAGGCTCTGGCTTGTTAGAATCCGTAGAAGAGTCTAAGGACTTGAAAAGAATAGATTTCTGGCCTACAGGTTTGATGTATCTGTAAAAGAGCAGAAGGTAGCCAGCCTACGTATTCTAGGCTCCCGCTTGTTAGGATCCATAGAAGAGTCTAAGGACTTTAAAATAACAGATTTCTAGCCTACGGGTTCGAAGTATCTGTAAAAGAGCCGAAGGTGGCCAGCCTATGGATTCCAGGCTTTGGCTTGTTAGGATCCATAGAAGAGTCTAAGGACTTTAAAAGAACAGATTTCTAGCCTTTGGGTTCGATGCATCTGTAAAAGAGTCGAAGGTGACCACGCAATAAGGTTTCAATGCTCTGGCTCGATGAAACACTTTTAAAGTCCTAAAGCGACTACTATTGGAGCCTACAAGTGTAAACTTAGCTCCAAAACTTATAAACATCATAATACGAACGTACAGTTTGAAGAACTCTACGAAAGAGTGAAGTTTGATTACCAAGTGTTATGCGAAGCATCTGATTTTTATTAATCATTGTGTCCAACGGACCCTATCGCAACGTGTACAGTCCCCACCCACATGGAGGGGCAAGAGAGTAAGGAACAAACAAGAGATGCTTCCAAAACAAATCATATAAATTGGATAATCATATTGTATTACATCAAGAGAAATTTTGGTCTAAGCCTAGATAAAAGTGGAGACCCCTCTGACCTCTAGATCTATTTCTAGGACCACTTTGCTCTTCGGAGCCTGGAGTCTTCAAAACATTCCTCTTGGTTCGAGTGCTTTTCTTCTTTGAAGCTCGCAATTTTTTCTGCTACTCGTGAAGTTCAAACCCAGGACAGAAGTCTTTTTGAGCTAGCCTCCGCAGGGTCTTCGGCTTGGTACTCCGAGTTAGACCAATGTACATATTCGGAGGACAAAGATGTCACATCCTTATCCTCTTATTTAATATAAGCTAAAACTTCATGATGGACTTAAGGTGCTATTTCCCCTTGATCTCCTCGAGGAATGGAGAAGCGTGAGCGTCGATAGGGCCTTAAGCCTTCGAGGACAGCCCACTACTGGTGGAGCCCTTTGTTAGGCTCCAGTACTTCGAAGTCGAGTTCCGAATTTCATAGAAAAACCTAAGAATAAACATCCAAACAAAGACTCCTTGTTTATAAACTTTTCATTCATTAATATAAGGGTCTTTACAAGATTTCTTGTACATGCTTAAGCACCCTATAAAGCTAAACCTGCAGGTCGGTTGCCGGAGCAGGCGAGGTTGGAGTCAACGAAGTCAGAAGCGGAGGCTTCGTCTGATCTTGCTTCTCCCGGCAAGCCTCGTCGATCCAAGCTTTGGCTGCAGCCTTGTGGTTCATTTTCCAGATTGCATAGAAAGCATCCCAAGCAAAGGCTACATCTAGAGAAGGACGCAACAAGTCTTCGTCGGTGAAGCCTGCAGGCGTTGAACCCCCTACTAGAGCAACAGAAATCCCAAGGGCTTCGATATAACGAAGGACTCCGATTCTAGCAACCTTCCTAGAGATCTCGCCGTAGTGAACCCTGGAGCCCATCATCAACTTCGTCGCCGCTTGGATCATCTTCAGCTTCCATTCAAGGGGCTCGCTCGCCGCAGCTAAAGACAAAGGGCACATCGTGCCAAAATACTATAGGGTACCCCGGAGGGTGTCCATGGTATGCTCCGCAATGGCGGCATGCTTTGTTTCTGCCGCCTCCAGCTCAGAAGCAGCAGCAGATACCTCGGCTATTCTTGATAGCAGAGTACTTTTCTAGGCCAGCGCTTATTTGAATGAGTCTTGGAGCTCCACAAGTGCACTGGAATCTGCTGCTGCTTGCCGGAGCTTCTCGACCTCTGTTCTAACAACCACACACTCGGCCTCCGTCTTTTGGACCGAAGCCTTTAGTGCATTTTTATTCTACTACTCGACCCGGAGTGCTTCATCAATGATAGCCCTGGCCCTCCGCTCCTCGAGGAGCTCCTCCTCCAGTTGTAGTGTTTTTCCCTCAGAGCTTTTGAGGCCGGACTGGAGGGTAGTAATCTTCCTTTTGAGCCGATTAGTTTCGAGCTCATTGAAAGTTGTTGCCGCTCTAGCAAGGACGAATTGCTGCAAAAAGCAAAGTAAGTACCAAGTAATTTCATTTATTAATTGAATACACTTGTTGTATGTTGCATACCCGGAGGGCAGCCCTTTTGAGGGCCAAATCAAGCTCCGGTGCTCTGGCTTCGCTCAAAACGGAGACCAATTCGGAGCTCGTGACCTCTTGGCCTTTGTCCGCCAAGGGTTCCAGAAGTGTCCAGAGCCCTGTCCGTTGCTCCAAGAATGGAGCCAACAGAGGAAGCTAGTACTGGGCACGATGATCATCTACCGTAGCCTCCTACTCCATGTTGCTCGCCGAAGGGTCATTGGAGGAGGGCGTCACCGTCAAGGCAGGGAGGGGCCGAAGCTCATCATACTCTTGCCCTTCCCTGGCACAAAAGTTGGAGACGGTACTTTGGCTGGAGTAGATCCTCCTTCAACCGTTTTCCCCTCGATCGGAATTACTTCGCCATAGATAGCTCCGGTCGTCGGAACCACTACATCAACCGAAGCCTCAACTCCAAGTGAAGCCGAAGCTCCATCGATGGTCAGAGCCATGCCGCTCCTCGACGCACCTACAAAAAATTAAGGTATTTAGTGAATATTTGTGTGTAATAATTATTGTAGGAATTTCAAAGGCAAAAGGTTCGAGGTATACCTTCGTCCATGCCTTAGGGGAGAATTGTGGGGTCCTCTAGGACTTCGTACATCCGGAGATATTCTTCGAGGACATCCCACAAAGTTTGCTCCGGTGCCGTTGCTATAGACGTCCTAATCTCTGGCACTATTACCCCGGCCATAGGTGAGTTAGAAATTGCTAACTCAAGTTCTGAGCCTCTGTGACAGGCTCGGAGGAATGTGCTATATCCGCTACCACAGCTTCCCAAAGGGGGTCTCTCGCTACCCCAAGGGACTCGTCCTCCCTATCCTCCAAAACATAGTTCTCGAGGGCCTTCCCCATCTGGACATTGGAGTCTTTTTCTTCTGAGCCCTCCGAAGAGGAGCTCTGAATGTCCAGAGAGGAAGGCAAAGACAATGGAGATGGTTGAGGAGGAGGCTTCATCGTCTTCTTCCCCTTCTTGACTGGGGTCTTGATGGCCTTCTTTGAGGGATCGACGGTGGCTTTTCTCTTCCGAGGGGCCACTCTGGTTGAGCCGAAGTCTGGTAGAGGGGGAAGCTCCATCCCCAGAGCACTCCACACCTTGTTGAAGCGCTCACAACTTCCCACCAGCTCCACCCTTCGCTGTTTCTCCACCACCATAGGGGCTCCGAGCACCCGTTCGGTGACCCTTGTGATCTGCTTTGGAGCTAGCGCCAAAGGAGCCGCTTAAAAGAGGTAGCATTCCATAAGTATGTTATCTATTTTCTAATGTGTTAATGCAGAAAATGTGAAGACTTAGCTAGGCTTCGAAGCTCCCCCTCCAAAGCGTTTTGAAATGCAATCGGCGAATCAGCTCCGAGAGGCGGGATACAGAGGGCAATGAATTTCTCCGCTAGATCCCGCATGCTCATACGGCTGGCTATTGAAGAAAGCAACCCAAGCCGCGTTGAAAGCAAGCTTGGGTTCGGAGTAACCTCAGCCTCCTTCCGATACTAGATTTCTTGAAGAGGCCCCAAGAGGCTGGAGACCTCTCTGATTTCGGCGTAGAACCACCGGAGGATCCAGTTGGTGTACCACCAGTCATTGATAGCCTTCACTGGGAAGTGCTACGCGTGCTCCTTCCGAAGTTGGCAGTTAACGCTTCCGAACGTCGTCAACACCTTGGTGTCTCTGGGTCCATCTTGTGGCTTCGGCAGGCAGGAGACTTTGTGAGTGGCGACGAAGACCTCTGATCTCCCTTCGCATCCTTCTGCCCGAAGGGCCCCTTCGAAGATGGCCAGTCTTGCTATGGCATTGGGGGACAACTGTGGAAAGGTAATATGGAACATGTCCAGTACCTCTGACAGGAAATTAATCACAGAAAGTCCCAGTCCGGCTTCAAAAAAAGCCTTGAAGACAACCACTTCCCAACTCCGCGGCTTCAGGGTTGACTATGTTCCCGGGACTCGAGTCCTCATTCTGGGGCCTAGCTTCCCGTTCACCGCCTCCTCGATGGAGTCTGCCATTCTCGTCGATTGTTCGAGGATGAAGCTCTGTGGCATTGGCTTCTTGGATGGTGGGCGGAGCTCCCGAGGATTCTTTGGCCAAGAACTCCCTAGAGCTCCCGCCATAGCCACCGCTGCTGATGCAGACCATGCCTCCCTCTGCACTAGGGTTCCCGCCGCGGCCGGCACAGTTGTGGTGGTCCTCACCATGGTTTGGTTGCTCAAAAGATTGGGGAAAATTAGGAGGTTGAAGAAAGGAAGATTAAGAAGCCAAGCTCTCTAAAAAATTTCGATGGGCTTCGGCCCCCCTTTTATAGCCTTTCTGCTAGTTACTGCGCTTCGAACATGCATTCACATTGTAGGTTCGACTTCTGTCACTGACAGGTGGGACTAGGAAGTAAAAAGATGTGAACCCATGGTATGTTTTGACCGTTACTTTTTCCAGGAGCCTAACGGCTACTTGAAGGGTAACGACTCAAAATTAACGGCTCTTCATGATGTTTCGCCTCCGTAACAGTTCATTTCCCTGTGAAGCGTTCACACAGGAGTCCTAGTTCGAAGCTTTCATCGTGTATACTTCGATGTCAAAGACACTTCAAATAGTTGTAATACCTTTAATTTTTATAAGTCCCTAGATATGAAAATATTTCTTGCGTATACTGCTCTCCTGCTACACAAGTTAAATTGGAGAAGTGTATTCGAGGGGCTATTGTTGGGGGGAAATACTTCATCCCCAGGGCTTTTAAGATCAACAGGCAAAGACAATTCATCAGCATCAAAACAGAAGTTCATCTCCAAGTTGATGAAGTTTCCGAGCCAAAGGGAACTTCGAAGCATCTGTTCGAAGGTATCCTCCGAAGGCTCCGACGCTACAGTGGAAAACAGCAAGATTGACGAGACATCTGCCTTATCTATCCTCTATGTCTAGATTTTACTATTTTAGCACTACCCGGGGTACTGAATAGTTTCCACTATGTCGGTTGTAATTTAGGGTTAAAAAGGTCTTTTCCTTAGAGTTTTTACCTATAAATACCCTCTTCTCAACCTGTAATAGGCATCGAATATTCAGATATTCAATACACTACTTCAAACTACTTCGAGCTATTATCCAATTCGGAGGCTTGAGATAGTTCGCTTCACAAACTCATTGTTTGTTAGTTCTTAATCTTAGAGAACCTATTAGCGTAATCTTTTACGCCAACATAAGTCAAGAGTGCTTTTCTGAACGGGTACATAGAGGAGGAGCTCTATGTTAGGCAGCCAGCTGGTTTTGTAAACCCTAAGTTTCCTCGACATGTTTTCAACTTCTAGAAAGCTTTATATGGTCTGAAGCAAGCCCCTAGGGCTTGGTATGATCGTTAAAGCAGTTTTTGTTGGGGAACGGTTTTGTGATGGGTTCTGTTGACAAAACTCTTTTCTTTCTTTGAGTTGGCTCAGATTTATGTGGATGACATTATTTTTGGTGGTTCTACTAATGAGCTTGTGTCCAAGTTTTCTGAGCACATGCACAATGAGTTCGAGATGAGCCTCATGGGTGAGCTCAAATACTTCTTAGGGCTCCAGATCAAGCAGACCAAGGATGCCATCTTCATCCACAAAAGCAAGTACACACGGGACATTCTGAAGAAGTCTGACTTCGGTGGAGAGCTGAAACCTCTGTTGACCCCCATGGGCACATTTGGGGGCCTGGACAAGGATGAAAGCGGCATCAAGGTCAACAAGAGAGAGTATCGAGGGATGATCGGATTGTTGATGTACCTGACAGCGATGAGACCGGACATTCAGTTCACCGTGGGTTTGTGCACGCGCTTCCAATCTTCACCATGCGCATCTCATCAGCAGGTTGTCAAGCGCATTTTTAAGTACCTTACCTATGCTCCTGATCTTAGTCTTTACAATTCAGCATCATCATCTCTTGAGTTATCTAGCTTTTCCGACACTAATTTTGGTGGCTGCCGGCTAGATCGCAAGTCGACTTCCAGTACTTGCCAGTTTCTGGGTTCTTAGCTTGTTTCTTCGTCTTCTCGAAAACAATCCGGAGTTGCGCTTTCTACCACAGAGGCTGAGTACATAGCTAATGCTAGCTATTGCTCATAGTTAGTTTGGATGATTTCCACTTTGAAAGATTTTAGGTTGTCTTTCCCTACTAGAGTACCTTTGTTTTGTGATAGCACCAGCGCGATTAGTGTAGGGAAAACCCCATGTCTTCATTCAAAAACCAAACACATCGATGTGCGCTTTCACTTTCTGAGGGATCAATATGAGAAAGGTGTCATTGACCTTGTTCATGATGATACCCATCATCAGTTGGCTGATATTCTTACCAAACGCCTAGATCAGTCTATGTTTGAGCGTTTGCGAGGGGATTTGAGAGTTGTGTATCCTTTTTAGTCTTTACTCTTTTATTGAGTCTTTTCGTGTGAATTCATATCCTGCATATTCATATATCACACTTTAAGCTTGCTTCTGTTATATACTTGACCTGCTGTTGGGGGGAAATATTTCATCCTTGAAAAGTCAAGGACATTTTCATGTCAACATGAGCAGAAGAAACAAAGTCAGGAACCTTGATCTCCGAAGACTCTAAAAGCAACAAGGCTCCGTACGTTCGGAGCTTTATACAGCAGAAACCTTCATCAAGGCTTCGATATTACGAAGTCTCCCGAAGCCCCTTCACCCAAAGAGGGGTCGCCAGCAAGGACAGAAGATTTATCTTCTCACTAATTAGATTAGCTTTTACTCTTTTACCCCTATGAAAAATACTAAATAGTGTCTTCTTAGTCGGTTGTAATTATGGGGTATAGAAGTCTTTTCCCATGTATTCAGTCTATAAATACCCCTCTTCACTTTGTAAAGGGCATCGAATACTCAGATATTCAATATACACTTCGAACTATCTCAGGCTATTACCCATCTTCAGAGGGTTGGATTAGTTTACTCAAACAAGCACTTCGTTTGTTCCACATTTAGTTTCTTAAACCTGTTAGCGTAATCGTTTACGCCAACAGTTGTCACTGTCCGTGGGGAACCTAGTACAAAAACTTTGTTCTCTACCAATCCCTTTCTAGAGCCATTCCTCCTAAGCGGAGCCTAGGCACTAGTCCCCTCTAGAGGTCTTCTCAGACCTCTAGGTTGAAATCTTCGAACACCGTCGAGGTTGGAGGACCTTCTGTGGTCCACCCACCTCTGACTCCCGAAAAAATACTCTTCTCGAACATATGAAGCCCCTCTCCGGACTCTGTATATGCTTCGAACCAACGGACACTCTCCTATGGCTTCGGTTGTGCTCCAAACTGACTTGTTCAGTTCTCAAGACCCGGAGGTCCCCTCTGGAAGAAGTGAAGATCGTAATGACGATGTGGTGACCTATATGGCCCATCTTTAGGCCGAAGTGATGAGGTGGAGGCAAGAAGTTGCTGATAGACTTTGTCCTCAAGCTACCCCCGTCATTCCGGAGGTGCCTCAAGATGATGACCTCACCATTTATCCTAAAGCATTTGAGATTATAAGAAGCACTGAGAATGCTTCTTTTGATGATGAATCTCTGTTACACCCTCACCAGCAGAAGGTGCGCTTCGACCCAAAGTTCAAAACTTCGAAGCTCTGTAAGTACTCCAAAAGGAAGATCTAGGAGAATTTTCCCGTTCATATGCTTTGGCAATCGAAGCTAGAGGAGGGGTTCGAGATACAAGGGCGAAGTGCTTCCCCCTTGCGCTCGAAGGAGTCGCTCACACGAAGTCTCAGATAAAGAGGTTGTTCACATCATCTATCGTCGATGCAGCACATGAAGGAGTTACGATGGCAGGCCTCCTCGACAAACTTCATCGGAACCATATATCTTCAATAGCACAACTGATGGCCTACTTTGAAGATTATGCTAGGTCCGAAGAAGGATGGCTTCGAAGAAATACTACTTCACTTCCATCGACTTTCCTCCAAGAAGTAAAGGTTGAGCCGAAGTCCCCAAATTATTCACAAGTCTCCTTCTTTGAGAATAACCGCAATAATAACCAAAGAGGGTAAAGACATCCTCGCTCCAAAGTCTTGAACATTGCTCCATCTTCATCGAAATTCACCCCCCAAGAATGCACAAGTTTCGGGAAGCAAGGTCAGCGGCTGGAGGCCGCCAGGGAAGCCCGCTGGCAAAGGCCAAGCCTTCTTCTACTGTGTCCACGACGAGAACCGAAGCCATGCTACCGATGCATGTAAATCTATACTAGCCTTGAGGAGCAAGTACCTTGAGAGGAGTTCGGGTCAAGGCACAACTGACTGAACCCCTCCTGAGGCACATTCGGAGCCGGTACAAACAGCCGGACGTCCCAAGACAGCCTTCGGTGGCCAGTGTTATGCCACCTACAAAGCAAGAAGATACACAGGAACGAGGCAAAAGAGTGGTTCTTCCCATCTCTGGAGGAGGTGTAGGACCGAAAGTAGCGACCAGAGGGGGGGTGAATGGGCGCCTAAAAAATTCTTGCTAAACTATAATCTAATCCCAACACCCAAGCGAACTTAACCAGACAATTAATATTAGCAAAGCAAGTTACTTAAATGACAGTTGTCTAGCCTAAAAATGATATTAAGGACAATATAAATAAAATACTGATGTAAATAAAAACACCTAGATAAAACTCAAAATATTAATATTTAAACCTAGAAATAAAATGCTAATTAAATAAATAAAACATGGATAAATAAAAAATAATTCGAAATTAACACGAAAATATTGCAGAAAAAAACTAGTATAAAAATATAACTGCGACTAATAAATTTATCTATTGTTTTTATATGAGCAGATTATACAGATAATAAGGTAACACCAGATAACTAATAAAATTTAACATATTAAAATAAAACGAAATTTCAAAATAGATTTTCAGCTAATTAATTAATGAATGATTATCTCTAAAAATTGATCTGCTAAAAAATAGTAGATTAGATTAATTACCATCCGTTGACGCAGCCGAGCGGAACTCTAGCCACGATGAATCAATGCTACCAGCCGATCTCGATTGCCGTGCCTCTTTTTTTTGCGCTAACGCCGTGGGAAGACACCGCCGTGGAGGCTTGGGCCATGCGCGTGCCGCCGTGGGGCCCGCCGGACACCGGTGCAAAAAGAAAGCTCCCGTGAAGACGCGTCATCGTGATGCTTGCAGCCTGACGCACGGAAATGCAGCCCGTAAAGCCAAGCTACAACAGCCTCGATCTACCTGCCAATGAATTAAAACAAAAATGTTGCAACTTGATAGTGCGTATGTGAAAGCACGACGGTGAAAGAACTGATTTCAGATCAAAGCGAGTAGCCGGAAAGAACCAATGTGGACTGTAGATTGATCTCGGGAAGAATAAAAATAACAGTCATCTATCCCCAGGGGGATATGGGCCTATTTATAGGCGACTCCTAATACATGAAAAGACTAATTTACCCTCAGGTAAAATAAACTGACTCTAAAATAAATTCCGAAAATTACTAAAATATTCTTAGAAAAATTAACTAACTCAAATAAAAATATTCTAAACTTAAAAACTAAATATTAATATCCTAAAAACGAATTAAACATAGATTGTCAGTTTTACGCCGAAACTGACAAAGCGTCAACCGTCTTCACACCGGTACCCGCATTGGGCCGACCCGACCCCGCAGCTTCCTCATCCCGGCAATCGCTCGCCGCCCGTGTACCTGAGTCAAACCCAGTCAACAGACCAGTGGATCATCTGCCGCTCCTAGCCATGTCCCGGATTGGGCCAGCCCGACTCCACGGCTCCTCTGCCCGGCCGTCGCTCACTGCCCGTGTACCTGAGTCACATGCGCGTCAGACTCGGCAGGTCTTCATCTCTCTATTCCTTTGACTTCCGTTGACAATCACTCATCATATCTGGAATATCAAAACCATATTCTTCAACATGGTTTCTCAGGAGGAACCTTGGGCAACATGTCAAAAAGGCAAAGTAGGGAATATGTTCGCTAAGTTGGGCATATTGGAACCTCTTCGTCGGCTGCTGAAATGCCCAAATGGTCCCATATGCCTATATCTCTTTCTTCAGCTGATGTAATGGGCATAAAATTTCCTCATACGGACCACCTTGTTATCACTGCTGATATTGCACGAACAGAAGTCCGAAGAGTACTGGTCGATAGCGGAAGCTCTGTAGATGTTATCTTTGTTCAAGCCTTTGACAAGCTTTGCATTCCGCAAAAACATCTCCTCCCAGCAGCTCAACTCTTTCAAGGCTTCGCAAGACATCCTCTCGATGCCCTCGGACAAATAGGCCTTGAGGTTGCCTTCGGAGTGGGGCTCCTAGCTATAACGGAGGAGGTCATCTTCCACATAGTTGATGCCCCTTATGCTTATAACATCATCTTCTAAAGAGGCATGTTAAATCAATTCAGAGCCGTTGCACATCATAATTATCTCTGTCTCAAGATGCCGGCTCAAGGAGGAGTGCTCACGGTTTTTGGTGAGCAAGCAATAGAAAGAAGGGCAGAATATGGCCATGGTCCACCTCTTGACCCTCAGCAGATAAATAATGTGCAAGACCATTCGGAGGATATTCCTGTTTTAGGTGAATTCTCCAAGATGTCTTCCCTAGGCCAAGCCCCGACGGATAAATCATAACAAAAATCATTACAAAGGACAACAAAAATTATCCTATCCAGTTTGGCAAAGCATTGCCTTTGGAAATTTCTACTTCATTAGAAGAAGTAGTTTGAGAAAATTTAGATGTTTTTGCTTGGTCCGATGAAGACATTCTTGGAGTTGACCGAAGTATCATTGAGCATAGTTTACTCATCAACCCAGGAGTTTGACCTGTTCACCAGGGGCTCCGCAAATTGTCAACGGAGAGGGCAAACCTTGCTAAAGCAGAAGTAGAAAAGTTATTGAAGGCTAGAATCATTAGAGAAGTGGCTCATACGGCGTGGTTAGCCAACCCAATCTTCGTTAAGAAGAAGGCCTCTTGCAAGTAGTATGAGTGTATTGACTTCACATCTTTGCATAAAGCATACCAACATGACCCCTACCCTATGCCCCACATTGATCAATTAGTCGACTCCACTACTGGCTCGGAACTCTTGAGCTTCCTCGACGCATATAGTAGATATCATCAAATATGGTTAAAACACGATGATGAAATCAAGACAAGTTTTGTAACTCCTTCGGGAGTCTTTTGCTCTGTAAGAATGCCCTTTGGCTTGAGAAATGCCGGGGCAACTTTTTCAAGATTAATTGCTAAAGCTCTAGGTCACCAAATAGGCTGTAATGTCGAAGCCTATATGGATGACATTGTAATAAAGAGTGCCCTAAAGCACCATCATAGCCTAGACTTAGTAGAAACTTTTGAGATCCTCCGAGCATGTGGAGTTCACCTCAATCTCGAAAAGTTCATTTTCGGAGCTCAAGCTAGAAAATTGTTAGGGTATTTAGTTTCGAGCAAGGGGATCGAAGCCAACCCAACACAGATAAGTGTGCTGCAAAGAATGACTCTGTCGAAAAATTTGAAGCAAGTTCAGAAGCTTGTCGGATACCTCGCAGCTCTTAGTAGATTCTTGGCAAGGCCCGTAGACTGAACCCTCCCAATATTGAAAGCTTTAAAGGGGTCAGAAGATTTTGCATGGACACCGAAGTGATAGAAGAGTTTTGATAATATTAAATATTATCTCGGCATCCTTGCAACACTCACTGTGCCCATCAAAGATGATACTCTTCTCCTATATCTTGCAGCTACAGGCTCTGCTGTTAGTGTAGTCCTGGTTCGCGAAATGGATTTCAATGGAAAGTTGGTACAAAATCCAGTATATTTTGTATCGGAGGACTTATCTGGAGAAAAAAACAGATACACCAAGTTGGAAAAATTCACTTATGCTCTAGTGATGGCTTCGAGAAAATTATGGCATTATTTTCTAGCACATAATGTAATTGTACCGACTTCTTATCCTCTAGGAGATATGTGTAGGACCAAAAGTAGCGACTAGAGGGGGGTGAATGGGCGCCTAAAAAATTCTTGCAAAACTATGACTTAATCCCAACACCCAAATGAACTTAACCAGACAAACAATATTAGCAAAGAAAATTACAGGAACTAAAGTTGTCTAGCCTAAAAATGATCGGTGTCTTAATTGAAATGATATTAAAGATAAACTAAATAAAAAACTGCAGTAAATAAAAACACCTAGATAAATCACGAGATATTTATATTTCAGTCTAGAAATAAAATACTAATCAAATGAATAAAACATGGATCATTAAAAATTAATTCGGAAATAAACCGAAAATATTGCAAGTAAAAACTAGAATGATAATATTACTGTGACTAATAATAACATTTTTTTTCTTTTTATATGAGCAGATTTAAACAAAAATATTTAACTAAATAATATGAGATAATTAATAAACAGATTAAATAATAATGTCTAGTAGATAAAAATTGTCTACGAAAATACTAACACGAATCTGCTGTTACTTCAAAAGAGATAACTATTGATTTAATTTAAACAGCTAAAAAATAGGAGATTGAATACTGACCCGGTTCATCTTCTCCGTTGCGCCATATGAATTTCCGCGGAAAAATAATAATGTCGGATATTTTTTTTCTACCCGTTGTTGCACGCCGATCGGAGAAAAACCATTGTGGTGGCCTGCCTCGGGGCTACCGTCGCCCGCTGCAGGTAGGCTGCTGCGCCTGGACGTCGCCTGCGCTGCGCAAGCAACCAGCTGAAAGGCTGCCGTTAGCCTGCGTGCCCCTTTTTCCTGCGCCGTGAGGCCCGCCTGGAAATGCCGAAAAGATGCCGCGTCACGTCGCCTTGCTACCTCAAAGAAACGTCGTGGAAGCAATCTGTGCCTGTTCAATTTGTGCGAAGCTTTTTGTTTTAATCTGTGGGACCCACTGCTTTTCCCTGCACACCACGTTGTTGGCCTGCAGCTTTCCGCCGTGACACACCTCAACGTGGGAAAAACATAGTTTCGCCAGCATGCGCTATAGGCCTTCCATCGCGCTGACCGAAGAAAAAACGTGGTGCCGAAAAACTGTAGCTAGCCGCATGCACCTCTGATTAGCCTAGCGGGCCCCACGCGCGTGAGCAGCGCCAAAGCAGTCGCGTGCAATGCTTCGCCGGGAAGAGCTGCCGAGGAAAAGGTTTCACAGAGAAGAACTATCACGCGTCGACGAAATTTGCAGATCGAAATATTTTCGGTGGAAAACGAACTGCGGTCGAATAGAGAAAAAAGTGGACTATAGATTGATCTTAGGAAAAACAGTCATCCTATCCCTAGGGGTGTAGGGTCCTATTTATTGGCGACTCCTAATACAGGAAAAAGACTAATTTACCCCTAGGGTAAATTACACTGACTCTAAAATAAATTCTGAAATTACTAACATACCCTTGGAAAAATCAACTAACACAAATAAAAATATTCTGGACTTAAAAACTAAATATTAATATCCTAAAAACAAAATAATCATAGGTTATCAGTTTTGCAATGAAACTGACAAAGTGTCCACCGTCTTCGCACCGGGTACCCGGATTGGGCCGACCCGACCCCGCAGCTTCCTCAGCCCGGCAATCGCTCGCCACCTGTGTACCTGAGTCAAACACGGTCAACAGACTAGTGGATCCTTTGCCGCTCCTAGCCCATGTACCCGGATTGGGCCAGCCCGACTCCATGGCTCCTCTGCTTGGCTGTCGCTCGCTGCCCGTGTACCTGAGTCACACGCAACTCAGACACGGTAGGTCTTCATGTCTCTTTCTTTGACTTCCGTTGACAATCACTCATCACATCTGGAGTATCAAACCCATGTTCTTCAACATGGTTTCTCAATCTCCCCCTTGATGAGTGCATTGTCAACACCCTCTTCAGCACTTCTTTAGAACCTGCAAAAACGTGTGGAAACAGGAAAACAAAAACAAAAGAAAATAAAAGGAAGAAAATAAAGGTTAACCCTAATGACCAAAAGCCAAACAAAATCAAGAAAACAGTCATTATGATTAACCAAAAATAAAGACTCGAAAACAAGTGTAATCTCAGAACTACCAACAAGGATAATAGAGTAAAGGCAAAAGATTGAAATACTCCCCCTGAAATAAATCCCAGAGAAAGCCAAAAAATGTCCCCAAAACTCCAAAATTTCTTCACCTTATTGACAATTGAACTCATCAAGTGAGACTAAATGCACTCTAAAGAGACATAGACACAAACTCCCCCTCAAATGCAGATCCCCTCAAAATATGCCATGAATTAAAATGGGGGTACAGGTGGAATTGTAAAAGCATGCTTCTTAGATATAATTAACTGCAATTACAACATCTAACAGGTATAGCAAACGATATACTGTCTAAGATACATGACATGATCAGTGCAATAGATGATATATAAAGAGAATCATTAGCACGCATTTTTCGATTTTTGTAAGACAAAAGCATCACCATACTTTCTAGTTGACAAGCAAAGTAAAGCATGAGAAATGTGTTATGAAAATGATAAAAAATTCAGAAAAATGGAAAATTTATGCATTTTTATGATTATTAGAAAAGATCTAGGTGGGTTTTCTTTGTCGCATTGCATTGTTCTGGACTGCTTACCATAGCACTTGGGTATGAACTAGGACAGTGTAATGTATGCCAAGACCAATGTCTTTAGCTTCTGATGGTCCAGTTCTGACCTAGGCTTGACTTGGTCGGTTAGCATAAGGTTTGACATGCAAATAACCCCTGACGGAAATGAAAAATAAAAAGAAAAAAGAAAAAGTCTAAAAAATTTAAAAAGATGACAAGTTTGCTGAAGCACTTTGATTTGGACAATTCTTATCTTGGTAGATATCAGTTAGCTTTTGCATCTCATGCTTTACCGGCGTGAGAACAAGAAGCGCGATAAGGCCTTATTCGCTGAGATGGAGAAGAGCTACTCCAAGCGGTCCACATCTTTTTAAATATTTTAGACTTTTTCTTTTTCCTTTTTATTTTTCATTTCTGTCAGGGGTTATTTGCATGTCAAACCTTATGCTAACCGACCAAGTCAAGCCTAGGCCAGAACTAGACCATCAGAAGCTGAAGACATTGGTCTTGGCATACATTACACCACCATCCTAGTTCATACCCAAGTGCTATGGTAAGCAGTCCAGAACAATGCAATGCGACAAAGAAAACCCACCTAGATCTTTTCTAATAATCATAAAAATGCATAAATTTTCCATTTTTCTAAATTTTTTATCATTTTCATAACACATTTCTCATATTTAAAGCATATAGATGTCCAAGTTGCATATCTGCATCTAAGTAAGGATCTAGCTACCACGCATGTAAAAGATAGCGAAAGCATTCAGCCTACACATGCTAGATACCAGAAGCAATGATGATCATTTTTCAATTTTAAAGCATAAAATCCATGCATATGATAAATATCAGATATATCATGTGAACTGAAACAGAACATGATCATCGACAGATAATCAAAAGCATATACTAGCTAGAGAAAGTAAAGCAGATTAATCATATAATAGAAGCAACCTCAAAATGTGATTGATGATTATGCATGATATGAACGCACATAAAAAGACTCACTAAATAATAAAGAAGAAAGAAAAACTGACTCAAAATATCCTAAAAAGGATACACAACTCCCAAATCCCCTCGCAAACGCTCAAAAGTAGACTGATCTAGGGGTTTGGTAAAAATATCAGCCAACTGCTGATGGGTATCAACATTAATAAGATCAATGACCCCTTTCTCATATTGATCCCTCAGAAAGTAAAAGCGCACATCAATATGTTTGGTTTTTGAATGAAGACATGGTTTTTTCCCCACACTAATTGCACTGGTGCTATCACAAAACAAAGGAACTCTCAAAGGAAAGAACAACCCAAAATCCCGCAAAGTAGAAATCATCCAAACTAACTGTGAGTAGCAGCTAGCAGTAGCTACATAGTCAGCCTCAGTAGTAGAAAGCGCAACTCCAGATTGTTTTTGAGAAGACCATGAAACAAGTGAAGAACCAAGAAGCTGGCAAGTACCGGAAGTCGACTTGCGATCCAGCCGATGCCCACCAAAATCAACGTCCGAAAAAACAAGCTAAATCAAGAGACGATGATGTAGAATAATAAAGACCTAAATCAGGAGCATAAGTAAGATACTTGAAAATACATTTCACAGCCTACCGGTGAGATGCGCGTGGCGAATACTGAAAATGCGAGCACACACACAACAAACTGAATGTCCAGTCTCGTCTCAGTCAAGTATAGAAGTGATCCGATCATCCCTCGATACTCTCTCTCATTTACCTTGACGCCGTTCTCGTCCTTGTCCAGACCTCCAGATGTACCCATCTATGGCTTCAGCTCTCCTCAAAAATCAAATTTGTTTAGCATGTCCCGTGTGTACTTACCCTGGTGAATGAAAATGTCATCCTTGGTCTACTTGATCTGGAGCCCTGAAAAATACTTGAGTTCTCCCATGAGACTCAACTCAAACTCGCTATGCATCTACTCAGAAAACTTGGAGACAAACTCATTAGTAGAAGAACCAAAAATAATATCGTCCACATAAATCTAAGCAACCAATAAGTCTGCGCCATCTCTAAGCAACAAAAGTGTTTTGTCCACAGAACCCATCACAAAACCTTTCTGCAACAAGAACTGCTTCAGGCGATCATACCAAGCCCTAGGGGCTTGCTTCAGACCGTATAAAGCCTTCTACAGCTTGAAAACATGTTGAGGGAACTTAGGGTTCTCAAAACCGAGGGGTTGCTTAACATAGACCTCCTCCTCTATATACCCGTTTAGAAACGCACTCTTGACATCCATTTGATAAAGCTTAAAACCTTTAGAAGCAGCAAAGGTCAAAACAATACGAATGGACTCAAGACAGGAAACAAGGCCGAAAGTCTCTTCAAAATCAATACCTTCTTTTTGGCAGAAACCCTGTGCCACTAATCGAGCTTTGTTGCGCATGTAGGACCGAAAGTAGCGACCAGAGGGGGTGAATGGGCGCCTAAAAAATTCTTTTGAATCAATGGCCTGCTCCCAACACCCAACGCACCTCAAAAGATTTAGCAGGAAACCTCAAGCAGATTATCAAAACCTAAAAGTATCTAGCCTATAAACGACCGGTGTCCTAAACAAAGAAACACCAACACACTGCTAATAGGCAGAATAGCAAGGCAATTAAAACATGGGCAGATCAAGGTTCACAAAAATAAATCATCACATCAATTAATCTGAGTGTATGCAAAAGGAGATGGAAGATTATTGTGCAAGGTTTGTCTCCTGTTGGAAACTTGACGAAGCATGTATAATGTGAAGCCTATAGATGATGAAGCCTGCTTCGAGGTATGCAGTGTCGAAGCCTGCTTTGAGGTAGATGTGCGAAGGTTGATGGAGTCTAGGGTTGTCGATCAAAGCCTACAACGTCGAAGCTTGGGGTGTGCCGAAGTCTGCTTTGAAGTCCTTTGTCGAAGGGTGTAGTGGACGTGTCGAAGGTTGAAGGAGTCGAGGCTAGTTCGGTGAAAAGTATAGCTAACTGCAAAGCATGCTTTGGTGCGAAGTGTGAGGCAACCGAAGCTTGCTTCAAAGAGCACACGTCGAAGCAGCGAAGCTTAACACAGTCAAAAGACAACTTTGAAACTTAGTAGAGAAAAAAATCGGAGTCTGCAATGCAACCTTTGAAGTTAGGTTAATCGAAGTATGACTACCGGAGTAGTGACCTTCAAAACATAGACTAACTTTGAATCAGAGTCCTCTAGTGCTCTCACACAATAAGCCGAAGCCTAGAAACACACTTCGAATCACAAACTCCGAACGCACAAACTAGGTGAGATCCACAACAACAGAAACGACAACAGGCAAAAACCTCTCAGTAACACACTCCGAGCGAAGCCAACCAGAGAGATTAACTTTGAAGCTATCTTCGAAACCTGTCGAAGTGTGCTTCGAAAGAATAGTCGAAGTATGTCAGAATAAAACATTCAAACAGTGCATACTTCGAAACAGGGTCCTCAACTTAAGTTTGGAGTTATTGATGGCAGCAAAGCCTATAGAGAAGACTGATCGAAGCCTACTTCACAGAACTGAAAGACATCGAACAAAGTACGGAACTCCGCCAGAAACTCTAAGAAACGTGCCAGACACTCCCTTCTCAATCAAAACGCCATGTCAGGAAAATACCAATAAAGAACTCACTGCAGCCTATGAACAGACTAGTCTGACACACAACAGCTAGACAAAGACTAGGTACTACTTGCTGCTACAGGAGCAAGCAAGGAGAACTAGTACTCTCGGAATCTCAGCACGGAAGTTGCCAGAGAAAAATACATGCACAGAGGCACAAAACGTGTAGGCACGCAAAAACGCTGAACAGGTAGAAACGTGTTCACCGAGTGACAAAGGCAGAGAGAATAAAATCCTTCAGACTTGTGAAGAACAGAAGAACTCATGACGGCGGCCCTCGCATGGAAGAAATGCGGGGTCATAGAATAGAATCCTGGCGGCGCACGCAGGGAACAGAGAGAAATGACCCAATCTCTTGAATTAGAAAAGTAATTTCTGAAAGGGTAACCTAACCCTATGGATTGGGGCTCTATTTATAGGCAACCCAATAACCTAGAATATTACACAAGACCCTTAGGGTGTTTTACGGATGCTAAAATAAAAGGAAAAGACCAAACTGCCCTAAGGATATTTTTACACACTCGACTGACTGACTGCGGTTGTCAGTTTTGCGCTGAAACTGACAAAGCGTCCACCGACTTTGCACCAGGTACCCGGATTGGGCCGGCCCAATTCCGTAGCTCTCTCAGCCCGGCAATCACTCGCCGCCCGTGTACCTGAGTCAATCCTGGTCAACATCCCAGTCGATCCTTTGCTGCTCCTAGCCCATGTACCCGAATTGGGCCAGCCCGACTTCACGGCATCTCTGCCCGACAGTCGCTCGCTGCCCGTGTACCTAAGTCACAAGCGGCCCATACACAACAGGTCTTCTCTCTTCATTAGTCCTCTTTTACTTCCATTGACAATGACTCATCACATCTGGAGCAATAAGGCCCACGCTCTTCAGCATGGCTCCTCAATCTCCCCCTTGATGAGTGCGTTGTCAACACTTCTCCTCTTTAGCTTTCGAGTACCTGCAAGCAACTGTGGAAACACGAAAACAAAACACAAGAAAACAGAAAAGAAAAAATAAGGTAAAAGTTTAACCCTAATGACCAAAAGCCGAACAAAAGCAAGAAACGGTCATTATGGTTAACCAAAGGTAAAAGCTCAAAACGAGTGCAATCTCAGAATCATCAACAAGGATATCAAAAGAGCAAAAGAGTAAGGACAAATGGGACAAAAACTCACCTTGAAACAAATCACAGAGAAAGCTAAAACTCCCCCTTAAACTCTTCTCCCAAAATTTCTCCCCCTTGTTGACAAGTGGACTCATCAAACGAGACTAAATGCACTCGAAAGAGACACAGACTCCCCCTGAAACATAACTTCCCTCAAAATATGCAAAGAATGCAAATAGGGAGCAGGTGGAGTGAAGAAAGCATGCTTCTCAGATATGATTGACTGCAATTACAACATCTAACAAGTATAGAAAAATATATACTGTCTAAGATACATGTCATGATCAGTGCAACAGATGATATCTAAAGAAAGTCATTTAGCACGCATTTTTTCAATTTTTGCAAAGTGCTTCAGCAAACTTGTCATCTTTTTAAATTTTTTAGACTTTTTCTTTTTCCTTTTTATTTTTCATTTCTTCTAGGGGTTATTTGCATGTCAAACCTTATGCTAACCGACCAAGTCAAGCCTAGGCCAGAACTGGACCATCGGAAGCTTAAGACATTGGTCTTGGCATACAATACACTGTCCTAGTTCATGCCAAAGTGCTATGGTAAGCAGTCCAGAAAAATGCAATGCGACAAAGCAAACCCACTTGGATCTTTTCAACTCAAGCATAAAAGGCATGGAATTTTCATTCATTTTTTATTTTTATCATTTTTATAGCACATTTTCCATGTTAAAGCATAAAGATGTCAAAGTTGCATATCTGCATCTATGTAAGGAACTAGCTACAAGGAATGTAACAGATAACAAAAGCACTCATCCTACGCATGCTAGTTACCAGAAGCAATGGTTATCATTTTTCAATTTTAAATCATAAAACCCATGCATATGACAGATATCAGACATATCAAGTGAACTGAAGCAAAGCATGATCATTGACAAGTAATCAAAAACATGTACCAGCTAGACTATGTAAAGCAGTTCAATCATATAACAGAAGCAGGCTCAAAAGTGTGATATGTGAATATGTATGATATGAACACACACAAAAAGACTCAAGAAAAGAGTAAAGAAGAAAGAAAAACTGACACAAAATATCCTAAAAAGATACACAACACCCAAATCCCCTCGTAAACGCTCAAAAGTAGACTGATCTAGGGGTTTGGTGAAAATGTCAGCCAACTAATGATGGGTATCAACATGAACAAGGTCAATGACACCTTTCTCATACTGATACCTCAAAAAGTGAAAGCGCACATCAATGTGTTTGGTTTTTGAATGGAGACAAGTGTTTTTTCCTACACTAATAGCACTGGTGCTGTCACAAAACAGAGGAACTATAGTAGGAAAGAACAACTCAAAATCTCGCAAAGTGGAAATCATCCAAACTAACTATGAGCAGCAGCTAGATACTCAACCTCAGTGGTCGAAAGAGCAACTCCAGATTGCTTTTGAGAAACCAAGGGTTGGTTTCGGTGCTTGTGATGAGTGATTGACAGGCTTTTACCCTCTGGTTCGAAGGGGTACCTCCTAAGGGGGTTCGGAGGTTGGATCTCCGAAGGTGTTCGGAGGCTGTATCACCGAAGGGTTCGGTGGTTTGGTTGCTGCAGCTGTTGCAGCGGAGTGTGCTTGTCGGAGGGGTCCGACAATACACAATGACTGGGTTTGTACCGAAGGTCTCGATGCTTTGGGCGGTACACCGGAGTGTGTGCCAGAGGTTGCTAACCCGGAGAGGTCTCCGGAGTACTGGATACACTTGTCTGCTTGTCTGTGGTGCGTAGGGACTTCGGAGGCGACAAACGGTTCGTAGCAGGTGAACCTGGGTAAAGCGGGAAGCTTGATGCCAGGGGAGCAGGGAGCTCCGTCACGGTGGCTGCGAAGGGGTCTGGGTCGGACCTCGGGTCGAGGCATGCCAGGAGAAGGCAGTAAGTGCGGAGTGTGGCTCCGAGACAAAGTCCTCGGAGGCGAGGCACTTCGAAGGTACTTCGGAGTTTGGTGGATCAAGTCCTCTACGGAGGCAAAGTGTTCGAAGTGTGCTCTGGAGGGAGACACTCGAAGGTACCCAACGAAGGTCTCAGAAGTTGAGGCGCATCTAAGGCATGATCCGGGTGAGGCTTGTCGAGGAGTTTGCTTGGGGAGAGGCACTGCGATGAAGGGCTCATGGAATGCTTCATGCGGAGGCCTTGGACGAAGGAGGGACTTTGAAGGGTGGTACTCCGAAGGTGGTGCTTCGGAGTGAGGAAGGCTTCGGAGCGAGGCTAGCTCTGGAGCGAGGTTGACTTGTGGTGCTTCGGCCATGCATGGCTTCGGTACACGGACTGACGGAGTTCGAGCTGGGAGTAGCTGCGAAGCCGTGGTGATCCACTCCGGAGGTGTTGGTGCGAAGGCCCAAGGGCTTTGACGGCTCCGGCTCAAAACCGTCACTGTATCGAAGGATGACTTCGGTGAAGCGAAGGCCATCTGGCTCAAGGCTTCTCACCGAAGCTACCGCACCCCTCGCGTGCGAAGGGGGGCTTCAGAAAGGTCAAAGGCTGCAAGTCTGACAGTGTCTGCTCTGCAAAAAGCTGGCGCTGTCCCCTCTGCAAAGCTGACAGAGAAGCCTCCAATAAAGTTGACTACCTTTTGTACCCCTCAGTTCTGTAGAGACAAAACCAATGTAAACCCTAGGGGTAAAGTAGTCAATTCATTTCGGTGAATAGTGGCAATAAATATGGGGGCCTGGTAGGTAACATTTAACACTTTTGAGCATTTACTGTTGAGCTCCTGTACCAGCCACCACTTCTCTGTATTCATCCAGAGTTCAATTTTTACTGTGTTCCTTGTTCAAGCGGCGAAGCCCTGCTTCTGCGTTGTCATTTTGCTTGAACTTGTTTCCATACCTTGCTAGTTTTAATGCACCGAAGTCTGTCTAGGCGAAGTGTGTTTTGTGCGAAGTGTGCTCTTCAGTGTGCATTCGCTCTGTGTAACAGGAGGCGAAACCTCGCTCCTTACTAGCGAAGCCCTGATCGAAGCCCGTGTTTTTATCGTGTCTAAGTCCCTTGCGAAGTCTGTTAGTGTGCGTTTAGACCTTCGTGTACGAAGCCTAGCACCAGTTGCTGCCAAGTACTTGGTCGAAGTCCACAAGAGGGTTGTCCACTCTTGCGAAGGGTGAAGTGCGAAGCCTGCTCGAAGCACCCTGTGTGCGGAGCCTGCACTGACTTAGCAGAGTAGATTTCGAGGGTTGTGAGTGGAGCGAAGTCTTCTTGGCTTCGAACTTTTGCTCCTGCGAAGACTGTGTTCGGTGTTGTCAAAGCACCTCCGAACCAGAACTTCGAAGGTAGTGTTCGAAGCCTGTTCCACAGAAGACAGAATTAAAACAGAAGGCTAGTTTTTAGTCAGAAATTTTAAAAGCTCCCATTCACCCCCCCTCTGGTCGCCGTTTTTGGTCCAACAATTGGTATCAGAGTAGGTTAAGATCACCAGTTGACCTTAACCGGTTTTGTGATCTTTTGGCGACATGGACAGAGCTAGTAAAATTCCTCTGTTCGATGGGACTGACTTTGCATACTGGAAGGTGCGCATGGAGGCTTACTTGTTAAGCCAAGGAAATGCAATTTGGGAGATTGTGGACTCACAATACTCCATCCCTGAGACTCGCACCTCTCAAACAGAGAAAGATCAGTCTAATGCCAACTCCAAGGCTAGGAATATACTGTTCATTGGTTTGAGCCGGAGTGAGTTTGATAGGGTGCAACACCTTAGGACTGCTAGGGAGATTTGGACAACACTCACTATTTTTCATGAGGGCTCTACACAGATCAAGGCCAGGCACCAAAGCACATACAATCAACAGTATCAGCTATTTGTGGAGGCACCTAGTGAATCTGTAAATGCCATGTTTTCTCGCTTTGATGCGATAGTGAGTAACTTGCGATCCAACGGGACGCTTGCTTACAATGATCATGATAGGGCTATCAAGCTTCTCTATGCTCTTGACCGTAGCATATGGGAAGTGAAGATATCCAGCATTGAGGAGTCTGCAGGTTATGACACATTGACCTGTGATGAGCTCTTTAGCAAGCTGAAGTCCACAAAGATTGCCAAGGCATCTCTTGCAGTGCACAGAAGCTCTTTGCCACAGCCATTGGCATTGGTTTCTAGCACTAGCCATGGCACCACTGCAGAACCAAGCACATCTGGCACTTGTGTCCTTGCAGATGGTTTTGCTTTGTCCTCCCTGGTCTCCGTCACTAAGGAGCAGGTGGACACTCTGGATGATGACGAGCTTGCTCTCATTGCCAGGAGGTTCACCCGTTTTTATCATGAGAGATAGGATCAGAGGAGAAGTGGTTTTAGTGGTTGCTTTGAGTGTGGCGACACCTCTCATATTAAGGCCAAATGTCCTAAACTCAAGAAGAGAGATGAGAGTGAGCGCCCTAAAGACCACAAAAAGGAGAGGAAGCCCTTTGTGAAGGGCAAGCGCGGCAAGGTGGCTAAGAGAGTAGCCAAAGCCACTTCCAGAGCATTTGTTGCTGCTCTCAGCGACATCGACACTTCCTCAACTGAGGAGTCGAGCTCTGAGGAGGAGGAGTCCCCAAGGAAGGAGGACAAGAAGGAAAAGAAGGGACGAGACTTCACCGGCCTTTGCTTCATGGCCGACAGCGATCACAGCGGCGATGAGCTTGACTCGTCTGAGGTACCTCTATAATCTGACCAGCTTCTAATTAAATTAGATGAGCTGAATGAAGTAGTTCTTGGTCAGGATAGGTTACTTGTGCAAGCCGCTAGAGATAGAAAAGAACTTAGACTTAGGCTAGAATCTGTTTCTACTGATTATGCCATGCTTAAGTCTAAAGTTAATGATGCTGAATGTGAATCTTGTACTGTAGTCATGGGTGAGCTTGCTCAGTTGCGTTCTGTACATGCTCAAACTCTGTCTGAGCTTGAGACTGCACAGAAGCAGCTTTTGGTGGTGGATTCTAGACCTCATGATGTTATTGATTGCATGAACTGTTCTTTATTACGCGAGAGCATTAATTTACGTGATAAACATGTTCATGATTTAGAGGCTAGATTGGAGAGGGTCGGTAGTTCTAAGGATGTGCAGCCTGTGTGTGACACTTGCATCACCCTTAAGGACCAGCTAGGCACTATTAGAGAGCGAGCTGAAAACCTTATGACTGAAAATGAGTACCTTCTTTCTGTGGTTAATAAATGCACAGAGGGAAAGGGTAGGATGGATTTGCTCTTGGCCAAGACCAAGTTGTGTGCTGACAGAGCAGGGGTAGCTCTAGGTTTGGGTTTTGAGAGGATTCCTTCGGACAGTAAGACCAAAACTGTTTTTACCTCTCCCACTACCTTAGAGAAAGAGAGAGCCCTGTTAGACACTCCATCAGCCAAAAAGCCTACCGGACCTCCAATGAAAACCACTCCTCCTGCCAAGAAAATCCCTCCCAAGAAAACCACTCAGCAGAAGCCCAAGGAGCCTGTGAGAGTTGCTCCTATGACCCATGAGAGTGCCCCTAGGAGAGTTTTCCATTGTTCCTACTGTCAGCGGGCGGGTCATTTGGTTGGGTTCTGTTTTCGTCGCATCAAGGATGAGCGACGCTCTCAGGCGATGAGTTACCAGGACATGCATTACCCATCTTTAGGTATGCATGAGTCTGAGTTCTACTCTCGTCCTGTTTTTGAGGCTCCTCGTGCTTCTCGGAGAGGTTTTGATCCTCGAGGTGTTCACCATATTCCATATGGTGGTAGACCCCGGGCGAGTAGCTTTGTACCTCGACAGAGTAGGAGACCTCGTCATGCTTTTCATTCTATGCATGTAGGTAGACCTCGCACTTTGCATCATTCTAATTATCCTGTGCGTAGATAGTCTACTTTTACTGCGCCTACAAATCGTGTCACTCAGTGCTGGATGCCTCGTCATTTTTTCACTCACCCCAGCACTGAGCGATCGAGATATTTTTATCATTTGTAGGCGACAGATCGAGGCTTGGAGGGCACGTGGATCATGGACTCCGGTTGTTCGCGCCATATGACCGGAGATGCAGCATGGTTCTCCAGCCTCACCACAACCAAGCAAAGGGAACATATCACCTTCGGAAACAATCGAAGGAGTAGAGTGAAAGGTAAAGGTGTGGTAAGAATTAACTCGAATTTCACTCTCAAAGATGTTGCATTGGTTGAGAACTTGGGATACAATTTGCTGTCTGTATCTCAGTTGCTTGATGAGGGCTTCGAAGTGCGATTTCATCGCGATACTTCGCAAGTACTCAATTCTGATGGCGTTGTAGTTTGTAAGATCTTTAGAGTTGGGAGAGTTTTTGGAGCTGATTTTTCTGAGTCATCTGGTTCTTCTCATTGTCTTGTTGCACATTCAACTTCTGAGCTTTGGAAGTGGCATAGGAGACTAGGGCACATGAGCTTTGAGTTGCTCGCTCGTCTGAGCGCCCTAGGTCTGATCCGAGGATTGCCCAAGTTCAAGTTTGAGAAGAATTTAGTTTGCGCTCCTTGTCGACATGGTAAAATGATTGCCGCTTCGCATTCGCCAGTCACCACAGTGATGACTGAACAGCCCGGAGAACTTCTCCACATGGACACTATAGGTCCTTCTCGGGTTAGTTCTTTAGGTGGCAAGTGGTATGTATTAGTCATTGTCGACGATTTCTCTCGCTACTCTTGGGTCCTCTTTCTTGCCAGCAAGGATGAAGTGTTTTCACACTTTCGGAGCTTGGCTTTGAGACTTTTCACTGAACTCCCTGGTGCATTGAAATTCATTCGAAGTGATAATGGCACTAAGTTCAAAAATAGTCTCTTTGTTGACTTTTGCATGGAGCATGGCATAGAACATCAATTCTCTGCTTCGCGAGTTCCTCAATAAAACGGTGTTGTTGAGAGGAAGAACCGTACTTTGGTTGAGATGGCTAGGACGATGCTTTATGAGCATAGGACTCCTAGAAAATTCTGGGCTGAGGCCATGAACACTGCATGTTACATCTCAAACCGTATATTCTTGCGCTCAATTTTAAATTTGACATCTTATGAGCTGCGTTTTGGGAGACAGCCCAAGGTTACTCATCTTCGAGTTTTTGGCTGTCGCTGCTTTATCCTAAAACGTGGTAATTTGGATAAATTTGAGTCGCGTTCTTCTGACGGGATCTTTTTGGGTTACACCACTCATGGTCATTCTTATCGTGTTTATAATTTGGAAGCTAACACTGTCATCGAGTCATGTGATGTGACTTTTGATGAATCAACCCCCTCTGTTAGTTCTGCATTTGAACAGGCAAATGAACACGACATGGAACAAACCATCTTCGAAGAATAAGATCCCGGAGAATTCGAGGATGAACCCTTGCTACCCTCAACATCGACCCCCGAAGCCGACCCCGCTTCGACCACTTCTGCACGAGGTCCCGAAGCAACTACCTCAACATCGGTCATCTTGGACCAATCCAACGCACAAGTTGAGGGGGAGACTACATCCCGCCGTGAGGCTCCACACCATGTTCAAAGGATGCATCCTCCCGAGCAGATCATTGGTGAGCTTGATCAAAGGGTAACACGTTCTCATGCTCATTTCATTGATTCCACTTTTGTTGCGTCTTTCGAGCCCTTAGATGTTAGTCATGCACTTTCTGATTCTAGTTGGATCAATGCCATGCATGAAGAGCTTGAAAATTTTGAGAGAAACCAAGTCTGGTCATTAGTTGATCCTCCACCAAATGTTCATTTCATTGGAACAAAATGGATTTTCAAAAACAAACAAGGGGAGGATGGGACCATAGTTAGAAACAAGGCTAGACTTGTAGCTCAGGGTTTTTCTCAACTAGAAGGGATTGATTTTACTAAAACTTTTGCACCTGTTGCTCGCCTGAGGCCATTAGGATTTTGCCTGCCTTTGCAACATCCCGGGGATTCAAACTCTATCAAATGGATGTCAAAAGTGCTTTTCTTAATGGCTTCATAGGTGAAGATGTTTATGTAAAACAACCCCCTGGTTTTGAAAACCCCAAGTACCCACATAAAGTCCTTAAACTTCATAAGGCTCTTTATGGACTCAAGCAGGCCCCTCGGGCATGGTATGACAGACTTAAGTCTTTTCTGCTTGAGCGGGGGTATTTGATGGGCTCTGTTGATAAAAGCCTGTTTACTCTCAAGCATGGCAAAGATTTCCTCCTAGTTCAGATTTATGTGGATGATATCATCTTTGGTGGCTCTTCTCATGCTTTGGTTGCCGAGTTTGCAGATACCATGAGCAGAGAATTTGAAATGTCCATGATGGGTGAACTCACCTTTTTCCTTGGATTGCAAATCAAACAAAGCAAACAAGGTACCTTCGTCCACCAGACGAAGTACACCAAGGACCTGCTCAAGAAGTTTGACATGGCAGATGCGAAGCCACTCGCCACTCCAATGGCTACATCTGTAGCATTGGATCCTAACGAAGATGGAGAAGCCGTAGATCAGAAGGAGTTCCGAAGCATGATCGGCTCCCTCCTCTACTTGACTACTACGAGGCCGGACATACACTTCGCAGTGTGTCTGTGCGCTCGTTTTCAGGCTTCACCGCGAGCTTCGCACCGCCAAGCGGTAAAACGCATACTGAGGTATCTCAAACATACCCTCGAATTTGGCATATGGTATTCAGCATCTTCATCTTTATGTCTTCAAGGTTATTCCGATGCGGATTTTGCTGGGTGTAGGATTGATAGGAAGAGTACCTCTGGTACTTGTCATTTTCTGGGTACTTCCTTGGTTTGCTGGTCTTCCCGCAAACAGTCTAGTGTTGCACAATTGACGGCTGAGGCCGAATATGTTGCTGCAGCTAGCTGTTGCTTTCAGATTTTGTGGATGGTTTCCACTTTGCGGGATTTCGGGTTAGATTATAAGAGTGTTCCACTTTTCTGTGATAACACTAGCGCTATTTGTATTGCAAACAACCCGGTTCAGCACTCCAGAACGAAACACATTGATGTGCGATATCATTTTCTCAGAGATCACAATCAGAAGGGTGATATTGAACTTCAATATATTGATACCCAACACCAGCTTGCCGACATTTTCACAAAACCCCTCGATGCTTCTCGATTTGCTTACTTGCGTGGGGAACTTGGTATTTGTCATCCTTACGGCATTTTGTGAGGGAGAGCTGATTTTGATTGTCTTGCATATGCTCACTGTGTGCGAAATTGCATTTACATCTTTTGCACTTGTATGCCTGATTTTAATTCATGTAATCATGACAGCTCAGCTCTATTTAATGTCTGGAACATTTTTGTGCATGATGTTTACCTTCAAAAATCAAAACCGCTCACTACTTAGTCTTGAAACTAGCTTGTTGAGGCAATGCTGCTTTACGCTATCTTTTATCTGCTTGATAGCAAGACACTTTTCCTTGGATGCTAAAAATTGCAACTTGAAAAATTATTCTACATTTTCATGGATATTCATAAAGTGCCAAACAATTTGTTCACTTAATCCCAAATTCCAACATCCATGATTTGCATGCTTTAAATGAAAAGACCCAGGTGAGTTTGTTTGTCGCACTACTCTATTCTAGACTGCTTACCATTGCACATTGGTTTGAACTGGGATAGAATAGTGTATGCCAAAATCACCGCCTTAAGCTTCAGATGGCTTTCATACCTAGGCTTGGGTTGATTGGACAGTATAAGGTGGACAATCAAATAACCCCTGGCATTATAAAAAGAACGACAAAATTCATTGATTATCAAGTTTGCTGTTAATGCTCCACTTGAACTGGACTTGTCTGTCTAGAGTAGAACTTGCTAGCTTTGCGCAGTCCTTGCTTTCACCTATCTAGTTCCCGTGATTGAGTGGTGATGCTTTTATTACAAAATGACAAAATCACATGCCATCATCTTGTTTCAAAGAATGTTAGATTGAGCTGAGCACATGATAATTGGTATTAATGTTGGCATATTTTTGCTTTATATGTCTTTGCAATTCTGCTCATTTCGAAGCTTTGCATCTTTTGAATGCTCCTTGATGCTTGCATTGCCAAAGGGGGAGAAATTGTTGAGTTCTCTGCTGCAAGAGGGATTACTTAACTCAAGGGGAGTTTTTATCTTGAATTGCCGAAGGGGCTTTTACTCTTTTACAAAGGGGGAGGAAAATTCTTTTATCAAGTGACATGATTTGGCTCGTTTCTGAGTTTTTATGGTCACTTTATGTGCTGACATTTTTTTGTTCAAATTTTTTGGAACTTGAAGTTTGGTTGTCAATGCACTCATCAAGGGGGAGATTGAGAAACCAAGGCTTAGTTTCGGTGCTTGTGATGAGTGATTGACAGGATTTTACCCTCTGGTTCGAAGGGGTACCTCCTAAGGGGGTTCGGAGGTTGGATCTCCAAAGGTGTTCGGAGGCTGTATCACCGAAGGGTTCGGTGATTTGGTTGCTGCAGCTGTTGCAGCGGAGTGTGCTTGTCGGAGGGGTCCAACAGTACACAATGACTGGGTTTGTACCGAAGGTCTCGGTACTTTGGGCGGTACACCGGAGTGTGTGTCAGAGGTTGCTAACCCGGAGAGGTCTCCGGAGTACTGGATACACTTGTCTGCTTGTCTGTGGTGCGCAGGGACTTCGGAGGCGACAGACGGTTCGTAGCAGGTGAACCTGGGTCAAGCGAGAAGCTTGATGCCAGGGGAGCAGGGAGCTCCGTCACGGTGGCTGCGAAGGGGTCTAGGTCGGACCTCAGGTCGAGGCATGCCAGGAGAAGGCAGTAAGTGTGGAGTGTGGCTCTGAGTGAAGGTACTCCGAGACAATGTCCTCGGAGGCGAGACACTTCGAAGGTACTTCGGTGTTTGGTGGATCAAGTCCTCTGCGGAGGCAAAGTGTTCCAAGTGTGCTCCGGAGGGAGACACTCGAAGGTACCCAACGAAGGTCTCAGAAGTCGAGGTGCATCGAAGGCATGATCCGGGTGAGGCTTGTCGAGGAGTGTGCTCGGGGATAGGCACTGCGACGAAGGGCTCATGGAATGCTTCATGCGGAGGCCTTGGACGAAGGAGGGACTTCGAAGGGTGGTACTCCGAAGGTGGGGCTTCGGAGTGAGGAAGGCATCAGAGCGAGGCTAGCTCTGGAGCGAGGTTGACTTGTGGTGCTTCGGCCATGCATGGCTTCGGTACACGGACTGACGGAGTTCGAGCTGGGATTAGCTGCGAAGCTGTGGTGATCCACTCCGGAGGTGTTGGTGCAAAGGCCCAAGGGCTTTGACGGCTTCGGCTCAAAACCGTCACTGTATCGAAGGATGACTTCGGTGAAGCGAAGGCCATCTGGCTCAAGGCTTCTCACCGAAGCTATCGCACCCCTCGCGTGCGAAGGGGGGCTTCAGAAAGGTCAAAGGCTGCAAGTCTGACAGTGTCTGCTCTGCAAAAAGCTGGCGCTGTCCCCTCTGCAAAGCTGACAGAGAAGCCTCCAATAAAGTTGACTACCTTTTGTACCCCTCAGTTCTGTAGAGACAAAACCAATGTAAACCCTAGGGGTAAAGTAGTCAATTCCTTTGGGTGAATAGTGGCTATAAATATGGGGGCCTGGTAGGTAACATTTAACACTTTGAGCATTTACTGTTGAGCTCCTGTACCAGCCACCACTTCTCTGTATTCATCCAGAGTTCAATTTTTACTGTGTTCCTTGTTCAAGCGGCGAAGCCCTGCTTCTGTGTTGTCGTTCTGCTTGAACTTGTTTGCAACCTCGCTAGTTTTAGTGCACCGAAGCCTGTCTAGGCGAAGTGTGTTTTGTGCGAAGTGTGCTCTTCAGTGTGCATTCGCTCTGTGTAACAGGAGGCGAAACCTCGCTGCTTACTAGCGAAGCCCTGATCGAAGCTCGTGTTTTTATCGTGTCTAAGTCCCTTGCGAAGTCTGTTAGTGTGCGTTTAGACCTTCGTGTATGAAGCCCAGCACTAGTTGCTGCTGCCAAGTACTTGGTCGTAGTCCACAAGAGGGTTGTCCACTCTTGCGAAGGGTGAAGTGCGAAGCCTGCTCGAAGCACCTTGTGTGCGGAGCCTGCACTGACTTAGCAGAGTAGATTTTTGAGGGCTGTGAGTGGAGCGAAGTCTTCTTGGCTTCGAACTTTTGCTCCTGCGAAACCTGTGTTCGGAGTTGTCAAAGCACCTCCGAACCAGAACTTCGAAGGTAGTGTTCGAAGCCTGTTCCGCAGAAGACAGAATTAAAACAGAAGGCTAGTTTTTAGTCGGAAATTTTGAAAGCTCCCATTCACCCCCCCTCTGGTCGCCATTTTCGGTCCAACAGCTTTCGAGAAGACCAAGAAACAAGAGACAAACCAAGAAACTAGCAAGTACCGGAAGTAGACTTGCGATCCAACCGGCACCCACCAAAGTCAGCGTCCGAAAAGCTAGATAAATTATGTGATGATGATGCTAAGTAATAAAGACCAAGATCAGGCACATAGGTGAGATACCTAAAAATGCGCTTGACAGCCTGCCGATGAGGCGTGAGTGGTGAAGACTGGAAGAGCGCGCACAGTCCCACGATGAACTGTATGTATGGCCTCATCGCCGTCAAGTACTGCAGCGAACCTATCATCCCTCAAAACTCTCTCTCGTTGACCTTGACGCCGCTCTCATCCTTGTCCAGGCCACTAGATGTGCCCATTAGGGTCATCTGAGGCTTCAGCTCTCCACCAAAGTCAAACTTCTTCAACATATCTCTAGTGTACTTACCCTGGTGGATGAAGGTGCCATCCTTGGTCTGCTTGATCTGGATCCCTAAGAAATACTTGAGCTCACCCATGAGGCTCATCTCAAACTCGCTATGCATCTGTTCAGAAAACTTGGACACAAGATCATTAGTAGTACCGCCAAAGATAATATCATCCACGTAAATCTGAGCGACTAAGAAATCTGAAGCATCTCTGAGCAAGAAATGAGTTTTATCCACAGAACCCATAACAAAGCCCTTCCCCAACAAAAACAGCTTCAACCGGTCATACCAAGCCCTAGGGGCTTGCTTCAACCCGTATAAAGCTTTTTGCAACTTAAAAATATGTCGAGGAAACTTGGGGTTCTCAAAACCGGGGGGCTGCCTATCATACACTTCCTCCTCTATATACTCGTTCATAAAAGCACTCTTGACATCCATTTGAAAAAGCTTAAAACCCTTTGAAGCGGCAAAAGCTAAGAGAATACGAATTGACTCAAGATGGGCAACAAGGGCAAAAGTTTCTTCAAAATCAATACCTTCCTTCTGGCAAAAACCCTAGGGCAACTAGTTGAGCTTTGTTGCGCACCACAACCCCATCTTAACCTTGCTTGTTGAGCTTTGCCCTCAGCGCCTGTCATGCTGGCTATCGAAGTTTGGTCCTTGTGAAGGTGTCAAAGTCTTTACCTCGAGCTTGACTTCCTGAATAATTGGTGAAGATGAAGTTGTTCTTCGAAGCCATCCTTCCTCCGACCTAGCATATTCTTCAAAATAAGCCATCATATGTGCTACAGAGGATATCTGCTTCCGGTGGAGCTTGTTGAGGAGGCCTGCATGAGTGACTCCTTCTCGAGCTACATCGACGATGGATGATGCAGATAGTCCTCTTATCTGCGACTTCGTATGAGCGAAGCAAAAGAACTGCCTCAAAGTTTCTCCAGGTTGTTGCTTCACCTGAAAGAGACTTCCCGTAGACATAGGGGGCACAAAAGTACCCTAGAAGTTACTTATAAATTTTTTTCTTAACTGCTCCCAGGTTTTAATTGATCCAGTTTTCAAAGACCAGAGCCAACACAAAGCAACTCCTTCGAGCGCAAGGGGGAATCACTTAGCCATTGTATCTCAAACCCCTCCACTAGCTTCGATCGCTAAAGCATACGAATGAGAGAATTCCACTAGATCTTCTTCCCCGAAGTACTTACAGAGTTTCGAAGTTTTAAACTTGGGGTCGAAGTGCACCTTTTGTAAATCGGGGTGCAGCGGAGACTCGCTATCAAAGGAAGCATTCTCTGGGGCTTTGGGATAAAGAAGAGAGTCGTCTTCTTGAGGCACCTCCGGGATGACAGGGATAGCTTGGGGGCGAAGCCTATCAGCAGCTTCTTGCCTCCACCTTGCCACTTCGGCTTGAAGACTAGCCATATGAGTTGCCATGTCGTCAAGGCTATCTTCATTTCTTCCGGAAGAAGCTTCCGGGTCTTGAGAACTGAACTGGTCAGTTCGGAGTATAGTCAGAGCTGCAGAAGAAACTCCGCCAGTTCGAAGCATAGACGGAGTCCCTGGAGGGACTTCGTATGTTCGAGGAAGAATATTCCCTTTGAGGGTCTGAGGTGGGGGAACTACAGAAGGTCCTCCGACCTCAACTGTAGTCGAAGATCTCACTCCGGGGGTCCGAGGGGACCTCCGAAGGGGACTACCACATGAACTCCATTTAGGAGGCATGGTTATAGAAAATTGGTAGAGAACGAAGTTTTCGCACTAGGTTCCCCACGGATGGCGCCAACTGTTGGCGTAAAAGATTACGCTAACAGGTTCTCTAAGATTAAGAACTAACAAACAATGAGTTTGTGAAGCGAACTATCTCAAGCCTCCGAATAGGATAATAGCTCGAAGTAATTCGAAGTTGTGTATTGAATATCAGAGTATTCAATGCCTTATTACAGGGTGAGAACAGGGGTATTTATAGGTAAAAACATTAAGGAAAAGACCTTTTTACCCCTCAGTTACAACCAACATAGTGGAAACTATTTCGGTATCCCTAATAGGGATAAAATGGTAAAAGACTAATCTAATTAGAAAGAAGATAAGTCTTCTATCCTCGTTGGCAGCTATACGCTCCGAAGATTGAACCTTCGAAGTGTAACTTCGAACAGGAGTCTGGACAGATTCTCCGAGCTTGATCATATGCCAGGCCAGAGTCAAGTCTTGGACTTCGGTCTAGTAAATTGTCTTTATCTTATAACCTTGAAGATCATGTGCATGGAGTATTTTCCCCCAACAAGCATATTAATGAACTCAAGGCTAGATTGGAGAGTGCTGAGTGTTATAAGGATGTGCAGCCGGCGTGTCCCACCTACATCACCCTTAAGGACCAACACAGCTTTGCTAGAGAGCAAGTCAAAAAATTGAAATCTGAGAATGATTACCTTCTCTCCGTGGTGGAAAAATGCACTAAAGCAAAGGGCAGGATGGATTTGCTTTTGGCTAAAACCAAAATGTGTGCTGACAGGGTAGGGTTAGCTCTCGGGTTGGGCTATGAGAGAACCACTCCAAACACTTTGAGCGAAATTGTGTTCACTCCTTCCACTACCCTTAATAAAGAGAGAGCCCAGTTAGACACCGATCAAAAAGCCAAGAATCTTACTCAACCTACAAAGAAAGCTCTTCGTTCATCAGATGAACCTCCTTAGCAAAAACCCAAGAAGACTATGAGATTTGTGCCTGAGACCCATGCTCACACACCTAAGAGAGTTTAACACTGTTCTTATTGTCATCGAGTGGGTCATTTGGTTGGGTGTTGCTTTCATCGTATCAAGGATGTGAGACGATCTTTTGCTATGAGCTTTCAGGACATGCATTACCCATATTTAGGTATGCATGAGTCTTCTTTTTGCCCTTATCCTGATTTTGAGGCTCCGCATGGTTTTATGAGTGATTTTGCCCCTCGTGGTGTACACCATGCTTCATATGGTGCTAGACCAAGTGTAAGAGGCTTTGATGCTCGATAGGTTGGGATACCTCGTCGTTTTCTAGGTTCGCGCTTTGTAGGTAGACCACACACTTTTTATCATGGTTCTTATCCTATGCATGATCAGTCTACTACTTTGCCTGGTTCTTGAGTTTTGCGATGCTGGATTCTAAAACAGTTTTTAACTCACCCTCTCACTGAGCATTCGAGAGCTTCTAACATGTTTTGAGTGGGGGTTGTGTAGCATTGCATGAGCTTTTGTCATATGATTAATTGCTTTTACAAGTACATGCTTTGATATGCCTTTGTTGTATTGTCTTTAATATTGTTGACTATACTTGGCATGTTTACTTCTAATAATTGTCATGGGCATGGATTTTATTTGTGAAAATATGAAAACGATCACTGCTTAGTCTAGAAACTAGCATGAATGGGTTGAGTGCTTTTGCTATCTTTTACACACCTGATAGCTAGGTCCTTTTTACTTGGATGCTAATACACAACTTGATTTCATCAAAAATGAATGAAAATGAAAATGACTGAAAATGAAAATGAAAAATGAATGAAAATAAAAATGAAAATGAATGTCATTCATGCTATTGTGTGCTAAAATTGAAAAGATCCAGGTGGGTTTGCTTTATCGCACTACTTTGTTCCGGACAGCTTACCATAGCACTTTGGTATGAACCAGGACATTGAAGTGTATACCGAGATCAATATTTTAAGCTTCCGATGGTCTTTTGCTTGACCTAGGCTTGACTTGGTCGGTTAGCATAAGGTTTATATGCAAATAACCCCTGTCACTAAAATGAAAAGTTAATATTCATTGCATATCATATTTGTTGAAGCTCCTTGATGTGGGATATGCTTATCTGGTTAGTATTTGGATAGTTTTTGCATCTCATGCCTTGACATGTCAAGTATGCTAGTCTGAGTGGTGATGCTTTTATTTGCTAAAATCTAAAAATTCTTGCTCATGCCTTTTGTTTAGATGTTATTCACCTGAGCTAGTCATACAATACTTTTAGACAATAGCCAAAGCAAATACGTGTTTGTACTATAATTGCAGTTGTTCATGTTTTAGAAGCTCACATCTCTGCTTTACCCTCATTCCCCTCTTTGCATCTTTTTATATCCTTGATGCTTGCATTGTCAAAGGGGGAGAAATGGTCTACATGATGCTTTTGGAGGCTTTTGGATGATTGCTTGATTAAAGGGGAGTAATTGGCTTTCATGGTGCATTGAGATGCTTTTGGGCTTTCATGTTGCATTGAGATGCTTTTGGTGCTTGTGCCTTGCTTTGCCTAAGGTTTTTTCCCAAGAGGGAGATATTTTACCAAGTGCCATGTTTTGCTCTTTTATGAGTTTTTATGGTCACGATCCTTTTGGACGCTTTTGGAGGCTTTTGGATGATTGCTTGATTAAGGAGGAGTAATTGGCTTTCATGTTGCATTGAGATGCTTTTGGGCTTTCATGTTGCATTGAGATGCTTTTGATGCTTGTGCCTTGCTTTGCATAAGGTTTTTACACAAGAGGGAGATATTTTACCAAGTGACATATTTTGCTCTTTTATGAGTTTTTATGGTCACTTGTGTGCTTAACTTGAATTCTTCATCATGTTGTTGCTTGGGACCGTGTTGGCCCATAGTCTGAGTCGTGTGCGCCTCCTACAGGCTACCCACGCCTCATATACTCATGATAGCCATCATTAGGGTTTAGGTTTTGCTTTGTTTGCATCTACACTCATGTGTTTAGATCCCGCTCTTGCACCGGACCGATTGGCTGCTGCAACGGCATTTGTTAAACCTCACTTCATCATAGTTCATCTGTGATTTGGCATTTGACTTGTGTTCTTCCTTTTCTTGCTTGTGTTCTTGGATTCGCTTACAGGAACCATCCTTCGTGGCGAGGTCAATCGCGCCCTGCGTGGTTGATAACCAATGGAGACGGTGGTGTAGCGATTGTAAGGTTTTGATCCGTCGGACCAGAGCCTTGGATCGTCAACGTCGAGATTCTCCACCAATCCAAGTTATCCTTACCTAGCGGAAGATTGGGACCAATCCACCTATTAGTTGGTATCAGAGCATCAGGTTTCCCGTTAGGTAATCTCTATCTTCTTTTATTTTTACCTAGAGTCTAGAAAACCCTCACAAAAAAATCCCCACCGAGAACCCCTTTGTGCCTTGCGATTTTAATTTCAGTTTTTAGCTTTGTTGAGTTTGTGTTCTTGGTCGAGTCTTTTTGTTGGTTTAGTCATCCCTTTGTGTCGTTTGAGTAGTAGTTGATCTTGTGTCTCAAAAAAAATTTACCCCACCCTAAACCCCCCTCCATAACACAACCCTAGTCGGTTTCCACTTTGTTTCCTACTCGGTTTTCCACATCGAGCCCTTGTTAACTTCCATCTAGAGTTCCACTGGTCTCCATCTTGCCATTGTTCACATCCTTGCTTCCGCAGAGTCCCCCTGAGATCACACTTTGGAGTCCTAGTTGCAATCCAATCCGTTCCTACCTCTAAACGGTGAGTTGGGTTTTCACATATCCCACTACTACAAAGCAATAATGTAGCGGCGGGCAAAACCGACCTATAGTGACGGGCATCCAGTCCGCCACTGCTCTAACACCACTGCTATCAATAGTTAGCAGTGGCGGTCAGCGCGCCTGCCACCGCTGTGTCAACAGTAGTGGTGGGCACGCTGACCTCATCTGCCCACTAATACTAATGATGACAGCAGTGGCGGGCAGATGAGGTCAGCGTGCCCGCCACCACTGTGTCAACAGCAGTAACAGGCGTGCTGACCTCATCTGCCCGCCACTACTGTGTGTAACCCATAACACAGAATGTTGTGAACCATAATTCACAGTCCCACAAACAAAAACATAGAAATTATATGCTTCACACAGCCATCCACATACACAGCAGCAAAACATCCACATACACATCCACAACAGCATCACATCAACACAACAACCATCCATCTCATCAATTTACAAATTTACAAAGTTTACATTATATGCTTCACACAGCCATCTACATACACAGCAACAACAACAACAACACATCTCATCAATTTACAAATTTACATTTCATCACATATCAAGTCTAAAAAGTTTACATCTATCAAAATTTCAAAATTAACCATTGTTTCACAAATACATGCTCATGCGGTTTATGTTTTCTTGGAAGGCCAACTCATATCTTGCGCATCTATTGATAACAAATTTTTATCGATTTGTTATGCTTTGCCTTTTCATTCTTCCGGCACAATCATACAGAGTTGGATGCTTGGCAACTTCACTCTCAGGATCGAACAATGCTCCAAGCTCATGAAGAATCTCATGCATCGTGAAGCGGCACATCCTTGATACGATTTCATACATTTGTGATTCTAAGAGTTGACTCATCCGGGCAACGGTTGATGGACCTGACGCATGCATACGTAACATATAAGTACATACGCTGCAAGTTATATTAGATTAGCACACAAGAAATCAACTTACTTTTTTAGTATCCTCAGATACTGTCCGCCCAAACTTTCCTAAGTTATTGCTCATGAAATCACAAGTATAATAGCCGCAATGCACCGAACTAAGAGATTGTTTGTGACACTTCAAAATAGACAAAGTTAGAACGATATATAGTTTGACTTTATCAATTGAATTAAGAAATTTAAAAATATAATATTACTAGATAGTTGGTTCTGATAAGCATATCTTTTGGCCTCTATGGATCATGTGGGCCACCTAACTTTTCCATGTAGTATTTGTATGCACTCTGAATAACATTTATTATATCTTGATATTCTTTTTTGGGTTTGTCGAGCGAGTCGAGCACATAAACCCTTGAGCTCTTCGGGTATATCAGAAGTGCAATCTAATGATCACTATCGAAAGAAGTAATATATGATTATGTTAGTTTCATAATCGATAAAACGTGATTAAGTGGATATAGTGGGTATACTTACTTAAAGTTATATGCCCCACTTATCAATTCTCTGTCCTTCCATTGATCCATGCACCGCGCAATATACAATGTGGCACAACTCCTTTTCTTCTTCTAAAGTGCGTCTTCGTCATTATTGAACATCTTCCTTTGAAATTTTTTTACCCGCGGTCCAGTACTTGCTATCATTCTGGTTTAGTGTCGGGTTCAGCGCACTTTGGCTTATGAATGACGGGTTCAAGTACCCATACATATTATACGTGTCACAACATGAATTAGAACTGCATATGTTATGAAACAGTAGTCAATATAATACATGATTGGTTTTTGCTTTGTATTGAAAAAGTATAAAGTACTTACATGCACCAGAACATCATGCTTGTGATGTCGGTTCGCTGCAGACGAAACATCCGATGGAAGTCATCGAAAAATAGTGCAAGCTTAAACTCTAGGCAGTTGGATATTTCTTGTGGAACCTTCAGTTCTATTTGTGTAACTCCTAACGAAGATGCTTTGAGGTACCGGTCATGAAATGTTTTCATCATCCAAGGCATACTCTTAAGTACTCCTTGGGGTAATAATGGTTTGCTTGGTTCGTATTCGATATAATCCTCGTCTCCGTAGGTCCATTTATCAACAAAAAGTGAGCCCGCATGCTTTTGTACTGGAGCCTTTATGGGAGCCGCTTCGGGAGTAGAACGTGTTTGCCCCATAGTAGTAAAAATTTAAGCATCTCAGATTTCGGCACATAACACTGCCCAACTTGAACAGTTATCTTGTGGATTGCTGGCGTTGGGCATGCATCTTGTTTTTTAGGCTCGGCAACTAGCACTGGCACTTTTGTTATGGGCTTGACCACTGGCATTTGAGGGTCGGCCGGAACTGGCACTGGCATTTGATCTGGCTCTGGCACTTTTGTGCTGTGCTCATCAGTGGGCTCAAGCACTGGCACTGGCTCTATCCCTTGAGGATCAGGCTCAGTCACTTTTGATTCTATCACTTCTGCCACTTTATCGGGCACTGGCTCTTACTCTGCCTCTTCCTCTATCTCACGCTCATCAACAGGTGATAAAGATCCTATATTTTGCACATCCTGAGATGAAAGATATGTGGTGGATTGTGATGAGACAATAGGCGATTTACTCTGAGAACTTGTCTGTAGTAATTTGATATCTCGGCTCGCCCATGGGACAAAGTTATTAAGAGCATCCCTGATTGTCTCAATCCCCTCATCAGGCATTGGAAGATCGAAGGGGTCATTAATAAATCTGTCATTGGTGATCTCATTGACCTGAACCTTGGTATACTAAGCAGGAATAGGCCGATTGTGAAATAAATCCCCAGGCATAGCAATGCCTCGTGCAGCCACTTGGGAATGCCCTTTGCGCCCTATCGGTACATGCAGGCTGCATGGTGTGTCCTTTTTAATATAATTTACAGGAAATTTGTCTTGTACTGAGCCAACACTACTTGGTACGTCGAGTCGTACCTCTGACACAATTATTTGTCCCGCAGCAGCCTGCATTATGTTTGGATTCTCATTAATAAATTCAAAAAAGTGTCGCTCCCACTCTGCACGGCGCTATGCGGCGTCGTCTGTGCGTGCTTGACGCTTCTTGTATGTGGCACCCTCCTGTTTCTTGAAAGTATTTTTCCAGGGTGCTATAGAAGAGACACCTCAGGTGCGCCCTCAATGTTCCTCGTTTCCGAGAGCAGATGTAAGCTGGTCATTACATCCCTCAGGCTTGAACTTTCTAGACTTCTTCAACTCAGTGATTTCCTGTGCTTTCTGGAATACTTCACTAGTCCGTGAGTCAGAGAGCATATATTGGCCCTCGGGTGTTTTTTTAGATCGACCTAGGAGCCATCTCTTAGTGCACTGATCAGCACGTGAAAACTGTTCAGGTAACCCAGCCGCACGGTCCTCCTCCTCCTTTCTACTCCACTCATCCTCCTTGGCCTTATATCCACCTCGCCCAAGTTTATGTGGGAACTTATTCTTCTTATTAAGTTCTTTGAACATGATGCTCTCTTGTTTGGCTTCTTCCGAGCAATGCTGCATTTTGAATTCGTTCCATTCATTTGGCGTTATAAAGCCGTAGTCGTTGAAACATTATTGTTATAGTGGAAATTTTCTTCTCAGAAATTTTTTATAGTACATTAAAAAACATTATTGTTATATTGCATTCTACTAGTAATATTATACTAAATTATATTACCATGCATAAATTAATATAACAATTAGAAATCATTTAACCCTAAGCTCTAATAAAATAAGACAAAGATAGGTTAATAATCATTTACTGACCGGCGGCGATGGGCTCCGAGGACGGCGGCGATGGGCGGAGGGCGGCTGCGATGTGCTTCGGGACGGCGGTGATGGGAGGAGGGGGACGACACGGGAGTTTAGGGTTTAGAAAATGAAACTAGGTTTTCGGGCGGCGGGAGTGGAAAGTATATATAGGTGTATTAGCAATGGCGGGCATGCTAACGTCATCCTGCCCATTATTGTTATTTTCTCTTAGTAGTGGCGAGCGATAATGTCACCAGCCCACCACTACTAATAGAGGTAGGGATTATATATCTAGCATATATAATCCCTATCTCAACACTTCCTTCAATGTCGAGAAACACTTAGTAGCGCAGTGGTTCTTAGGGCTCACTTGGGGCCATGCAGTTCGAGGTTCGAACCTCGCTGCCGGCAGGCGGTTTGAGATTTGAACCTTGCTGTTGGCCCCAAACAATAAAAATTTTAAAAACTTTTCTATTGATGTTTAATTAAATGCTCATTTGATTTTGAACATGTTTTAACAATAAATGACATAATTGATTTTACAAATATGCACGCTAAACATAAATGATCTAGCCTTGCACTAATTTTCCATCGCCATTGGTGTGTAGATAAGGAATCACACTGCCAAATGACAGTTTTGCTTCAACCACATTGGTCCTTGATATGTCAACGAAAAACGGAACCTCATCAAACTGATTGTATTCTTATTCGTCTTCGACTCCATCAACTCCAACAATTCTTTGTTTTCCTGGAGCAACGATGTATTTTTTCTTATCTTTAGGACCAAGTATGTAAAATACTTGTGCCACGGATTGGGCAAGTATCCAAGGGTCATCTTTATAAGCCACCTTATTAAGGTCAACTATCGTAAACCCGTAATCATCCACCTCCACACCTTCTGGGTGTCTGACCCACTGGCACTTAAATACAGGGATTTCTATAGAGTTCCTGTAGTTAAGTTCTCATATTTCTTCGATGTATACATAATAAGCATTCTTTTGTCCAGTGCTATCTTCTTCTTCTCCTCTCACACCACTATTTTGGCGCTGACTCTTTTGATCCTTTGCTTTGGTATAGAATGTGAAACCATTGATGTCATACGCTTGCCATGTTTTAACCATGCTCAATGGACCATAAGACAATTTATTTAGCATCATCTCTTCGTCGGTTTCTCTAATCGAAAGGTTTAGATCCCTCAGCCATGATGTGAAATGAATTTTGTGTTCTTTCATAATCCATTGTTCATCGCGATCTTCATTCTTTTCACGAAGCTCTTGCAGGTGTTGTTCAACATATGGTCTCATAATAGCCAACTGATGCATTACACTGTAATGTGATTCTCTTATTGTTGGGAAAATTACTCACATGCCATTATAATTTTCAGAAATTGCCTACATGCCACTGTCAGTGACTGTGGCGGCCCCCATCTGGCAGTGACACAATGATGGCATTTTGGCAAACCGTAAAAATATTAATGGCACAGAAAAAATTAACCCATTGTTGTTTGGTAACTATTGTCTCGTATGATTTTCCTGCCTTTAGTTCCTTTACCGGTGAGTCTTCCATGGTGCCGGGACACGGGAAGTCCTATTAGTCTTCCATCTCTTATGTAATCTGCATAGCACTCAATGACTTCCTTAATCGTGTAGCCCTCTATCATGGAACCCTCGGGATAAGCACGATTTCGTACATAACCCTTGAAGATAACCATTAGACGCTCATACGCATACATATTGTGCAGGTACGTTGGACCGAGAACAAAAATTTGGTCTGGTATATGTATCATATAGTGCTCCATAATATCAAAATATGAAGGAGGAAAGCACATCTCAAGCTGACACATAGTGTCCCTCATTTGTTTAGGCAATTCATTTAACTCTTCAGTGTCGATCACCTTCTTTGATATGACATTGAAGAAGTGACACATGTGTGTTATCACCATCTTCAGAAATGAATGTTTGATTCCTCTTACTGCGATGGCGAGGAATAGCCCGAGCATAACATGACAATCATGAGTGTTGTAGCCGTTCATCCTCAAATCTGCTACGGAGACAATATTCTTTATATTCGTTGAGAATCCTGTTGGAACTCTAATTCCATGTAGACACCTGCAGATTGATCTTTTTTCATCAATTATGAGGTTATAGCTAGCAGCCGTAAGGAAAAATTTTCCATTGGCCCTTTCCTGTGGGTGAAGCTCGGGTCTAATTCCGAGAGTTTGAAGGTCCGTTCGTACTTTGAGTCCATCTTTTGATTTGCCCAGTATGTCTAACAAAATATCGATGGTGCTTTCGAAGACATTCTTCTCAACGTGCATTGTATCGATAGCATGACCAATCTCCAACTCATTCCAATAGGGCAACTCCTTCCATTTTGACTTCTTCCTCTTTTTCCGAAAACAACTTTGATATTCTTTACCATTTTGAATAGAAATTTGCAATCTCGATGTCGTGGAGGCTGTCCAAGCTCGATTGTACCGTCGAAATGGTTCCTATTTCTTCGATATTTGTGGTTTTTTGGTAAAAATCTGCGGTGTCCCATATATATCATCTTAACGAATGATGGAACATGCATAGATTCTGTCTGGTCCACACACACTACACATACTGTCTTTCCTTTAACCTATCCTGTTAGGGACATGCGTCCTGGGTTGTCAGCTATGGTGCAAAAGATTATGGCTCTTAGATTGAAGTGCTCTTTCTTGTGCTCATCGCACACATAGACACCATGTTCCCATAGACGTTTCATATCCTCCATCAAAGGTTCTAGAAAGATATCAATGACATTGCCAGGTTGTTTTGGACTAGAAATTAGAGTAGTGAGCATATGGTATTTTCTTTTATGGCACAACCATGATGGAATGTTGAACAAGCATAGAAAGGTCAGCCACGTACTATGTGGGTTCCTCATCTCATCGAAGGGATTCATTCCATCCGTGCTAAGTCCCATCCTGATATTTCTAGGATCGTCCGAGAAATCTGGATGGGCCAGGTCAAATGATTTCTGTCCTTCTTTTGCCCAGCGAAATGCCAGATTAATAGTTCAACATCTCTAGGATTAGAGAACATACGTTTCAAGCGATCAATCACTGGTAGGTACCACATTACTAAGGCTGGAACTTTCCTCTCCATCTTTTTTCCAGGATGGTCTTCAATAACATTTTTATTCCTCTTCTGCAACATCGTATTATTCTTCTTCTAGTGGTCAATGTAGTCCTCCACACAGTCATTTGGATGTTTGTATTGACTTGCATTGTATTGCTGACATCTCTCTATCAATCCATACTCTTTTTGATATAGGATACAGTGGTTCGGGCATGCATGAATCTTCTGAACGCCCAAAGTCAACGGACAAATCATCTTCTTTGCTTGATACGTATCATATGGTAGACCATTGGGTTTTGGCAAAACCTTTTTTAGGAGTTGTAAAAGATCTGAAAAACTAGTGTCAGACCATCCATTGCTGGCCTTTAGTTTCATAAGCTCAAGAATTGTGTACAACACAGTATACTGCTTATCGCATCCGCGGCGTTCCTCGTAAAGAAGGTTTTTTGATGCTTTGTCAAGTGCTTCAAAGTTATCATATCCTTTGGTTGTAGTTCTCTTCAACAACACCTCAGGCGCAACATTTCGCATCAGTTCCTCCACATCAAAGGCGTCATCATCATCATGTTGATCAAAATCATCATGTGTTATGTCGGATGTATGATCACAACCTCATCTATGTTGATGAGCATCTTGCGGCACATCAGAATCTTTAGGAGGATTTTGGCCCATCTCACCGTGTTTCGTCCATATATAATAGTTCTTCACGAAACCATTTTTCAACAAGTGAAATCATATGGTTTCACGATCTGAACACAGATACATCGCTTCGTTTTTACAAACTTTACAAGGACAATATATTGCCTCTTCACTCTGACAAGAAGCATATTGTGTGGCAACTTCAGTAAATTCAGTTACTCTGTTAAAATATGCCACCACATCTCCATCATTGGACGAGTACATCTAGGACCAATGATCCATCTAAAACATATATTATTTGAAAAAATATTAATAAATTCATTATTGTTAATTTTAGTAATTTACAAATTGAAAATATATTGATTTATTATCGCTCATAACAACATTAATTAAAAATGCTTTAATTCAAACTATTTATTAAGCAGAAAAAATTATTAAATAAATTAACTATATTGGTTTCTCTCTCTCCAAACAACATAACTCTAGATCTATAATCATAAATCCAATTAAAAAAGAGATTAAAATGACGTAAATCAATATACAAGTGATGAATAATTGTGAGGAGGGTCATATTTGTTCATTTGGCAGAATGAAACACTGTAAATGGAAGATTTTTTGAAAATTTCTATTCACAAACCCTAAATTAGTAAAACGCTAATAACTCATTGTATACATGATTAAATACAAAATAAATGTGAGATTCGGAAATCCTTCAAAAAGAAACGAAAACAAAGCCTCCCCCCTCTTTATCTAGATTTTTGTCGCCATTATATGAACAAAATTAAATGCGAACTCCGGTGAGCTCAGGGAGGAAGAAGCTGCGCATTTATAGCTAGAATAGTAGTGGCGGTCTTAAGTGATGTCATCAATACTTTAGTGGCGGCCATCTTGGCAGCGGCGGGCAGCACCAGCGCCCACCACTGCTATTGGTAAAATAGTGGCGGTCCGAGATGATGTCAACAGCGCCCGCCACTACTTTACCAATAGTAGTGGTGGTTGCTGGTGCCGCCGTCAGCACCAGCAACTGTAGTGGCGGGCATCTAATGGCCCGCCACTACAGTGGTTTTGCCCAATGCCACTATAGTGACGGTTTGTAGTAGTGTCCTCCGCGTGACTCCCTTCGGTAAAATAGGCATAACTTTTCGCTCGTTTGGCCGAAAAATCTGAAATTTTTTTAGCATCTTCTTGTCCCAATTTGGAGCCGACCCAAACTTGGCTTCGCCCTGTTTGGTTTTATCAGAATTGCCAAAAAAATCAGGAAGATAAAGAAACAAATTGGTCAAAGTTTTTGCACATCGTTCAGAGAACTTGTTGAATTTCTGTGAACCACATCCCACCTCAGTTTCAGGTGCCAATTTTTGTGTTTGTATCTCTTGTCATCCTTGTTCAAAAAAATATAGTGAGAAAAACGAGAAGTAAAGAAGCAAAAGAGACATGGTCATGTCGTTTGCTACCTTGTTCTGCCTTCCACTTGAGTTTTGGGCACATAGTTTCCCTCTATTGCTTGAATTTCACCTTGGGAGCACTTAGACCAGAAACTTTGACGAGTACTAGGGAACACTTATTGAACTTGTTTTAACTGTCATTACTATCGCTATTCCTTGCTACTTACTTTGCCTTCCAAGCTACACCTTCTCTTGGTCAGGACAGGTTCACATCTTGTAATCGTCCACCACCCTCCACTTAGTTCTTCACCTGTAGGCCGGTTACCTCACTGCGGCGTGGTAAGAACACTTGCAAGCGTGGACTAAGGCGCTTGATGGATTGCTTCCACCACACAGCCACCACTCCACCTAGTTGCTTTCCATAAGGATTATTCTTTGTTGTTTGTCTTTTCACTAACATGGCAGATAACAACGGTACCCCTCCATCTGATTTTATTGACTGTGTCCCACGACATGCTCTACTGGAGTCTCAACGGTAGTCTCAAGACTCCATCGAATGTCTCGCACGTACTGTGACTGACCTAGTGGATCGGATGACTGCCCTGGAGACACGCTTGCCTGCTGCACAAGCCGACGCCGACCATGTTGAGGAGGAAGACAACCATGTTGAGGAGGAAGACGACCTATCAGATGCCAGGAACAATGGCATTGACCTTGATGAGGCTGCACGTCATTGTTCTCAGTTCAATCGTCAAGGTATGGGTGGCCACCGCAACCGCCATCCATGAGGTAACAATAACAACCGCGGGAACAATGGTACCTCATTTTGCTGGCACCTATGATCCAGATGCATATTTAGATTGGGAGATGTCAGTCGAACAAAAATTTAATGCTCACATGGTTCCTGCTATCCACCGCATGCACTTAGCTACTAGTGACTTCACTGGATATGCTCTTCTTTGGTGAACTAAAATAGTTCAGGTTGGCAATGAACCACAAAATTGGAATATGTTAAAACGACAAATGTGTGGTAGATGGGTTCCTCCATATAAACGTGATTTGAGAAAAAAAATGCAGCGCCTAAATGAAGGAAATAAATCGGTAGAGGAGTATTATCAGGAGCTGCAAATAGGTTGCATGCGTGCTGAAATTGAGGAGGACAATGAAGATAAAATGACCCGTTTTTATGGTGGTTTAAGACGTGAAATTCAGGATATCATTGCTTATAAAGAATACAATACTATCACTCGTCTTTTCCACCTTGTAGAAAAAGAATTGCAGGGTCGCCAACAACCACAACGCAGCATGAGGACAAACATTGGTGGTGCCACTTCACGCTCAAGTGGGAAGCAGCTGCCACCACCACCACCTTCTCGACTAGCGGTTACATCAGCACCTTCTGCATCTACAACTTAGGCTGAGAGCTCCAAAGCTATAGAATCCAAGGCGCCAGCCAAGCCCACCTCCTCGGCAGGCTCTACTGCACGTTCTGCGGCGATCCAATGTCACCGATGCAAAGGATTGGGCCACATTATGAAGAACTGCCCTAGTCAGCGGGCTTATATTGCTACGGAAGACGGTGGCTATGTAAGTGCTAGTGATGTTGATGATGAATATGCACTTGCTGCTAACATTGCAGGAGATTATGATGCTTCCAACGATGACGTTGTTTTTGCACCAGATGCCTCTGTCGGCCATGAAGCACTTATTGTACAACATGTTTTGAGCACTCACATGGAGCAGGACGACCGGGCACAACGGAACAATCTGTTTCAAACCTTCGTCATCGTCAATGACCGCCATGTACGTGTTATCATCGACAGCGATAGTTGCAACAATTTGGTGAGCCACGACATGGTAACTAAGCTTCAACTTCCAACACGTGCGCATCCACACCCTTACCACGTGCAATGGTTCAACAATAGCAGTAAGGTCAAGGTAACACAAACTGCTCACATCAGATTTTCCATTGGTACATACCTCGGAGTTGCTGATTTTGATGTAGTACCAATGCAAGCATGTTCTCTGTTACTTGGTAGACCTTGGGAGTATGATACTGATGCTACACACCGTGGTAGGAGCATTAAGTACACATTTATGTATAAAGGAAAGAAAGTTACTTTGCTTCCTATGACTCCTGCTGAAATTGTGAAATTTGAACAAGAAAAACATGCTAAGGACGCACAAACGAGCAAACAACCTTCTGAAAATCAGCAAGTAGCTAAAACATTTTTAAGGCAACAGAAAGATAAAGTTGCTTCTCCTTCTTCATCACAAGTTATTAATATGAAAGGACGTGTCATGCTTGCAACTAAAACTGACTTTGCTGAAATTTGTGATGATACTCCCATGATATATGGCTTCATTTGCATGAACGTGCTGTTTTCACTTGCGAACATTCCTAGCTCTATTCTCGTTGCAGTCACTGACCTTTTGCAGGAGTTTAATGATGTTTTTCCTGCTGAGATACCACCCAGGTTTCCACCGATACGCGGAATCGAGCACCAAATTGATTTGATCCCGGGAGCATCTCTTCCTAATCGTGCAGCGTACCGTACCAATCCGGAGGAGACAAAATAAATTCAGCGCCAAGTATAAGATCTTCTTGATCGTGGGTACGTCCGTGAAAGCCTTAGTCCTTGTGCAGTACCCATTCTTTTGGTGCCTAAGAAAGATGGTAGTTGGCGCATGTGTGTTGATTGTCATGCTATTAATAATATCACCATTCGATATCAACACCCTATTCCTATATTGGATGACATGATTGATGAGCTTAGTGGTGCCATTATCTTTACTAAGATCGATCTCCGTAGCGGCTACCACCAAATTCGCATGAAACTAGGTGATGAATAGAAAACTGCTTTTAAAACAAAGTTTGGATTATATGAGTGGCTTGTCATGCCTTTTGGACTTACTAATGCACCTGGTACCTTCATGCGCTTGATGAATGAAGTCCTACGGCTCTTTATAGGACACTTTGTGGCAGTATACTTTGATGATATCTTGATTTACAGCATGTCTCCCGCTGAACATGTTGAACACCTACGTGTTGTTTTTTCTATCCTACGTGAGGCTAGATTGTTTGGTAACCTTGAGAAGTGCACGTTTTGCATGGATCGAGTTGTGTTTCTTGGATATGTTGTCACTTCACAGGGCATTGAGGTTGACGCGGCGAAGGTAGAAGCAATTAACAGCTAGCCGCAACCTCAAACTATCTCATAGGTACGTAGTTTTATTGGTCTTGCAGGTTTCTACCGGCGTTTTGTGAAAGATTTCAGCACCATAGCCGGTCCTTTGAATGAGTTGACCAAGAAGGGAGTTACTTTTACTTGGGAACCAGCACAAGAACAAGCTTTTGCCACACTAAAGGATCGCCTTACACATGCACCTCTACTTCAGCTACCCGACTTCTGTAAGACTTTTGAGTTAGAATGTGATGCTAGTGGTTTTGGAATAGGAGGTGTGCTACTACAAGGAGGTAAACCCGTGGCCTATTTTAGTGAGAAATTACATAGTCCACAGTTGAATTATTCTACCTATGATAAGGAATTGTATGTCTTAGTGCATGTGCTTGAAACTTGGCAACATTACCTTTTGCCTAAGGAGTTTATTATTCATTTGGATCATGAAGCATTGAAGCATATAAGTAGTCAAGCAAATCTGAATAAACGACATGCTAAATGGGTAGAATTTATTGAGACTTTTCCATATATCATTAAGCATAAGAAAGGGAAAGATAATGTGATTGCCGATGCTTTATCTAGACATTATATATTTCTTTCTCAACTTGATTATAAGATCTTTGGTTTAGAAACATTGAAGGACATGTATGCTACTGATTTGGATTTCAAAGATGTTTTTTCAAATTGTACAGATGATCGTGCTTAAAACAAATATGTGCTGAATAATGGATATCTTTTTCGTGCTAACAAGTTATGTGTGCCGGCTAGTTCTCTTCACTTGTTGTTATTGCAGGAAGCACATGGTGGTGGTTTGATGGGTCATTTTGGATCAAAGAAAACTGAAGATGTGTTGTCCACACACTTCTATTGGCCTAGGATGAGACGAGATGTTGAGCGCTACGTGGCATGATGCACTACTTGCAATAAAGCTAAGTCCCTTCTAAACCCACATGGACTTTATATGCCTCTGCCTATTCCTAGTGTACCTTGGGCGGATATTTCTATGGATTTTGTGTTAGCATTACCTAGAACTAAGAGGGGGAGGGATCGTATTTTTGTGGTGGTAGATCGGTTCTCTAAAATAGCGCATTTTAGACCTTGTCACAAGAGCAACGACGCTACCAATGTTGCTGATTTGTTTTTCAGAGAGGTCGTACGCTTGCATGGAGTTCCCAATACCATCGTTTTAGATCGTGATGCTAAATTCTTAAGTCATTTTTGGAGGATGTTGTGGCATAAGTTGGGGACGAAGTTGCTGTTTTTACTACTTGTCACCCACAAACAGATGGGCAAACGGAGGTCGTCAACCGTACATTGTCCATCATGTTGAGGGCTTTTTTGAAGACTAACTTGAAGCTCTGGGAAGAGTGTCTACCTCATATTGAGTTTGCATATAATAGGTCAGTAGACTCCACTACTAAGGTAAGTCCGTTTCAAGTGGTCCATGGCTCTAATCCGCGTGCTCCTATTGATTTGCTACCATTGCCACCATCTGAAAAATTGAATTTTGATGCTACTACACGTGCTGAATTATTTCTTAAGATGCATGAAACTACTAAAGCAAACATAGAGAAAATAAATGAGAAATATCGTGCTTATGGTAGTAATGGTAGAAAAGAGATAACATTTGAATCGGGTGATCTTGTTTGGTTGTACTTACGCAAGGATCATTTTCCTGATTTGAGAAAGTCTAAATTGATGCCCCGTGCTGATGGTCCTTTCCGTGTGCTTGAGAAGATAAATTATAATGCATATAAACTTGAGTTGCCTGCAGCTTTTGGTGTTAGTCCCACATTTAACATTTCAGATTTAAAATCCTATTTGGGAGATGACGATGGGCTTGAGTCGAGGATGACTCCAATTCAAGAGGGGGAGGATGATGAGGACATCACTTCACATGATACACACATGGAGCCTCCACCTACAATTCAATTACAAGGACCAATCACACGCACCCGTGCCCATCACTTGAACCATGAGGTTAATTCTTTCCTTAGCAACTATGTTAATATTTGTTTGGATGGGATGCTGCTGAATATTAGTTATATTTTGTTATTTAGGAACATGGGAGATGGAATAGGAGAGTTGGAGTTGAATACAGAGTCGCACGGATGATTTGAAGTCAAGAATTCGCTGGTTCGGACTACATCAACCACCATGCACCAAAATGGGCGTAACTTTCTCATACGAAGTCCGATTGGCGCGTTCTTGGACTTTCTGGAAAACTAACGAGAAGACGGATCTTTTGTCGTTGGCTTCACCTCATTTGGAGTCTCGAGTCGTCCTGTGTGACTGAAACAGTCCTGTGTGACAGAATTGGGCCGAGTTGGCCCTTGTATTGAGTTGGAGGCGGTGTTGGCCCATAGTCTGAGTCGTGTGCGCCTCCTACAGGCTGCCCACACCTCATATACTCATGGTAGCCATTATTAGGGTTTAGGTTTTGCTTTGTTTGCATCTACACTCATGTGTTTAGATCCCGCTCTTGCACCAGACCGATTGGCTGCTGCAACGGTGTTTGTTAAACCTCACTTCATCATAGTTCATCTGTGATTTTGCATTTGACTTGTGTTCTTCCTATTCTTGCTTGTGTTCTTGGATTCGCTTGTAGGAACTAGCTTTCGTCGCGAGGTCAATCGTGCCCTACGTGGTTGATAACCAACGGAGACGGTGGTGTAGCGATTGTAAGGTTTTGATCTGTTGGACCGGAGCCTTGGATCGTCAACGCCGAGATTCTCCACCAATCGAAGTTATCCTTACCTAGCGGAAGATCGGGACCAATCCAATTATTAGGTTTGCTACTTGAAGGTTGTGTTCGTGCTTGTTTTTGTCGAAGACCTTCATCGATCTACGCTTTTATAGCCGACCGGCCTTCAACTCTCTAGGATGGCTAAAATGCCTCCCAAGCTACAGCCACGTCAGGCGAAGGGGTCAGAAGACGATCATCGCTAAAGTTAGCGGGGGCTGCTCTAGGCTCCGGTGAAACAGATAATCCAATGTCTTCATAGTAACGAAGTACTCCGAGATCAGCTACTTGGCCGGAGATCTCTCCGTATCGAGTACCTACAACCTTCATAGTCTTCGCTGCTGCTTGGATCATCTTCATCTTTTGCAGCATGGAGTCATTGGCAGTTGACGAAGAGGCGCAAGAAGTGCCGAAGTATTCTAGGACACCCCGAAGGGCATCCATGGTCTCATAAGCCACACTCTAACACTTTATCTTTTCTACAACCAAGGCCTTGTTTGACTTAATCAGCTCATCCATCAAAGATGCAAGTGTAGTTGTCTTCGTCATTAAAGCACTTTTTTTCCGAGGAGTTTCTTGGCCTCCTCTGTCAAACTTAGCTGCTCCTCCCGAAGCTTGACCAGTTCAGCTCCTGCAGTTGCTTGCTCTTCCCGCATTTTTTCCACATAAGCCCAGAGCACAACCCGCTCAGCTTGAAGTTCATCCTTCGCAGCCTCCAGTGTAGTTCTAGAATTCCATTCTGCAGCCACCATTTCTTCCAAGTTCGAAGTCCGAGTCTCATAGATGACAAGGCTTCCCTGAAGGGCCATAACCTTCTCTTTGAGTCGGTTGCTTTCTTGCTCATTGGACATAGTTATAGATCGAGATAGAACTACTTGCTGCAAAGGAAGAAGAGCAATGTAAGTGAATTATGTACATGTGTTCAAGCTAAACTTATTTTTGCAGATGCTTTGTACCTAGTAAGCTGCTCGCTCAAGAGCATCGTATAGCTCCCACCCTTTAGTTTCCTTAAGGACAGAGACCAAGTCAGTATCCCCAACCTCGTGACTAGCCCGAGCCAAAGGCTCTAGCAAAGTTCGAAGTCTTATCCTCCGCTCTAGGAAGGGAGCCAGGAGAGGGAGCCTTGACAAGACGTTCCGGTCATCTTCATTAAGAGATGGATCAGAGCGTAGTGAAGCGTCTTCGAAGGCCTCCGTATATTGACCTCCGTCCATAGATCCTAACGGAGTCCACCCTAGAATAGGAGCAGACAAAGGTCAACCTTTACCTTTTTAGGGCCCATCACCTTCTTCGAGGTTGTCTTCAAAGTCAGAGCGACCTATTCTACAAACTGGAGTTGACATTGAAGCTACAGCAGGCTCTAGCGCAACCTCTGTAGCAGGAGCCACCTCCTTCGGAGCCAATCCTATACAAAGCAAAGGTAAATGGTGTTATTTTAATTGTACAGGTAAAAAGTGAAGAAAAGATATCAATATGAGGATTACCTCCGACATCTTGTTGCCGGATAAGTATTGGATTGCTTGGGGGCTAAAACATTTGCCCAAAGTCTTCTTCAGAATCCGGGCTTCGAACCGAATGAGTAGTCGCAGAGACATCTTCTACTACAAGAGCTATCACTTCATCCAGATCAACTTAGCCTTCTTCTGCAGCAGGATCATTCACCTGACCAGATGGGACATTCACAGTCTCCACCTATTCAGGATCACCTTCTACGGTAGATGTTACCCTTACTTCATCTCCAACGGAGGCTTTATCTCCCATACGAGAGCCTTCGTCCCCAACAAGGAGGGCCTCACACTCCTCTGCCATCGCTATGTCTGCATCATCTTCATCTTCAGATGACTCCGGAGACAAAGCTGGAGATTTTGAGGGAGTAAGGGCTTTCGGCTTTCGATCCACCTTCTTGAAAGGTGTCATTGCTGGTCCTAAAGGCCCTGCTTCGGCTTTCCTTTTCTTTGGAGCCTGTTCTAAACTGGTCCAATCTAGGAGAGTTGGAGGCTCAACTCCGAGCACACTCCACACCCGATTAAATCACTCCCAACTACCAACTAGCTTAACCCTTCGCTCCTTTTCAATGGGTGTAGGGGCTCCAAGAATCTTCTCCGCAGCTTGGACGATTTGTTCTATAGCAAGGGTCATGCGCAGAGCCGAAAGATAAGATTTCATTCCAATTAAATCATTTCTATAAAACCAGTACTATATGTAAAATATTTTGTAGAACATACAAAAAGTTTACCTGTGGAGCTTGAAGGGATCTCTTGAAGTCTACCCTCTGGGTTCTCCTCAAAGTTGATCGGCCAACTAGCCATCAGAGGGGGGATCCTGAGTCTGATGAACTCCTCCGCCAGGTCACGCATGCTCATGTGATGACTTACGGAATACTACAGCCCAAGGCGGACGTCGAGCCAACATGAGTCATGTTGGACCTCCGCTTCCCTCTAGTAAAAGATGTCCTCCAGAGGTCCGGCCAAGAAGTAGTCTGCTCCTACCTCGGCGTAAAACTAGCGAAGGATCTATTCTGTGTACCATCTGTCATTGATGGCCTTCACTAGGAACCGGTCTTGGAACTCCTCGCGATGTTGAAAATTGATACTCCCGAAGGCGACCACCATCTTCTCCCCTACAGCTCCGGTAAATGTCTTCGGCTAGAACGAAGCTTTATGAAGAGCCGTGAAGATGTCAGCTCTCCCAGCGCATCCTTCGGCTCACATCGCCCATTCGAAGATGGCTAGGCGAGCGATTGCGTTCGGAGAAAGTTGAGGTAGAGTGACATGGAATAAGCTCAGTACCTCAGAAAGGAACTCCACTACCGGAAGTCATAATCTGGCTTCGAAGAATGCCTCGAACACCACCACCTCTCCAGCGCGTGGTGCTGGAATCACTTCATCCCCTGTCTGGTGAATCTTGACTCTAGGTACCATCTTCCCTACGATCGCCACCATGATAAATTTCTTCGAGCACGACAATGCCCCCAAGCTATATGATTGATCCGTATACTTGGTTGACGCCGGGCAAAGATCATGAGGACCAGCTGGATGAGGGTTGTCCAAAGGCCCCGCTACCATTGCCACCACCATCGCCTGGTGCCGAGTTAAAGATGAAGCCGGGACAGGAGCCTTGTGGCTTGTATTCGCCATCAGAGAAGATGAGAGTCAAAAAGATGAGCTCGAGAAGAAGCAAGGTGAATGTGAAAGCAATCTGTAAAGTATCCAAAACTTACCTTTACTTTCTTATTTATAGCATGTACTTTCCGTCGTAGTGTACTATTTGGGTGCCCTATTACATCTTTACTACCGTTATAATCTGTAGAGACGTTTCAAGAGAAGTTACGTCTATGGAGATGAAACGACCGTTAGTCTCTTCATGAAGTAATGGCTATTTTTATGAGTCTAACGGTTATATTAGCTTCTCCAAAGGTCCATCCCCGAAGCTATTTTAGTGATTATCTCCACACAGAAGTTGGTCCGAAGACCTTTTAGCCTTTGAATGCTTCTAAGGATAGTAAAGTTTTTCAAGTTCTTTTCTAAAATTTTAGGCATGAAATTATTTCTTGCGTATACTGCCCTCCTTTTTTGCATAAACAATTTGAAGAGAAGTATTCGAGGGGCTACTATTGGGGAAAATATTTCATCCTCCAAAAGTCAATGACATTTTCATGTCAACATGAGCAGAAGAAATGAACTCAGGAACCTTGATCTCCGAAGACTCTAAAAGTAGCAAGGCTCCATATGTTCGGAGCTTTATATAGTGGAAACCTCCATTAAAGCTTCGACATTACGAAGTCTCTCGAAGCCCCTTCACCCAAAGGGGGGTCGCCAGCAAAGATAGAAGATTTATCTTCTCACTAATTAGATTAGCTTTTACTCTTTTACCCCTATGAAGAATACTAAACGGTGTCTTCTTAGTCAGTTGTAATTAGGGGGTAAAGAAGTCTTTTCCCATGTATTCAGTCTATAAATACCCCTCTTAACTTTTTAATGTGTATTGAATACTTAGATATTCAATATAAACTTCGAACTATCTCTGGCCATTATCCATGTTCGGAGGCTTGGAATCGTTTACTCAAACAAGCACTTCGTTTGTTACACACTTAGTTTCTTAAACCTGCTAGCGTAATCTTTTATGTCAACACCTGCTTTACTCATTCTTGCTTGTCTATTCTTATGAATACCTATCGATGATCATGCTTGTTTCAGTTCACATGATATATCTGATATCTGTCATATGCATGGCTTTTATGCTTTAAAATTGAAAATTGATCACCAATACTTCTGGTAACTAGCATGTGTAGGCTGAATGCTTTTGCTATGTTTTACATGCCTGGTAGCTAGTTCCTTACTTAGATCTAGATATGCAACTTGGACATATATATGCTTTAACATGGAAAATATGCTATAAAAATGATAAAATCAGAAGAATGAAAAATCCATGCCTTTTATGCTTAAATGAAAAGATCCAAGTGGGTTTGCTATGTCGCATTGCATTGTTCTGGACTGCTTACCATAGCACTTTGGTATAAACTAGGATAGTGTAATGTATGTCAAGACCAATGTCTTAAGCTTCGGATGGTCCTGTTCTGGCCTAGGCTTGACTTGGTCGGTTAGCATAAGGTTGACATGCAAATAACCCTTGGCAAAAATGAAAAAGTAAAAGAAAATGCATGAAAATTAAAAAGATAACAAGTTTGCTGAAGCTCTTTGTTCTAGACAATGCTTATCTTGGTAGATATCATCTAGCCTTTGCATCTCATGTTTTACCTTGCTTGTCGACTAGAAAATGTGGTGATGCTTTTATTTGCAAAAATCTAAAAATGCGTGCTTATGACTTTCTTTGGATATCACCTATTGCACTGATCATGCCATGTGTCTTAGACAATATTTTGTGCTATACTTGCTAGATGTTGTAATTGCAGTAAAACATATCTAAGAAGCATGCATTTTACACTCCACTTGCACCCCAATTGCATTCATTGCATATTTTGAGGGGGAGCTGCATTCCAGGGGGAGTTTCAGTTGCGTATCTTTTGAGTGCATTTAGTCTCACTTGATGAGTCCAATTGTCAACAAGAGGGAGAAATTTTGGGTTACTTGATCTTTTAGAAGAGTTTAGGGGGAGTTTTGGCTTTCTCCGGGGTTTATTTCAGGGGGAGTTTTAGTCTCTTTTGCCTTTACTCTTTGGATATCCTTGTTGATAATTCAAAGATTGCACTTGTTTGAGTTTTTATTTTTGTTTAACCATAATGACCGTTTTCTGGCTTTTGTTCGACTTTTGGTCATTAGGGTTAAACCTTTTATTTTATTTTCTTCTTCCTGTCTTCTTGTGTTTTGTTTTCATGTTTCCACATGTTTTGCTAGTTCTAAAGCATTGATGAAGAGGGTGTTTACAATGCACTCATCAAGGGGGAGATTGAGCCATGTTGAAGATCATGAGCCTCATGGCTCCAGAAGTGATGAGTGGTTGCCAATGGAAGTCATGATAAAGAGAGGAGGAGACGAAGAAGAGATGAGACATGTTGTGTCTTGGGCCACGTGTGAGTCAGGTACACGGGCGGCGAGCGACTATCGGGTAGAGGGGCCGTGGAGTCGGGCTGGCCCAATCCAGGTACATGGGACAGGAACGGCAGGTGATCCGATAGTCTGTTGGCTAGGTTTGACCCAAGTAAATGGGCGACAAGCAATTAACGGGCTGAGGCAGCCGCAAAATCGAGCGGCCCAATCTAGGTACCTGGTGCGAAGACAACAGACGCTTTGTCGTTTTCGGCGTAAAACCGACGCAGCTATCCAGACCGTTTATCGGGGATCCAACAGTCCTAAAACGAAGTTGTAGCTGCTATGAAAACTCCGCATTAGGACAAGCTACCTTTAGTTAGGTTTTACTATTTTTCCTTTTAGGCCGATAGTCTATGTTAGTTGAGTCTGTAAAAAACATAAGAGAATTTTAGTCTTTTCAGTTTATTTCAGTGTCTATAAAAAAATCTTAAGGGTATATTGGGTTTTTCCTGATTTATTGGGCTGCCTATAAATAGGGCCCCAATCCCCCTAGGGTTTCTCAACTCACTTGGGGCTGGTTTGGGAGCCCAAAATCCCAGCCCATTCCCTGGGGATGGGCCAGGATTTTAGCCTAAAATCCCGGCCCATCCCCAAGGAATGGGCTGGGATTTTGGGCTCCCAAACCAGCCCTTGAATGAAAAATTAGAGTTAAACTTTTGCAACAGAATTTTTCCCCTATTCTATCCACCTAACTTCCTCACAAGCTCCCTTCCCAACCGTCGTCGGCCAACTGCTTTTCTCGCAGCCGATGGCTTCCCACGCATACTTGGCATTCAGGAGGAGCACAGGCACGAAGACGTCATGGCACTGGCTGATGGCTTCAGGCGATGCCAGATGTCCTGAGTGGCGTTTGGCACCTGGTACATAGGGATGCGGGGAGGAGCACAACACTGCGCATGTTCTGTTTTTTCTAGGATCTTCGTTTTTACTCAAGTGCATCCGGTTTTTTCCATTCTCTAGAAAACCGGACTGTTCCTGCGTGTGGGACTCAGCAACAGAGATTAGACGCAACTGTTTTGCCTCTATTTTCTGTGCCTTGTGTTACGTGCCACTAGATGCTTATTATTAGACTAAATGCTTGATTAAGCAGTGATTGTTGCTGTAACTCCAAGTGTTGTTGCATTAGCATAGCAATTTACTGTTCAACCAGTAGCACGGTTCTCAATCTTCTTGATCCCTATGCCCAGCTTTTATTCCCAGATAATCTGTGATTAATCCATTTGTTCAGTTCTTTAATTTCAGAATGCACTGAATATGCATAGATATATTTATGAGCACATTTTATTTACTTCATTTATTTTGTCTAGATTAAATGCATTAAATATTGTGTTTGCTCTTACTTGATGAACTTCCTATAAATTGTGAATCTTTTGCATGTGCTTAATGGATTATTATTGAGTTGGTGAAAGTTTTGTCTGGATATTATTTGTACTGTGAGTTATCTTAATCTACCTTTAAGAACTTTGGTGGTGTCTTTTCGATTAGGACACCATTCCTTTTTAGGCTAGATTATTGTTAGTGCTTATGATCTATTAGAATGTCGCATCATATCATATTTTACAGGAGGGTGATAGCGCTATTTCCATCTGTGTTTTGGGTCTGAGTTTTTGGTTAACTCTTGAGGTGCGTTGGGTGTTGGGAGAAAGCCATTGATTCAAAATAATTTTTGAGGTGCCCATTGACCCCCCTCTGTTCTCTACTCTCGGTCCTACAACCTATTCTGGCTTAATCAGCACATTTTTCTCTTCGAGGTCAACGGTGTTCACGGGAAAGGGGTCTTTGTCCAGCTTCATCTTTGGATTAGAATATATTTTTAATTGTCCTTGTTCAATGGCTAATTGAACCTGCCTTCGAAAAAATTGCAGTCATTAGTATATTGAGAATGCAAATCATGTCACTTACTGTAGGGGCACTTCTTTAGTTCATCGAAGGTCAGGGTGACTTGGCCCTTAGGCAACCTGAGAAGCTGGCTTTTCAAGAGGAAATCAAATATTTTATCGCACTTAGTTACATCAAAAGAGCATTTAATTTCGCTGGGCCGACTCTTAGTAGGAGACGGTCGTAGTTCAGAAAAAGTGACATGCTTCCTCTTAGTATTCCAAACCCATTCGGCCACATACACAGCGCGCGGATCCGTTCCTCAATGTCGTCCTGGCCTCCTACCTGTGGATGTCTCTCATGCGGGGGCACGACACGCGGTGGTATGTTGGTGTGTCGGTCATGGGGCTCCTCCTCTTGTGCTGGCTCAGGGTATATGATGTGCTCGAGTCTATGCATGTGCGTAGGAGCATGCGACACAGGCAGCGCGGGAAGAGCTGGCGCAGGCATAGGTGGAGGCAGCGCATAATAAGCTAGGTCAGCTTGGCCGTAAGTGTAGTGACCTGTCTCAGCCGCAGATGTTGAGGGTGGAGACGTGATAGCTTTGTCGATACTACCATCAGTTCTACTGTAAATGCGATTTACCGGGGGTACGCTAGCAACTGGAGTTGGAGGAAAAGTCTCGGTAAAGCTGAACCTTCTAAACATTTCCTCCACCTAAGAGCTAACTGTTGAATCTAGACGGTTGGCTAGCGAAGCGCTAACGGCTTGATCTACGGATGCAGTTATCTTTTGCTCAATCTCTAAAGAAGATAAAGGAGGCGATACTGGTGTTACCTGAGTCCAGGCGAGGTCGGGGGTGTTGACGTCATGCTTGATGAAGCCCGCACGTGTCTTGACGTAGCTCCCAAGCATGAGATCTTGGAGCTCTTTCATCTTTGCCTCGATCTCCGCCTGACCTTCCTCGAGGATATCTTTAATGGCGGGTGTCATGATGTTCCGACTATCGATCTCTATGCCCCCATGGGATCCATTGGCGATCCAGACGTAGTAGTCATTTTAGACGCACGTATAGCCGATGCAGACGTACTCGTCATGTTGGCGTAGCCTTCCCCAGCGGAGTCGTCAAAAAGTGTGTTAACACGAAAAATGTCCCCCGGCACTTGGGTCAGTTCGACGATCCAAAAGCGTGTGGATACTTAGGGATGAGCCTAAGCGTAGCACAACACTGACGCCGCGTTCCGACTACCCTTAATAATGCAACGGGGGTGGAGTTGCCAGGTAATCAGATCACAAATGCATTAATCCAATTAGCCTAAATATATAGATAAAATAATCCAATCAACCGAACGGAGCCTGATTGGTTCAAAGTGTACCATGCGAAGGGTAACCGAAGGGGGTCCTTCAGCTTCTACTGTGAAGGGTACGCCGAAGGTGGCCTTCGGCATTCGGATTGACTTGATCGAAGATGGGCTCTGAATAGATCGTGGCGTGAAATCGCCTCCGAACAGCAGGGTTCGGTGTGAAGCCTCTGGCACGACAAATCCAATGCAGGATGCGAGTTGTTGGCGCAACGTATTACACTAACAGGTTCTATAGGACCAAGAACTGACAAACGAAGTGTTTGTGAATGCGTACTATCTCAAGCCTCCAAATAGGATAATAGCTTGGAATAGTTCGAAGTATGTATTGAATATCTAAATATTCGATGCCACTTATAGGGTGAGAAGGGGGGTATTTATAGGTAAAATCTCTAGGGAAAGGCCCTTTTTCCCCCTTAATTACAACCGACATAGTGGATACTATTTCAGTATCCCTTATAGGGTTAATATGGTAAAACATGCTTGAAGGATGTTGATAAGGAAGACGTCCCATCCTTCTGGTTGTTTTCCACTTTGGAGGAGACGCCCTTCGGTGGTTCTCTTTTGACCAGAGCTTGGATGGACCCTTCAGCTTTGAGCCCTTCAGTTCAGAGGGATTCATGGGCTCTGAGATTAAGACTTGCCTTTATCTTCACTGTATAATGTATTTGCATGGAATCTTGGAGGATCATGGGGATGAAGTATTTTCCCCAATAGTAGCCCCTCGAATATGCTTCTCCGGATAGCCTGTACAGCAAGGAGAGTAGTATACACAAGAAATATTTTCATGCTCAAGACCTTAGAAAGAATGTGCGGTATTATAACTATTCGAAGCATCTTTGGTGTAAGAGATCCATCAAGTCCGGGCTTCGAACATGAACCTCCGTATGATTGATCCAAAGCAAATTGAACCATTATAACGGCAATAAACCGCAAAGAGCCATTACTTTTGTACCGTTATCCCTCAAATAACCGTTAGGCCTTTCGAGAAAGCAACAGCCATTGCTGCATATGCGGCGACAGCAATGGTGGGAGCTCCAGGGGGCTCCTGGCCCAAGGATCCACGGGAACACCTCCCACCGTCGAAGAAGCCTCTTAAGAAAACCTTCATCCTCGGGCAATCGACTTACACGGCAGAGTCCGTAGAGGAGGTAGTGAGCAGAAGACTGGGACCGGGGATTAGGACTCGGATCCCCAGAGAAGAAGTGATCCTGGAGCCGAGGAGTGGAGCAGTCGTCATCTTCGAAGCCTTCTTCGAAGCTAGACTTGGGCTCCCTTCAATAAATTTCTTAAAAGAGGTATTGGAGATGTTCCATGTCACCTTACCACAGTTGTCTCAAAATGCCATAGCTAGGTTGGTGGTCTTCGAATGGGCCCTCTGAGCTGAAGGGTGCAAAGGAAGGACCGAAGTGTTCTCGGTGACCCATGAAGCTTCGTGCCAACCCAAGCCGCACGACGGGCCCGGAGATTCCAAGCTACTTGTGGCCTTTGGGAGTGTCAACTTCTAGCTCTAGAAGGGGCACTTGAAGAACTTTGCATTGAAGGCAATCAACGATCGGTGCTACTCCGATTGGATACTCTAGTGGTTTTATGCCGAGGTTGGCAAAGACTCTGGCCTTGCGGGGCCCCTGCAAGAGATCTGGTACAAGTGGGAAGAGGAGGTGACCTCGGACTCAAGTCCGCTTTCAACGCGACTTGGGTTGCTATCTTCGGTGGCCAAGCACATGAGCATGTGAGACTTGGTGGAGGAATTCATCGCCCTACGGATACCCCCGCTCAGGGCCAGTTGGCCCGTTATTTTCCACAACACTTTGGAGGGGGAGCTTCAAGATATCACTTTGAACTCTCTAGGTAACACTTCGATATTTCCTGCATTTAAATTAGTTTTATAGAATATCTATAATTTTCTTAATAGATTGTTACCTTGTTTCAGTGGCTCCATTGTCATTGGCTCCGGAGCAAATAGCTCGGGCAGCAGAGAGGTTGCTTGGGGCCCCTACCGCAGTGGAGAAGCAATGGAGGGTAGAGCTAGTTGGGAACTAGGAACGCTCCAATCGAGTGTGGAGTGCACTCGGGATCGAAGCCACTCCTCTTCCAAGCTTCGACGTAGCGGGCCCAGCCTCTCGAAAGAGGAAATCTGCTATTGGGTCCTCCAAGGCCGTGAAGACTCTAGCAAAAAAGGTGGCGTGAAAGGCTAAGCTCCCTTCCCCTCCGGTGTCTCCACCTTCGCTAGACATTCAGAGCTCTTCTTCGGAGGAGTCTGAAGAGGAGGATACTTTAGAGGCCCGATGTGGAGGTAGCTTCAAGCTTTACTCATGGAGGGTTGTGTGAGGGATTCTCAGACCGAAACCGAGGATCCACCTCAGGTTGACGTCTAGATGGTGTCGGTGGCTGAAGGGGAGGAGGAAGTCCAAGCTGAGCCTCCAGGGGCTCAGGGAGCAGAGCCGGAGGGCTCCGATTCTGAGGAGCCATGCTAAAGAGTATGGGTCTACTGGCTCTAGATGTGATGAGTGATTGTCAACGAAAGTCAAAGATGACACAAAGAGTGGAGAAGACCTGCTGCGTCTGGGCCGCATGTGACTCAGGTACATGGGCAGCGAGCAATTGTTGGGCAGAGGGGCCGTGAAGTCGGTCTGGTCCAATCCGGGTACATGGGCTAGGAGCAGCAGAGGATCCACTAGGCTGTTGATCAAGATTGACTCAGGTACACGGGCGGCGAGCGATTGCCGCGCTGAGAGAGCTGCGGAATCAGCCCGGCCCAATCTGGGTACCTGGTGTAAAGTCGGTGGACGCTTTGTCAGTTTCAGCGCAAAACTGACAATAGCTGATCTCGGATTGGACCGTTCTGAGGCGAAGCCGTAGTCGCTACGAAAGCTCCACTTTAGGATACGTCATTTGTAATTAGGAGTTTACTTTTTTGCCTTTAGGCCCACAGTCTGTTAGTCGAGTCTGTAAAAATATCCTAAGGGCATTTTGGTCTTGTCAATTTTATTTCAGCATTTGTAAAAACCCTAACGGTCTATTGGTATTTTTCCTAGGCTGTTGGGCTGCCTATAAATAGGGCCCCAATCCCTAGGGTTAGGGTTACCCATTCTAAAATTACTTTCCTAATACAAAAAGATTGGGTCACTTTTGGCGTTCTTACTCTCGACGTATTTTCTTCTCCACCGCCATTAATATAATCTCATCATGCACACGTCAAGCAATCGTCTCAACAGGTTTATTCTTCCAAATTTCTGACATCTCGCTGTGATGTAATTGCTCTATTGCCTCGTTTTTACACGTCTTGGTTATTTTTCTGATCTAAGTTCGCCATAGATTTTTTCTTTCTCTCAAATCCACTGCAATCCCTCTTACTTGCGCTGCATTTTTCTCCAAGCAGTTTTCTCTCACCAGCTGTTTGTGTTCGATAGCACACAGGATAGACAACAAGCCTATCATTTAGTGCTTGTTTTCCCACAGCGGTTCTAAGAGGTAGTCTCTAGGGGCTAGTTTGTTTATTGCTTGCAGCAGGCTAGTCTGTTTTCCTATTGCACGGTTTTCGTTGATGCGATTTGTAGTACCAACCTATGCAATAGGTTGCTTTCGTGTAGCCTGGATGCTACCAAAGTAGCCGTGCAAAGCAAAGAATAGCTTCGGCAGCAGCCTGTCTCTGTACTTTGCGCAAGGTTCATCTTGACCAAAGTATTTTTGTTCAAAGGTTTCAATGTTCGAGCTAGAGCGTGGGACCCACATTTTTGTTCTTCAGGCATTATTTTTCGGGTCTCTGCTCAGGACTTCGCTGTTTGTTTTTTGGAGTATAGGCTTCGCTGGGTCTGTCTTTCGAAGTGCTGCGCATCTGTTTTTCTGGCTGGGCAAAAGCTCTTGGGTTTTGTTGGCTCTGCCGAAGCAGGCTTCACTGTGTTTGTCATCCATCGTTAAGTTCGAAGTCATCATCCGAACTACTAGCCTCAAAGCCCCCTCGCTCCACAGGCGAAGCCTGCATGTGTTGAATTCTACTGGTTGCACGGAGTTTGATGCAAGACTTCGGAAGTTTTTCTTGAACTGTTGGGTTTGTTGTTCGAAGTGTTTTAGCGAAACATGCTTCGAAGGCTGCAGTGAGGCTTCGAGCAACAACTTTGAATCAGACTTCTGCAGACTCTGAACAGAGTTCGACGTTTAATACTACAAGCTTTGTACGACTGCTCCGTACACGCTTCGGCATGTATCGAACAGGAGACAACCTTGAATAGTAAGATTTCTCGTTTTACGTGCACTCAAATTAAACCTCTGTGATGATCTACTTTTGTGAAACTTGATACGTCCATGTTTTAAATGCTTTGTTAATCTGCCTTTAAGCACTGTGTTGGTGTCTATTTGTTTAAGACACTGGTCGTTTTTAGGCTAGATCATTTTAGGCGTTGGGTGCTGGGAGCAGGCCATTGATTCGAAAGAATTTTTTAGGCACCCATTCACCCCCTCCCCCTCTGGTCGCTACTTTCGGTCCTACAGATTCGCCTGTGGTCGGAGTGGTGGTGATGTAGGTAAGGGCCTCTACGTCCACCACTCCAGCCCAAACTTTGGGGGAGGATATCGAGGAGTACCTCAGATTGTACGAGTATCTGAGGGATCCTGTAATTCTTCCCCAAAATTTATATGGATGTAAGACTTCGGTCTTTACTTCTTGATTCATCACACCTGAAATAATTTCATTGAATTGGCAATATCTTTTAGATGATTGACAAATACCTTATGTTTGTAGATGCTTCGGGGAGCAACATGGCTCCGACCCAAGATGGAGCCTTCGTAGAGGACTTGGCTCCAGCTGGGGATGAGGCTCTATTAGAAGAGGTGGCTCCGGCAACAGAGGCTACTTCTGTTGGAGCTGCTTTAGCCGAAGGGGTCACTCCTGTGGAGGGGTCCACTCTAACGGAAGAGGTGACTCCGACGGCTCCTACAATGTGGAGAGGTAAAGGAAAATATTGGCCTGGACCTCTCCCTTCTTTGGTGATGACGTCGTCGGGGTTGACGAATGATCCTTTGGTGGAGGTTTCAGAGGAGGATCATGCCGACGACTGTCGGATGGCCCTATCCTGGCTTCCGCTGCTAGCCCCATTCTTAGAGCAGTGGATAGGGCTTCGGTCTCTCCTACAGCCTTTGGCTCAAAAGAGCCAAGAGGTTGACAACTCCGAGCTGGTCTACACGTTGAGCGAACCCAGTGGATCGGAGCGAGACATTGCCCTCGAAAGGGCTACACTCCAGGTATGTGAAGGGCAAAGTGCATATTTAATTTATTGTAATTACACCATACTGACTTTTCTTTTTGCAGCAATTTTTTCTTGCTAGAGAGGCGGCGACTTCCAATGAGCTCGAATTTAATCGGCTCAAAAGGAAGGTTACAACACTCTGGGGGATCTTAAGTGCTCCGAAGACAAGTCCCTGCAATTAGAGGAAAAACTCCTCAAAGAGCAAAGGGCTAAGGCCATTATGGAGGAGGCGCTTCAAACGGAGCAACATGCTCACGCTGGCCTGGCATCTTCAATTAAAGAGCTTCAAGCGGAGCGGATGGTGCTCAGAGCTGAAGTCGACATGCTTCGAGTAGTGGAGGTGACTTATAGGGCCAAGCTTGTGCAGCTCCGAGAAGCGCTTCAGCAAGCATTGTCTCAGAAGAATTACTTGATGACGAAGACAGTCTAGCTCTCCACCATCGCCACCGACAAGACAAGGGCCCAGGTGAAGCACAACGAGGTGGCTGATTCGACCATAGATACCCTTTGGGGTGTTTTGGAATATTTTGGAACAGTCTTCCCATCTTACTCAGCTGCGGCAGATGAACCTCTTGGCCGTAAGCTCAAGATGATCCAGGCAGTGGCCAAGATGTTGAAGGGCTCTAGTAATCATTATGTATAAATCTCCGGACAAGTAGCCGGGATCGGAGTCCTTCATCACCTCGAAGCCATCGGGGTCTCCATTGCTCCGGTGAAGGGTTTGACACATGCAAGCTTTGCTGACGAAGGCTTGTTGCGACATGGATGTTACTTTAGCATGGGAAGCCTTCCGGGCAACCTAGAAAGAAGATAGTGAAGTTGCGGCCAAGGCATGGATCGACGAAGCCCGTTGGTTGAAGCAAGCACATATGAGGCATTTGGCTCCATCTCCGCCAACTGCTACGCCTCTGGACCTGAAGGTCTAGCCTCTTAGGGCGCTTTTGCTATGTAAAAAAGACTTTGTAATGTTATTTTTGCTTTAATGAATGAAAAGTCTTTGTTTGGATATTTTTTAAGGTTTTGCCATATGCTTCTGATTTTGATCTCGAAGTATTAGAACTTGACGAAGGGCTTCACCAACAATAGGCCATTCTTGAGATCTTAAGGCCTTATAGGCGCCCACGATTTTTTGTTCCTCGTGGTGGACATAGAGAGATAGCACCCGATATTTGCAGCGAAGTGCTCTCTTATATCAAAGAAGAAGATAAAGTAATAACATCTTCGTCTTCGGAGTATGTAGATTGGTCTGATTTAGAACATCAAGTCGAAGATCCGATGGATGTTAGCTCTGAACGGCTTCTAACTTGGTCCAAACATCAGGAAGAGCAGAGAGTCTGGAGAGCTTTGAAAAAGCTGGTCCAGGAGGTAGCTCTAGGGGTCGTAGAGGTCTCCGCTTCTACTTAGGCTTAGATACTAATTTTTCCTGATTACGATGTTTGTAATGTAATTTTATCAAGCAATATAATTTATTTTAGAAGCATCGTTTGATTGTGCTTTATTCCCTTGCCCCTCTTTGTGGGTGGGTGGCATTATGCAATGAAATAGGGCCGGTCGCGCACAAAGTCCGGCATATTAAAGCTGAGGCTTCGCAAATAATACCTGATAACCATGAACTCTAATTTTTCGTAGAGTTCTTCGAACTCTATGTTCGTATCATAGTATCAAACTAATGGTTCCATGTCTAAAAAGATAGTCGCTATAGACTTCGTATAGGGCTTTGAACTTATAAGTTAAAGATCCGAAATTGGTCACTTAGGACTCTTGATGGGGTTCATTTGGCCGGGGCCTTGAAACCTCATAATTTGGTCACCTTCGACTCTTTTTCAGATGCTTTGAACCCAGAGTGTCGGAATCTATTTGTTTATAGTCCTTACACTCCTCTATGAATGCTATCAAGCTGGTGGCTCAGAATCCGTAGGTTTTGGCCACCTTCGGCTCTCTAATAGATGCTCCAAACCAGTGGTTTGAACTACGTGATTTTATAGTCCTTGGACTCTTCTACGAATGCTTTCAAACGGTGGCTTGGAATCCATAGGTTTTGGCCACCTTTGGCTCTTTTATGGAAGCTCCGAACCAATGGTTCGAAGGTTGTGATTTTATAGTGCTTAGACTCTTCTACGGATGCTTTCAATCCAGTGGCTCGGAACCCGTAGGTTTTGGCCACCTTTGGCTTTTTTACGAAAGCTCCGAACCAATGGTTCGAGGCCATAATTTTATAGTCCATAGACTCTTCTATGGATGCTTTCAAGCCGGTGGCTCGGAATCCATAGGTTTTGGCCACCTTCGGCTCTTTTACAAAAGCTCTGAACCAATGGTTGGAAGGTTGTGATTTTATAGTCCTTAGACTCTTCTACGGATGCTTTCAAGCCGGTGGCTCGGAATCCGTAGGTTTTGGCCACCTTCGGCTCTTTTACGGAAGCTCCAAACCAATTGTTCGAAGACCATGATTTTATAGTCCTTAGACTCTTCTACCGATGCTTTCAAGCTGGTGGCTCGGAATCCATAGGCTTTGGCCACCTTCGGCTCTTTTACGAAAGCTCTGAATCAATGGTTCGAAGGTCGTTTATCGGGTTCTAATGAAAGATGCTTACCTCCGCAAGCATCTTCATTCCCCTGATGTGTCCACCAGGGGTAGGGAATATTAAGAGGTAAGCATAATTCGAACCACAAGTATTTATTCATTTAGAAAGGTACTTTACAATTCTTTACAAGGAGCCCCTAAGCGTAATAACGTTTAAGGTGCTCCACATGCCATGCATGCTTTAATTCTTCCCCTTCTAAATTTGTTAATTTAATAGATCCGAGGTGCTCTGAGCGTAGGATAATATATGGTCCTTCCCATTTGTTTCCTAATTTCCCCGAAGCAATTACACTTCGCAGTACCAAATGACCCGACCTAAGTTCATTAACTTTTACCTTTGGTCATACCATGCCTTCGTTTGGTCTTGGTACTTTGTCAAATTGGCGACAGCTCAAAGCCTCGTTTCTTCAGACAAGTCAAGCGAAGTGTTCCTTTCATCTTTAACTTCTCGTTCCGTTGTGCGGTGGGATACACCTTTCAGCTCCAATGGAGTCATGGCTTCATCTCTGAACAACAACCTGAATGGGGTAAAACCTGTAGACCTAGCTTGAGTGGTCCGAATGGACCATAAAATCTTAGGTAGCTCTTCGGTCCACAGCCCCTTTACCAACCCTACAATCCTCCAATTTAAGACGGACATAATATTTCCATTGGCCCGCTCCACGGCTCCGTTGGATTGGGGATGATGGATGGCTGCAAAGCACATTTAATGTCCAACCCTTCATAGAATTCTCTAAAAGGTTTGGCATCGAATTGGGTGACATTGTCAATTGTCAATTCTCTAGGCACTCCGAACCTACAAATAATATTTTGCCAGAAGAATTGACAAGCTCTTCATAAAAAGCCCCTTGTCGGACATCCAATGCTCCAGCAGCAGCCTTCGCTACGATGTCTGCATGCTGATTATCTGCTCGTGGGATGCTCCGGATGGAAATCCCTTTGAATAATGCCTCCGTCTTGTGGATTTCTTCTAAGTACCTCGCAAGTTGTGGATGCCGAGCCTGGATGCTTTTGTCAACATGCCCTGCAATGACCTGAGAATCTATTTTGATTATAACCCGAGTGGCACCAAGTGCTCACGCTTTGTAGAGACCAAGCAGGATTCCTTCGTACTCTGCAATATTGTTAGTGGACTTAAAGTTGAGCTTTGCAGAGTACATTGCTTTCTGCCCTGAAGGCGAAATTATCATGGCTTCGGCACCGGCTCCGGATGCTTGAAATGCTCTGTCAGAGTACACCGTCCACACTCCTTCGCATGATTCTTCTGGAGCCCATGTTGTGGATGGAGTCCATTCTGCAACAAAGTCAGCCACAACTTGAGATTTAATGGCTGTTCTTGTGGTGAAGGAAATGCCGAAGGGGGCTAGCTCGACAGCCCATTTTCGAATTCTCCCCGTGGAGTCTTTGCTCCGGAGCATATCGCCAATGGGATACGATGTAGGGACAATTACATTGTGTGCTAAAAAGTAATGCCTTATCTTCTGCGAGGCCATTACTAAAGCATACTGGAATTTCTCGAGCTCAGAGTAGCATGTTTTTGCTCTGGACAAGGCTTCTGAAATGAAATATACTGGGTTCTGCACCAGTTTTCCATTGCGCTAACTACAGAGCCTGTTGCTGCAAGATACAGGAGGAGAGTTTCCTCTACAAGGGGCACAGTAAGCGTTGATAGATTTCCAAGGTAGTCCTTGATTTTGTTGAAGCTCTTCTAGCACTCTGGCGTCCATTTGAAACTTTTGGACCCTTTTAAGGCTTTGAAAATTCGGAGGCTTCGCTCCGCAGATCTGGCCAGGAATCTGCTAAGAGCTATGAGTTGTCCGGCCAGCTTCTGGACTTGCTTCAAATTTTCAGGCGGAGCCATCCTTTGTAGTGCACTTCTCTGCGTCTGGCTAGCTTCAATTCCTCTGCTTGAAACTAAGTACCATAGCAACTTTCCTGCTTGAGCTTTGAAAATACATTTTTCATGGTTGAGGCGGACTCCACATGCTTGGAGGCTCTCAAAATTTTCTGCTAAGTCTAGACTATGTTGATGCTTTAAAGCACTCTTTATTACAATGTCATCCATATAGGCTTCGAAATTTCGGCCTATCTGATGACCTAGAGCTTTAGCAATAAGACGAGAAAAAGTTGCCTCGACATTTCTCAAGCCGAAGGGCATTCACACGTAACAGAATACTCCAGAAGGAGTTATAAAGCTTGTCTTGGCTTCGTCTTCGCATTTCAGCCAGATTTGATGGTATGTAACTGGAGTATGCATCAAGGAAACTCAAGAGCTCGAAGCCAGCCGTAGAATCAATAAGTTGATCAATGCAAGGCATGGGGTAGGGGTCTCATGGGCATGCTTTATTCAGAGATGTGAAGTCAATACACATGCGCCACTTGCCGGAGCCCTTTTTCTTGACGAAGACGGGGTTAGCTATCCACTTCGTGTGGGCCACCTCCCTAATGACTCTGGTTCTTAACAACTTTTCCACCTCCACTTTAGCGAGGTCTGCTATCTCAGTTGACATCTTGTGGAGCCCCTGGCGTACAGGTCAAACCTTAGGGTTGATGATTAAGCTATGCTCGATAATGCTCCGATCAACTACGAGGATATCTTCGTCTGACCAGGCAAAGACATCCAAATTTTCTCAAACCACTTCTTCTAGTGAGGTGGCGATCTGCGAAGGCAACCCCTTGCCAAACTGAATGGGTTATTCCCTGCCTTCTTTTACAATGCTCCTGGTGACTATATCACCTTCTGGGTTTGGCTTGAGGAAAGGGTTCTTCGGAGGGTCCAGGGTCCCTGAGGCCTCCTCCGAGTGCTCTTGCACACCGTATTCTGCTCTCTGAGCTACAACTTGATCTCCTAGGATTGTGAGGACCCCTCCTTATGTGGGCATTTTGAGGCACAAATAATTGTGGTGTGCCATGGCTCCAAATTGATTCAACATCCCTCTTCAAAAGATTGTGTTGGAGTACAGGGCATCGACAACGTCGAAGATTACCTCTTCGACTCTAGCTAGGGGCCCCTCACCGAAAGCAACTTCGAGGCCTATTTGATCGAGGGCATCGAGACGAGGGCCTACGAAGCCTTGGAGTGGGTGAGCTGCTGGAAGAAGATGCCTTCGGGGAATGCACATTTGATCGAAGACTTGGATGAAGAGTATGTAAGTGGAGCTTCCACCGTCGACCAACACCCTTTGGACTTCCACCCTTGCCACGTCAGCTAAAATGATGAGGGGGTCAGCATGGGCGAACGTCACCCCTGCAGCATCATTGGCAGAGAATGATATGGGCACATGGGACCACTCGGGCATTTCTGCAGCTGAGGGTCCCCCCTCCGGAGATGGGTAGGACCAGTCATTTTCCACGATCTTGAAGGTCTTCTTGTTTCAGTGGTGGCATAATGTTGGCCACCAGAAGTTGCATAATGGCTTCAAGGTTGCCTGCATGTCCGACGGCTTCCACAGGCTCTAGCCATGCTGCAGGAGGGGTTTGATCAGCAGTGCTTCGATCCAAGCTTCTCTGAAGATACTCGCTCTGGATAGCTAGTATGGAATTGCAATCCTTGGTGGCATGGCTTCTGTTTTCACCATGCACACAACAAATGAATGTCTGGCTTTGGCCAGCTGGCTTCCTTGGTGGTCTCGAGCCACTAGCTTTGTTGCCTTAAGGATGTTGATAGTTGGAAGGCATCTTTGGAGCAGATGGGGCAATATTCAATAGCTCGAAGCGAGGATGCTTCCTTACCCTTCTCTGATCGTGAGAATGATTATCGAATGGGGTTTGTAGAGGACTCGAAGCCCTTTGCTCCATCTTGACTTCTTGGGGGAGGCCTGGTGTGGACGAAGTAGTCCTCCGAAGACACCCTTCTTCTGATTTGGCATATTGCTCGAAGTATGCCATTAGCTATGCCACTGAAGACACCGGCTTCCTGTGAAGTTTGTCGAGGAGGCCAGGGTTCATTACACCTTCGCGCGCCATATCTACAACGGATGACGTGGACAACCCCTTGATCTAAGACTTGGTGTGGGCGAAGCACGTGAAGTATTGTCAAAGAGTTTTTCCTGCCTGCTGTTTCACCTAAAAAAGGCTTCCAGTAGACATCGGGGCTACAAAGGTACCCTAGAAATTACTCACAAATTTCTTCTTCAACTACTCCCACGACTTAATTGATCCTGGCTTTAGAGACCAGAACCAACGAAGGGTTGCGCCTTCTAACGCAAGGGGAAAGCATTTTGCCATCATATTTCGGACCCCTCATCTAGCTTTTATTGCAAGAGCATAAGAGCGAGAGAATTCTCCGGGGTCAGCCCCTCTGGAGTATTTGTGCAGCTTCGAGGCTCGGAACCTGGGATCAAAGCGCACCTTTTGCAACTCCGGATGCAGCGGAGATTCATCGTCGAAGGATGCGTTCTTGGCGCTCTCTTGTACGAGGGGCTTCGGGATAATAATTGGTGTCGTCGTCTTGATGTGTCTCTGAAGCGGCAGGGTTGGCCTGAGGACGAAGCCTATCCACGGCCTCCTTCCTGCATATTTCCACCTCCGCCTGTAGTCAGGCCATTTGAGCGGTCACGTGTAGCGCCCCGATTTATCAAAATCGAGACATTATTGAATTTCATGAGAAAAACAATAATCCAAGAGGTTCATCATGTGACAATCGTACATACGACAGTATCCATGGTACGCAAACCATATTTATTACATCAGAGTTGAAATAAAAATAATAAAAAAAAATAAATAGCATGACGAACGCCTTCTTCAGGATCTTCTCTTGACTGGGTCGCTACTCCAGACCGTCTTCATAGTAGGCATCCTCTGTGGGGTCCAACGGGTATGAGTACAAAAAGTACTCAACAAGCCACCGCAAATGCAATAATAATGCAAGGTAATAACAATGGAAGGATAATGGCTAAAAGAGTGGAAAAGTACATTTTAAGTTGCTGCATTTAGTGTAATCAAATTTTATCATGCGGAAATATAAACATGAACATTAATATCATCATCTAACTCGAGGAGTATGTTTTACCTCCTCGCACAACAGTCCTTACATTGTCAAACCATCATGCACATACATATTCAAAATAAACTAACTGTGGGATGTCACGCAACCTGCCCTTGATCGTGGGCTCGGCTTTTCGAAAAGATTTAAGACTCTGATCAGAGATGTACTACTGTACCCACGAGGCACGCACTCATCCCAAACGAGATGACCCATACCACGGGAACTCGTGCCAAAACCTCGGCATGAAATGCTCCAAGCGATAACCACTCGCTCTAGGTTTCGCCGGCGCGCCGGGCCGCATCCCGGCTAACGTCGCACCCCCTTTTGCACCACGTCGGTACAAGCCACCCGCAGGTGCTGCTTGACCCATCTCCAAATGGTGGCCTCAGTTTGAAACACTCCATACCTTAGTTAGGACTTACCCACTAGACTTGTGGTTAGTACGGAAGTGCAATGCAACGGATCCCTCTGACCGGTCCTTATAGTGCCCCTGGTGCTACCGACCAATGCCCTAGCTTGCACCTGGAACCCACCATGCATACACTCACAACCATAACTCATCACCGACAGAATTCCAAGGATAAGAAACAATGGGGATCATATAGTAGAACCATTTCACTACGACTTATTTTTATCCTATAGCAATCGTGTCGATACATTGGACACTAGCTAATAACATTAACCATATGGTGACAAGGAGGTTAGGTGAGATAGCATGGCTTGGGTTGCACATCAAGGTCGGGGGATCCTAAATAAATATAGTGTATGGGTTTCCATTGGACTAATGCACATATATAACCTATGTGTTTTGGCGATAGTTTAATCAAACATGGGTTCAATATGCTCAAAAGTATTGTTTGGTGACTTGCCTTGTTCAGCGAATGGGGAGGGAGAAACTTCGGGAAAGTACTCCGGCTCCTCGGTGGTGTCGTAGTCTTCTCGTTATAAATAAAGTAAATTAAAATAATTACAACATTCAATTTAAACAATACAAGACTACACAACAAGGACATAGGTTTAAATTGGTTTAATTTAGGGAAACCAAGTTATTAAGTTTCTGAAATTTATTTCATAAATAATTTGAAATGAACTATAGGGAAATATGGTCATTATAAAAGGGATTTTTAATTGAGAATAGCCTCATTTTAAGTCTTCTAATCAATTTAAAATAAAAGGTTCATTGGCAATTTAGTGGTTTCCATTATATGGACAGAAATAAAATGAATATAAACTTTAATGGAATTTAAATAACTGAGTTTACATTTTACCCTAAGGGTATTTAAATACCTATTTAAATAAATATGAAAAAGTCTAAAGTAACATATTGTTTTTATTGAACTAATGTGTAGAGAATAATATTATAAATTTTCTGAAATTGAAATGGCAATTTTTAGAGTTCAAATGCGCCAGATATGAATTTTTGAAGTTTAAAAGTATTTCTGGAATTTAAATTAAACCAAAAATAGGTGTCGGTCCACGGTGAGCTGAGACCACCGTGCACCTGCGCACTGTGCGCGTGCGCTGGATCGAGATCCACTATTGGATCGCGATCGGGCGGTCGCGGGCGAGGCGGGGGAGTTAAAATGACGTGGACGACTGAGATTAAAACGTTGAACCGGTACGCGATGGACGGTCCAGATCAAACACGGGTTTTAAAAGCTAACGGACGCACGAGATTAAAACGTACCCCTTCGCGTAGATCCAACGGCACCGATTAAACCGCACGAGGGATTAAATCAGTACCGTCATATCCAGATCGCACGGCGCGGATTGAATCCGACACGGCACGGGTACTTGACCCGTGCCGGTCATCTTCTCCGGCGATGGCGAGCGGGCCAGGTGCCACGGCGAGTGACGACGGTCTGGTCTAAGGCCTAAAATGGAAAGAGGGTGCTACGGGGATCACGAGGGTACCCTTGCGGTGACGAACGGTCGACGGAGCGAGGCCGGCGACGAGCGGAGGCGGCGAAGGCGTTCAGGTCCTCGGGGGCGACGGTGATCCGGTGGGTTTCGTCGATGATGGAGTGGTGGCCGAGGTCGGGGTCTTCCTTGCGGTCACGGAGGTGCGGTCGGCGTGGGCGGAGGGGGACTCCGTCAACGGCGAGTGACGGCTAGAGCGTGGACGACGGTGGTGCACTAAAATGTGAAATGCAAGTGCTTTGTTGGTTCTCGCAGCGTGTGAGCATGGGGGTCGAATGCGGGGTACCAGGGGTTTAAATAGGGTCACCGGTGGGGGCAGAGGGGGCGCAATTGGCGGTGGCCGAGAATAAACGCGTTTAAACGCCGGCGAGCTCGGGCTGATTTCGGTTAATCGAACCTGGACGCGAATCGGTCGGGTTTAATTGAGGGAAACGGTCGCCGGGGCGCGGGGGTTTGAATGTCGGGCTCAATTTGAGGGGAGGGGGCCGGGGGCAACGGATCTGAGGCACATTATTGCGTCGGCCGGCAAGGGGGGGGATTTGGGGGCGGATCTCGTGGAGACGAAGGATCTGACAGGCGGGGCCCAAATGCCAGTTGGCGCGAGCGGGCGAGTGTGGAGACTGACGGGTGGGGTCGGGCTCGAGCGCGAGAGGGGGCGGTTGGCGCCGACAGGTGGGGTCGGGCTATCAGCTAGAGGCGGGTGAGGGTGACGGGCTGGGCCAACCGGGGGAGAGAGAAGGGAGGGGGGAAGCCCATTACTGTTTTAAAAGGTTTTCTGATTTAAAATAATTGCAGAAAATAGATTAAGTCTTTTGAGGCATTTCCAGAGTGGATAAAAATTTGTAAAAATTCTCAAAAATATATCTTGGCCTTGGGAGTTTATACAAAATTTTTCAGCTCCTGGTTTGGTCACTAACTCTATGTTGTAGTTCAAAATGGTATAGAAGGGTATTTAAAAGTATTTCCAAAATATGATCCAGGAAATTGAATTAATTAATATTTTTATTCCTTTGAAAATTTGGGGTGTTACACACCTATCCCCATTACAAAGAATCTCGTCCTCGAGATTGGAACGTTACTCAAATAACTCGGGGTATAGGGCTTCCAGTTCGTCCACTTTTTCCCATGTAGCTTCTTCGGCGGGGTGGTTGTCCCACTGAACCTTGCAGAAGCGAACTACACGACTCCTGGTTACCCTTTCCTTGATTTCCAAGATCTTGATGGGTTTCTCGATGTAGGTCAAGTCTTCTTGGATGTTGAGCTGTTGAAGATCGGCTTGCTCGGTGGGCACGCGAAGACACTTCTTCAACTGGGAGACATGGAACACATCATGAACTCCTGCCAAAGATGGAGGCAGCTAAAGTTGATATGCCACTTCTCCTTGCCGTCGGAGGATCTGAAAGGGTCCGACGTAGCGGGGTGCTAGCTTGCCTTTCATGTTGAACCTTTGAGTGCCACGGAGGGGAGTGACACGGAGATAGACATAATCGCCCTCCTTAAAGGCTAGGTCTCTTCGACGGTTGTCGGCATAGCTCTTTTGCCAGGACTGGGCTGTCTTCAATCGGTCTCTTATGATCTTGACCTTCTCTTCAGCTTCTCTTAACATATCAGTACCAAATAGTTGTGATTCTCCGGTTTGATCCAAGAGCAACGGCGTTCTGCACTTACGTCCGTATAGTGCTTTGAACGGGGACATTTGCAGGCTGGCATGATAGCTGTTGTTGTAGGAGAACTCCGCATACGGCAAGTTCTTGCCCCACATTCCGCCAAAGTCTAGAGCACAAGCTCAAAGCATATTTTCCAGTATCTGGTTGACCCTTTCAGTTTGACCATCGGTCTGTGGATGATAGGCGGTGCTAAAGTTCAGCCGGGTGCCGAGTTCCTCTTGAAGGTTCTTCCAAAACTTGGAGGTGAACTGGCTCCCACGGTCAGATACAATTTTCTTGGGAACTCCATGAAGGCATACTATCCGGGTCATATACAACTCGGCCAACTTGGCGACGGTGTAAGTTGTCTTGACGGGGATGAAGTGAGCCACCTTGGTGAGTCGGTCGACGATCACCCAGATAGAATCGCGACCAGCTTGGGTCCTGGGCAGTCCCGTGATGAAGTCCATTCCTATCTCTTCCCACTTCCATTTAGAGACCTTGAGAGGTTGCAGAAGTCCGGCAGGTCTTTGATGCTCTGCCTTGACTCGCCGACATGTGTCGCACTTGGCCACATACTCGGCTATTTCTCTCTTCATGCTGACCCACCAATACTTTTCCTTCAAGTCTTGATACATCTTCGTACTCTCGGGATGGATGGAGTATAGAGTATCGTGGGCTTCTTGAAGGATGAGGGTCTTCAATTCAGGCTTGTCGGGTACGCAGATCCGGTTTCCGAACCAGATGGTACCATGCTCGTCCTCGGAAAATCCGGGGGCTTTACCCTTCCGCATATTCTGCTGGATCTCCAAGATGTCCGGGTCTTCCTTCTGCTTTTCTCGGATCTGGTCTATCAAGATAGGCCTAGATTCCAAGGCAGCGAGGTATGCTCGGGTGGTGATCCCTAAGTTCAACCTTTCCATCTCCTTGTAAATTAGAGGAGCCTGGTCATGGATCATGATGGCGTTGCAATACCCTTTTCGACTAAGGGTGTCTGCCACCACATTTGCCTTGCCCGGATGATAATGGATGCCCAAGTCATAATCTTTGATCAGTTCCAACCATCTCCTTTGCCTGAGGTTCAGGTCCGGTTGGGTGAATATATATTTGAGGCTCTTGTGGTCGGTGAAGACCTCACACCGATTCCCCACAAGGTAATGTCTCCATATCTTCAAGGCATGAACCACGGCTGCTAATTCCAGGTCGTGGGTCGGGTAGTTCAGCTCATGTGGTCTCAGCTGTCGGGAGGCGTAGGATATCACCTTCCCATCTTGCATCAAGACACATCCCAAACCTTGGCGAGAAGCATCGCAGTAGACGTGGAAGTCTTTCTGGATGTCTGGCAGGGTCAGGATCGAGGCTGACACGAGCTTCTTCTTGAGAGTCTGGAAACTTTCTTCACAATCTGAAGTCCATTCAAACTTCACTTCTTTCTGTAGAACTCTGGTCATTGGCTTCGCGATCTTTGAAAAATTCTCAATGAACCGGCGGTAATATCCAGCCAATCCGAGAAAACATCGGATCTCGGTCACAGTCGTAGGCTACAGCCAATTGGTCACTGCTTCCATGGTGGTTGGGTCCATTGCTATTCCTCCGGCAGATATGACCTGGCCGAGGAACTTCACCTCACACGACCAAAATTCGCACTTGCTGTATTTGGCGTACAATTGCTGCTCCCTTAGCTTTCCGAGGGTCAGACGGAGGTGAGTCTCGTGTTCTTCCTTGGTCTTGGAGTAGACGAGGATATCGTGGATGAATACCACGATGAACTTATCCAAGAACTCCATGAAAACATTGTTCATCATGTTCATGAAGAAGGCCGGGGCATTCGTGAGTCCGAACGACATCACTGTATACTCGTAGAGTCCATAGTGGGAGGTGAAGGCAGTCTTGGGTATGTCTTCTTCCCTGATCCTCAACTGGTGATAACCTGACCCGAGGTCAATCTTGGAAAATACCGAGGATCCCTTCAATTGATCGAATAGATCGTCGATCCGAGGCAATGGGTACTTGTTCTTGATTGTTACGTCGTTCAAGGCTCTATAGTCCACGCACATCCTTTTAGTCTTGTCCTTCTTCAGGGCAAAGATAACCGGTGCACCCCAGGGTGAGGTACTCGGTCGGATGTACCCTTTCTGCTCTAGGTCTTCGATGTTGCTCTTGACCTCGGCTAGTTCATTGGCGACCATCCGGTATGGGCGCTTGGAGATTGGAGTGGTCCCGGGGACAAGTTCGATTCTAAATTCGATGTCCCACTTGGGAGGCATTCCTGGTAGGTCCTCTGGGAAGACGTCCATGAACTCCTTGACTATGGGTACTTCTTCAAGGGCTAGCGTGTGGAGGGATGCTTCGAGAGGTTTGCGATTGGTCATCCGGAAGGTGACGGCTTCGCCTTCAAGGTTGGTCACCGTGACGGACTTGTTGGCATAATCGATCACACCCTTGTGCTTCATCAACCAATCCATCCCTAGGATGAGGTCGAGTCCGGTGCACTTTATGAGAACTGGCTCTTCCTGGAACAATACTCCTTGTATCTCTATCTTAACCTTAGGACTGTATAAGTGGGCTAAGGTCTTATTGCCTGGAGTGGCAATCATCATGGGGACGGATAGAGGGAGTACGTCCAATTCGTTGATTTTCACAAAATCTTCTGAGATGAAAGTGTGTTGCTCCAGAGTCAAATAAAATCGTAGCTGGTACTGAATTTACGGTAAACGTACCGAGCACGACTTCGGGAGCCTCCTGAGCTTCCTCTGCGCTGATATGGTTGACGCGGGCAGGAACCGCCTGGTTGGGTGCCACGCCTTGGGGTTGCTTGGGGTGAGGACACTGGTGCGAATACTGCCCTTCCTTGCGGCAATTGAAGCAGACAACCGGCCTCCCTTGCCGATTCTTCAAGATCGGGGCCTTTGCGGCTGACATCGGCTGCGCGGCCGGAGCTGGTGGAGCGGGGCGAGGATGCCCGGCATTGGATCCACCGGCGGTGTGAGGTCGCCTGAAGGCTGGCCGAGGATGGTAAGCGGGCGCTGGTGGCGGAGGAACGAAGCGGGGCCTCTGGGAATTCGCCTGTTGATGCTTGAAGGCGATCATCTTCCTCTTCTTGAGGTCCAACTTGTTCTGCTCAGTCTCTTGGATGAGCGCTTTGTTGACTAGCCGTTGGAAGTCGGTGTAGTCAGTGGCGACGATCTGGATGGACAACTCATCCTTAAGTCCCCGGAGGAACTTGGCCTGGCAGAGGGCGTCGGTGCGCACTTCTTCCGGTGCGTAGCGGGCGAGGCGGTTGAACTCATGGAGGTACTCCATGACGGTCCGACTACCTTGCTGCAGGTCGCGGAACTCCTGCTGTTTCACCGTGATGACTCCGACGGGGACGTGGGCGGCGCGAATGTTGATGGTGAACTCCGCCCATGTCACCACGTGGTCCTCTGGCTGGGACTCATGGTAGTTGTCCCACCATTCTACGGCCGGACCCTAGAGCTGGTGAGTGGTTTAGGCCACTCGCTCCTGGTCGGTGCAGGGGAGGAGATCAAGATTCTTCCCAATGGTGCGGAGCCAATCTCCGGCCTCCATGAGGTTGGTGGTGCTCGAGAATATGGGTGGGCGCACGCGCAGAAACTCCGAGAGTTGTGGAGCGGGTGCGGGTGCTGGTGCGCGAGGGGCAGGTTCCCCGTGCTGCAGTTGGTCCAACTGAGCTTGTTGGTGCTGCATCTGGGTGAGGAGAGTGGTGATCAGCTGGTTCTAGTTTGCCATCATCTCTGGCAAGGTAGGATGGTTGGCGGATGGCGACCCAGACTGACATGGGCCTGTTGCACCCCAGTTGGGTACAACACCTTCGGGTGCGTCATGGCTTCCTCCTTCACCGTTGTTGGGGCCGGTGTTCTGTTGGTCAGTCATCTTCTGAATATACGACGTGTCAAAGAGATGATGAAATAGTAATATAATCAAAACAAGGCTCATGCATATATCAAGTGGTAAAAATTGTTCATTACAACCAAGCTTTTATTCTATCTACAACACAACTCATTGTAGATAGCACCGCATACAAAAATTATTTTATTAAGATAGCGGCCTCTAGCGTCAACTCGCCACTGAAGGCAGTCTCCGTGCTCTCGGAACCACGAGTACGCGGCTCTAGAGGGATGGTGGGCTCGAGAAAGTTCTCGATGATGGGGTCGGAGATGAGGCCGGGGCGCAGTGCAGGTGTGCTGGTGGAGGGCCTGGTGGGGGAGGGGTGTGGCGGGATCCTCTTGGGGTGAGGGAGGGGCTCATGGATGGGCTTCTTCTTCCTCGGAAGGAGAGGGACCATCTCCGTGATGTCCTTCTGCAGTTGCATAATCTTGCGCTGCAGCTCGCCGTTCTGTTGGACCAAGTTCTTCGTCTCCTCACGAAGAAACTCAACCGCCTCATGGTGCTCATCGGCGTCGAGCACCGCCTCGGTATGGAGGTCGTCCCTATCCTGCAGAAGACGCGACTGCCGGGCCATGACCAGATCACGCACGGAGTGAACTCCGAGGTAGATGCTACGGTGGGCACTGGGAGTACGCTTCGGCACAAGCCGGAAGGATGAGTTCTGAAGACGATCATCGTAGATCATCCTCAGCTCCATGAGGGCCGGGAGGGCGACTCTTTGGCACGCGACATCAAAAGTCGGGCCTCCAAGCGTGGTGGTGTAGGGTGGCAGATGCTCTCTGGAGCCGTGGACGGTGAGGGAGACGTCACAAGGCCCGGCGAACTCATCGGGGTACACTCCTTGGAATTCGGGCTCGAAGAGGAACCCGAGGAAGGTGAGCATCATACGGAGCTCCCGGACCAAGCCCTCGTAGTGGCGGCAGTAGTTGTGGACTTGATAGACAGGCATCTACAAAACAACAAGTTGAATAAAAGTGAGGGGAGGAACAAAGTTTATAAAGTAGGTTTTCGAGAAATAATTTCCTGCAGCTAATGGCTAGGCGGGTCTGTTTGGCTTCCTACAGTCAAGTCGGCTCTGATACCATCTTTTAGCGCCCCGATTTATCAAAATCGAGACATTATTGAATTTCATGAGAAAAACAATAATCCAAGAGGTTCATCATGCGACAATCGTACATACGACGGTATCCATGGTACACAGACCATATTTATTACATCAGAGTTGAAATAAAAAAAATAATAATAAATAGCATGATGAACGCCTTCTTCAGGATCTTCTCTTGACTGGGTCGCTACTCCAGACCGTCTTCGTAGTAGGCATCCTCTATGGGGTCCAACGGGTATGAGTACAAAAAGTACTCAACAAGCCACCGCAAATACAATAATAATGCAAGGTAATAACAATGGAAGGGTAATGGCTAAAAGTGCGGAAAAGTACATTTTCAGTTGCTGCATTTAGTGTAATCAAATTTTATCACACGGAAATATAAACATGAACATCAATATCATCATCTAACTCGAGGAGTACGTTTTACCTCCTCGCACAACAGTCCTTACATGTCAAACCATCATGCACATACATATTCAAAATAAACTAACTGTGGGATGTCACGCAACCCGCCCTTGACCGTGGGCTTGGCTTTTCGAAAAGATTTAAGACTCTGATCAGAGATGTACTACTGTACCCACAAGGCACGCACTCATCCCAAACGAGATGACCCATACCACGGGAACTCGTGCCAAAACCTCGGCATGAAATGCTCCAAGCGATAACCACTCGCTCTAGGTTTTGCCGGTGCACCGGGCCGCATCCCGGCTAACGTCGCACCCCCTTTTGCACCACGTCGGTACAAGCCACCCGCAGGTGCTGCTTGACCCATCTCCAAATGGGGGCCTCGGTTTGGAACACTCCATACCTTAGTTAGGACATACCCACTAGACTTGTGGTTAGTACGGAAGTGCATTGCAATGGATCCCTCTGACCGGTCCTTATAGTGCCCCGGGTGCTACCGACCAATGCCCTAGCTTGCACCTGGAACCCACCATGCATACACTCACAACCATAACTCATCACCGACAGAATGCCAAGGATAAGAAACAATGGGGATCATATAGTAGAACCATTTCACTACGACTTATTTTTATCCTATAGCAATCGTGTCGATACATTGGACACTAGCTAATAACATTAACCATATGGTGACAAGGAGGTTAGGTGAGATAGCATGGCTTGGGTTGCATATCAAGGTCGGGGGATCCTAAATAAATATAGTGTAAGGGTTTCCATTGGACTAATGCACATATATAACCTATGTGTTTTAGCGATAGTTTAATCAAACATGGGTTCAATATGCTCAAAAGTATTGTTTGGTGACTTGCCTTGTTCAGCGAATGGGGAGGGAGAAACTTCAGGAAAGTACTCCGGCTCCTCGGTGGTGTCGTAGTCTTCTCGTTATAAATAAAGTAAATTAAAATAATTACAACATTCAATTTAAACAATACAAGACTACACAACAAGGACATAGGTTTAAATTGGTTTAATTTAGAGAAACCATGTTATTAAGTTTCTAAAATTTATTTCATAAATAATTTGAAATGAACTATAGGGAAATATGGTCATTATAAAAGGGATTTTTAATTGAGAATAGCCCCATTTTAAGTCTTCTAATCAATTTAAAATAAAAGGTTCATGGGCACTTTAGTGGTTTCCATTATATGGACAGAAAGAAAATGAATATAAACTTTAATGGAATTTCAATAACTGAGTTTACATTTTACCCTAAGGGTATTTAAATACCTATTTAAATAAATATGAAAAAGTCTAAAGTAACATATTGTTTTTATTGAACTAATGTGTAGAGAATAATATTATAAATTTTCTGAAATTGAAATGGCAATTTTTAGAGTTCAAATGCGCCAGATATGAATTTTTGAAGTTTAAAAGTATTTCTGGAATTTAAATTAAACCAAAAATAGGCGTCGGTCCACGGTGAGCCGAGACCACCGTGCACCTGTGCACTGTGCGCGTGCGCCGGATCGAGATCCACCGTTGGATCGCGATCGGGCGGTCGCGGGCGAGGCGGGGGAGTTAAAATGACGTGGACGGCTGAGATTAAAACGTTGAACCTGTACGCGATGGACGGTCCAGATCAAACGCGGGTTTTAAAAGCTAACAGACGCACGAGATTAAAATGTACCCCTTCGCGTAGATCCAACGGCGCCGATTAAACTGCACGAGGGATTAAATCAGTACCGTCAGATCCAGATCGCACGACGCGGATCGAATCCAACATGGCACGGGTACTCGACCTGTACCGGTCATCTTCTCCGGCGACGGCGAGCAGGCCAGGTGCCACGGCGAGCGACGGCGGTCTGGTCTAAGGCCTAAAACGGAAAGAGGGTGCTATGGGATCATGAGGGTACCCTTGCGGTGACGAACGGTCGACGGAGCGAGGCCGGCGACGAGTGGAGGCGGCGAAGGCGTTCGGGTCCTCGGCGGCGATGGCGATCTAGTGGGTTTCGTCGACGATGGAGTGGTGGCCGAGGTCGGGGTCGTCCTTGCGGTCACGGAGGTGCGGTTGGCATGGGCGGAGGGGGACTCTGGCGACGGCGAGTGACGGCTGGAGCGTGGACGGCGGTGGTGCGCTAAAACGTGAAATGCAAGTGCTCTGTTGGTTCTCGCAGCGTGTGAGTGTGGGGGTCGAATGCGGGGTACCAGGGGGTTTAAATAGGGTCACCGGCGGGGGCAGAGGGGGCGCAATTGGCGGTGGCCGAGAATAAACGTGTTTAAACGCCAGCGAGCTCGGGTTGATTTCGGTTCATCGAACCTGGACGCGAATCGGTTGGGTTTAATTGGGGGAAAAGGTCACCGGGGCGCGGGGGTTTGAATGTCGGGCTCAATTTGAGGGGAGGGGGTCGGGGGCAACGGACCCAAGGTGCATTATTGCGTCGGCCGGCGAGGGGGGGATTTGGGGATGGATCTCGCAGAGACGAAGGATCTGACAGGTGGGGGCCACATGCCAGTGGGCGCGAGCGGGCGAGTGTGGAGACTGACGGGTGGGGTCAGGCTCGGGCGTGAGAGGGGGCGGTTGGCGCCGACAGGTGTGGTCGGGCTGTCAGCCAGAGGCGGGCGAGGGTGATGGGCTGGGCCAGCCGGGGGAGAGAGAAGGAAGGGGGGAAGCCCATTCCCGTTTTAAAAGGTTTTCTGTTTTAAAATAATTGCAGAAAATAGATTAAATCTTTTGGGGCATTTCCAAAGTGGATAAAAATTTGTAAAAATTCTCAAAAATATATCTTGGCCTTGGGAGTTTATACAAAAATTTTCAGCTCCTGGTTTGGTCATTAACTCTATGTTGTAGTTCAAAATGGTATAGAAGGGTATTTAAAAGTATTTCCAAAATAAAATCCAGGAAATTGAATTAATTAATATTTTTATTCCTTTGAAAATTTTGGGTTTTACATCATGTCTTCGAGGAGGTTCTCACATTCTCTGGAGGCATCCCCTGGGTCTTGGGAACTGACATAGTCAGTTCAAAGCACGGACGGAGCTTTCCGATGGGCTCCGGTTGCTTGGGGGTTATTGACTCCTTCAGGAGTTTGGGGGATGTCTAAAGGTCCTACCCCAGAGATCTGAGTGGACCTTCGGAGGGGGCCGGTGGCCATACTCCGCTTGGGAGGCATGACTTACGAAGGCAAGCAGGGTCCGGAAACCAAGGGCTTAGAACGATGGTGGAAGGCGAGAAAGGCCTTCGAACTATACTTGGAGCCCCTTGCCGAAGGGTGTGCAGAATCCTGGGACACTGAAACTCCCTCCGCAAACGTACTTCAAAGTACAGGCAGTGGCACAAAACTAGCTTTTAGTACTAAGCTTCCCATGAATGGTGCCAACTGTTGGTGCAACGGATTATGCTAACAGGTTCTATAAGACCAAGAACTGACAAACGAAGTGTTTGTAAATGCGGACTATCTCAAGTCTCCAAATAGGATAATAGCTCGGAATAGTTCGAAGTATGTATTGAATATCTGAATATTCGATGCCACTTATAGGGCGAGAAGGGGGGTATTTATAGGTAAAATCTCTAGGGAAAATACCTTTTCCCATTAATTACAACCGACATAGTGGATACTATTTCTGTATCCCTTATGGGTTAAATTGGTAAAACATGCTCGAAGGATGTTGATAAGGCAGACGTCCCATCCTTCTAGTTGTTTTCTACTTCGGAGGAGATGCCCTTCGGAAAGTCTCTTTTGACCGGAGCTTGGACGGACTCTTCAGCTTCGAGCCCTTCAGTTCAAAAGGGTTCTTGGGCTCCGAGATTAAGACTTGCCTTTATCTTCATTGTATAATGTATTTGCTTGGAATATTAGAGGATCATGGGGATGAAGTATTTTCCCCCAAAACCGGTGTAACGAAATCCGGTGCGGAGCGTAGGAGCGACGAAGTCTGGTGCAGAGCACTAGCGTGACAAAGTCCGATGAGAAGCACTGGCATGACGAAGTCCATTGCAAGGTAGCTCCGGTGCGCAGGACTTAACCATACTAACAACGACATGATGAATGATGAAGCGAAAACTCGCCAAAGGGTGTTCTAGCAGCCTTCGAAACTAGCTTCCTAGCTCTGGAATCCTTCAGTGAAGGGGACTCCGAACGTGAAACCTGCAACAAAACGAAGATCAAGTGCCAATTCGGCCTGGAGACCGAATTGTTAAGTGTTGCAATATACGAAATGAAGGTAGCAATTTGTTACGTAGATTAATGGATGGTTCACAAGCGAACCAACAAGGCTTACCACTGTTACAGCGTGACCGATGTAGGGCTTCCAGCGCAAAGCCACGAAGGTGTACTAATACTAATGCGGAAAGTAAAGAATAAAAGTATGGTTCAAAGCTAGGGCTTTGTGATTGATCTGTGTTGGGGCGGTCCAATGAACCGGCCTCACCCCTATATTTATACGTGCTAGTCTTCCTATCTCTAATTCTAATCTGATAAGATTCGGCCTAATCAAGATTAGAGATAAAAACAACCAGAATCTGTATCAAACTCCTTATCCGAAGCATATCCAAACTGGCCTTCGGTAGGCCCCCTGAAGCCTACTCCTCGGGCCAAAGCTTCGGCGAAATAGACCACCGAAGGGCCTCCGGGCCAAAGCCAGCCTCCGAAGCAGGCAGCTAAAAGGCCCCCGAGGCCCTATGCATATGGGCCTCTGACACTTTAGGGCTTCGGTCTGCACCAGGACCTGTATATTTTTGGCCCAAATTACCAAAATTGATATTTTGACAATCTTGGCCATTAATGTCATTTTTTGTCATCAACAATGGGCCTGGCCCAACTTAAAGTGACACAACACCATATAATTATGCGGACAAAATTAAGGATGAGAACTCAAATTCTGGATCCATCAATTGTATCTTCATCTCCAATCCTCTCACTCTTATTGTCATCTCCATGGTTGATCTTGATCCAATGCTTGTCCCCCTCATCCATACTAGGTCCCTCATTCCTAAATAGAACAAACTCATCTGATTTAGGCAGCATCATATTTACATGTATATTTGGAAGAGTTCCTAGGAACGAAACTACCTGATACTTTATTTGTCGTGCATGAGCTCGTGTGATAGGTCCTTGTAATTGTGTAATTTTATCTGTATTAGGGATGTCCTCATCACATGCTATGTACACGCCTAGATGTCTCCTACACTCTAAGTGTTATGAGCATATACCAGTCAAACTTGGGTGAAAGTCATTGGGTTGGAGTAAAAAGTATCCTCAAGTACTAGAGAAAGACTGAGGAGTTGTTCCTAGTTTATGGTGGTGATGAGGAGCTCATTGTAAGCGGTTACACCGATGCTAGCTTTCAGAATGATAAAGGTCATTCTCGATTATAATCTGGTTTCATGTTTGCTTCAATGGAGGCACAATGAGTTGGAAGAGTTCCAAGCAAGAGATGGTGGTCGATTATGCAACAGAAGCTAAGTATATTGCAGTTTCAGAAGCTATGAAGGAGGTCATTTGGATCAGAAAGTTTGTTTCTGAATTGAGTATTGTTCCTAGTGCGTCCAGTTCAATGGACCTCTATTGCGATAATAGTGGTGCCATTGCACAAGCCAAGCAACTTAGGTCACACCAGAAGTCCAAACATATACTTCGACGATATCACCTGATCCGTGAGATCATAGAGAGAGGTGATATGAATATTTACAAGATGCACACGGATTTGAGCATAGTAGAACCATTGACAAAACCTCTTCCACAGTCCAAGAATGTGGCGCACTTGAGCACCATGGGTATTAGACACTTGCTTGAGTGAGTCATGTGTATGTGAAAGATGTTAGTAGTGTCTATGCTTATGTATAAGGGTAATTGTTATTTTGTTTCTTTGTAGGATCAGAGTGGCGACTAGAAGGGGGTGATTAGGCACCTTGATAAATTCTCGTGAATATGATGGCCTCTTCAAATCACCCAACGCACCTCTACAAGAACAAATGCACTCAAAAATATTTCCAAAAATTTTCCTTCCTGGTCGGTCAATGAAATGTCGACTCACTTGTTTAGTCGGTCTTTGAAATGCCGACTTGTGTTAATCGATCTTTGAAACTCCGACTCCAAAAGTTTGTCAAACCATAGAAACTAGCACACCAATTCACAAAAATGGAACTCTGGGCTCTCTAGATCAACAGAACCGATTTGTATCAGCCTTAATCAGAATTACAAAAGGTGCATTCAGAATAGGACACAAAAACCGAATGCAACACATAGCAGCTTTTGGCTCTGCAAAAATAAACCAGAATTTTTTGAAGCAATAGAACTCAGGCTATGCAAAGCAGAACACCTGAATGATGAACAGAGATATGCATTCCTGTAGCGTATCAAAACTTGAGCAAGTCGGCGCTCCTGTAGTCAATCCAGCAATCAAATAATGAACAGAAGTAGACAGTAAGAAAATTACACACGGCAACAGCCAATGAACAGAGGCAAGAGGCAGCTGTTCTCTGTACTATAGCAATTCTTCACGTCAGCAGTCAGCATTCAATAGGATTCAAAACACACAAACCAGAGAAGAATAAGATTAGTGCAAATTGCTTTTGCCCCAAGAAAAATAGATGCGTGCAGAAATTAGAAGCAGAGAACTCCAAAAACTCATAGCTCAAAGTAAGTCAAAGAACCGAAGTGCACCATGTACTTAAAAATACTCTCTGATTTAGTGATGAAGATCAGCCATGAAAATTCTGTAGCTCTTAATGTATAAATGCAAAAGAAATTAAGCCTGACTGCCTGCAGTGATGCTCTGAAAATACTCACACAGAACTGGCAGCAACCAAATTGCGTTGGCCAGGCGTAGAGGACCAAACAGGGACTCACACAGAAACCTTGGACTTGTAGCAAAAAATCGATGGCGAAGTGCAGACAGTAGGAAGATGTGTGCGGTTTGTAAGCATTGTTAATCATAGTTAAGAACCCAGGTGTGCAGGCAATCCTTCACAAGCTAGCAAAA
>JAAALK010000084.1:8489249-8804322 GCA_019279435.1 Zizania palustris | reverse complement strand
AACTATAATGTGAGTACTACTTTCAATGTTGCTAATTTGTCACCATTCTTTGGACCAGAACAAATAGAATCGAGGATGACTCCTTTTCAAGAAGGGGAGGATGATACGAACAGCCTAGCATCAACAACATTTTCTTCCCCCAATGATCAAGATATTCCAAATCATTTTGAAGGAGCAATAACTCGCGCTCGTGCAAAGCAAATAAATCAACAAGTGAACTCACTCCTAAATAAGAATAGCATTACACATAAAATTTAGTTGCTACCTAATGCATGTAATTTAATTGTTCTTAGGTATGACAACGTTGAAGAGTGGCCAAAGGAGCACCACTTCATCAACAGTCATCAATCAAGCAATGAATGCAATGAATGTCATTTCGGATTCAAGTAACCAGTATGAAATAAAATGCTCATAGAAACCGCATATTAAATCTAATAAATGTGTTTGACCACAGCTTGGAATGCTTACTTCATAAGCTTTCCAACGGATCTGGCCTCAACCAATAATTCTACCAGAAGAGAGAGTTATCGCCTACTTAATGTGGAGACCAGAAACTGTGAAACGTTTCATTTGCTTTAATTAGGGTGATGCGCACCAATATTGGCTTAATGCCATGTAAAACATCTTGAACACCTCTCCATCTCCCTCTCAATCCCTTCTAAATAATAGGATCTTTCTCAATGTGTTGGGGGAACAGAATTTTGAGAATGAAATAACTATGCTTTATGCATGTTCTTGAGTGTTCTAGCTACTAGCTGAATCATCTCTGAGAATTATGCATTCCTTCCCATTGTTCTTACAAGCCCTTTGTGATTGCAACGACGATTGTAATCCACATGACTTGGTTGAGTGGACAACGTGAGGTTGGGCAAACTCCATGCTGCAGGTTGTTGCACATGTAATGGTTGGCTGCACAAGACTTGTCAGGTTTCACGAGTATCTTTGATTCTACGCCATGAAGGTTGGGCGCATCCTCGTATCATTTGTTATCAGAAACAAAGATGAGACGAGACTTGTCGTGTCTTAGGCCGTGTGTGACTCAGGTATACGGGTGGCGAGCGATTGCCGGGCAGAGGGTCCACAGAGTCGGGCCGGCACAATCCGAGTACATGGTCTAGGAGCGACAGGGGATCCATTGATCTGTTGATTGGGTTTGACCCAGGTAAACGGGTGGCGAGCGATTGCTGGGCTGAGGGAGCTACGGAGTCGGGCCGGCCCAATTCGGGTACCCAGTGCGAAGATAGCGGACGCTTTGTCGGTTCGGGCATAAAAATGACGCAACCATCCAAGACCGCCCATCGGAGATTAGATGGTTCTGAAGTGAAGCCATAGCTGCTATGAACGCTCCACATTAGGACAAGTTACCTTTAGATAGGATTTTACTATTTTCCTTTTAGGCCCACAGTTTGTGTTAGTCGAGTCTGTAAAAATCCTAAGGGCATTTTGGACTTTTCTAGTTTATTTCGGCATCTGTAAAAAACCCTAAGGGTAAATTGGGTTTTTCCCGATTTATTGGGCTGCCTATAAATAGGGCCCCAATCCCCCCTAGGGTTTCTAACTCACTTGAATGAAAAATTAGAGTTCACTTTATTCTCTTCTGTCTTCTTCTTCTTCCACGCGAGCCAAGCTAGCTTCTGGAATCTCTCTGGTTTTTTTATTTCTCAGAAAAATCGGCAACAATTCTGTGGTGGTTGGTTTTTCCTGACCAGCGTTCGGCGCTGCTGGGTCGCATCGTGGGTGGCGCTCGGATGGAGCTCGTGTGGCGGTGGAGAAAGCTGTGAGCTAAGCATTGCACCTGGGATGGTTGGTGTGAGGAGGCGCGTGTGGTGCACTACTGCGGGAGCCGCACGCTCAGCACAGGGCGCATGAAGGCCACAAGGAGCAACAAGTCATTCAACTGCAGCAAGGCACTGTATTGCTTAGTTCCTGCAATGTGTTCGGCTGAATGCACAAACAAGAGACAACTATAGAACAGTAATCTTTTCCTTTCTCGATTTGTGTGTAGTTGCAGATTTATTTTTTTGAATATTATGTGACAAATTAATCTGTAGCAAGCACTATGAATTTGCATTGATATATCTGTGGGATCATTTTTACTGCATTGTTTCTGACTAGATTAAATGTGTTGAATATTGCAATTTCTCTTATGTGTGAAATGACTGAAATTTGGGATGATCTGCATGTGCTTGATGGATTTACCATGATCTCATGAAATTTTTGTGGGATGTCATTTATGCTGTGAGTTATTTTAATATGCCTTCAAGCACTTTGTTGGTGTCTTTTCAATTAGGGCACCAGTCATTTTTAGGCTAGATTATTTTAGTGCTTGTGATTTGTTTTGGTTCTGCTGTTTGTCTATTGAGGTGCGTTGATTGTTGGGAGAAGACCATTGATTCGAAAGAATTTTTTTTAGGTGCCCATTCAACCCCCCCCCCTCTGGTCGCTACTCTCGGTCCTACAACAAACACTAGTGGTACTTGGTCAATCTCCGGTGAAAGGGATGGCTCATGGTTGTCCACATAAAACCAACCTGAGTGCCACCCCTTGTTTGAAGAGGGAAGCGGGACAGAGATGCACTGCATCTCTGCCACCTTCCCATCACGAAGCTGAAGCCCGCATCTGCGGACCACTTTTCTCCGAAGAGATCGCAAGTAGAAGAAGTGGTGGAAAAGATTGAAATGGGGATCGATCCCCAAAAAGACTCACACAACTCGCTAAAAATAGCAAGATGAAGAATGGAGTTGGGATTCAGATTGGAGAGAAAAATTTCATAATGATGAAGAACACCACGAAGAAAAGGATGCGCCAGCAACCCAAAGCCACGAAGAAAGAAGAAGTCTAAGACCACGATCTCGTGGGTATCCAGGGATGGAAATGTCTCGCCATCGGCCACTCGCCACGATGAGATAGCCTTCGGTGGGATATCCTCCTGATCCTCCAGCGCCTGCACCGCTTCTCTCCCATGGAGGAGACGCGGAACTCTTCCAGGCGATCCACTGGCTTTTGAGGCATGCTTGTCGCCATTAGAGTCCTGGATACCCTCGCTAAATGTTTCAAATGAAACAGCTGTTGGGCCTTGCGATAGCAAACCGTGCAGTTGCAATGTTAGGAACTTTTGTGAGGCGCTAGGAGGATAGAAGAAGAAATAAAAGATGGAGTACTACTTCAAAGTGCGCTGGAGAAGGTTACTTATAACTTTCCCATGGCGGTTCCCCATCCTGAAGCATCATGACTATCAAAGCGAGCGGTTCGAAGAAGCGCCTTTTCGCCATCAATCGCGTCGGCACGGTTCCTAGGGCTCTCTCAAAGGGTCCCGATCCATGCTCCAGAAGACAAACCAAGTAAAAAAGCAAGTGAAGCGACAGCACCAACTGCCATCTCCCTGCACGGTAACTTCCGCCCACAGGGAGACCACATCAAAGGTAACTACCATCTCCCCGCACGGTAACTGCCATCTCCCTGCCCACAGTAACTCCAATGGTAAACTCCCCAAAGAAGATGATTTGAGACTGAAGCTCATTCTCTGAAGGAACTTTAGCCACGGGGGCTACACTCGTTAGGTGGACCTAGGCAGTGCACCGATCGAAAGCTTGTCTACATCAAAGGTACTTGGAGCTCTTCCTACCCGCTTCGAGCATGACGCACGCCGAAGAGAGCTCGGGGGTTGTTGTTGGGGATATGATCCAGGGTACCCCACTGAGTGGTTTCACTTGGATCGCTGACTACTGTCGAGGCCAGCCCATGAAGGACTTCCCAACCGCCAGGCCTCCCACTCGGGAGTGGATGCGCCTGAGTAGTGAGATGCCAATGGTTGTCCTAGGGCCATCCGCCCAACAGTTATCTCCAATCAACGTTACTGGTTACCCTTAATCAACATTGTCAACTCTATGACAGTCATTAGCACCATTTAAAGGCAGTTATGTTGGTAGTTATGTGGTTGTTTCTGCATGTAATCAATATCACGGTTAATTCTTGTAACCCCCCAATCCTTCTCATATAAAAAGATTAGGGGAGGCCCTAGAGAAGGGGACACGCGTAGTCACAATGCAATGCTACACAGCACAATGCTGAGACCGACACCGAGAGATCGACTCATACATACACCCCCATTCATCCATAAACACACAAGAGTAAGGTTATTATCCTCCGGGAGGCCTGAATGTGTCTAAAAACTCTCTCGTGCCTGTCTCCTTACTATCCTTACTTGTATCCTGCCCATTCGATTGGGGTAACCATCGAATCCATAGCAGCAACTCCTCCCTTCTACCGACAACAAATCAAACTACGGGTACCCCCTGTAGGCTTGTCGTTCCCACACAACGATAGTTACGCTTCAAAAGTTCGACATTATAGCTTTACACCGACCATGATATTCTTTTCGCATACCGTCTTTGCACTCGTACTCGTCTGACAGTTGCCTCATCACTAGCAGAGAGTCTTCCAAAATTTCTATTGTATCGGCATCCACTTCCTCCAATAGTTGTAACCCTTTCAATACTACTTCATATTCAGCCTGATTATTGGTGGAGAAAGGTCTAATGGTATATGCAAATAGGGATGAGAACGGAGCGGAAACGGATAGAAATGAGTGCTACCATATCTGTTTCCATATTCTTTCACGAAAACGAAAACAAATATGGATATCCCGGAAATAGATACAAAAGCGGATACCATCGAAAACTTATACGGACCAAATAAAGAGCGGATACGAATACAGAACTGAATATCTATCAGAATTATAAAAAAACCCTTAATATATGAAAAAATTACGATAAACAAATAAATAGGTTCAATTTACATACATATTAATAAATGATAAATACATATAATAGAGTAAAAAACAAGTTTTATTTTAGTTGTAATGAATATATATTATTTATTTATAGCAAATAATTATATATTAATTTAAATTAAATTGTTTAAAATTTTATGAATAGAATATAGTTTAAATTTTATATAATGTGAAAAAGTAAAAGCTAATATTCTATATAATGTAGTAAAAAATTGTGAAAACGGAAACTTTCCGTTTTTGTTATGTGGAATATTCTATTTCTGCATCCGTTTCTATCGAAAATCGCTGTTCCATTTACGTTTTCATTTCCGCTTAAAAAATTTTGTTTCCATTTCTGCTACGGGATTTTCCGTGTCCATTTCCGCATAACCCTCTCCATTTCCATTTTTTCCAGAATGGGCAGAAACATTCCGCTTCGTTTTCATCCCTATATTCAAATTCAAATGATGCCCTCTAATTGGAAACAATCAGCATACCTATACCACATCCATGCTGACATACTGATCCATCAAAGAATAGGGTCCATGGTGTTGGCTCAACATGAGTTACTACCTCAGCTTTGTGCTAGACTATAAAATCAGCTATCGCTTGTCCCTTTATGGCCTTAGCCAATTCATATCTAAGATTGTATTAGGTGAGAGCAAGGACCCATTTTCTGATACACCATTTCAATAATAGGGCTAATAGCATGTATTTAATGACATCGGCCTTACATATCACGATGCACTCCAATGACAGTAGGTAATGTCTGAATTTGGTGTATGAGAAGTATAAGCATAGATAGAGTTTTTCCACCACAGGGTATCAGGTCTCAGCGTCTAGTAGTCTTCTATTGAGATAGAAGATTACACTTTCTTTTTTATCGATCTCTTGCACTAGGACTGACCCGATGGCTTCATCATTGGTTGACAAATATAACTTGAATGGAATGCCTTTTTGTGGTGGCATCAGTACTGGTGGTGAGGCTAAGTATTCCTTAATCTCATCAAATGCATTTTGCTGCTTTTCTCCCCATATGAATTCCTGGTCAGGCTTCAACTTCAGCAATAGAGTAAACGACTCTATTTTCCTCGAAAGAGCAGCTATTAATCTCCTGAAAGTTTATCTTCCTGATCAGTGACTACAACTTGGTTTTATCGGCAGGGTGTTGAGTGTTCTTAATCGCTTCGATACTGCGCTGGCTTATCTCAATTCCTCTTTCATGCACAACAAAGCCCAGAAATTTCCCTGTCGATACACCAAAACACACTTCTCGGGATTCATCTTTAGTTCATACTTCCTGGCTCTCTCTAGAACTTGACATAGATTGACCACATGGTCTTGAGTACTGCTTGATTTTACCACGATGGTGTCTATGTATATTTCCACAAATAGTCCAATCAAGTCATGGAAAATGTAGTTCATGGCCCTTTGGTAAGTTGCTCCAGCATTTTTCAAGCCGAATGTCATCACCACCCACTCATAAAGTCCGATAGCGCCTAGGCACCAGAAGGTCGTCTTGTGGATGTCTTCGTTAGTCATGAAAATCTGATTATAACCCGCATTCCCATCCATGAAGTTGATAATCTTGTGACCCGATGTGGCATCTACCAGCAAGTCCATGGTTGGCATTGGGTATTCGTCTTTCGGGGTTGCTTTGTTCAAATCTTTGAAGTCAACACATATCTTGAGCTTCCCACTTTTCTTCCATACAAGCACAATATTTGATACCCACTCTACGTATCGACACATTCTTATGAATCCTGCATCATACAACCTTGTTACCTCGGCCTTGATATCTAGATATATTTCTGCCTTGAACCTGCTTGAATGGCTGATACCCTTGCTTTATTGGGAGCCGATGTTCTACAATTGATCGGCTTAAACCTGGCATTTCATGATACTCCCATGCAAAGCAATCATGGTATTCATGTAATAATGCAATTAATTCATTTTTTATTTCATCAAGAAGTTGAGCACTTATAAAGATTGGCCTCGGTCTATCACCAGGTCCGATGTCAACTTCCTGTAGCTCATCGGTTGTGGCGAAGCCTTGACCGAGTTTACCTTCTACTTCGTTGGTGTCGCCTTTAAAGGGTAAGCTTGGGTTGTTCATTGTTAACTGGTTTGACTCCATCATTCAATACTTAGAGAAAATCCTCGTCCCAAGCTCTACCGGATAGACATATGACTTCTTCCATCTCCCATACCAATAAATCAGCTATTGATATGTTAACTGATTTATCAACGGGAATGATTTCCACTTGATCATCAACTCACTGCATGAGGTTCTGATGCATTGTTGATAGGACACAACAATTCACATGAATCCAATCATGCCCCAGCAATAGACTATAGGACCCTTTTCCTTCTATGATGAAGAAGGTAGTTGGTATGGTCTTGCTCTCAACCGTCAACTCTACATTTAGCACCCCCATTGTTTCTGATGAATTGTCGCCGAAGTCCCTCAGTACCATATTGGTTTTGATGAGATTTTCCAGCCCTTTCCCCAACTTCTGGAAGGTGGCATACGACATCAAGTTGACAGCTGCCCCTTCATCTATTATCATCTTGGACATTGGCTTCCCATTGGCTTATCGAATACAACTTGATGTGGGGTCAATGCTAGTTGGGCCATTGTATCGGTCTACTCGGCGTCGTCTTTAGGAGTGGCCCGATACTCTACGGGGAGGAAGAAAACCATGTTTACCATGCATCCTCCTTATCATCGTGATCGACCTTGTCTTTAACTCGCCATTCGCTTTTGATCCTTCGGGGTCGATCAGTCTCATACATATGACTCTACATCTTCAGTTCTCTCCGTCGCAACCGCTGTACTTTCCTTTTCTAATTCTTTGTGAAGATCTCACTAGGGCACCACTATGGATTCCCTGATATGGCACTATTGTCGGTCAATTGACTGATGTCCTCGACATTGATGAGGTCGAGCCTTTCAAGTATTGATGCCCTTGGTAGCGACAACCTGCGATGAGTGGCCAACCCCTCTTGATTACGTGGCCTCGTCCCATCGTTGCATGGGTCATGGTCCCCTTGCCACCTACCCTTGCTACCACACTCAGGGAAGTCATCCATCGATGGCAAACACAACCCTTCATTCTAGCAGAATCTGAAGAACTCACAATTCTAATGGGGGTTTAATCGTGAGTACTCATGTTGTCCTCGTTGTCCACCATTTCTCTTGACTTTCTTTCATATCTCTCGATCAGGTCCGAGGAAGTGACACTACTGCTATCTCGCCTAGTCTTCTTCATGTGTCGATCGTCAGTGCGATGTGCATGCACCATGTTGACCAGGAAAGGCTGGTCGTCGATGTTTATCGGCTTTTTTCCATCATCGAACTTGATTCGGCCTTACTCCACGACTGATTGGATCTGCTGCCTAAACACATTACATTCATTATGCCACTTATAGTATTTCTTCTTCTTCTTCAACTCATCGACATGTGGTATCACATGATTAGGTGGAAATTGGATCTACTTTTCTTTGAGCAATAGGTCGAATATCCTATCGGCCTTACTAATGTTGAAATCATACTTTTTCTTCTTTATCAGTTGTCTTTACCCAGGGACACGTGACCTACTTCTTGTTTCTAGTCCATTCGGCCAAGCTGACCTCTGCATCAAACCCATTGTCCTCATCAGAGTCTGAATGGAACGCCTGAGTATACACCACCTTCTTCTGATATCTGTCCCTTTTTGCTTCCTGGAATCGGTTCTCATGGGGTGATACCCGTTTCACCAAGTGTGAGAGGCTCTCGAACTCTTGTCATGAAAATCTTTCCTTTATTGGATTCATGAGCCCCTGGAATGCTAACTCAGCCAATTATGCATCACTGAGATCCAGGCTATAGCACCTACTTCTCACATTGTGAAATCTCTGCGCATAATCCTGCATCGACTCATCCATCCTCTGTTTTACTGCCATCAAGTCGGTGAGCTTCATCTCATGTATGCTAGCGAAGAAATACTTGTGAAATTTCTTCTCCATATGTGTCCATCCTCTAACAGAGTTCATCGGTAGTGATGAGAACCATGCGAAGGCTGATTCCGATAGTGACAACAGGAAGAACCTAACCTTGACTGTTTCCTTGGTCGATGCCTCGCCACACTGGGCAAGAAAACGACTAATGTGCTCGATCGTGGAGATCGATTCCTACCCTGAGTACGGCTACCGATACACGTACATCTGGTATTTAGGTTTTAGGCCAAACTGGTCCCGAATAACTTCAGTGATTCAGTTCACCCAATTGTCTTCTTATTGGTTTGGCGTGGGGTATCGATCAGTCATTAGATGCTATTGATACTGACTAGTCGAACAATGTTGTATCTTTGTTCTTCATTGGGATAGGGTGGCACTCCATAGTATGAAGCCTGATGGTATACCTAAGGGATGCCATCGGGTGCCCCCCTTGGTGGCACAAGGTCAAGCAGCATATTTTTGGCAATTCCATACGTAGGTTGAGGTACCTCTTGCCTGATCATCCCTTGCGGTGCAGCCGAAGGCTAGGAGGGTGGATACCTCTTCCAAAAGGGTATGTATTCTAAGACAGATCATCTCTTCCTAGCCCTTGGAGCATAAGGGTAGGTAACAGGGCCATCATGTTAACTTCTAGGTCGAACGAAGTGTTCGGTGGACCGTGCCTCACCGGCCCTTGTGGTGGTGGCACCAGCTATGTATGTTGAGAATTTTGCAGCAGGCGAAGATGGTTAGTCGGAAAGTACACCGGGCCTTGCGCCAGTTCCTGAGCAATCGTACCATCAATGGTCTTCTTAATCAACCCATGCAAGGTATTGACCAACACCTCAGACTAATTGATGAGGGCGTGATGGAGAGTGTTATCAACGGTTTCCTGAAAACTGACCCGCGGGCTCTCAGCTCGGTGAGGGATCTCCCTAGCCACAACTTGCCTCGGCAACTAGCTCCTCTGGACATGACCTGATCGAGTCATGCCAAAGGCCTTGAGACACAATCTCTGGTAGTTCTCTATGTGATCTTGTATCTCCACCCTTTGTTCATCGGTCAATGCTTCCATAGTGACCAGGATGATGTTATTGGTGTTAACTTCGCCCATCATGGATGAATGGTCTAAAGGGTGTCCCACCGGGCATGCCAAAAAATGTGTTGGTGTATTTTTTGGTCACACGCGTGGTCTGGGAGGTCTGCTTAACTCGAGTACAAGTCCTACAATCTTAGAGAAAAAAGGGTTCTGAGCATGCTAATCAGTTTGACCCTGCAACTGATAAAGAACCAAAAAACAATGTTAGTAGCAAAGTCGATCGGCTACCAAGCCAATGATTATGGTGAGAATAAAATAATTACGAATAAATGTGTCGATCGTCCATAAGACCGATGACCATGGCAACGCTATCAGGCTGAGCACATGATCAGCCGATACGATAAAGTCCTAGTGCATAAAGGCCGATGAGTACCTCCCAGACACGAGTAGAATATGACGTAGAATTAAAGACAACCTATCAGCTTATACTCCGATAGAAGCTAAACTTAGCGTACCAAACAACGTATCAATATCATCAAAACATCATAACAAGATTGGACCTAACCAACATAGTTGCTAATTACGAGAAATCAATAACACTTCAACGTATTAGGCATACTTTATTTAGATGAATGGTATACAGCATGAACCAGATACAACAGAATGAGATATCGGACTTAACTGATGAAGCCTCAAACTATGACACCTGATTCACCTCAATCTAAAAGATCAAAGTGATACAGCCTTAGACCTAGCAAATACACCAAGATAAACTAGTGATCATGCTGACCGGGCCGATGCCTCAAGAGATCGATACGATGCAGCCTTAATGAACACTGACCTAGCTAACATGATCGTCGGGGTGGCAGGACTCACCTCGTCACTAGAGATCGGGATGATGTAGTCCGATTCCGAGTGTCAAGCCCCACCGGGATTAACCTTGGAAACCCAAGGGTGGCAATGCGCCGAAAGAATAGTTTTGTTGTGGTTGATTGTGTGTGTCTTCTAAACCTAGCTAATTAGATACATATTTATAGTTCGGAGACTCGCCGCCCAAACAATCTACATTGTAATTGATTCTAGATCGTCTTTATCCTCTCTTACCTTTATTGGCTCCTTTATATCCAGCCATGTTGTAACGATATGGATGGGTTTCTTTGACCACCTTTGACCGGATGTCTTTGACTTCTATTGATTGTGCAACATCATTAGTGGGTATGGACTTTACCAAATCTTGGTGTCAACACATATGATTATATTTTTGTGAAAAAATATATTTAACAAGTAGGCCCCACTAAATTTAAATTTATCTCATCTAAGTTATATACACTTAACCAAATAAAAAATTATCTTATCACATCCATCCAAACATCTCACATGTTAATCTCATCTCTAAATCCATGAATGAAATCATCATATCCATCCTGACCCGAACCAAACGACCCTAGATAAATTTTTGATGAAAATGCGCTCTTAATTGCGGGGATTAGGATAACTCAGCAACCACACCTTATGTTTCCTTTACTCCCGTCATTTTTCGTAGAGCCCGTTTGGTACGTCTTTGATTTTGATTTTTAATTATCTCTAAAAGTGATTGTGTCACTTGTTGGTGGAATAACCAAATTCTAATTTTTGTAAGAGAGAATAATAGTCTAAAATGATAATTATACCATTGTATTTGGGTTTTATTATATATTGATGACTTGTGCTATATGATCTCAAACTATGTAAACAAAACATAAATAAGTAAATCATATGAACTATAAATCATATTACTATTATACTTCAATCATATATAAATATTTTATAAAACTTTTGTGTGTATTTTTTTAAAAAATGTTATTCTAATTCTCGTAGGATGCAAGGTTTTCCCTGATTCTCTTCCGTGGTACACAAATGAAAATCAATTCACCTAAATTCATAGTATGAATCACATGTATTTTTATTTATTTGATAGGAATTTTAGAGATTCTCTCTAAAATCGGACTAACTAGCAAACAAGGTTATATTTCCCCTAAGATGTATATTTGAGTATTTGACCATTCACTACAACAATCCAGGAAAAGCCGACGGAAGAAGCTAACTTCCGTCGGCAAAAGGCTAACTTCCGTCAGCATTTGGCCAACGGAAGCGGGTAGACGGAAGTTAGCTAATTTCCGTCGGCCGCCGACGGAAGTTAGCTAACTTCCATCGGCCAAACATTAGCCAACGGAAGTTGTTTTTTTGCTTTTTTCTATACATTCCAGCAATGCACTAAACTAAGCACTAATAATTTTTTTCTTTTTTTTCTTTTTTCAGTATACATCCTTAGTATACAACATCACAAACATGTATTCAAATTCATATTACAAGTTCTAGCACAAATTCTTCGATAGAACAAATTCTAGCACAAGCACAACATACACATACATTGTCTAGCACACATGCACCAAGAAATGATTACCCAACAATCATGTAATTACTCCATTAGTCTTGGTTTCAGGAGTTAGAGCTTCAGAATGACAACATGAACCTCAGAACCAAGGTATATATATAAGATGTCTGCAAAAAAATCAGAATTCAACTTCTTTCTGTGTATAAACAATTAGCTACTAGCTAGCTAACTAATCAGCAGCTGCAGAGGGAGAGCAGCAGCTGCAGCAGGTGACCGTCCACCGCCATGGAGCTGCATCAGAACCCTTTCACCGCCGCTGCCGCGATGGACATGAAGTGCTTCTTGTTGGGAATATTAAAAAGCATTCTTCAACATTGTATTTACTTCAATCCAATATGACCCTGGGAATAATTTCAGGGAAAAACTCACAAGGCAAGCTTGAGTGAGTAGGGGAAATGAAACTACAAATTCACACATTAGTTATATGTTCCAGTGACAGCAGCAACAAACTCTATCAAATGCATTAATGCATTATGCATAATCAGATCAGCAAAATCATTGAAGAATTTTAATCGAGCATGATTGCAGAAATCGACACCACGCTGAAGCTAGATAGTGTTCACATGGCAAGTCTCCATCATGAAAGAAAGATTATATTTCTGGGCTTGCACTTAAGTTGAAAAAAACTTCCAAGCTTACTGCAACGATAACACAGAAAAACATTGTACGAGATTATGATATCAATTGCTACTATACGCACTTAATCAAGTCAACATATCAGCAGGGAGTGACCATGCGAGACAAGAGCACGAACGCCCGAGACCTAACCACAAAACTAGTGCAGGAAACCTAACGATATTCAGCGGCCAAAAGGGGCTGACCTGATAGGAGAGACCGAGGGCGCGGACGCGGCGTTGGGCGCTGAATACGACCGAGAGGAGGCCGCTGGCAAGGACGACGGCCCGCGTCACCAGCGCGTTCTCTGCAACCACGTGAACAAACAGTGGGTTGCCATCTCGGTCAGCCACGAGGAGAAGGCGCGGGATTACGGACGATTCCAATGAATCCGAGGGAGGCTGCACTTATGGAATCCAGAGACACCGCCCTGCATCGCTCCTCCGGGCGGGAACGGAACACCTGGTCACGCGGACGCGGCGCGTCCCCTCCCCTTTGGCAGTGGAGGCGGAGAGGAAGGAACACACATGGGAGGCACGGAGGCTGGGAGGTGCGGAGGCGGCGGTCGGGAGGAGGGGAGGGGAGAGGCGCGGAGGCAGCGGCACAAAACCTAGGGTGCGGGGAAAAATAGGGCGTGGGGAGGGAAGGCGCGGAGGCGGCGGCGCAAAACCTAGGCGCGGGGAAAAATAGGGCGCGCGCAGGCCGGGAAAAATAATACGCGCTACTGAAAAAATATCTTCCGTCGGCCACAGCTAAAGCCGATGGAAGTTAATTTAATTTCCGCTGGCTTTAATGTTGACCGACGGAAGTTACGAGTTTTATCTTGGGCGGGGGCGAAAGCCTTTTAACTTTCGTCGGCCACAGTCAAAAGCCGATGGAAGTTAATTTAACTTCCGTCGGCCTACAGGAGCCGACGGAAGTGAATTAACTTTCATCGGCTTTTCCGAAAGCCGACGGAAATTAAAATTGCCGACGAAAATTTCTTGTTTTCTTGTTCATACTAAAATATGATGCATATAATTGTTTACAAGATTATACTTTAACCATTAATTTTTCACTATATATAATCAACAATTATAAAGTTATAAACATAACTTGAAAGTAATTTTAAATTAAAAATCCAACTACATAATATGCATACCAATAAACTTATATTCTTTTTAACTTAATTGTTTGTAAAAGATACACAATTTAATTTTCCTAACAATATGAATACATATATTTTTGGACAGAGGGAGTGTGACATTGCAAAACCATTTTGATGCATTGACATTTGCTTTATCAGGTGTGGATATGATCTAAGTAGAAAAAGATGTCTGATGTCTTAATGATACAAAGGGTTAACAATATTGTTAATGAAAATTGGATTTTCATGGTCTTATAGAAACTATTCCCCTTTTCATAAAAAAAACTGATTTTATGTTTATGCTCGATCGAAACTGTGATTCACATGTTTCTAAAAACTCATGAGTCACATTTTGTTTGTTTTTTAGAAAAGTCCGAGCAGGGCTAGAACCAAATTGTAAAAACTACTAAGGTGATTAATTCGTGCAGAAGGAAGGAAACTAATGTCAACAAAGCATCTCAACCACTAGTTGATGACCCAAACTTGTAACGGAAGTGAAAGAAAATTAGACAAACCATATCTACTACAATTAATCAGGCATCTCTTTTGCATTAATGCTAATTGTTTCATGGCAATTTCTCCTAGATATATAGTTTAAATTTCACTAAAAATCCACTTTTCTACGACAAATTTGGATTTAAATGTTAGCTACAGATCTCTCGGGAGGTGAGGGGGACTAAGTCCCTCTCCTCCCCGCAAGCACGAAGGCCATGTGCATGCGCCTGATCCCAGCGCATTGATCGGGAGCGCCCAAAAGAATCTGTTAGGGGCCCCCTGTTGCGCGGCACTATATAGGGAGAGGCTAGATTTCCTGATCAGGGTTCGACCTTTTCCTCTGCCTCTCCCAAAAACCTAAGGCAAATACGGATCTAAGTAATTGTACCGAAGCAACGGGAAGGCTCCTGACCTCCGCCGCTGTTCACCGGATTTCAACGCCACAGCACCGGCCATGGCGTCTTCTTCCTCAATGGATCACAGAGGTACACGCCCCTGAGTCTTTACCCTGCTAGCTCTAACCCTAGGCGATTCTGAGAACCTAAGACCCTAAGTTTCTAAGCTAGTTAGGGTTTAGGGTGACGTCAGGCTCCCTTGAGCCGACGCCACCACTGCACTCAGATCCCGCAGTGAATTCGTAAGAATAGGTAAGAGTGGGGCTAGGGTTTCGGCAATCACTCCCTCTGTTTAACCCTGAATGCAAACCCCTAAGAATCCCGTAGTAAGAACTCTAAAATCAGTAAGCAAATCCCCTCGGATGGGGAAATGAATCCCCAAATCCGAACCCTAAGTACCTCTAAGAATCCCCTCTGCTTCACCACCTGAAACCACGCGGTAAGAAAACCCAAGAGGGCCCTCGGTTTTGGCCAAGGAAGAAGAAGAAAACAGAACAAAAAAAGGGGGAGCCGAACAGAGGATTAGGGTTAGGGTTTTCACCCTAACCCTAACTTTGCATTAGAGGGGGGTCAGGTGTATACCTAGCCCCCTCGCCGCTGGATCTGGCCTCGCCAGAGTCCAGGAAGAGCACAGCCGCCACGTGCTCATGCTCGATCGGTTGTGACCGCCGCCGGTCAGCTCGATGGAGCGCCACTCACCCTTGGGTGAGCACGTGGCTTCGGCCAGCTAACCGGCAGGCGGCACGCCGCCAGTCATCGTCGCCGTCAGGGGCCACCGCCGCTCCACGCCGCTGCGCTCGCTCGGGTGCGGGGGGCAAATGGCTAGGGTTTCGGGCTGCGGCGCCGCCCTGGAGGGTTTTGTGCGGGCGAAAATGACGTGCGGCAGCGATCGGACCAAAATGCAGCCCAGGCGGGGGCACGAATTCGCAGCCCAGGCCTAGGTTGCGGCCTGGGTGCACGGGCGCGCGTGGGGGGCACTGTGGGCCAGACCGTTTTCTCTCTTGGGCCGGACTGTTTTCGCATGTGGGCTGTAAGATTTCCACAGTAGCAGGCCGAATTCAGTTTTATGAATTTTCAGGATTTTTAGAATTAGATTTTTCATTTAAGTATTATCTGGAAATTCAGAAAAATGCCCAAAATTAAGAAAAAGATAAGTTATCTGTAGGGAAAAATTTTGTATAATTTTGTTCAGATTTAGTAATTTTATTATGAATTTTGCAGCAATTTTAAGTACTTTTATGATATTTTCTTTATTGAATTTAGTCTAAGGACTATATTTAATTGAGAAATATTTGTTTAGATTTACGATTAAGTTTAAATTCAGAATTTTTTTACTGTTTTAAGCAGTGTATTGCTTAAGATTAAGTCTTCCGTTGTGCATACACTGTTAAAAATTAGTATGATGCTGAAAATTCATAATTTTATTACTGATTAAGTAGTGTATCAATTAGTTTATTTCTTCCGCTGTGCATACACTATTTTAAGATTAGTATCATGTTCATTCTGTCTTTTAAGAAGCATTTATTCTATCAATTAAATTTGAACCAACGAGATAATTTAATTTGACATTATAAATGTTGTATTTTGATAACATAGTGTTTTTATCTCCTGACCAACGTTGGTGATGAAATTATTGTGGTTCAGTTGAATTGATTCTATTTCTGCCCAACGGTGATGTAGAATTAATTCGCCTTTTAAGTTTTAAGTATGTCACATGTTAATTTTGACCAACGTTAAATTTTCATGTGTTATATAATGTCTGTTATAATATACTTTGATAATGTTCCTTATTAGAAATGTGCTAAGCCATATCTCCGGCATTGAGTCTCTCAATGGTAAGAACTACGGTTCCTAGAGATGAGATATTAAGATAGCGATTGCGCTATAGGAGATAGATCTTGCTTTAATGCTTGATTGTCTTATTAAGCCTGCAAAGCCCGTGATCTGTAAGTATGAAAGCCAGGAGGCTTTTGTCACAAGGTTATAGGACTTCGCAAAAATAAGAATAAAAGTATGATCTGGATCATACTAAATGAAATCAGTTGAATCACAAATGCATTATGATTAAGAGCTCTATTATGGAGCTAATTAGTGGTTCTATCCCACATCGTGATACTGCAAAGAGTATCTGAAGAAGGTGAAGGGTCAGTACACTGACTCTTCTAAAGGCGTATGCTAGCACGCTTATTAAGAAATGCATAGTAAGGATTTGCAACATGTTTTTCAAAGCTGAAACCCATGAATAAAGAGTTCAAGGATGATATTATCGTCCATTTTATTATGATGTCACACTAAGGTTTTATGATCATTTTATGATCATCTACAACTCACGGTGAGAGTGTTGGAGTTTGTAGATGCTGATTTCAAACTATGTATAAGAATTAAGAAAGCATACAATGATTTAGGTCATAATGTGCAACATGAATAAAGGGGAAGAAGCATTATAAGACTTGTTCTAATGATGCTAAGGACTCCTCTTATAAGCTTATATAAAGGAACATGATGTCCTGAAGGACATCTACAGACATTGTAATGAGGAACATCACATGAAGAAATATGTGGAGTTCCCAAAATGGATGAACAAGAATGGTAATAGATGAATTTTCGCACTTAGAAATAAAGTCTTTAGTCTTGCTTTTGAGCATGACAAACTTTATTTATTTTCTCAGGATGATTTTATCATCTAAGAATAATGATAAGAGCAAAAGAATTGATGACGTATTTTCAAAATTTTGGCACTATCTACTGGGCCATATTTCGAGGGGGAGGATTGAACATTGAGTCAATTCTTCCGCTTTAGTTTCTTTAGACTAAGTTTTATGCATAGATTGCATTAAGATAAATACGTCAAATAAGTTAAGAAAGACGTGAAATTAAGTTTAATTGTTGTAGTAATTTTTATCTCCTGACCAATGTTGGTGATAAAGTTACTATATTTAAGTTCAATTAATTTTAATTCTACTCAACGGTGATTTAGAATTAATTGATTAAGTTACTACGACTAAGTTTAAATAAGTTCACACAGTTTTGTGTGGTTCATTTCCTGAAATATCTGTGAATGATTATGATTTATTCATAACATTTATAGTTGATCGTTCGCGTGACATTTATCCAATCAAAGAGCGATCAGATCATCAGTTGCTCTGGGTAAATTTAAGATGTTTTAAGGCTGATTCTTATATCAGCATGATCTAAAGTTTAAAAGAGTAAGATCAGACCGTGCTACGGTCAATATACCCCGTATGGCCGATTTCTTAAACCTTTTTGCAAGGTTCTATAGAAAATGGCAAAATAGCCTAGTATTTTATACCGGGTGTACCTCAGCAAAATAGAGTGGCTATAAGGTGCGCTCGCACCTTAGTGGACATAGTATGTAGTATGATAAGTTATTCCACTCTACCGATTAATCTGTGAATAGAGGCATTAAAACCACCATTCATATTTTAAATTAGATCCCTAATAAGTCTGTGCCTAAAAGCACCATAAGAATTATGGACAGGACGATAACCATTTTCTAAACTATTTTAGAATATGGGTATGTCGTCCTGCTAAGGCTATATTTTAACCCAAATATTAATAAGTTAAAGTCATAATTTAGTAACTTGTCAATTTTATTGACTGCAAAGATAAGACTAAGTGATCTTGTTTTTAATGTCTTGACAGACATGTTAAGTTTGTAGAAACGAGACATGCATTTTTTAGAAGATGCTTTAATCAGGGGGAGCACGGTACTTAGAGAAATTAATCTTGAAGAGAAGTGGGTTAGTGAATCCACTCCTATGATTCAAGAGCAATTTTTCATGTACCTGTGGTAGTGTCCTTTGTCCAACACTTGAGTTTGGACCTTCATTAGCGACATCTATTATACATGCGGCTCCTGTTATTTAGGAATCTGCATTTCTAGATGATGCTAATGAAGAAGTAAAGGAACAACTCTATAACTTAGCAAATAATGTGCCAACTCAGATAAGTAGCAGATTAAATGAGACATTTTCGTATGTCTTATTTAAGGATTCTTTAAGAATCATTAAGGCATATTATGACTTAGAACTGCATTAGATTGATATAAAGACGATATTTTCAATAAGCTTTAAGTGAGAATGTCTATATGACACAACTAAGTGTTTTGTCATAGAAATGAAAGGAAATTTTAGGATGTCGTTTATCTAAGTCCAATGGACTTAAATAAGTTTAAGTAAGGGCATCTAAAATTTAATTAGACTATTAGAAAATTTTTGGGTTTTAAGGAAAATGAAGAGGTCAATTGCATTGATGCTAAGTTAAAGAATAGGAAATTTATTTTCTAGTCTTTTATGTGGATGACATTCTACTTGCAAGTAGTGATGTCAATCTACTATCAGACACTTAGAAATTCTTGTCCTCTCATTAAGGGGGTATTAAGGGGGTATTAAGATTATCCCAGGAACCAATATGAGATCGATCAAATGAGATTGGTTCCATATGCTTCTGCTGTCGGAAGCCAATGTATGCTCGATTATGTGCTCACCCTAACTTAGTGTTGGGGGAAAATACTTCATCTTCAGGGTCATTGTTATAACAAGACAAAGGCAGGTGATTTAATCGAAGGTTTCCAGCGTCTAACTCTGGGAGTACATTGGACCAAGCTCGAATGATGGAGGCAAACTCTAGTTCGAAGTATATCTTCAAACATGGACTCTTCTGAGAGCTTCTTTACCAGCTAGGATGGAAGACTTATCTTCTTTCTCATTAGATTAGTCTTTTACCGTTTTAGCCTTATTAAGAGTACGAATAGTTTCCACTATGTCTGTTGTAATAGAAGGGTAAAAGGGTCTTTTCCTTAATGTTTGGGCCTATAAATACCTCCCGTTTCACCCTGTAATAGGGATCGAATACTGAGTTATTCAATACACATCTTCGAACTGTTCTAAGCTATTATCCTATTCGGAGGCTTGAAATAGTTTACTTCACAAACACTTCGTTTGTTAGTTTCTAATCTCTAGAAACCTGTTAGCGTAATTACGCCAACAGTTGGCGCCGTGATGCGTCACGGGGTCCCGATCTTCACGACGTAGGATCGATCTTCAGATAACTAGCTGTAGAATAGCCGGATAACTTGCTGCAAGCAGCGATAACTAGTGCAACCTGGCAAATAAAACTCGAAGCCAACCACCGTCTTTAACCGGCAACCTGAATCGAGGATTCGCCCAACCACACTCTCAAACAACCAACCAACATAGCCTACAATCAATCAAGGAGGACCTTGAAGGGAGTAAGAGCACCAATTGGGAGCGGATGAAGCTGCCGCTTCTTTAATCCCGTGAAGGAAATCACAAGAGCAAAGGAAGGTAGAGATCTCTCTGAATTTGTTAGCACGCAGCTGAAAAAGGGGTTCTGTATTCAATAATCAAAAGGTGCCGATTACAATGGTTCTAGGGGGTATTTATACAAGGATTAGACCTTGAAGATAGGTGCAAACACGAAAGGAAAAGACTAGGCGAACTATGTGAAAACAAATCAGCTTCTGGAGAGTTTCTGCGTGGCTGTTGGTCTTCTGCGCGGTCTTCGGTATTTCAGCAATAACTCCTCCTTGGAAGCTTCAATTCAAGAACGGTTGGATCCCTTGGAAAGGTGACTTGATAAGGTTTCACACCATGTATAATATGCACCATGGAACTCTGTAGAATGATACAGTTTTAATACGAGAACATTTACTTCATGCAGACTGTTGACCTTCGGACCAGCAAGCACTAAAACTAGTTGGACGCCTTCATGCAAACTTCAAACTGGTCGGGGTTAGATTTATTGGAAACTAGACTTCAAGAGTTTTTCAACAAGTGCTCATTTTCCTTCATAGCTTTTGGAAATCAAAAGTTATGATTATTTCTTTGAGACGATCCTACAGGACTGGCTTGGTTCGAGCATGATTCTTCTGTGTCCATTTCCTTGTGAGTTCTTGTCATCCTTCTTGGTAAACCTGAGCATTAGCAATGTACACGACTTAGGTAGTATATAACTCTCATTAATAGTAAAATGAATTTCACAAAGTAGCGTGTGCACCTCTTGTTGAAGCTTCTTAGCTCGACTGCGTGTAATTGGTCTATCAAAAACATGTATTGGAGTCGCTGCGGTCGAAGTGGTCGGCGTGGTCATATCATCCTCCCCCTCTTGAAAAGGAGTCATCCTCGACTCTAAAATGTCTTCACTTGTGAATGCTGATAGGTCAGCAACATTGAAGGAGTTGCTCATGCCATAGCTTGGTGGAAGGTCAATCTTGTATGCATTATCATTGATCTTGGCAAGAACACGAAATGGACCATCCCCTCGTGGCATCAGCTTGGACTTGCGCTTATCAGGAAAGCGATCTTTACGCAAGTGAATCCACACCAAATCGCCTGGTTCAAACGACACCTTCTTTCTATGCTTGTTCATACTTGCAGCCTTACGTGTTGCCTTTAGCTCGATTGCTTCTTTTGTTTTCTCATGTATCTTCTTGACATGTGCAGCACGCTTGGAGGCTTCCATATTGGTTCTCTCCTGTAATGGCAAAGGCAACAAATCTATCGGAGCAATTGGTTTGAACCCATAAACAATTTCAAAAGGACACAAGTTAGTGTTAGAATGTACTGCCCTATTATAAGCAAACTCCACATGAGGCAAGCAGTCCTCCCAATCTTTCAGGTTCTTTTTCACCATGGTTCGCAGCAACATCGACAGGATTCGATTCACCACTTCAGTTTGTCTGTCGGTTTGAGGATGACAAGTGGTCGAGAATAGAAGCTTGGTCCCCAGCTTGGACCACAATGTTTTCCAGAAGTAGCTCACAAACTTGACATCACAATCAGATACAATGGTCTTAGGCACCCCATGCAACCTCACAATTTCCCTAAAAAATAAATTAGCAACATGTGAAGCATCGTCGCTCTTGTTACAAGGGATAAAATGAGCCATCTTTGAAAATCTATCAACCACAACAAAAACAGAATCTTTTCCTCTCTGAGTTCTAGGCAGTCCCAGAACAAAATCCATACTTATGTCTTCCTAAGGAATTTTAGGAGCAGGTAGAGGAGTGTATAAACCATGAGGGTTCAGTTTAGACTTAGCTTTGTGACAAGTGATGCAGCGCTCCACGAACCGGATGACGTCTCTCCTCATCTTGGGCCAATAGAAGTGATCACCTAGCAGCTCATAGGTTTTCTTTTGTCCAAAATGACCTGTCAATCCTCCTCCATGGGACTCCTGCAATAAAAGCAATCTAACCGAACAATTTGGAACACAAAGCTTGTTAGCCCTAAACAAAAATCCATCATGCATATGATACTTTTCCCAACCTTTTCCATCTTTACAATGAGTGTATGGTTCTGAAAATTCAGGGTCATCATTATACATGTCTTTCAAACTTTCAAGACCTATAACCTTCATCTCAAGTTGGTTTAGCAACACAATTTTTCTAGACAAAGCATCAGCAACCACATTGTCCTTACCTTTCTTATACTTCACAATATACGGAAATGTCTCGATGAACTCAACCCATTTGGCATGGCGTCGGTTCAGTTTTGCTTGGCCTTTCAAATACTTTAAAGCTTCATGATCGGAATGGATAATAAACTCTTTTGGCCATAAATAATGCTGCCATGTTTCAAGTACACGCACCAAAGCATACAATTCTTTATCATATACAAAATAATTCAATTGAGCACCTCCCAACTTTTCACTAAAATATGCTACAGGTTTGCCTTGCTGTATTAAAACCCCTCCTATGCCAATTCCACTGGCATCACATTCTACTTCAAAAGTTTTAGTGAAATCAGGAAGAACAAGCAATGGTGCTTCAGTTAAGCGTTTCTTTAATTCTTGAAAAGCATTTTCTTGTGAACTTCCCCATGTAAATTCAACACCTTTCTTTGTTAATTCATTTAAGGGAGTAGCAATGGTACTAAAATCTTTAACAAATCTCCTATAAAATCCAGCTAGACCATGAAAGCTTCTTATTTGACTTACATTCATTGGAGTTGGCCAATCCTTGATGGCTTTCACCTTGGTTTCATCCACTTCAATTCCTTTTCCTGAAACAACAAAGTCAAGGAACACAACATGGTCTATGCAGAAACTGCACTTCTCAAGATTAGCAAATAATTTCTCCTTTCGGAGCTCATCTAGGACTTGTCGAATATGATTCATGTGCGCTTCAAAAGACTTGTTGTAAATTAAGATATCATCAAAATAAACAACCACAAATTTTCCAATGAAGGCTCTCAAAACATGGTTCATCAATCTCATAAAAGTACTTGGAGCATTAGTCAAACCAAAAGGCATAACTAGCCATTCGTACAGCCCAAATTTTGTTTTAAAAGCAGTTTTCCATTCATCTCCAGCTTTCATTCTTATTTGATGGTACCCACTTTTCAAATCAATTTTAGTGAATATTATGGAACCACTTAATTCATCAAGCATGTCTTCTAATCGAGGAATAGGATGGCGATAGTGAATAGTGATGTTATTTATGGCTCTACAATCAACGCACATCCTCCAAGAACCATCTTTTTTTGGTACTAAAATAACAGGAATAGCACAAGGACTTAAGCTTTCACGAACATAACCTTTATCGAGAAGTTCTTGTACTTGCCTTTGCATCTCCTTTGTTTCTTCAGGATTGGTGCGGTATGGTGGTCGATTTGGAAGAGCAACCCCTAGAATAAGATCGATCTGATGTTCAATCCCACGTACAGGAGGTAATCCATTCGGGGTTTCCTTTGGAAAAACGTCCTCATATTCCTGCAAAAGATGAGACCCCATACTAGGAAAAGAGGTGTTATCGTTAGCTGACACTAAAATGTCTTTGCACACAAGTACAAAGAGTACTTGATCTGGGTTGTTCCTTATTTCTCTCATCTCAGATTTTGTGGCTAACATGACTAAATTTTTTTTCTTTCTTTTGATCTCTCAATTTTTTTCTCATATTGGGCTAGTGGCTCTCACTCTCTGATTTGTGGAAGGCACTCGAATTCTTTTTCTCTTCCTTTCCGTTCTCATCTCTCACACTAGAGCTCTTTTGCAAATACTCAGCAAGAATTTGCTGTGGTGCCATAGGTTTGAGTACAAACTTCCTCCCCTTCAAATCTAGAGTGTACTGATTTGTCTCTCGCAATGCTGAGTATATCGATCATATTGCCATGGCCTCCCGAGTAGCATGTGACATACGGTCATGGGTACCACATCACACTCTACCGTGTCAACATATTCACCAATCTTGAAGGGAACTTTTACTTTGTATCCAATCTTGATGTCACCGGAATCATTCAGCCATTGGACATGATCTGGATGAGGATGTCGCAGAAGTTTCAGACCAAGCTTGTCAACCATCTCACGACTAGCAAGATTATGGCAGCTTCCTCCATCAATGATCATCTTAACTACCTTATCTTGCACTTTGGCTCTTGTCTGAAATAAATTATGCCGCTGGCCGTTCTCAGCTTCCTTCATCTGAACACTCAATATTGGTGCCACCACAAGAGCAGCACCTTGCTCAAAATCACAGCCGGTATGTTCCTCTTCTTCATGGGCTTCTTCTTCTATATCTTCCTCTTCGTTGGCTGATTCGTACTCTCCATTATCATTTACAATGATCACTCTATTATTTGGACACTCTCTAGCAACATGTCCATGACCTCCACACTTGAAACACTGAATCCCACTGCTCCTGGATGTAGAACCCACTGAAGTGGAGGTGGAAGCTGCTGGTTTGGAACTCGTGCTCTGGGCAGCAGAGTTCTTCCCACTAAAATTACTTTGAGCATTAGAACGTGAGCCTCCAAATGAACCTTTCGCAGCTAACGGTGCAGTAGTGAACTTGGAATTTAACTTGCTTCCTCCAGACATAGTCCTCGGACCAAAAGGCAAAGACTTACTGCTCTTAGTATCTTGCTGCAGTTGGCGTTCAGCTTTGGTGGCTTGATGTACCAAATCAATAAGACGACGGTACGACTGAAACTCAACAATGCGTTGAATATTTCGATGCAACCCAGCCATGAATCGTGCCATAGTTTGTTCTTCATCTTCATATACGTTGGCTCTAATCATAGCCTTCTCCATCTCCTTATAATACTCTTCAACAGAATAACTTCCTTGTTTCAAATTCTACAGTTTATCAAAAAGATCACGCCGATAATGCTTCGGCACGAAATGTCTTCTCATTCCACGTTTCATCTCTGCCCATGTGGCAATAGGATGTTCTCCATCTTCTTCAAGATCTTGGAGAAGTTGTTCCCACCAAATCAGAGCATATCCTTCAAACTCTAGAGATGCCATAGCCAACTTCTTCTCTTCTGTATAATTATGCAAGCGAAAGATCTTGTCGACCTTCAACTCCCAAGTGAAATAAGCTTCAGGATCAGATCCTCCATCAAATTTTGGCATGGTAAATTTCAGTTTACCAAGCCTCTCTTCACGATGGCCTCCTCTATGATGTCAGCGATCATGATGGGAATGATTATCATCATTTTCAGATTCGGATACTTCAGTGTCTTTATTTCTTTGATTCCAGCCCCTCCCTCTTCCATGTGCAGCACTTCGGTTCCTCCGTCCTCTTCTTCCTCCTCTTCCATCACTATCATCACCTTCTTCACCATGGGTGCTTGCCCCATCATTAGGTGGACGACGTCCCCTAATTTCATTTAGTATGGTTTGAAGATCTTGGGCCAACCGATCTTGTCTCTCTTCTAGGCTTTGCTGTAATTCATTAAATTGTGCCATGGTGACACAATTATCGACCTCAATGCTGTCACCCATCTTTCTGTAAAATTAGTGACAACAAAGGAACAAGAGTATATGTGGAATAAAAATATATGTGGGATCTCTCAATCTTACTTCTCTTACCAACCGAGGCTCAGTCAAGTTCCTGCGGGTTACAGAGAAACAAAATGTGTGTTGGTACCGAGAGCGATGGTTAAGCGAATACAAGACCAGAGAGTACCGATTACGATGGCTTTTATGTGGAGCTTGGTGGGGATTATAAACAAGGAATGCAATCTGAATTCTAGTTGTTGTAAAGTTAAGTAACAATCCAAACTAGAGGTTCCCTGCTTAGTGCTGATCTCAAAATGCTAAAGATGTAAATGGATCACACACACGTGCAAAGAAAATCTCAGATTGATGCAAACAAGGAGTATGATTGGGGATGCAAGTGTTGCAATCAAACCCAACCAAATTTTTTTTGTACCAACAAAAGATAGCGATATGGTTGCGCAACTTGAAACACAAACTTTCAGCAACTGTGCTCTCAAACGAACTGATCTTTAAACTTTTCTTTCACAATTTTTCTCAACTTTCCTTTTTTTAACTTTCTTTCTTTTACCTTTTTTTATATAGAACTGAACACAATGACCAGATATATAAGAGGCTCAAAGGACACACGACGGAAAATGATCAGCAACTAAAACAAAGACTCTAATGGACTGAAAATTAACTGAACTCACTAAAATAACAGATTGAAACAAAGGGCTAACAATATATATGTATATATTTTTTTGGCTTTTGGTGGATAGGATGAAACGAAATATATGTAGCTAAGGGTAAAGAATCCTACCGTGGAAACCGATCAGCTCTGATACCAGATGATGCGTCACGGGGTCCCGATCTTCACGACGTAGGATCGATCTTCAGATAACTAGCTGTAGAATAGCCGGATAACTTGCTGCAAGCAGCGATAACTAGTGCAACCTCGCAAATAAAACTCGAAGCCAACCACCGTCTTTAACCGGCAACCTGAATCGAGGATTCACCCAACCACACTCTCAAACAACCAACCAACACAGCCTACAATCAATCAAGGAGGACATTGAAGGGAGTAGGAGCACCAATTGGGAGCGGATGAAGCCGCCGCTTCTGTAATCCCGCGAAGGAAATCACAAGAGCAAAGGAAGGTAGAGATCTCTCTCTGAATTTGTTAGCACGCAGCTGAACAAGGGGTTCTGTATTCAATAATCAAAAGGTGCTGATTACAATGGTGCTAGGGGGTATTTATACAAGGAGTAGACCTTGAAGATAGGTGCAAACACAAAAGGAAAAGACTAGGCGAACTATGTGAAAACGAATCAGCTTCTGGAGAGTTTCTGCGTGGCTGTTGGTCTTCTGCGCGGTCTTCGGTATTTCAGCAATAACTCCTCCTTGGAAGCTTCAATTCAAGAACGGTTGGATCCCTTGGAAAGGTGACTTGATAAGGTTTCACGACATGTAGAATATGCACCATGGAACTCTGTAGAATGATACAGTTTTAGTACGAGAACATTGACTTCATGCAGACTGTTGACCTTCGGACCAGCAAGAACTAAAATGGTTGGACGCCTTCATGCAAACTTCAAACTGGTCGGGGTTAGATTTATTGGAAACTAGACTTCAAGAGTTTTCCAACAAGTGCTCATTTGCCTTCATAGCTTTTGGAAATCAAAAGTTATGATTATTTCTTTGAGACGATCCTACAGGACTGGCTTGGTTCGAGCATGATTCTTCTATGTGTCCATTTCCTTGTGAGTTCTTGTCATCCTTCTTGGTAAACCTGAGAATTAGCAATGTACACGACTTAGGTAGTATATAACTCTCATTAATAGTAAAATAAATTTCACAAAGTAGCGCATGCACCTCTTGTTGAAGCTTCTTAGCTCGACTGCGTGTAATTGGTCCATCAAAAACATGTATTGGAGTCGCTGCGGTCGAAGTGGTCGGCGTGGTCATATCACGCCGTCCGTGAGTCCAAAAAACTTCATTCTCTACCAAGTTTTCAAACCATGCCTCCCAAGTGGAGTTCAGGTGGTAGCCCTATTCGGAGGTCCCCTCGGACCTCCGGAGCAAGATCTTCAAACACAATTGAGGTCGGAGGACCTTCATCATTTCCTCCACCTCAGACTCTAGAAGGAACTCCCCTTCCCCGAGCATACGGAGTTCCTCCCCCGACTCCATCCATACTTCGGTCACCCGAAGTTCCTCTTTCACCTCAAGTTCCACTTCGAACTGATGCATACAGGTCTCAAGACCCGAAAGGCCCTTCCGGAGGAGATGAAGATGGCCTGGCAATATGGCCGCTCAAATGGCTAGTCTCCAAGCTGAAGTAGCAAGGTGGCGGAAAGAAGCCTTAGATAGGCTTCATCCTCATGCCACCCCAGTTTTCCCGAAGTTCCCGAAGACGATGAAGTTCATTATCTTGAAGCCCCGGAGAACGCGTCCTTCGACACTGAATCTTCGTTGCATCCAGAGCTACAGAAAGTGCGCTTCGATCCTAAGTTTAAAACTTCAAAGCTTTGCAAGTATGCTAGAGACGAAAACCCTGGGGAGTTCTCCCGTTCTTATGCATTAGCAATTGAGACCAGCGGAGGAGTGCGAGACACCATGGCCAAATGTTTTCCTCTAGCTCTTGAAGGAGTGACGCTGCGGTGGTTCTGGTCTTTGAAGCCAGGGTCAATCAGAACCTAGGAGCAATTAAGGAAAAAGTTCATAAGCAATTTTCAGGGTACCTTCGTACCCCCAATGTCAACAGGAAGTCTTTTCCTGGTGAAGCAGCTCCCTGGAGAGACTTTAAGGCAGTATTTCAAGCGCTTCGCCCATACGAAGTTGCAAATTCGAGGGTTAACTACATCCTCTGTAGTTGATGCAGCTCAAGAGGGAGTTACCCATGTAGGCCTCCTTGATAAACCTCATCGGAAGCAGATATCTTCTGTTGCTCAGTTGATGTCTTATTTTGAAGAGTATGCAAGGTCAAAAGAGGGATGGCTTCGGAGAACTGCAGCAACTCTGTCAATCCTGCAAGAAGTTAAGCTAGAAGTGAAGACTTCAACACAGCCACAGGGGCCTAGCTTCGAAGCTCAGCATGACAGGCATCAGGGGCAAAAGCATCCTCGTTCAGAAGTCCTGAACATTACACCCCCGCAGAAATTCGCCCCAAGGACTTCACAGCCTTCAAGAAGGAAGACCAGCGGCTGGAGGCCGCCAGGGAAACCAGCTGGCAAAGCCCAGGCCTTTTTCTGCTGTGTCCATGGTGAGAATCGAAATCACGCGACTGATGCGTGTAAATCTATACTCGCTTTAAGAGGCGAGTACCTGAAAAGAACTTCGGGTCGAGGCACTACTGACCGAGTTCCGACTGAGGTGCGTCCGGAGCCTGTCCAGGCTATGGCGCGTTTAGAGAACTTTTACCCTGCAAGACGGCCTCTGGTGGTCAATATTATGCCACCTCCGAAGCAGGAAGATGGTCAAGATCGAGGGAAAAGAGTAGTCCTCCCCATCTCCGGAGGAGGGACCCTCAGGAGTATGTCGAAGAGGCAGAGAAGAGAATATGTCCGAGAAGTGGGGCATATTGGAACTTCTTCGTCTGCCACTGCTATGCCTGAATGGTCCCATGTGCCGATATCTTTTTCTGCAGATGATGCAGCTGGCATAAAGATTCCACATGCAGACCCACTTGTCATCACTGTTGACATAGCAGGGACTGAGGTCCGAAGAGTGCTAATCGACGGAGGGAGTTCGGCAGATATTATCTTTGTCTAGGCTTTTGATCAACTCTGCATCTCCAGGAAGCATCTTCTCCTAGCAGCTCGTCCTTTGCAAGGCTTCGCAGGACCTCCTCTTGATGCCCTCGGCCAAATTGGTCTGAAAGTTACTTTTGGAGAGGGGCTACTGGCCAGGACGGAGAAAGTGATTTTTGATGTTGTGAATGCCCCATATGCATACAATGTTATCTTCGGAAGAGGCATGTTGAATCAATTCGGAGCTGTGGCACATCATAATTATCTATGTATGAAGATGCCCACACAAGCGGGAGTGTTCACTGTTTTCGGAGATCAGGCCACTGCGCGAAGAGCGGAGTATGGTCATGGCCCTCCTCTTGACCCAAGACAGGTGAACAGCGTACAAGGTGACCCGAAGGATTTTTCTGCTCCTAGCGAATCTTCGAAGAGATCCTTCCCAGGGCCAAGCCTTGAAGGAGAGATTGCAACAAAGGTTATTGTCAAAGATGGCAAGGAATATTCATTTCAGTTTGGCAAGGACTTGCCTCCAGAAGTCGCTACTTCGTTAGAGAAAGTAGTTGAGGAGAATTTAGATGTCTTTGCTTGGTCTGATGAAGACATCACCGGAGTCAGTCGGGATATTATTAAGCATAGTTTACTTGTGAACCCGAAGGCTCGGCCTGTTTAGCAAGTACTCTGGAAGTTGTCTACGGAGAGGGCTATTCTTGCTAAAGTTGAAGTTGAAAAGCTGTTGAAGGCTGGGATTATCAGAGAGGTAGCTCATACGGAGTGGCTAGCCAACCCAGTCTTCGTTAGGAAGAAATCTTCCGGGAAATGGCGCATGTGTATTGACTTTACATCTTTGAATAAAGCATGCCCTCGTGACCCCTATCCCATGCCCCGAATTGATCAATTGGTTGACTCTACTGCTGGTTCGGAGTTATTAAGCTTCCTTGACGCGTATTCCGGCTATCATCAAATCTGGCTAAAGCGCGAAGATGTAATCAAGACAAGCTTTGTAACTCCTTCGGGAGTCATCTGTTATGTAAGAATGCCCTTTGGCTTAAGAAATTCCGGGGCAACTTTTTCGAGGTTAATTGCTAAGGCTCTAGGTCATCAAATAGGCCACAATGTAGAGGCTTATATGGATGACATTGTAATAAAGAGTGTTTTAAAGCACCAACATAGCCTAGACTTAGCAGAAACATTCTATAGCCTTCGAGCATGTGGAATCCGTCTTAACCCCGAAAAATGTATCTTCGGGGCTCAGGCTGGAAAATTATTAGGGTATCTAGTTTCAAGCAGGGGGATCGAAGCTAGCCCTACTCAAATAACTGCGCTGCAAAGGATGGCTCCTCTAGAGAATTTAAAGCAAGTACAAAAGCTGACTGGTCGTCTTGCAGCACTTAGCAGATTTTTGGCAAGGTCTGTGGAGAGAAAGTTTGCCCATTTTTAAGGCATTAAAAGGGTCCGAAGATTTTGCATGGACATTGGAGTGTCAAAAAAGCTTCGAAGATATTAAGAATTATCTCAGTAACCTCGCTACACTCACGGTGCCTATTGCGGATGAAACCCTACTCCTCTACCTTGCAGCTACTGGCTCTACTGTCAGTGCAGTACTTGTTAGAGAGGTTGATTTCAATGGAAAGTTGGTACAGAATCTAGTCTATTTTGTATCTGAAGCATTGTCCGGAGCAAAAACAAGATATTCCGAGCTTGAGAAATTCACTTATGCTCTGGTAATGGCTTTGAGGAAGTTAAGGCATTATTTCTTAGCACACAATGTGATTGTACCAACTTCATATCCCTTGGGAGATATGCTCCGAAGTAAGGATTCCATAGGAAGAATTGGGAAGTGGGTTGTTGAATTAGCGCCCTTCGGTATCTCCTTCGTGGTAAGGACAGCAATTAAGTCACAAGTGTTAGCAGATTTTGTGGCAGAGTGGACTCCCTCTACAGCATGGGCTCCGGAGAAGCCAAGCGAAGGAATTTGGACGATATACTCCGATGGAGCTTTCCAAGCATCTGGAGAAGGTGTCGGAGCAGTGATAATTTCGCCCTCAAGGCAAAAGGCAATGTACTCCGCAAGACTCAACTTTAAGTCTACCAATAATACAGCGGAGTATGAAGGAATTTTGTTAGGACTCCGAAAGGCAAGTGCTTTGGTAGCTACAAGAGTTGTCATTAAAACAGATTCTCAAATTGTAGCAGGGCACGTAGACAAGAGTTTTCAAGTTTGGCATCCATAGCTTGCAAAATATTTGGAGGAGATCCGGAAGATTGAAGCAGCATTTAAAGGGATTTCCATTCGGAGTATACCCAGAGCAGAAAATGCGCAAGCTGATATCTTGGCAAAAGCTACAGCCGAAGCTATGGACATTCCAGAAGAGGCTTTTTACGAAGAACTCAGTACACCTTCGGTGCCACAGATCCCTTCTGCGGAAGTCCTTTGCATTCCAAGTACAGATTGACGAAGTTCAATTGTGGAATTGTTGCAAGGAGAAGCAAATTTGTCTGAAGGGCCACAACTTGCGAGGTTGAAACTTAGAATTCGAAATTATCATATAATCAACGGTATTTTGTACAAGGCTGGAGTATGTTCCCATCTGCTCCGATGTATATCTCAAGCCGAAGGTCAAGAAATTCTTCGAGAAATTCATGAAGGACTTTGCGGTAGCCATCTGGCTCCTCGAGCTTTGGCAGGAAAAACGCTTCGCCAAGGGCTTTATTGGCCTACAATAGTAGCTGATGCGGAGAACTTAGTCCGCACCTGCCAAGGTTGTCAGTGGATGGGAAGAAGAAGTCATCGCCCGCCAACAACTCTTAAAGTCATTGCTCCAGTATGGCCCATGGCCAGATGGGGCATGGATCTTATTGGCCCCTTCCCGGTAGCAAAAGGAAATTTGAAATTCGCAGTGGTAGCAATTGAGTATTTTTCCAAGTGGGTCGAAGCAGAGCCCCTAACAGCTATCACTTCGAATAATGTACAAAAATTTTTCTGTAAAAATATCATTTGTCGGTTCGGAGTGCCTCGACAACTCACAGTTGACAATGGGACACAATTTGATGCAGAGGCCTTCAGGAAGTTTTGTGAAGATCTTGGCATACAACTATGCTTTGCTGCAGTAAGACATCCTCAGTCTAACGGAGCTATTGAAAGAGCCAATGGCAATATCTTGTCAGGACTGAATCGAAGAATAGTGGGATTGGCAAAAGGATTGTGGACCGAGGAGCTCCCGAAGATTCTATGGTCCATTCGGACCACTCAAACGAGGTCCACGGGTTTCACTCCCTTCAGACTATTATTCGGAGACGAAGCTATGACGCCAACGGAGCTCAAAAGAGGATCCCTTCGTAGCACCGAACCAAAAATAGAAGCAAAAGGCAAACTTCGCTTGATTTAACAGAAGAGACAAGACTTCGAGCTGTCGCCAATTTGTCAAAGTATCAGCAGCAGACGAAAACTTGGTTCGACTCGAAGGTCAAGATTAATGAACTTAAGTCGGGTCATTTTGTTTTGTGAAGTATTATAGCGCGAGGGAAATTAGGAAATAAGTGGGAAGATCCATACATAATTGTCCGCTCAGGGCGCCCTGGTTCTTTTAAGTTAGCTAATTTGGAAGGCGAAGAGTTAGCGCATACATGGCATGCGGAGCACTTAAAGCGATATTTCGCATAGGGGCTCCTTGTAATCATTTGTAAACACCTTCTAAATTAATAAAGTTCATGGTTCAGATAATTCCTACCCCCAAACACTTCCTACTTCTAGTGGACGCACTGGAAGAACGAAGTTGGCTGGGAGGGAAGTGTCATTAATTTGAATCATTTTTTCGGACTTCGAACCACTGGTTCGAAGCTTCTGACGAGGTGGGAAAGTCACTGAAAAAACGAATTCCAAGCCACCGGCTTGAAAGCATCCGTAAAAAGAGTCGGAGGAGACAAAATAATGCGGATTTCAAGCTCCAGCTTGAAAGCATCCGTAAAAAGAGTCCAAGGAGACCATTGTGAATTCCAAACCACTAGTTTGATAGCATTCGCAAAAAGAGCCGAAGGAGGCCAAAACAAAATAGAGTTTGAGCTAATAAGCTTCGAATATCTGTGAAAAGAGTCCAAAGTGACCAATCGTTTGGGGCATTGAAGTGCCCGAAAAGTTTGTTCGAAGTGACTTCTTTCAGACAAAAGGTACTAAGTTACTAGTTTTACGACTCCGAGTAGTCAGTTATTTTATAAGATTTTAATCAATCTTTAAATTGCTGAGGGGCTCCGAGCCTCCAAAATTGTACTCCTAAGTTTTTCTTTGCGCCTAACCATCTTTGAGTATAACGCGAAGTTGCTTACGCCCAAAGAGGGGCTGGGAAGTAGGGAGACAATTTTAAAAATTCAATCTTTATTATCCGAACAGATTACAATTACATCATGAAAAATATGTGTCTATGACAAGAAGAAATTGAAGACCCCTTCGATCTCTAGAGTTACTACAAAGGTTGGAACGACTAGTTCCAGAGCCGGGAGTTCTAATAACCTTGTGTATAACTCTTCTACCTCCCTTTGAAGCTCTAAAATATTTTTGTTCCTGTTGAAGTTCAGCCCAAGTTCGCAGCCGTTTGGGGCTTCTTTCCCAGCTCCGAAGTTCTTCACGCTTTTTCCCTTGTTCTTCAGCAGTACCTTCATCCTCGGACCACGCAATGTCTCCAAAAGACGAAGTTTCCAAGTTAACTTCTTTTTCTTTCTCTTTAATATAAGATAATATATCTTTACATATTTCGGGTGCAATTGCACCGGAGTTATCTCGAGGAATCAAAAATCGAGGTCGTTTACGAAGTTTTAAAAGATCAAAGGTAGCACATAGCAGGTGAAGTTTTTCGGTAACGTTTAACACTTCGACATCATCCATACGAGGTTGAGAAGCCTAAAAACATGATAAGTAAATTTTCATTCATAGTGTATGAAATCATGATTTTTTACATAGTCGGGATCCTAAAACAAAACTAGACCTGCGGGTTCGGCGGAGGCTGGCTGCTCGAGGCTTGAGACCGAGCTTGCTTCTGGCGATGCCCTTCATCAATCCAAGCCTTGATCGCAGTGCGACCTTCGGCTCTCCATGAAGCTTGGAAGGCCTGCCAAGCTGCAGCCACATCCTTAGAAGGATTTAGAAGTTGGTTCTCATCGAAGGTAATGGGAGCCGCCCCCAAGTCCGGTGTTATCGATAGCCCCAGATCTTCGTAGTAGCGAAGTACTCTGAGAGCAGCCACTTGGCCGGAGATTTCTCCATACCGAATGCCTGCTGTCTTCATCATCTTCGCGGCTCCTTGGATCATCTTTAGTCGTCGGACCAAGGAGACGTTGTCGCTCGAAGGTAGTGTCCAAAGAGTACTGAAGTACTCTGGAATGCCTAAGAAATTGTCAAAAACCTCTGCAGCTACCTTCTCCGATTTCACCTTATCTTCAATCAAAGCATCCTTTGACACAATTAGCGCATCCACTACAGCGGAGAGCCTAGCTGCCTCCGTAGCTAGAGAACTTTTCTGGCTAAGTAAGTTGCTAGCCTCCTCCGCAGCTTTAGCTTTTTCTTCTTGGAGCTTAACTAGCTCAGCCCCCGCTGAAGCGTGCTCCGCCCGCATTCTTTCTATCTCAGACCGAAGCACAATTTGTTCGGCTTCGAGCTTTTTATTTGCAGCCTCTAGATTTTGTCTGGCCATCCTCTCCGTTGAAACCATTTCATCCAAGTGGGAAACTCGAACTTCGGAGACGTTAAGACTCCTCTGAAGAGCAGTAACATTCTCCTGAAGATGAATACCTCCGCGCTCGTTCGAGACAGCTGCGGCTCGAGCCAATACTATTTGCTGCAAAGAGAACGAAGCAAGGTTAGAAACTATTTGTAAGTTGAAATTAATCTTGTTTTTCAGATACTTCGTACCTGGTATGCTGCCCGTTCCAAGGCGGCGTTGAGCTCTGAACCCTCAGCTTCGCTAAGGATGGCCACCAAGTCCATTTCCCCAACTTCGCGGTTGGCACGATCCAAAGGCTCGAGCAGGGCCCGAAGTCCGGTCCTTCGCTCCAAAAAATGAGCTAGGAGGGGGAGCATGGACAAGGCCCTCTGATCGTCTTCGTTCGGTGAGGGGTCGGAGCGCTGCGCCACATCTTCAGAGACATCAGTAGATTGGCCCCCCTCCATAGATTGACCTCCGTCTATTGATTCAGATGGAGTTAATCCTGAATTCGGAGCAGGGAAGGGGTCCATTTTTCCTTTACCTTTTCAAAGTCCCATATGTGTGACTTCTGGAATCGGCGCCGGAGAGGTTGAGGTCCCAGGAGCGGTATCTTCGGGAGGAGTCACATCCATAGGAGCGGACCCTGCCAAGACCAAGGTATTATGTATTGCATAATTTTGCAGGAAAAAGGAACAAAGGGTCCATGCGAAGTTTACCTCCGAAGTCCTGTCGGCGAGTGAGTACAGGGCTACTCGAAGGGTCGAAGGCCACTTCGAAGTCTTCGTCTGATTCGAAGCCTAAAGCCGAAGGGTTGACTGTCGAAGCCTCTCTTGGAGCTACAGTCACCACTTCGTCCGGAATTGAAGCTGGATCAGCAGCAACCTCGACTTCGCTTTCAGTCGCAGGGGCTTCATGTGGCAAGTCTAGCTGGACTGCAGAAGTCCCAGCCTGCCCGGGGCTGCTCGGAACATCTGGCGCATTTGCAGCATCGCTAGTGCTTGCATCTGCCCGGGTTTCGTCCTTGTCAATTAGGTCGACGAGGATTCTTCCTTCGTCCTCAGAGGAATCAGAGACCGAAACCACCAGACTTGAAGGCACCACAGTTTTTGGTTTTTGGGCTACCTTCTTTAACGGAGTCTTGACGGGAGCTGAAGTTCCAACTTCCGCCTTCCATTTCTTCGGCCCTTTCTCTAAAGGCACCGAATCCAGAAGAGGAGGGGGAGCAACTCCGAGTACCCCCCATACTTGGTTGAATCGCTCCCAAGTACCCACTAGCTTCACTCTCCATTCCTTCTCGGCCGGAGTTGGAACTCCCAGAATCTTCTCCGAAGCTCGAACAATTTGCTCCAAAGTCATGGGAGTTAGAGAAGCTGAAAGATAAGTTGGCATTTGTCATTTCATCAAACAAATATATATAAAACATGTTATTTTCGAAGTTACCTGTAGGGCTCGAGTTCAAAGAGATTTTTCGGAGGCCGCCCTCCGGATCTTCTTCGAAAGTGATAGGCCAGTTGGCCATCAGAGGAGGAATTTGAAGTCCGATGAACTCCTCCGCTAGGTCCCGCATGCTCAGGCGGTGACTAATTCTTTTAAGCAGGCTGAGGCGAGCTTCGAGCTAGCCTGGATCTGGGGGAACAAGGGCTTCCCTTCGGAAGTTTATGTCCTGCAAGGGTCCGGTCAGACAGCTCCCTGCCCCAACTTCGGCATAAAATCACCGGAGGATCCAATCTGTGTAGCATCTGGCATTGATGGCCTTCACTGGAAATCTTAGAGTATACTCATCCCAAAGACGGAAGTTGATGCTCCCGAAGGCCACCACGATCTTTTCACCTCCGGAGCCTACGAAAGTCTTGTGTTGGCAAGATGCCCTATGCAGTGCTGCGAAGATCTCTGCTCTTCCTTCGCAGCCTTCAGCTCACAACGCCCATTCGAAGATGGAAAGGCGCGCTATTGCGTTCGGAGAGAGTTGGGGGAGGGTGACATGGAATAAATCCAGTACCTCCGATAGGAAGTCGACTGCCAGAAGCCCTAATTCTGCTTCAAAGAAAGCTTTGAAGACTACCACTTCTCCAGGCCTTGGCAAAGGAATGGCTTCCTTTCCAGGTTTACGGACTATGATCTCCGAACTAATTTTTCCTTCTATTGCTGCTGCTAGCGACTCCCTCTTGCAGGTAGATGGCCCTAGTTGATAAGACTGGTCTAAATACTTCGATGACGCCAGAAGAAGATCGTGAGGACCAACATTTGGGGGATTCCTTGGTGGCGCCACCATTCTTGCTGCTGCTGTCGGAGCCACCATAACTGAAGGTGTTGCCGCTGTCGCTGTTGCTGCCGCGGCCACAGCTTGTTGCCGGGCTAGGGCCAAAGCTGCCCTGGGCACTTTGAAACTTGTCTTCGCCATGGAATCGCTCTGGTTGCTCAAGAAGAAAGATGGAGGTTAGGGTTTGTTTGCACTAAAGTGGTGAGAAGGGTACTCGGGAAGGGTCTGGGTCCTCTATTTATAGCCCAGGCCCACGATTTTTTACCGTTTGAGTTTGTCGTTTCGCATTCCTGACCGTTACCCTTTGCGAAGTTAACGCATCGCGTAACTTCCATTGGAAGAAAAAGCCAACGGCTATTTCTTCTAAGTCTAAAAAAGCTTTCGGGCTCCCCAAGGTAATTCCCAGATAGTTCGAATGTAACTTTCTTAGAGGTTGATTCGAAGTTTTGAATCTCCGTATATTTTGGAAATTGATTAAATCTGTTAACCCCTACGCATGATTATTTTTCTTGCGTATACTGCTCTCCTAACGTTACAGATCTAGCGGAGAAGCGTATTCGAGGGCTACTGTTGGGGGGAAATACTTCATCTTCAGGGTCATTGTTATAACAAGACAAAGGCAGGTGATTTAATCGAAGGTTTCCAGCGTCTAACTCCGGGAGTACATTGGACCAAGCTCGAAAGATGGAGGCAAACTCTAGTTCGAAGTATATCTTCAAACATGGACTCTTCCAAGAGCTTCTTTGCCAGCTAGGATGGAAGACTTATCTTATTTCTCATTAGATTAGTCTTTTACCGTTGTAGCCCTATTAAGAGTACCGAATAGTTTCCACTATGTCGGTTGTAATAGAAGGGTTAAAGGGTCTTTTCCTTAATGTTTGGGCCTATAAATACCTCCTATTTCACCCTGTAATAGGGATCGAATACTGAGTTATTCAATACACATCTTCGAACTGTTCTGAGCTATTATCCTATTCAAAGGCTTGAAATAGTTTATGTTGGGGGAAAATATTCCATCCTCGGAGTTATTGCTGCAACAGGATGAAGGCAAGCAATGGATTCGAAGGTTTCCAAGCATTCATCTTCGAAGACATCCTGAGTCAAGTTCGAAGTACGAAGACAGACCCCCGTTCGGAGTATATCTTCGAATATAGACTCCTCCAAGATCTTTTCTGCCAGCTAAGATGGAAGACTTATCTTCTTTCTCATTAGATTAGTCTTTTACCATTTTAGCCCTATCAAGGGTACCGAATAGTTTCCACTATGTCGGTTGTAATAGAGGGGTAAATAGGTCTTTTCCTTAATATTTGGGCCTATAAATACCCCCCATTTCACTCTGTAATAGGGACGGAATACAAGTTATTCAATACATACATTCGAGCTATTCTAAGTTGTTATCCTTTCGGAGGCTTAGAACAGTTCTCTTCGCAAACACTTCGTTTGTTAGTTTCTATTCTACAGAAACCTGTTAGCGTAATCTTTTACGCCAACAGTTGGCGCCGTCCGTGGGGAACTTAGTCCAAAAAACTTCATTCTCTACCAACTTCTTTCACCATGCAATCCCATTCGGAGATCTTCTCGGATCTCCGGAGAGATACCTTTCGACACTGTTGAAGTCGGAGGGCCTTCGACATTCCCTCCACAAACTCCAGAAGGAGCTTCCATCCCTCGAACATACGAAGCCTCTCCGCCAACCCCTTCCATACTTCGGCCACCCGGAGTCCCTCCTCCACCTTCCATCCCAATTCGAACTGATCCTACTAGTTCTCAAGACCCGGAAGATCCTTCCGGAGGAGATGAAGACAATCTTGGAGATATGGCCACTCAAATGGTCAACCTTCAAGCTGAGGTAGCAAGGTGGCGACAGGAAGCTGCGAACAGGCTTCGCTCTCAAGCCATCCCAACTATCCCAGAAGTGCCCGAAGACGATGATCTCGATTATCCCGAAGCCCCGGAGAATGCCTCCTTCGATAATGAATCTCCGCTGCATCCTGAGCTGCAGAAAGTTCGCTTTGAGCCAAAGTTTAAAACTTCGAAGCTCTGTAAGTATGCCGGAGATGAAGATCCCGGAGAGTTCGTTCGTTCTTATGCCCTAGCAATTGAAGCTAGCGGAGGAGTCCGAGACACCATGGCGAAGTGTTTCCCCTTAGCTCTTCAAGGAGTGGCGTTAAGGTGGTTCTGGTCCTTAAAGCCAGGATCAATTAATTCATGGCCGCAGCTGAAGAAGAAGTTTATAAGCCATTTTCAAGGCACCTTCGTGCCTCCCATGTCAACAGGAAGCCTTTTTCAGGTGAAATAGCTCCCCGGAGAAACATTGAGGCAATATTTTAAGCGCTTCGCTCATACGAAGTCGCAAATCCGGGGGTTGTCTGCATCTTCGGTAGTTGATGCAGCGCGGGAAGGCGTCACTCATCAAGGCCTCTTGGATAAGCTTCATCGGAAAAGCATCTCCTCAGTCTCTCAGCTGATGTCTTACTTCGAGGAGTATGCGAGGTCAGAAGAGGGTTGGCTCCGAAGGACTGCCGCTACTTCGTCCATATTGCAAGAAGTTAAAGTAGAAGTGAAAACTTCGGCACAGCCGCAGGAACCAGTCTTCGAAGTTCAGCATGATCGGAGAAGAGGGCAAAAGCACCCTCGTTCTGAAGTCATGAATATTGCACCCCCGCAGAAGTTTACACAGAGAGCTCCACAGTCTACGGGGAACAAGGCCAGCGGCTGGAGGCCGCCAGGGAAAACGGCTGGCAAGGGCCAGACCCTTTTCTGCTGCATCCATGGAGAAAATCGAAGCCATGCAACTGATACTTGCAAGGCTATACTTACCCAAAGGGGAGAGTACCTAGAAAGAACTTCGGGTCGAGGTACTACCGACCGAGTTCCAGCTGCAACGCGCCCTGAGCCGGTCCAGGCTGTGGCGCGGATAGAAAACTTTGATGCTGCAAGACACCCTCCAGTGGCCAATGTTATGCCACCTCCGAAGCAAGAGGAAGGCCAAGACCGAGGGAAAAGAGTAGTCCTCCCCATCTCCGGAGGAGGTACCCTCGGAAGCATGTCAAAGAGACAGCGAAGAGACTACGTCCAGGAAGTAGGTCATATTGGGACTTCGTCGTCTGCAGCTGCAATGCTGGAGTGGTCTCATGTACCGATATCCTTTTTTGCGGAGGATGCAGCTGGTATTAAGTTCCCGCATGCAGATCCACTTGTTATCACTGCTGATATTGCGGGCACTGAAGTTCGAAGGGTGCTGATTGACGGAGGTAGTTCGGCAGATATCATTTTTGTTCAAGCCTTCGATCAATTGTGCATTTCTAGGAAGCATCTCCTTCCAGCGACTCGTCCTTTACAAGGCTTCGCAGGACCTCCGCTTGATGCACTTGGCCAAATAGGCCTGGAAGTTACCTTTGGAGAAGGTTTGTTGGCCCGAACTGAGGAAGTGATCTTCGATGTCGTAGATGCCCCGTATGCTTACAATGTCATCTTCGGAAGAGGCATGCTAAACCAGTTCGGAGCTGTGGCGCATCACAATTATTTGTGTATGAAGATGCCCACGCAAGCAGGAGTCCTTACAGTCTTCGGAGATCAAGCCATTGCTCGGAGGGCGGAATATGGTCATGGTCCCCCTCTTGATCCAAGACAAGTAAACAATGTACAAGATAACGAAGAAATTTTTTCAGCTCCTTCCGAAGCTTCAAAGAAATATTTTCCAAGACCAAGTCCTGAAGGGGAGATTGCAGCGAAGGTCATTGTTAAAGATGGCAAAGAATATACATTTCAATTTGGTAAAGATTTACCTCCAGAAGTTGCAACTTCCTTAGAAAAGGTGGTGGAAGAGAATTTGGATGTCTTCGCTTGGTCTGACGAAGATATCACCGGAGTCAGTCGGGATATTATTAAGCATAGTTTACTTGTGAACCCGAAGGCTCGGCCTGTTTAGCAAGTACTCCGGAAGTTGTCTACGGAGAGGGCTATTCTTGCTAAAGGACGAAGTTGAAAAGCTGCTGAAGGCTGGGATTATCAGAGAGGTGGCTCACACAGAATGGTTAGCCAACCCAGTCTTCGTCAGAAAGAAGTCTTTTGGGAAGTGGCGCATGTGCATTGATTTCACATCCTTGAATAAAGCATGCCCACGTGACCCCTACCCCATGCCCCGAATTGATCAATTGGTTGACTCCACCGCAGGTTCGGAGTTATTAAGCTTCCTTGACGCGTATTCTGGTTATCATCAAATATGGTTGAAGCGCGAAGATGAAATCAAGACAAGCTTCGTAACTCCTTCGGGAGTCTTCTGTTATGTAAGAATGCCCTTCGGCTTAAGAAATGCCGGGGCTACTTTCTCGAGGTTAGTTGCTAAGGCTCTAGGTCATCAACTAGGTCGCAATGTGGAGGCCTATATGGATGATATTGTAATAAAGAGTGCTTTGAAGCACCAGCATAGCCTAGACTTAGCAGAAACATTCAATAGCCTTCGAGCATGTGGGATCCGTCTTAACCCCGAAAAATGTATATTCGGAGCTAAGGCTGGAAAGTTGTTAGGGTATTTAGTTTCAAGCAGGGGGATTGAAGCTAGCCCTACTCAAATAACTGCGCTGCAGAAGATGGCTCCTCCGGAAAATTTAAAGCAAGTGCAAAAGCTGACTGGGCGTCTGGCAGCACTTAGCAGGTTTTTATCAAGGTCTGCGGAGAGAAGCCTGCCTATATTTAAAGCATTGAAAGGGTCAGAAGATTTTGCATGGACACCGGAGTGTCAGAAAAGCATCGAAGATATTAAAGAGTATCTCAGTAATCTTGCTACACTTACGGTGCCTACTGCGGACGAAACCCTACTCCTTTACCTTGCAGCTACAGGTTCTGTTGTCAGTGCAGTTCTTGTCAGAGAAGTGAATTTCAATGGGAAGTTGGTCCAAAATCCTGTTTATTTTGTATCCGAAGCATTATCAGGAGCGAAGACAAGATACTCTGAACTTGAGAAGTTCGTTTATGCTCTGATAATGGCTTCGAGGAAGTTAAGACATTATTTTTTGGCACACAATGTAATTGTACCAACTTCGTATCCTTTAGGAGATATGCTCCGAAGTAAGGATTCCACTGGAAGGATTGGGAAATGGGCAGTTGAGCTAGCACCCTTCGGCATATCTTTCTTGGCAAGGACAGCAATCAAATCGCAAGTCCTAGCAGATTTTGTAGCAGAATGGACTCCACCTGCAAATTTGGTTCCGGAGAAGTCAAGTGACGGAGTTTGGATTGTTTATTCCGATGGGGCTTTCCAAGCATCCGGAGCAGGCATTGGAGCAGTGTTGATTTCACCTTCAGGGCAAAGAGCAATGTACTCCGCAAGACTCAACTTTAAGTCTACCAATAATATAGCGGAGTATGAAGGGATTTTATTGGGACTCCGAAAAGCACGTGCTCTAGGGGCTAAAAGAATTATTATAAAGACATATTCTCAAATAGTAGCAGGGCACGTAGATAAAAGTTTCCAAGTTCGGCATCCACAGCTTGCAAAGTACTTAGAAGAAATCCGATGTATATCTCAAGCCGAAGGTCAAGAAATTCTTCGAGAAATTCATGAAGGCCTTTGTGGTAGCCATTTAGCCCCTAGAGCTTTGGCAGGAAAAACACTTCGCCAGGGGCTTTATTGGCCTACAATAACAGCTGATGCGGAGAGCTTAGTCCGCACTTGTCAAGGATGCCAGTGGATGGGTCGGTGGAGTCATCGCCCACCAACAGCTCTTCAAGTCATTGCTCCGGTATGGCCTATGGCCAGATGGGGTATGGATTTAATTGGCCCCTTTCCAGTAGCCAAGGGAAATCTGAAGTTCGCAGTGGTAGCTATTGAGTATTTCTCTAAGTGGGTGGAAGAAGAGCCCTTAACAGCTATCACTTCGAACAATGTACAGAAATTCTTTTGGAAGAACATCATCTGCCGGTTCGGAGTGCCTAGACAACTTACAGTTGATAATGGAACACAGTTCGACGCAGAACCCTTCAGGAAGTTTTGCGAAGATCTAGGCATTCAGTTATGTTTTGCTGCAGTGAGGCATCCTCAGTCTAATGGAGCCATAGAGCGAGCCAATGGAAATATTTTATCAGGGCTAAATCGAAGAATAGTAGGATTAGCAAAGGGACAGTGGACCGAAGAGCTTCCGAAGATTTTGTGGTCCATTCGGACTACGCAAACAAGGTCCACAGGTTTTACTCCATTCAGACTACTATTCGGAGATGAAGCTATGACTCCAACGGAGCTTAAAGGAGGATCATTTCGCAGCACCGAGTCGGACATTGAAGAAGAAAGACAATGAGAAACCAAGGGTTGGTTTCGGTGGTTTGTGATGAGTGATTGACTGGATTTTACCCTCTGTTCGAAGGGTACCTCCGGAGGGGCTTCGGAGGTGGTACCTCCGAAGGGTGTTCGGAGGTGTGTCACCGGAGTGTGTTCGGTGTTTGCTTGCTGCAGCTGTGCAGCGGAGTGTACCTGTCGGAGGGGTCCGACAGTACGCGATGACTGGGTTCGTACCGATGGCTTCGGTACTTTGGGCGGTACACCGGAGTGTGTACCGGAGGTTGCTAACCCGGAGAGGTCTCCGGAGTACTGGATACACTTGTTTGCTTGTCGGTGGTGCGCAGGGACTTCGGAGGCTACGGACAGGGTTCGAGCCAGGTGAACCTGGGTCAAGCGGGTGGCTTGATGCCAGGGGAGCGGGGAGCTCCGTCACGGTGGCTGCGAAGGTGGTCCGGGTCGGTCCTCGGGTCGAGTCGTGCCAGGTGAAGGCAGAGAGTGCGGAGCGTGGCTCCGGCTGAAGGTACTCCGAGACAAAGTCCTCGGAGGTGAGGCACTTCGAAGGTACTCCGAATGGAGTGACTTCGGCGTTGGTGGACCAAGTCCTCTGCGGAGGCAAGGAGTTCGAAATGTGCTCCGGAGGGAGACACTCGAAGGTGCCCGACGAAGGTCTCAGAAGTCGAGGTGCATCGAAGGCATGGTCCGGGTGAGGCTCGTCGTGGAGTGTGCTCGGGGAGAGGCACTGCGACGGAGTGCTCATGGAATGCTTCATGCGGAGGCCTTGGACGAAGGAGGGACTTCGAAGGGTGGTACTCCGAAGGTGGGGCTTCGGAGTGAGGATGACTTGTGGTGCTTCGGCCATGCATGGCTTCGGTACACGGACAGACGGTGTTCGAGCTCGGAGTAGCTGCGAAGCCGTGGTGATCCACTCCGGAGGTGGTGGTGCGAAGGCCCAAGGGCTTTGACGGCTTCGGCTCAAAACCGTCACTGTATCGAAGGACTTCTTCGGCGGAGCGAAGGCCAACAGGCTGCAGGCTTCTCGCCGAAGCTACCGCACCCTCCGGTGCGAAGGGAGGTTCCAGAAGTCAACACTGTAAAGGCTGACACTGTATGTTCTGAAAAAGGCTGACACTGTCCCCTCTGCAGCTGACAGAGAAGCCTCCAAAATAAAGGTGGACTACCTTTTGTACCCCTTAGTTCTGTAGAGACAAAATGGATGTAAACCCTAGGGGTAATGTAGTCACTTCCTTAGGATGAAGCCGTGGGCTATAAATATGGGGGCTCGGTAGGTAACATTTAACACTTTGAGCATTTACTGTTGAGCTCCTGTAGACAGACCTCGCTGTATTCATTCTGAGTTCAATTTATTTCAGTGTTCCTTGTTCAAGCGGCGAAGCCCTGCTTCTGTGTGCTTTTGCTTGAGCTCGCTTTACATACCTTGCTAGTCTTAGTGCACCGAAGCTTGTTCTGGCGAAGGGTGTTTTTCTCGCGAAGTGTGTTTTACAGTGTGCTGTCGCTCTGTGTAACACGAGGCAAGACCTCGCTGCTTACTAGCGAAGCCCTGTTCGTTTCCCGTAGTGCTTCCTGTGTCGAAGCCCTTAGCGTAGTCCGTTTTGTGTGCGTGTAGACCTTCGCGTACGAAGCCCAGCACCAGTTGCTGCCGCCAAGTACTTGGTCGAAGTCCTCAGAGGGCTGTCCACTCGTGCGAAGGGTGAAGTGCGAAGCCTGCTCGAAGCACCTCGTGTGCGGAGCCTGCACTGACTTAGCAGAGTAGATTTTCGGGGTTGTTAGTGGAGCGAAGTCTTCTTGGCTTCGAACTTTTGCTCCTGCGAAGCCTGTGTTCGGAGCTGTCGAAGTACCTCCGAACCAGACCTTCGAAGGCAGTGTTCGAAGTCTGTTCCGCAGAAGACAGAACAGAACCGAAGGCTAAGTTTTTAGCCCGAATTTTTAAAAGCTCCCATTCACCCCCCCCCTCTGGTCGCCGTTTCCGGTCCAACAATTGGTATCAGAGCAGGTTAAGATCACCAGTTGACCTTAACCGGTTTTGTGATCTGTTGGCGACATGGATAGAGGCAGTAAAATTCCTCTGTTCGATGGGACAGATTTTGCATACTGGAAGGTGCGCATGGAGGCTTACTTGTTAAGCCAAGGAAATGCAATTTGGGAGATTGTGGACTCACAATACTCCATCCCTGATACCCGCACCACTCAAACTGAAAAAGATCAATATATTGCCAACTCGAAGGCAAGGAACATACTGTTCATTGGTTTGAGTCGGAGTGAGTTTGATAGGGTGCAGCACCTTAGGACTGCTAGGGAGATTTGGACAACACTCACTGTCTTTCATGAGGGCTCTGCTCAGATTAAGGCCAGGCGCCAAAGCACCTACAATCAACAGTATCAGCTGTTTGTGCAGGCACCTGGTGAATCTGTAGATGCCATGTTTTCTCGCTTTGACGCGATAGTGAGTAACTTGCGATCCAACGGGACGCTTGCTTACAGTGATCACGATAGGGCTATCAAGCTTCTCTATGCTCTTGACCGTAGCATATGGGAGGTGAAGATATCCAGCATTGAGGAGTCCACAGGCTATGACACTCTAACCTGTGATGAACTCTTTAGCAAGCTGAAGTCCACAGAGATTGCCAAGGCATCTCTTGCAGTGCACAGAAGCTCTTTGCCACAGCCATTGGCATTGGTTTCTAGCACTAGCCGTGGCACCACTGCAGAACCAAGCACATCAGGCACTTGTGTTCTTGCAGATGGTTTTGCTTTGTCCTCCCTGGTCTCCGTCACAAAGGAGCAGGTGGACACTCTAGCTGATGATGAGCTTGCTCTCATTGCCCGGAGGTTCACCCGCTTTCATCATGAGAGACGGGATCAGAGGAGAAGTGGTTTTAGTGGCTGCTATGAATGTGGCGACACCTCTCACATTAAGGTCAATTGCCCCAAGGTCAAAAAGAGAGATGAGAGTGAGCGCCCCAAATTCCACAAAAAGGAGAGGAACCCCTTTGTGAAGGGCAAGCGCGGCAAGATGGCTAAGAAAGTAGCCAAGGCCGCTTCCAGAGCTTTTGTTGCTGCTCTCAGCGACATCGACACATCCTCAACTGAGGAGTCGAGCTCTGAGGAGGAGGAGTCCCCAAGGAAGGAGGACAAGAAGGACAAGAAGGGACGTGACTTCACCGGCCTTTGCTTCATGGCCGACAGCGATCACAGCGGCGATGAGCTTGACTCATCTGAGGTAAACCTATCATCTGACCAGCTTCTAATTAAATTAGATGAGCTGAATGAAGTTGTGCTAGGTCAGGATAGATTGCTTGTGCAAGCCGCTAGAGAAAGAAAAGACCTTAGACTTAGGCTAGAATCTGTATCTACTGAATATGCCATGCTTAAGTCTAAATATGATGATGCTGATTGTGAATCATGTTCTGTTGTCATGAGTGAGCTTGCTCAGTTGCGCTCTGTACATGCTCAAACTCTCTCTGAGCTTGAGACTGCACAGAAGCAGCTTTTGGAGGTGGATTCTAGACCTCATGAAATTATTGATTGCATGAACTGCTCTTTATTATATTGCACGATAGCATTAATTTACGTGATAAGCATGTTCATGATCTAGAGGCTAGATTGGAGAGGGCCGGTAGTTCTAAGGATGTGCAGCCTGTGTGTGACACATGCATTACCCTTAAGGACCAGCTAGGCACTGTTAGAGAGCGAGCTGAGAACCTCATGTCCGAAAATGAATACCTTCTTTCTGTGGTAAATAAATGCACTGAGGGGAAGGGTAGGATGGATTTGCTCTTGGCCAAGACCAAGTTGTGTGCTGACAGAGCCGGGGTAGCTCTAGGTTTGGGTTTTGAGAGGATAGCTTCAGACAGTAAGACCAAAACTGTTTTCACCTCTCCCACCACCCTAGAGAAAGAGATAGCTCTGTTGGACACCCCCTCAGCCAAAAAGCCTACCCATCCACCAAAGAAAACCACTCCTCCTACCAAGAAAAATCCTCCCAAGAAAACCACACAGAAGAAACCCAAGGAGCCTGTGAGAGTTGCTCCTGTGACCCATGAGAGTGCCCCCAGGAGAGTGTTTCATTGTTCTTATTGTCAGCGGGCGGGTCATTTGATCGGTTTCTGTTTCCGTCGCATCAAGGATGAGCGACGTGCACAGGCGATGAGCTATCAGGACATGCATTACCCATCTTTAGGTATGCATGAGTCTGAGTATTACTCTCGTCCTGTTTTCGAGGCTCCTCATGCTTCTCAGAGAGGTTTTGCTCCTCGAGGTGTTCACCATGTTCCATATGGTGGTAGACCTCGGGCGAGTAGCTTTGTACCTCGTCAGAGTAGGAGACCTCGACATGCTTTGCATTCTTTGCATGTAGGTAGACCTCGCACTTTGCATCATTCTGATTATTATGTGCGTAGACCGTCTGCTTTTACTGTGCCTACTACTCGTGTCACTCAGTGCTGGATGCCTCGTCATTATTTTACTCACCCCAGCACTGAGCGATCGAGGCGTTCTTATCTTGTGTAGGCGATAGGTCGAGGCTTGGAGGGCACGTGGATTATGGACTCCGGTTGTTCGCGCCACATGACCGGAGATGCAGCTTGGTTCTCCAGCCTCACTACAACCAAGCAAAGGGAACATATCACCTTCGGAAACAATCGAAGGAGTAGAGTGAAAGGTAAAGGTGTGGTAAGAATTAATTCGAACTTCACTCTCAAAGATGTTGCTTTGGTTGAGAACCTGGGATACAATTTGTTGTCTGTATCTCAGTTGCTTGATGAGGGCTTCGAAGTGCGATTTCATCGCGATACTTCGCAAGTGCTCAATTCTGATGGCGTTGTTGTGTGTAAGATCTTTAGGGTTGGGAGAGTTTTTGGAGCTGATTTTTCAGAGTCGTCTGGTTCTTCTCATTGTCTTGTTGCACATTCGACTTCTGAGCTTTGGAAGTGGCATAGGAGACTAGGGCATATGAGCTTTGAGTTGCTCGCTCGTCTGAGCGCCCTAGGTTTGATCCGAGGATTGCCCAAGCTCAAGTTTGAGAAGAATTTAGTTTGCGCTCCATGTCGACATGGAAAAATGATTGCCGCTTCGCATTCGCCAGTCACCACAGTGATGACTGAACAGCCCGGAGAACTTCTCCATATGGACACTGTAGGTCCTTCTCGGGTTAGTTCTTTAGGCGGCAAGTGGTATGTACTTGTTATTGTCGACGATTTCTCTCGCTACTCTTGGGTCTTCTTTCTTGCCAGCAAGGATGAAGTGTTTTCTCACTTTCGGAGCTTGGCTTTGAGACTTTTCACTGAACTTCCTGGTGCATTAAAATTCATTCGAAGCGATAATGGCACCGAGTTCAAAAATAGTCTCTTTGTTGACTTTTGCATGGAGCATGGCATAGAACATCAATTCTCTGCTCCGCGGGTACCTCAACAGAACGGTGTTGTTGAGAGGAAAAACCGCACTTTGGTTGAGATGGCTAGGACGATGCTTGATGAGCATAGGACTCCTAGAAAATTCTGGGCTGAGGCCATGAACACTGCTTGCTACATCTCAAACCGAATTTTCTTGCGCTCAATTTTAAATTTGACATCTTATGAGCTGCGTTTTGGGAGACAGCCCAAGGTTACTCATCTTCGAGTTTTTGGCTGTCGTTGCTTTATCCTAAAACGTGGTAACTTGGATAAATTTGAGTCGCGATCTTCTGACGGGATCTTTTTGGGTTATACTACTCATGGTCATTCTTATCGTGTTTATAATTTAGAGACTAACACTGTCATCGAGTCATGTGATGTGACTTTTGATGAATCAACCCCCTCTGTTAGTTCTGCTCTTGAACAGGCAAATGAACACGACATGGAACAGACCTTATTCGAAGATGAAGATCCCGGAGAATTCGAGGATGATCCCCTACTACCCTCGACATCAACCCCCGAAGCTGACCCCGCTTCAACTACTTCGGCACGAGGTCCCGAAGCGACTACCTCAACATCGGTCATCTTGGACCACACCAACGCACAAGTTGAGGGGGAGACTGCATCCCGCTGCGAGGCTCCACATCATGTCCAAAGGATGCACCCTCCCGAGCAGATCATTGGTGAGCTTGATCAAAGGGTAACTCGTTCTCATGCCCATTTCACTAATGCTGCTTTTGTTGCTTCTTTCGAGCCCTTAGATGTTAGTCATGCACTTTCTGATTCTAGTTGGATCAATGCCATGCATGAAGAGCTTGAGAATTTTGAAAGAAACCAAGTCTGGACTTTAGTTGATCCTCCACCAAATGTTCATTTCATTGGAACAAAATGGATTTTCAAAAATAAACAAGGGGAGGATGGGACAATTGTTAGAAATAAGGCTAGACTTGTAGCTCAGGGCTTTTCTCAACTAGAAGGGATTGATTTTACTGAAACCTTTGCACCTGTTGCTCGCCTTGAGGCCATTAGGATTTTGCTTGCCTTTGCGACATCCCGGGGATTCAAACTCTATCAAATGGATGTCAAAAGTGCTTTTCTTAATGGCTTCATAGGTGAAGATGTTTATGTAAAACAACCCCCTGGTTTTGAAAACCCCAAGTACCCACATAAAGTCCTTAAACTTCATAAGGCTCTTTATGGACTCAAGCAGGCCCCTCGGGCGTGGTATGATAGACTTAAGTCTTTTCTGCTTGAGCGAGGGTATTTGATGGGCTCTGTTGATAAAACTTTGTTTACTCTCAAGCATGGCAAAGATTTCCTCCTAGTTCAGATTTATGTGGATGATATCATCTTTGGTGGCTCTTCTCATGCTTTGGTTGCCGAGTTTGCAGATACCATGAGCAGGGAATTTGAAATGTCGATGATGGGTGAACTCACCTTTTTCCTTGGTTTGCAAATCAAGCAAAGCAAACAAGGTACTTTTGTCCACCAGACAAAGTACACCAAGGACCTGCTCAAGAAGTTCGACATGTCCGATGCGAAGCCTCTCGCCACTCCAATGGCTACATCTGTAGCATTGGACCCTGACGAAGATGGAGAAGCCGTAGATCAGAAGGAGTTCCGAAGCATGATCGGCTCCCTCCTCTACTTGACTGCTACGAGGCCGGACATACACTTCGCAGTATGTCTGTGCACTCGTTTTCAGGCTTCACCACGAGCTTCGCACCGCCAAGCGGTTAAGCGCATCTTAAGGTATCTCAAACACACCCTTGAATTTGGCATATGGTATTCATCGTCTTCATCTTTATGTCTTAGAGGTTATTCAGATGCGGATTTTGCTGGGTGTAGAATTGATAGGAAGAGTACCTCAGGTACTTGTCATTTTCTGGGTACGTCTCTGGTTTGCTGGTCTTCCCGCAAACAGTCTAGTGTTGCACAATCAACGGCTGAGGCCGAATATGTTGCTGCAGCTAGCTGTTGCTCTCAGATTTTGTGGATGGTTTCCACTTTGCGGGATTTCGGGTTAGATTATAAGAGTGTTCCACTTTTCTGTGATAACACTAGTGCTATTTGTATTGCAAACAACCCGGTTCAGCACTCCAGAACCAAACACATTGATGTACGGTATCATTTTCTCAGAGATCACAATGAGAAGGGTGATATTGAACTTCAATATGTTGATACCCAACACCAGCTTGCCGATATTTTTACAAAACCCCTCGATGCTTCTCGATTTGCTTACTTGCGTGGGGAACTTGGTATTTGTCATCCCTACGGCATTTTGTGAGGGGGAGCTGATTTTAAATTGCCTTGCATATGCTCATTATGTGTGGAATTGCACTTACATCTTTTGCTATTATATGCCTGCTGTTAATTCAAAGAAATCATGTCAGCTCAGCTCTATGAAATATGTCTGGAACATTGGTTGTGCATGATGTTTTATTTTCAAAAATCAAAACTTGCTCACTGCACAATCTTGTATCTAGCTTGTTTAGGCAGGACTGCTTTTAGCTATCTTTTATCTACTTGTCAGCAAGACACTGTTCCTTGGATGCTAAAATTTGCAACTTGAAAAATTGTGCTCTTTTTTCATGGATGTTCTTCAAAATATTTCATTTATCTGAATCAAAATCAAAAATCCATGATTTGCCTGGTTTAAATGAAAAGATCCAGGAGGGTTTGTTTGTCGCACTACTCTATTCTGGACTGCTTACCATTGCACTTTGGTCTGAACTGGGATAGTGTAGTGTATGCCAAAATCACCGCCTTAAGCTTCAGATGGCTTTCATGCCTAGGCTTGGCTTGATTGGAAAGTATAAGGTGGACAAACAAATAACCCCTGGCATTAAGAAAAAGAACAACAAAATTAATTGATCATCAAGTTCGCTTTGACAGCTCCTTTTGAACAAGACTTGTCTGTCTAGGGTAGAATTTGTTAGCTTTGCGCAGTCCTTGCCTTCACATGTCTAGCAGCTATGATTAAGTGGTGATGCTTTAATCTCAAAATGTCAAAATCACATGCCATCATCTTGTTTCACAGAATGTTAAATTGAGCTGAGCACATGATCATTTGTGTTAATTTTGGCATATTTTTGCATTATATGTCGTTGCAATTCTATTCATTTCAAAGCTTTGCATCTTTTAAATGCTCCTTGATGCTTGCATTGCCAAAGGGGGAGAGCTTTGCGATGTTCTCTACCTCAAGAAGGCATAATTTCGAAAGGGGGAAAGATTTTTGACATAAAAGGGGAGAAAAATTTGCTCAACTCAGGGGGAGTTTTTATCAAAGGGGAGATTTGCCAAAGGGGCTTTTACTCTTTCACAAAGGGGGAGAAAAATTCTTTTATCAAGTGACATGCTTTGGCTCTTTTCTGAGTTTTTATGGTCACTTGTGTGCTGAAAATTTTTACATTTTCTTGAACTTCGATTTGGTTGTCAATACACTCATCAAGGGGGAGATTGAGAAACCAAGGGTTGGTTTCGGTGGTTTGTGATGAGTGATTGACTGGATTTTACCCTCTGTTCGAAGGGTACCTCCGGAGGGGCTTCGGAGGTGGTACCTCCGAAGGGTGTTCGGAGGTGTGTCACCGGAGTGTGTTCGGTGTTTGCTTGCTGCAGCTGTGCAGCGGAGTGTACCTGTCGGAGGGGTCCGACAGTACGCGATGACTGGGTTTGTACCGATGGCTTCGGTACTTTGGGCGGTACACCGGAGTGTGTACCGGAGGTTGCTAACCCGGAGAGGTCTCCGGAGTACTGGATACACTTGTTTGCTTGTCGGTGGTGCGCAGGGACTTCGGAGGCGACGGACAGGGTTCGAGCCAGGTGAACCTGGGTCAAGCGGGTGGCTTGATGCCAGGGGAGCGGGGAGCTCCGTCACGGTGGCTGCGAAGGTGGTCCGGGTCGGTCCTCGGGTCGAGTCGTGCCAGGTGAAGGCAGAGAGTGCGGAGCGTGGCTCCGGCTGAAGGTACTCCGAGACAAAGTCCTCGGAGGTGAGGCACTTCGAAGGTACTCCGAATGGAGTGACTTCGGAGTTGGTGGACCAAGTCCTCTGCGGAGGCAAGGAGTTCGAAGTGTGCTCCGGAGGGAGACACTCGAAGGTGCCCGACGAAGGTCTCAGAAGTCGAGGTGCATCGAAGGCATGGTCCGGGTGAGGCTCGTCGTGGAGTGTGCTCGGGGAGAGGCACTGCGACGGAGTGCTCATGGAATGCTTCATGCGGAGGCCTTGGACGAAGGAGGGACTTCGAAGGGTGGTACTCCGAAGGTGGGGCTTCGGAGTGAGGATGACTTGTGGTGCTTCGGCCATGCATGGCTTCGGTACACGGACGGACGGTGTTCGAGCTCGGAGTAGCTGCGAAGCCGTGGTGATCCACTCCGGAGGTGGTGGTGCGAAGGCCCAAGGGCTTTGACGGCTTCGGCTCAAAACCGTCACTGTATCGAAGGACTTCTTCGGCGGAGCGAAGGCCAACAGGCTGCAGGCTTCTCGCCGAAGCTACCGCACCCTCCGGTGCGAAGGGAGGTTCCAGAAGTCAACACTGTAAAGGCTGACACTGTCTGTTCTGAAAAAGGCTGACACTGTCCCCTCTGCAGCTGACAGAGAAGCCTCCAAAATAAAGGTGGACTACCGTTTGTACCCCTTAGTTCTGTAGAGACAAAATGGATGTAAACCCTAGGGGTAATGTAGTCACTTCCTTAGGATGAAGCCGTGGGCTATAAATATGGGGGCTCGGTAGGTAACATTTAACACTTTGATCATTTACTGTTGAGCTCCTGTAGACAGACCTCGCTGTATTCATTCTGAGTTCAATTTATTTCAGTGTTCCTTGTTCAAGCGGCGAAGCCCTGCTTCTGTGTGCTTTTGCTTGAGCTCGCTTTACATACCTCGCTAGTCTTAGTGCACCGAAGCTTGTTCTGGCGAAGGGTGTTTTTCTCGCGAAGTGTGTTTTACAGTGTGCTGTCGCTCTGTGTAACACGAGGCAAGACCTCGCTGCTTACTAGCGAAGCCCTGTTCGTTTCCCGTAGTGCTTCCTGTGTCGAAGCCCTTAGCGTAGTCCGTTTTGTGTGCGTGTAGACCTTCGCGTACGAAGCCCAGCACCAGTTGCTACCGCCAAGTACTTGGTCGAAGTCCTCAGAGGGCTGTCCACTCGTGCGAAGGGTGAAGTGCGAAGCCTGCTCGAAGCACCTCGTGTGCGGAGCCTGCACTGACTTAGCAGAGTAGATTTTCGGGGTTGTTAGTGGAGCGAAGTCTTCTTGGCTTCGAACTTTTGCTCCTGCGAAGCCTGTGTTCGGAGCTGTCGAAGTACCTCCGAACCAGACCTTCGAAGGAAGTGTTCGAAGTCTGTTCCGCAGAAGACAGAACAGAACCGAAGGCTAAGTTTTTAGCCCGAATTTTTAAAAGCTCCCATTCACCCCCCCTCTGGTCGCCGTTTCCGGTCCAACAGACAAGCTTCGTTAGATTTATCAGAAGAAACAAGACTTCGAGCTGTGGCAAATTTATCAAAGTACCATCAGCAGACGAAGGCTTGGTTTGACCCGAAGGTTAAGCTCAATGAACTAAGACCGGGTCATCTTGTTCTACGAAGCATTATAGCGCCAGGGAAGTTAGGGAATAAATGGGAAGGTCCATACCTAATTGTCCGTTCAGGGCGCCCTGGCTCCTTTAAGTTAGCTAATTTAGAAGGTGAAGAGTTAGCGCATACTTGGCATGCGGAGCACCTAAAGCGATACTTCGCATAAGGGCTCCTTGTAATTCACTTGTAATCATCTTCTAAATTAATAAAGCATACGATCCTGATAGTGCCTTCCCCTCATAGACTTCCAGCTTCCAAGTGGATGCACTGGAACCGCGGGGTCGACCGAGAGGGAAGTGTCATGAAGCTGGGTTGTATTTTTGGACTTCGAACCTGCAAGTTCGAAGCTTCCAACGTGGGGGCTGGCATAATCCGGAGCCCAAGCCACTGGCTTGTAGGCATCCGTAAAAGAGCCCAAAACCACATCATGCGGAGTCCAAGCCATTGGCTGGTAGACTTCCGTAAAAAGAGCCGAAGGTGGCCAAAACATGCGGAGTCCAAGCCATTGGCTGGTAGACTTCCGTAAAAAGAGCCGAAGGTGGCCAAATCCTGCGAAGTCCAAGCCATTGGCTGGTAGAGTTCTGCAAAAAGAGCCGAAGGTGGCCAAAATATACGGAGTCCAAGCCATTGGCTGGTAGACATCCGTAAAAAGAGTCCAAAGAGACCATTGCAAACTCCGAACCATTGGTTCGACAGAGATCTCAAAATGAGCCGAAGGTGGCTAAAGTAAAACAGAATTTGAGCCATGAGCTTCGAATGTCTGTTAACATAGTCCAAAGTGACAAATTATCTAAGACACTAAGGTGTCCTGAAAGTTATCTCAAGTGATTTCTTTCAAAAATCAAAGGTGCTAAGTTGCCATTCTTCAGACTACAAATAGTCGAAGACATTTTATAAGATTTTAAAAGATCTTTAAATTACAGAGGGGCTCCGAACCCCCAAAAAAATTGTACTCCGAAGTTTTTTCTTTGCGCATAACCATCTTTGAATACAGATCGAAGTTGCTTATACCCAAAGAGGGGCTAGTAAATATGGAGACAATTTTAAATCGGTATTCATTATTCAAACAAATGTGTTTACAGATTACATTATGAAAAATCGGTATCTATACCAAGAAGGAATCGAAGACCTCTTCGGTCCCTAGAGCTAGGGGTGGAACGACTAGTTCCAGCACCGGGAGTTCTAACAACTTTGCGTTTGACTCTCTTGCCCCCCTTCGAAGCTCTAAAATCCTTCTATTCTTGTTGAAGCTCGGTCCAAGTTCGAAGTCGTTCAGGGCTCCTTTCCCAGCTTCCAAGTTCTACAGGCTTTTATTTCGAGCTTCATCTTCGCCTTCAGACCAAATAACGTCTTTAGAAGACGAAGTGTTTACGTTAACCTCTTTTTCTTCCTCTTTAATATAAGACAGTACATCTTTGATTACTTCGGGCGCAATTACGCCGGAGTCGTCTCGAGGAATTAGAAATCGAGGATGTTTATAAGCTTTAAGAAGATCGAAGGTAGCCCATAATGAGCGAACTTCGTCGTGAAGGTCTAACACTTCGATGTCTTCCGTAAGAGGCAAAGCCTAAAAATATGACAAACAAGATTTTCATTGATAAATGTTTATAAGCATAAAGCTTTACATGGCCAAAAATCCTAAGGTACTTCTAAACCTGCGGGTTCGGAGGAGGTTGACTGCTCGAAGCTTGAGTCCGAACGTGCTTCTGGCGTTGGCCTTCGTCGATCCAAGCCTTGATTGCGGAACGGCCTTCGGCTCTCCATGCGGTTTGGAAGGCTCGCCAAGCAGCAGCCACACCTTCGGAAGGTTTTAGAAGTCGCTCGTCGTCGAAGGTGATTGGGCCCCCTCCTGCGTCCGAAGTTATCGATCGACCCAGATCTTCGTAGTAGCGAAGTAGGCCAACAGCAGACACTTGTCCGGAGAGTTCTCCATATCTAATGCCAGTTGTCTTCATCTGCTTCGCCACTCCTTGGATCCTTTTCAACCGGCGCAGAAGAGTGATGTTATCGTCAGAAGGAAGTATCCCAGTAGTACCGAAGTACTCCAGGACATCTAACAACTGACTCATAACTTCCGCAGCCACCTTCTCAGACTTCAACTTCGCCCAAAACCCCAGAAAGCCTAGCATTCTCAGTGGTCAAAATGTTCTTCTGATTTAACAGTTGGCTAGCTTCCTCTTGGAGTCGGACGAGCTCGGACCCCGCAATAGCGTGCTCTGCCCGCAGCTTTTCAACTTCTGCTCGAAGCACAATCCTTTCTGCTTCGAGCTCTTTCTTCGCAGCCTCCAAACTTTGCCTGGCCCTTCGCTCTATTGATATTATATTATCCATTTGAACCACTCGACTTTCGGAGATGTTAAAATTCCTTTGAAGGGTATTGTTTTCCTCCCGAAGACGAGCGATCTCTTCGTCATTGCTTATATTCGCAGCTCGGGCCAAGACAGTTTGCTGCAAAAATAAAAAACTAAGGTAAATATTTATTCGTAGATGAATTCTATGATATTTCGCAGATGCTCCGTACCTGATAAGCTGCACGTTCTATGGCAGCATTAAGCTCCGTCCTATCCGCCTTGCTCAAAATGGCTACTAAGTTAGTCTCCCCAATGTCACGGCTAGCTCGATCCAAAGGTTCGAGCAAAGTCCGAAGACTAGTTGTTTGCCCTAAGAAAGGAGCCAGCAAGGGGAGCATGCTTATTGCCTGTTGGTCATCTTCGTTCAGCGAAGGACCGGAGCTTTGGCCTGTGGTCTTCGGAGCCACTGGAGACTGGCCCTCCTCGGAAGATTGGCTCTCGTCTGTTGAATCAGACGGAGTTGATCCGGAGCTCACAGCAGGGAGGGGCTCTATATGTCTTTTGCCTCTTCCAGGTCCCATTTGAGTAACTCTCTGGGCTGGCTCCGAAGTTGTCGAAGGTCCAGGAATTATTTCTTCCTGTCGAACTTCTTCCATAGGAGTGGACTCTGTAAAAAATAATGAAAAGTATTATACATTGTATAAATACTCAAAATAAACATGAAAAAGTTATTCGAAGTTTACCTTCGACATTTTGTAGAGGAGTCATCGTCGGACTGTTCGTTGGATCGAAGGCTAGTTCTTCATCCGAATCAGCCGTTAAGTCTTGGACTGCAGGAGCATCGTCCTGAGCAGTCCTCGTTGCTTCTTCGAGGATCGAAGCTATAGTAACTTCAACCCCACTCTCATTCACAGGAACTTCGGCCTGAGATGCCTCTTCCTGAACTACCGAAGTCCTTGGTTGATCAACATTATCTTGGGACTCCGGCACGTTCGCGGGTACTTCGTCTTGTGCAGTCTTTTGAGTTTCATTCTCTTCCATTAGACGCACAAGCAGTCTCCCTTCATCCTCCTGGGAGTCGGAAACTGAAGCTCTTGAGCTCGAAGGTGCAGGATTCGAAGGTGCAAGATTTTTTGGCTTCCGAGCCACCTTCTTCGGAGCTCGAAGTCCCAGCTTCGGCTTTCCTCTTCTTGGGTCCTTTCTCCGAAGGCACCCAGTCCATCAGAGGAGGCGGAGTAATTTCCAACATTCCCCATACTCTGTTAAACCTCTCCCAACTCCCGACCAATTTAACTCTCCATTCTTTTTCAGTCGGAGTTGGGGCGCCCAAAATTTTCTCCGAAGCTCTTATAATTTGCTCCGAAGTAACAGGGGATGAAGAAGCTAAAAAGATAAATAAATCAAGTTAGTCTTTCTTCGAAGTGAATATGCATAATACATGTTGTTTTCGAAGTTACCTGCAGGGCTCGAAGTCACGGTAATTTTTCGGAGACCGCATTTCGAATCCTCTTCAAAGACGATAGGCCAGTTGGCCATTAGTGGAGAAATTTGTAACCCGAGGAACTCTTCGGCTAGGTCTCGCATACTCAACCTCCGACTGAATCGCTGAAGTAGGTTGAGGCGGGCTTCGAGCTGACCTGTGTCAGGATGCACTAAGGCTTCTTTTCAGAATTGAATTTCTTTCAGAGGTCCGGCTAGAGGATTACTCACCCCAACTTCGGCATAGAACCACCTCGTAACCCAGTCAGTGTACCATCTTGCATTGATGGCCTTAGCAGGGAATTGCAGGGCATATTCGTGCCGGAGCCTAAAATTAATGCTTCCGAAGGCAACCACTAACTTTTCACCTCCAGGACCTACGAAGGTTTTAGGCTGGCATGAAGCCCTATGCAGTGCAGCGAAGATCTCTGCCCTCCCCTCACAGCCTTCGGCTCTCAATGCCCATTCGAAGATAGCTAGTCTAGCTACTGCATTCGGAGATAATTGAGGGAGGGTAACATGGAATAAATCGAGTACCTCCGCCAGAAAGTCAACTGCTGGGAGGCCCAAGCCGGCTTCGAAGAAGGCTTCGAAGACAACTACTTCTCCGGGCCTTGGTGACGGGATAAGTTCTTTTCCTGGCTTGCGGACCATAACTCCGGTGTTAACCTTCCCTTCCACTGCTATTGCCAGCGATTCCCTCTTGCAGGTAGAAGATCCCAGTTGGAAAGACTGGTCCAGATACTTTGTTGAGGGCGGGCAGAGACCTTGATCATCGATGTTTTGGGGATTTCTCCCTCCTGCCGCCATGGATGTTGCTGCAGATGCCGGAGGCGCTGTCGCCAACGCCGCAGCCGCTGCCGCCGCAGCTGCTTGCTGCCGAGCCAAGGCCGACGGGGCTCCAGATCCCTTGGTCTTCACCATTGCGGTCGCTGGATTGCTTTGGAGAAATGGAGGCTAAGGCTCAAAGAACTCAAAGGGCTCAAAAGATTTTTGATTGCGAGAAAGCAGTGAAAAGGTAACCGGGTAAGTTCTAGGCCATCTATTTATAGCCTAAACTTTACATTCTTACCGTTAGTCCATGCTGATTCGCATTCCTGCCGTTACTTTTTTCCGAAATTAACGCATTCTTCAGTTTTCGTTAGAAACAGAAAGTTAACGGCTATTTCCTCTAAGTCTAAAAGACTTTCTAACTTCCTGAGTCGGTTCTAAGATAGTTCGAAAAATAATTATCTTAAGCCTGATTCGGAGTTTATATCTTCATACATTTCGGAGATGAATTAAAATCCAATAACCCCTATGTTTGGTTATTTTTTCCTTCTGTATACTGCTCTCCTAACATTACAGGTTAAACAGAGAAGCGTATTCGAGGGGCTACTGTTGGGGGAAAATATTCCATCCTCGGAGTTATTGCTGCAACAGGATGAAGACAGGCAATGGATTCGAAGGTTTCGAGGCATTCATCTTCGAAGACATCCTCAGTAAAGTTCGAAGTACGAAGACAGACCCCCGTTCGGAGTATATCTTCGAATATAGACTCCTCCAAGATCTTTTCTGCCAGCTAAGATGGAAGACTTATCTTCTTTCTCATTAGATTAGTCTTTTACCATTTTATCCCTATCAAGGGTGCCGAATAGTTTCCACTATGTCGGTTGTAATAGAGGGGTAAATAGGTCTTTTCCTTAATATTTGGGCCTATAAATACCCCCCATTTCACTCTGTAATAGGGACGGAATACAAGTTATTCAATACATACATTCGAGCTATTCTAAGTTGTTATCCTTTCGGAGGCTTAGAACAGTTCTCTTCGCAAACACTTCATTTGTTAGTTTCTATTCTACAGAAACCTGTTAGCGTAATCTTTACGCCAACAGTTTACTTCACAAACACTTCGTTTGTTAGTTTCTAATCTCTAGAAATCTGTTAGCGTAATCTTTTACGCCAACACTTAGTTTATGCCACCGGTATGCTTGGCAGAAATCATAAAATCCAGAAATAGATCACTGGATTAAATTAAGAAAGCCTTAAGTTTTATATAAGGCACAAAGGCCTCATGCTAACGTATGAAAGATTAGATAACCTATCGATAACAGGTTATTTAGACTAAGACTTTGTGGGATGTGTGGATAGTAAGTAGTCCACATTAAGTTATATATATTCACACTTGCAAAGGGAGCTGCGTCGTGGAAAGCTCCAAACAAACTGTGACGGCATCTTCCACGATGTATGCTGAGTTTGTAGCATGTTATGAGGCCGCCGGATACACACTATGTTTAAGAATTTATTCCGGTTTTAAGAGTGGTTGACAGCATTTTAAAACCACTTAAGTTATACTTTGATAATGAGTCAACAGTATATTTCTCCTATAACAACAAGAAGTGTGTTGCTACCAAACACATCTAAGTTAAGTGTTATATTGTTGAGGAGAGAATCCAAGATCGAATGATAAGTAGAGCATATAAGTACCAAGCGAATGCTTGCGGATCCGCTCATAAAAGACTTACCTCCCACTGTGTTCAGAGAACACTTAGTCGACATGGGTTTAAGGAAAGCCTATGATCTATGGATTTATAAGGGGCCCAAAATAAGTTAAGATTCTGTTTCAGAATGGAAAGGTGTATTGTAGTCATTGAGTCACGTAGTACGTAACTGACTATTGTGATGCAGCGTGCTCGATGCATTTATCTATAACGGAACAGATATTATGTTAAGTATAGGTTAAGATATAAGTACAGATCTGGGGGGAGAATATTAGCTACAAATCTCCCGAGAGGAGAGGGGGACTAAGTCCCTCTCCTCCCCTCATGCACAAAGGCCCTGTGCATGCGCCTGATCCCAGCGCATTGATCGGGAGCGCCCAACAGAATCTGTTAGGGGCCCCCTATTGCGTGGCACTATATAGGGAGAGGCTAGATTTCCTAATCAGGGTTAGACCTTTTCCTCTGCCTCTCCCAAAAACCTAAGGCAAATACCGATCTAAGTAATTGTGTCGAAGCAACGGGAAGGCTCCTAACATGTAACACCCTACTTTTCTAATCAGCAATTAACTGCCAAAACAAAAAAATTGGCAATAACTCCTCTGTAATTGTGAGGTCATCCACCCACAATCACATGCAATTTATAACTTATCACCAAAAAGATATCAACTTTATCAAAACTCACAGTCATAAACATTTCTATGACTAAAAACCCCACTAATTTCAAAATTCAAATTATTACAACACAAACTACATATTACAAATTGCAACTATTTTAAACATGGTTTCATTTATGATTATAGATGGTGAAGTGATAAGTGCCACTAAAAATCATGTAACCCAAAAGGTAGATTCATCGAGCAAACACACCTGAAATAGAATTAAAAAAATGAGACAAGCTCAGCAAGCAACAATTATGAATATAAACATATATTACTCATTCACCAGTTGTTTTGCAATTAACCAATTGATTCATCCAATAATTTTCAACATGCTTTTACAACTATCATGGCATTGAATTTCACTCCTCAAAATTCTTATATATCCAATCATCACATAAATATATGTATGCCATGATGCAACTCCATTTGAGAGTTTATGCTAGATATACTAGCCTCTCATGCAACTCCATGTACTAGTATGAGTCACGCACGATGGCAGTGACCGGCCTTTATCACCTTATGCAATACATATGTGCATATGTATGCATGTGAATTGACGTCAATTCTTATAATTTCTTTGATGCAGCCTGATATCCACAAAATAGCCCACCTAAATATGGATGGACTAAATTTAAAAGCAACATCTCAAATTTAATTAACTTGAGAAAGAAGTAAGACATGAATATAAACATAACATGTTACTTGCCTTTATACCGGTGTCGACAAAGAACACTATATGTTTAATTGCGCTCGGAAGGGTTACCACCTGTATAAACACATATTGAGTATTACACGATCAAAGTACAAACAACACCAAAACATTGTTTCTACACTTCTTAACATCGTTTATACGATGTTATTTGGTCTACTTCATAGTAACCAAAATTGATTTTTTTTCAAGAAAATAACATATTTTCACCATATGTCACTTTGCAAGTGACAAATATCTCTTCTATTAGATCCAAAAAGGAAAGATAGCATATCAATCTCTTATAATCATTTCATTGAACACATGTGGGTATTGAATAAAAGTGAGTATAACCAATAAATTAACCGTGCAACTTGATGGGCAAGAGGTTGGTAAACTCTAGAATAAGTAGAGGAAGGGATGGAGACGACCGATAAAACAACAAAGCGACAAATAATGGATTAAACGGTAGTAGCCTCATACGACAGCGTATGAGAACAAAACAAAAGGAGCAACTAAAGATAACGACTATTGCACATAGATAAGATTGACAGAACTAGAAACCTGCGCTGGATCGCGAAGATTCAACGGAAAGAAGAAATCGAGAGAATGCTTGAGAGCAAGGAAGAAAAGAGATAGGGCTGCACGTGAGAGCTCTCCAGGCAACTCTAGAATTTGTGAGGAGGTTCTAGCCTCATCCTTTATTTATAAATAAATTACGGCCTAAAAATTGTTGGGCATACTATGATTCATCGGATATCCAAAACAACTGTTTAATACCAAAAATGGAATCGTGTCGATGAGATCTTCGCAACCATGGTTCCCGATCGACCATACGAGTAACAGATCAAAAAGTCAACTTTTAGGAGAAAAGCGGTCAACATTTGGCTTCTGAGATATTTTGTTTTAGATATATATTTTTTTATGAGATATTACACACTTCCCCCTTAAAAGAATTTGTCCTCGAATTCTACCGCTTTAATACTACGATGAACAAAAAAATAAACCTTATAACTCACCAGCTTCAAAGAGCTTGGGATATTTCTTACGCAATTGTTCCTCTAGTTCCCAAGTTGCCTCTCGTTCGGATTGATTTGTCCATTGAACTTTTACAAACTTAATAGATCTTCTTCTCATAACTCGTTCTGAGAATTCTAATATATGCACTGGGCGACACTCTATAGTTAAATCTTGATCCACTTTAATTGGCCAAGTTCAATTTTATGCTCAGGGTCCTTCAAATACTTCTTAGCATAGAAACATAGAATACATTATGTATTCCACTCATCGAGATCGGTAATTCAAGACGGTAAGCCCAAAGTGCACACTCTGTCTATAATTAGAAATAGACCGATGTATCTTGGACTAAGTTTTCCAGAGACACCAAATCGTACAACACCCTTAGTTGGCGATACTCTGAGGAGAACCTCATCACCAACTTCAAATTCTAGGTTTCGTCTTCGCACATCAGCATAACTCTTTTGTCGACTCCGAGCAGCCAACAAATTTTGATGGTATTTGATGTACCTTTTCAGAAGTTTGTTGTCTATCAGATCTAGGCCAATCAAGGATCATTCTCCAACTGTGTTCCAACATAAAGGAGAAACACATTTTCGATCATCAATGCTTCAAAAGGAGCCATTTGAATACCGCTTGGTAGCTATTGTTGTAGGCAAATTCTGCCAAAGGTATATGATTCCTCCCAATTTCCTTTTAAGGATAAGATACAAGCCACGAAGCATATCTTCTACTAGTTGTATGGTTCGCTTTTGATTGACCATCTGTTTGAGGATGGAAGCTGTACCTAAAACAAAGTTTGGTACCCATAGCCTTTTGCAAACTTTGCCAGAATTGGGATACAAACTTAGAATCACGGTCGGAACTAATGACTTTGGTACACCATGTAATCTCACTATTTCCTTAAATACAAGGCGTCAATTCTCAGTGCTATATTGGTTGCTCCTTATTGGAATAAAAATGGGCAGATTTAGTAGTCATCCACGATTACCCAAATAGCATCCTTGCTCTCCGAGGTGAGCGAGGTAATCCCAATTATGAAATCCATAGTAATATGTTCCCATTTCCATTTTGGGATTCTAAAGGGCGACATTAACCCCGCTGGTCGTTATGTTCATCTTTTACTTGTTGACAAATAACACATGTTGCAACATATTTGGCAATATCCACCTTCATCTCTTTTCACCAAAAGTTTTGTTTTAGGTCTCGGTACATCTGTTTTCACCTAGATGAATTGTATAAGGGGTCTGATGGGCTTATCTTAGTATTTCTATTTTACATCTGCTTCTGTGGTACAGAAAGACGCTCTTTAAAAGATATAAAATTCATTACCATGACTACTAAATTCTTTTGGCTTTTCTTGCCCAAAATTCTCTTCAGAACCTCTAATAGAAGACAATCATGTTGTTGAGCTTCACGCACCCGCTCAAGTATAGCAGACTAAATAAGCACTTGAGTTTCTTCTTGTACGGTACCAGCAAAGCAAAAGGATATCTTCATACGATCCAAATCAGAAAGTAAGGACATTGATTCTTAGGAACACCGGTTCTACTAAGAGCATCTGCTACTACATTGGCCCTTCCTGGATGATATGAATGGTTACATTATAATCTTTAATTAATTCTAACCATCTTCGTTGTCTCACATTCAATCTCTTTGAGTGAAATATATTTAAGACTTTTATGATCTGTAAAATATCGCATGATTCATCATAGAGATAATGTCTCCAATTCTTTAAAGCAAACACTACTGCAGCCAACTCTAAGTCATGAGTAGGATAATTTTGTTCATGAGTCTTTAATTGTCTAGAAGAATAAGCAATTACTCGATCTTCTTGCATTAGTACACAACCAATCCCAATCTGTGAAGCATCGGTGTATACTATAAAACGCTTACCACTTTCTGGTAAGGCTAAAATAGGAGCATGCACCAATTTATCCTTTAAAGTTGGAAACTAGCTTCACACTCATCGGTCCATATGAATGGAATATTCTTTTGGGTAAGTCTAGTCATAGGATTTGCAATCATAGAAAAACCTTGCACAAAGCATCGATAGTAACCAGCAAGCCCAAGAAAACTACGAATATCTGTTACATAGATGGTTTTTCCATTCTAGCATTGCATCTATATTCTTTGAGTCCATAGTAATACCATCTTGATTAATAATATGACCAAGAAAACTTACTTCTTTCAACCAAAAGGCACATTTCTTTAGCTTTGCGTAAAATTTATTCTTTTGAAGAGCATCCAATACTAATCCGAGATGAATCTCATGCTCTTCTTTAGACTTGGAATAAATTAATATATCATCGATAAAAACCACAACAAAGACATCTAGGTATTCATGGAGCATCCTATTCATGGCTTCCATAAAAGCAGCAGGTGCATTTGTTAGTCCAAAAGACATAACCAATATCAAATGTCCATATCGAGTATTGAAAGTGTTTTCTCAATATCCTCTTCTCTTATTCGCAATTGATGGTAACCTGATTGTAAATCAATCTTTGAAAATATCTTAGCACCTCTTAATTGATCAAACAGAGCATCAATACGAGGTAATGGATATTTGTTCTTGATTGTCACTTGATTCAGGGCTTGATAATCCGTACACAACCTTTTTGTACCATCTTTCTTTTCCACAAATAAATAGGAGCAGCCCAAGGTGATGTGCTTGGTCTAATAAATCCTTTAGCAAGAAGCTCGTCTAACTACTTCTTAAGTTCTACTTGTTCCATTGGATCCATTCGATATGGAGTTTTATAAATAGGTCGTGTACCGGGAACTAATCAATACGAAACATTGGTTCTCGTTCAGGAGGTAATCCAGGAAGTTCACTAGGAAAAACATCAAGATAATGACACACTACTAGAATATCTTCCACTTGTAGGGTGGTATCTTTCCTTCTATTAACGACCAAATAATCCCAGATTTTAATATCCGTCGGTTAGGGAAAAAATCTGCTTAACATAGAAAGTGTGTATGGCGAGGTTTTTCCTTGAAAAACAATCTCCTCTACTGATGGAGCTTGCAAAGTAATTGTCTTCCAAGAACAAGAGATAACAGCTTGGTATTGGGAAAGTCAATCCATACCAAGAATAACATCAAAGGATTGTAAATATATCATTACTAAATTAACAGTGAACTCCTCATCTCCAATATTATAACACAACTAGGGCAAACTTTAGAACTAGAGATAAGACCACTAGGAGATCTAACAACTATTGATTTTCCAATCGTTTGCACTGGTAGTTTTGTTCTTCTAACGAAGTTTATTGAAACAAAAGAAAAGCTAGCTCCAGAATCAATAGGACATGTGCATCAAAAGAATTGACAAGTAAGGTACCTGTCACCACATCATTACGACTTCTAGCTTTTGTGGTAGGTAAAATATATAACCCAGATGATGCTTGAGATGAAGAGACTCCTGTGGTATGGGAAGATGATCCTCCAATCATCTGTGGTGTCACTGTCTAAGGAGTCATAGGTTGAGGTGACCAATAAGGCCCAGCAGGAATTGTAGGAGGGAGTAAATATTGGGTTGATGAGGTCATGGACTAGCAATAGCAGTAGGAGTAGGAGCAGTAGTCAACATATGTGCTGATCCTTTAGAAAAAGGAGAAACCTGAGAGGTAATAGGTATTGGCTCCCATTTTATACGACTATTCGATTTTTTCGACATACCACATTTTTGTGGCCTGAATGACCACAAACCGAGCAGTTCCCTTTCCAAGAGCACTCACTCTGCATATGTGGATCACCACATTTCAAACACACTGAGGATCCATGGAATAGCGTGCGCCTCATGGCTCCAGATGTGATGAGTCATTGTCAACGATAGTCAAAGAGGACTGAAAAGAGAGAGAAGACTGCTGCGTCTGGGCCGTGTGTGACTCAGGTACACGGGAAGCGAGCGACTGTCGGGCAGAGGGGCCGCGGAGTCGAGCTGGCCCAATCCGGGTACATGGGCTAGGAGCAGCAGAGGATCCATGAGTTGTTGACCGGGATTGACTCAAGTCAGGGCGGCGCGAGCGATTGCCGGGCTGAGGGAGCTGCTGAATCAGCCGGCCCAATTCGGGTACCAGTGCGAAGACGGTGGATGTTTTATCAGTTTCGGCGCAAAACTGACGACCGCTGATCTCGGATCTGACCGTTCTGAGGCGAAGCTGTAGCTGCTACGAAAGCTCCGCATCAGGACAAGTTACCTTTATTTAGGTTTTACTATTTTGCCTTTAGGCCCACAATCTGTCAGTAGAGTCTGTAAAAAAATCCTAAGGGCATTTCGGTTTTTTCCTTTTTTATTTAGCGTCTGTAAAAACCCTAGGGGTATTTCTGCATTTTTCCATTTAATGGGCTGCCTATAAATAGGCCCAATTTCCTAGGGTTAGGGTTACCCTTTTCAGAATACACTTTACTAATCCAACATTTGGGTAATTTTTCTGTGTTCTTCCGCCGCCAATTTTTATCTCTTCGAAATCTTTGCAGCCGTCATGTTTTATCATCTCCCGAGCGATGTTTTCTTACCGCTTACTCATTCGCTCATCTGTTTCAGTAGCTATTTTTCTCTCTGCCTTGAAGTCTTTTCGTCACCAGTTGTTCCTCCCGCTGGAATTTTCTCCATGTGCTAGATCTGCGCAGCAACCATTAACTAGCATGGCTAGCTAGCCAGCTAGCACTGCTACCGCAAGCTAGCTTGCACGGCTTGACTGCAGGGCTACTGCTGCTAGGATTGCGTGCAGCAGGTTGCTGCTGCAACAGGCTAAAAATTTCGGCCTAGCATAGCCAGCAGCGTGAACAGCCTGTGTTTGGCGCACGGCGGGTTCGCAGTGGAAGAAGGCAAGCACAATACGTGGACGAAGAAGCCAGAATCACTGTTCGGGCACGCAATCCGAGGAAGCAGAAGAGCATCGCGTCACACACGAGCAGAAGGTTCGGTCTTCTCACACGGCAACGCCTAGCATGGGGATTCTGGTTCGGATTTTCTGCGGCGGGCACACGGCGTGAACAGCAAGCGTCGGCGACAGGAACTTCTGCAAGTTAGGCGCACGCAAACCGAGGTAAGTTTCGGTTCATCCTGTGGCATGAGTTCAGTTCATTTTCTTTGTTTAGCATCTGTAGTATTTGGATTGGATATTAGAACTCCTTTTCTTATAATTGGGACTACCATAATATGCTTGACGATGTTGTTGCCCCTTACTTTTCTTATAATTGGGACTACCATATTATCTTTCTTCTCATATTGTCCTTTATGTTGATCTACTCTGTATGTTTGATGAATATTCTCAGTATGCGATTGTTGTAACTCAATTCCAGAGGCTTGTTCTACCATGGTGCAAAAGTCTGTAACAACAAAAGCACCAAGTACATGGCAGATAAAAGACCTTAATCCTTTGCGCCGTCCATGGGGAACTTAGTTCAAGAAACTTCGTTCTCTACCGAGTTTTCAAACCATGCCTCCTAAGTAGAGTTCAGCTGGTAATCCTACTCGGAGGTCTCCTCGGACCTTCGGAGCTAGATCCTCAGATACAGTTGAGGTCGGAGGACCTTCGACTTTTCCTCCACCTCAAACCCCAGAAGGGATTCCTCTTCCCCGAGTATACGGAGTTCCTCCGCCAACTCCATCTATACTTCGGCCCGACGGAGTCCCTCTTCCACTCAAGTTCCACTCCAAATGATCCCTACAGTTCTCGAGACCCGGAAGATCCTTCCGAGGAGATGAAGACAGACTTGGTGATATGGCCGCTCAGATGGCCAGTCTCCAAGCCGAAGTAGCGAGATGGCGGCAAGAAGCTGCAAATAGGCCTTGCTCTCAAGCCATCCCGGTTATTCCCGAAATGCTTGAAGACGACGAACCTATCTATCCAGAAGCCCCGAAGCCTCCTTCGATACTGAGTCCGCTGCATCCTGAACTACAAAAGTTCGCTTCGACCAAAGTTTAAGACTTCGAAGCTTTGCAAGTATGCCAGAGATGAAGATCCTGGAGAATTTGTTCGATCTTATGCTTTGGCAATTGAAGCCAGTGGAGGAGTGTGGGATACTATGGCAAAATGTTTCCCCCTGGCTCTCAAGGAGTAGCTTTGCGATGGTTCTGGTCTTTAAAACCAGGATCAATCAGTTCATGGGGGTAGTTGAAGAAAAAGTTCGTGAGTAATTTCCAGGGCACCTTCATGCCTCCGATGTCAACGGAAGTCTTTTCCAGGTGAAGCAGCTCCCTGGAGAAACCTTAAGACAATACTTCAAGCGCTTCGCTCATACGAAGTCACAAATTCGAGGGTTAACTACATCTTCAGTAGTTGACGCAGCTCAAGAGGGAGTCATTCATCCAGGCCTACTTGATAAACTTCATCGAAAAAGCATATCTTCTGTTTCTCAGCTGATATCCTATTTTGAAGAATATGCAAGGTCAGAAGAGGGTTGGCTTCGGAGAACTGCAGCTACTCTGTCCATACTGCAGGAAGTAAAATTGGAAGTAAAAACTTCGGCACAGCCGCAAGGACCCATCTTCGAAGCTCAGCATGATAGGAGAAGAGGGCAAAAGCATCCTCGTTCGAAGTTCTGAACATTGCACCTCCGCAAAAGTTTGCCCAGAGAGCTCCAAAACCTTCGGGAAGTAAAACCAGCAGTTGGAGGCCTCCAGGGAAATCAGTCGGAAAAGGCCAAACTTTCTTCTGCTGTATTCATGGTGAAAACCGAAGTCATGCAACTGACGCGTGGCAAAGCTATACTTACTCTGAGAGGAGAGTATTTAGAGAGAACTTCGGGTCGAGGTACTACTGACCGAGTTCAAGCTGAAGTGCGTCCAGAGCCTGTCCAGCTGTGGCACGAATAGAGAACTTCGATCCAGCAAGGCCGCCCTCCGGTGGTCATGTTATGCCACCTCCAAAGCAGGAAGAAGGGCAAGATCAAGGGAAAAAGAGTAGTCCTCCAATCTCCAGAGGAGGGACTCTCGGAAGCATGTCAAAGAGGCAGAGAAGAGAGTAGGTTAGAGAAGTGGGGCATATTGGAACTTCTTTGTCTGCAACTGCTATGCCTGAATGGTCCCATGTACCAATATCTTTTTCTGCGGAGGATGCAGCTGGCATTAAATTTCCACATGCAGACCCACTTGTCATTACTGGCCGACATTGCAGGAACTGAGGTTCGAAGAGTGCTAATTGACGGAGGAGTTCGGCAGACATTATTTTTGTTTCAAGCCTTCGATCAACTATGCATCTCCAGAAAGCACCTTCTTCCAGCGGCTCGCCCTTTGCAAGGCTTCGCAGGACCTCCGCTTGATGCCCCTCGGCCAAATTGGCCTGGAAGTTACCTTCGGAGAAGGGCTGTTAGCCAGGACAGAGGAAGTAATCTTCGATCGTTGTGGATGCTCCATATGCATATAATGTCATTTTGGAAGAGGCATGTTAAATCAATTCGAAGTTGTGGCGCACCACAATTACTTGTGTATGAAGATGCCCACACAAGCGGGAGTGCTCACTATCTTCGGAGATCAAGCTACCGCCCAAAGAGCGGAGTATGGTCATGGCCCCCCTCTTGATCCAAGACAAGTGAATAGTGTGCAAGATAATCAAGAAAAATTTTCTGCTCCTAGCGAATCTTCGAAGAAATCCTTCCCAAGACCAAGTCTTGAAGGAGAGATTGCAACGAAGGTTATTGTTAAAGATGGCAAAGAATATTCATTTCATTTTGGTAAAGATTTGCCTCCAGAAGTTGATACCTCCTTAGAGAAAGTAGTTGAGGAGAATTTAGATGTCTTTGCTTGGTCTGATGAAGACATCACCAGAGTCAGTCGAGATATTATTGAACACAGTTTACTTGTAAACCCGAAGGCCCGGCCTGTTCGGCAAGGACTCCAAAAAATGTCTGCAGAAATTCTTTGCATTCCAAGTGCAGATTGGAGAAATTCAATCATGGAACTTTTACAAGGAGGAACAAATTTGTCTAAAGAGCCACAACTTTCAAGATTGAAACTCACAGCCAGAAATTATCAAATAATCAACGGTATTTTATACAAGGCCGGAGTATGTTCCCCTCTACTCCGATGTATATCCCAAACTGAAGACCAAGATATTCTTCGAGAAATTCATGAAGGGCTTTGCGGTAGCCATCTGGCCCCTCGAGCTTTGGCAGGAAAAACACTTCGCCAGGGGCTTTATTGGCCTCCAATAGTAGCAGATGCGGAGAATTTAGTCCGCACATGCCAAGGATGTCAGTGGATGGGACGACGGAGCCATCGCCCACCAACAGCTCTTCAAGTTATTGCTCTGGTATGGCCCATGGCCAGATGGGGTATGGATTTCATTGGTCCCTTTCCAGTAGCTAAGGGAAATCTAAAGTTCGCAGTGGTAGCTATTGAATATTTTTCTAAGTGGGTAGAAGCAGAGCCCTTAACAGCTATCACTTCGAACAATGTACAGAAATTCTTTTGGAAGAATATAATTAACCGGTTCAGAGTGCCTAGACAACTCACAGTTGATAATGGAACACAGTTCGATGCAGAACCTTTCAGAAAGTTCTGCGAAGATCTAGGCATCCAATTGTGTTTTGCTGCAGTGAGACATCCTCAGTCTAATGGAGCTGTAGAAAGAGCCAATGGAAATATTTTGTCAGGGCTAAATCGAAGAATAGTAGATTGGCAAAAGGACTGTGGACCGAAGAACTTCCGAAGATTTTATGGTCCATTCGGACTACGCAAACGAGGTCCACAGGTTTCACTCCATTCAGACTACTATTCGGGGATGAAGCTATGACTCCAACGGAGCTCAAAGGAGGATCACTTCACAGCATCGAACCGGAGATTGAAGAAGAAAGACAAGCTTCGCTGTATTTAACAGAAGAGACAAGACTTCGAGCTGTAGCCAATTTGACGAAGTATCAACAACAGACGAAGACTTGGTTCGACCCGAAAGTCAAGATCAATGAGCTTAGACCGAGTCATCTCGTTTTACGAAGCATCATAGCGCCAGGAAAATTAGGAAATAAATGGGAAGATCCATACTTAATTGTTCGTTCAGGACGTCCTGCTCTTTTAAACTAGCTAGTTTGGAAGGTGAAGAGTTAGCACATACTTGGCATGCGGAGCACCTAAAGCGATACTTCGCATAGGGGCTCCTTGTAATCATTTGTAATCATCTTCTGAATTAATAAAGCATATGGTTCAGATAGTGCCTACCCCTCATAAACTTCTAGCTTTCGAGTGGACGCACTGGAACCATGGAGTTGACCGAGAGGGAAGTGTCATTAATTTGAATCATATTTTCAGACTTCGAACCATTGGTTCGAAGTTTCCGACGTGGGGGCTGACATAATCCGAAGTCCAAGCCACCGGTTTGTAGGCATCCGTAAAAGAGCCCAAAACCACATCATATGGAGTCCAAGCCATCGGCTGGTAGACATTCGTAAAAAGAGTCCAAGGAGACCAAATTATGCGGAGTCCAAGCCACTGGCTTGTAGGCATCCGTAAAAAGAGTCCAAGGAGACCAAATTATGCGGAGTCCAAGCCACTGGCTTATAGGCATCCGTAAAAAGAGTCCAAAGAGACCACTGCGAACTCCGAACCATTGGTTTGACAGAATTCGCAAAAAGAGTCGAAGGAGGCCAAAGCAGAACAGAGTTTGAGCTATGAGCTCCAAATGTCTGTTAGAAAGTCCAAAGTGACTAATCGTTTAAGACACCAAAGTGTCCGGAAAGTTATCCACACTGATTTCTTTCAAAACATGAGGTACTAAGCTAACAATCTTCAAACTTCGAATAGTCGAAGATATTTTATAACATTTTAATCGATCTTTAAATTGCTGAGGGACTCTGAACCCCCAAAATTGTACTCCTAAGTTTTTCTTTGCGCCTAACCATCTTTGAATACAGTTCGAAGTTGCTTACACCCAAAGAGGGGCTAGTAAATAGGGAGACGATTTTAAATCAATATTTATTATTCGAACAATATGATTACATCATGAAAAATTGGTATCTATACCGAGAAGGAATCGAAGACCCCTTCGGTCTCTAGAGCTAAGGTTGGAATGACTAGTTCCAGAGCCAGGAGTTCTAACAACTTTGCGTTTAACTCTCTTGCCTCCCTTCGAAGCTCTAAAGTCTTTTTGCTCTTGTTGAAGCTCTGCCCAAGTTCGAAGTCGTTCGGGGCTCCTTTCCCAGCTTCCAAGTTCTTCAGGCTTGTTAGCTTGAGCTTCATCTTCGTCTTCGGACCATACAATGTCTTCGGAGGATGAAGTTTCCATGTTGACCTATTTTTCTTCCTCTTTAATATAAGATAATATATCTTTGCTTACTTCGGACGCAATCGCTCCAGAGCTATCTCGAGGAACTAGAAATCGAGGGCGCTTGTGAAGTTTTAAGATATTGAAGGTAGCCCATAATAAGCGAAGTTCGTCGTTAACATCTAACACTTCGACATCTTCCATATGAGGCAAAGCCTAAAAACATGATAAGCAAATTTTCATTCATAAATGTACAAAAACATGATTCTTTACATAGTTGAAGATCCTAAGATGTTTCTAAACCTGCGGGTCTGGTGGAGGCTGACTGCTCGAAGCCTGAGACCGAGCTTGTTTCTGGTGTTGCCCTTCATCAATTCAAGCCTTGATCACAGAGCGACCTTCGGCTCTCCATGAAGTTTGAAAGGCTTGCCAAGCAGCAGCCACACCTTCGGAATGAGTAAGAAGTTGGTCATCATCGAAGGTAATGGGACCCCCTTCTACGCTCGGAGTTATCGATTGGCCCAAATCTTCGTATTAACGAAGAATGCTGATAGCAGCCACTTGACCAGAGATCTCTCCATATCGAATGCCTGCTGTCTTCATTTTCTTCGCTGCCCCTTGAATTCTCTTTAGCCGGCGCAGTAGAGAGATGTTGTCATCTGAAGGAAGCGTCCCAGTAGTACCAAAGTACTCCAAAACACTTAGTAGTTCGTTCATGACCTCCGCAGCCACCTTCTCTGATTTCAACTTGTCTTCATTCAGAGCATCCTTCACCGAAGTTAATTCTCTTACCACCCCAGAAAGCCTAGCCACCTCTGTAGCTAAAGAATTCTTCTGATTGAGCAGCTAGCTAGCTTCTTCGGCAGTTTTAGCTTTTTCCTCTTGGAGCTTGACAGTTTAGCCCCCGCAGCAGCATGCTCCGCCCGCATCTTTTCAATCTCCGCTCGAAGCACAATTTGTTCTACTTCGAGCTCTTTGTTCGTAGCTTCCAAACTTTGTCTGGCCCTGCGCTCCGTTGAAACCATGTTGTTCAATTGAGAAACTCGACCTTCGGAGATATTAAGATTCCTTTGGAGAGTTGCATTTTCCTCTCGAAGGCGAATGTTTCCACGTTCATTTGAGATGTTCGCAGCTCGGGCCAAGACTGTTTGCTGCGAAAAGAGAAAACCAAGGTGAGAAATTATTTATATATAAATTTGATGTTGTTTTGCAGATACTTCGTACCTGGTATGCTGCACGCTCCATAGCAGCGTTAAGCTCCGAACTCTCCGCTTCGCTCAAAATATCCACCAAGTCCGTCTCCCCGACTTCGCGGCTAGCTCGATCCAAAGGCTCGAGCAAAGTCCGAAGCCCAGTTCTTCGCTCCAAGAAAGGAGCTAGAAGAGGGAGCATGCTCAAGGCTTGCTGGTCATCTTCGCTTGGCGAAGGCCCGGAGTGTTGAGCTGTGTTTTTTGGAGCCCTGGTAGACTGGTCCTCCTCGGTAGATTGGCTCTCGTCTGTTGACTCAGACGGAGTTGATCCTGAGCTCGGAGCCGGAAGGGGGTCCATCTTCCCTTTGCCTTTTCCAGGCCCCATTTGAGCGGCTCCTGGAATTGGCTCCGAAGCTGTCGAAGGTCCAAGAATTACATCTTCGGGACGGACCTCTTCCACGGAAGTGGATCCTACAAAAGCAAAGGTATTATACATTGTATAATTTTGCAGAAAAGAACAAAAGAATTATGCGAAGGTTACCTTTGACGTTTTGGTGACGGGTAAGCATTGGACTGCTTGGCGGGTCGAAGGCTACTCCAAAGTCTTTGTCGGAGTCAACAGTCAAATCTTCGACTGTTGGAGCATCTACTTGAGCAGTCGTTGCTACTTCGCTCGGATTCGAAGCTGCAGTAACTTCGATTCTGCTTTCATCCACAGGGGCTTCGTCCTGACGTAAAATTTCTTGAGCGGTCGGAGTTCTTGCTTGCTTAGGGTTGACTTGAGACTCCGGCACGCTCGCAGTATCTTCGACATTTGTTTCTATTTGTTCTGGATCTTTGTTGATCAGGTCAATCAACATCCTGTCTTCATCCTCCAAGGATTCAGAAGCTGAAGCTCTAGGGCTCGAAGGTGCAGGAACTTTTGGCTTTCGAGCCACTTTCTTAATCGGAGTTTTGGCGAAGCTCGAAGCTCCGACTTCAGCTTTTCTCTTTGTGGGCCCTTTCTTCGAAGGCACCCAATCCAAAAGAGGAGGCGGAGCAATTTCGAGTAGCCCCCATACTCGGTTGGATCGCTCCCAAGTACCGACTAATTTCTTCGTCCATTCCTTTTCGGTCGGAGTTGGGACGCCCAGAATCTTCTCCGAAGCTCGTACAATCTGCTCCGAAGTTATAGGGGCTGAAGAAGCTGAAAAATGAGTCAGGTTGATTATTTCTTCGAATAAATATACATGACATATGTTGTTTTCGAAGTTACCTGCAAGGCTTGAATTCGAAGAAATTTTGCGGAGACCACCCTCCGAATCTTCCTCGAAGGTGATCGGCCAGTTGGCCATCAAGGGAGGGATTTGAAGCCTTAGGAATTCTTCGGCTAAGTCTCGCATGCTCAAGCGATGATTGATTTTTGAAGTAAGCTCAGACGAGCCTCAAGTTGGCCTGGGTCCGGGTGCACAAGGGCTTCCTTTCGGAAGTGAATTTCTTGCAGAGGTCTAGCAAGGCGACTACTCGCCCCAACTTCGGCGTAAAACCACCTCAAGATCCAATCAGTGTACCATCTAGCATTGATGGCCTTCGCAGGAAACCGGAGAGCATACTCATCCCGAAGTCTGAAGTTGATGCTTCCGAAGGCCACTACTAACTTCTCACCTCCGGGGCCTACGAAGGTCTTCGGCTGGCACGAAGCTCTGTGTAGCGCTGCGAAGATCTCCGCCCTTCCTTCACAACCTTCGGCTCGCAACGCCCATTCGAAGATGGCGAGACACGCTACCGCATTCGGAGAGAGTTGGGGAAGAGTGACATGGAACAAGTCCAATACCTCCGCTAAGAAGTCGACCGCCGGAAGCCCCAAACTAGCTTCGAAGAAGGCTTCGAAAACAACCACTTCTCTGGGTCTTGGTGACGGAATGATTTCCTTCCCAGGTTTGCGAATCATAACCCCGGAACTGATTTTGCCTTCTACTGCGGCCGCAAGTGATTCTCTTTTGCAGGTTGAAGGCCCTAGTTGATAAGATTGGTCCATGTACTTAGTCGACGCCGGGAAGAGGTCTTGATGGCCAACATTTTAGGGATTTCCCCCCGTCGCCGCCATTGCTGCCGCTGCAGGTGTCGAAGTCGTCGCCGCCAATGTAGCGGCCACCGCTGCTGCCACAGCTTGCTACCGTGCCAAGGTTGAAGCCGCTCCGGGACCTTTGAAGCTGGTTTTCACCATCAGATCTCGTGGATTGCTTCGAGGGAAAAGTGGAGGCTAGAGCTCGACTGATGGTCTGTTTGCACGAAAGTGGTGGAAAGGTACTCAAGAAAGGTCTGGGCCCTCTATTTATAGCCCAGACCCCGATTTTTTACTGTTTGCTTATGTTGTTTCGCATTCTTGACCGTTACTTTGTTCCGGAATTAACGCATTGCGTAACTTCCGTCAGAAGGAAAAAGCCAACGACTATTTTTTCCAAGTCTAAAAAGATTTTCAGATGTCTCGAATTAATTCTAAGATACTTCGAACGTGATTCTCTTAGAACATAATTCAAAGTTGCATCTCTATACATTTCGGAGGTGTATTAAGTCTGCTAACCCTTGCACATAGAAATGTTTTCTTGCGTATACTGCTTCCCTAACATCACAGATTTAACGGAGAAGCGTATTCGAGGGGCTACTGTTGGGGGAAAATATTCCATCTTTAGGATTATTGTAGTAACAAGACAAAGACAAGAAATCAAGTCAAAAGATTCCGACATATACTTTCAGGTGTACGTTGAAGGTAGTTCAAACTATGAAGACGGACTCTGGTTCGGAGTATATCTTCGAACATGGACTCTTCCGAGAGCTTCTTTGCCAGCTAAGATGGAAGACTTATCTTCTTTCTCATTAGATTAGTCTTTTACCATTTTAGCCCTATTAAGGGTACCGAATAGTTTCCACTATGTCGGTTGTAATAGAGGGGTAAAAAGGTCTTTTCCTTAATGTTTGGGCCTATAAATACCCCCCGTTTTACCGTGTAATAGGGACCGAATACAAGTTATTCAATACACACTTTCGAACTATTTTTAACTATTATCCTTTCGGAGGCTTGAAATAGTTTGCTTCGCAAACACTTCGTTTGTTAGTTTCTATTCTTCAGAAACCTGTTAGCGTAATCTTTTATGCCAACAGTACCCCATGTAATCTCACTATTTCCTTAACATACAAAGGGCCAATTCTAGTGCTGCATTGGTTGTCCTTATTGGAATAAAATGGGCAGATTTAGTAAGTCTATCCACGATTACCCAAATAGCATCCTTGCTCCGAGGTGAGCGAGGTAATCCAATTATGAAATCCATAGTAATATGTTCCCATTTCCATTTTGGGATTTCTAAAGGCGACATTAACCCCGCTGGTCGTTTATGTTCATCTTTTACTTGTTGACAAATACCACATGTTGCAACATATTTGGCAATATCCACCTTCATTCTTTTCCACCAAAAGTTTTGTTTTAGGTCTCGGTACATCTTGTTTTCACCTGGATGAATTGTATAAGGGGTCTGATGGGCTTATCTTAGTATTTCTATTTTTACATCTGCTTTCTGTGGTACAGAAAGACGCTCTTTAAAATATATAACATCATTACCATGAATACTAAATTCTTTTGGCTTTCCTGCCAAAATTCTCTTCTGAACCTCTAATAGAAGACAATCATGTTGTTGAGCTTCACGCACCCGCTCAAGTATATCAGACTGAATAAGCACTTGAGTTTCTTCTTGTACGGTACCAGCAAAGCAAAAGGATATCTTCATACGATCCAAATCAGAAAGTAAGGACATTGATTCTTTAGGAACACCGGTTCTACTAAGAGCATCTGCTACTACATTGGCCCTTCCTGGATGATATTGAATGGTTACATTATAATCTTTAATTAATTCTAACCATCTTCGTTGTCTCAAATTCAAATCTCTTTGAGTGAAAATATATTTAAGACTTTTATGATCTGTAAAAATATCGCATGATTCATCATAGAGATAATGTCTCCAATTCTTTAAAGCAAACACTACTGCAGCCAACTCTAAGTCATGAGTAGGATAATTTTGTTCATGAGTCTTTAATTGTCTAGAAGAATAAGCAATTACTCGATCTTCTTGCATTAGTACACAACCAATCCCAATCTGTGAAGCATCGGTGTATACTATAAAACGCTTACCACTTTCTGGTAAGGCTAAAATAGGAGCATGCACCAATTTATCCTTTAAAGTTTGGAAACTAGCTTCACACTCATCGGTCCATATGAATGGAATATTCTTTGGGTAAGTCTAGTCATAGGATTTGCAATCATAGAAAAACCTTGCACAAAGCATCGATAGTAACCAGCAAGCCCAAGAAAACTACGAATATCTGTTACATTAGATGGTTTTTCCATTCTAGCATTGCATCTATATTCTTTGAGTCCATAGTAATACCATCTTGATTAATAATATGACCAAGAAAACTTACTTCTTTCAACCAAAAGGCACATTTCTTTAGCTTTGCGTAAAATTTATTCTTTTGAAGAGCATCCAATACTAATCCGAGATGAATCTCATGCTCTTCTTTAGACTTGGAATAAATTAATATATCATCGATAAAAACCACAACAAAGACATCTAGGTATTCATGGAGCATCCTATTCATGGCTTCCATAAAAGCAGCAGGTGCATTTGTTAGTCCAAAAGACATAACCACATACTCAAAATGTCCATATCGAGTATTGAAAGTTGTTTTCTCAATATCCTCTTCTCTTATTCGCAATTGATGGTAACCTGATTGTAAATCAATCTTTGAAAATATCTTAGCACCTCTTAATTGATCAAACAGAGCATCAATACGAGGTAATGGATATTTGTTCTTGATTGTCACTTGATTCAGGGCTTGATAATCCGTACACAACCTTTTTGTACCATCTTTCTTTTCCACAAATAAAATAGGAGCAGCCCAAGGTGATGTGCTTGGTCTAATAAATCCTTTAGCAAGAAGCTCGTCTAACTACTTCTTAAGTTCTACTTGTTCCATTGGATCCATTCGATATGGAGTTTTATAAATAGGTCGTGTACCGGGAACTAATTCAATACGAAACATTGGTTCTCGTTCAGGAGGTAATCCAGGAAGTTCACTAGGAAAACATCAAGATAATGACACACTACTAGAATATCTTCCACTTGTAGGGTGGTATCTTTCCCTTCTATTAACGACCAAATAATCCCAGATTTTAATATCCGTCGGTTAGGGAAAAATCTGCTTAACATAGAAAGTGTGTATGGCGAGGTTTTTCCTTGAAAAACAATCTCCTCTACTGATGGAGCTTGCAAAGTAATTGTCTTCCAAGAACAAGAGATAACAGCTTGGTATTGGGAAAGTCAATCCATACCAAGAATAACATCAAAGGATTGTAAATATATCATTACTAAATTAACAGTGAACTCCTCATCTCCAATATTTATAACAGTGAACTCCTCAGCTCCAGAATCAAATAGGACATGTGCATCAAAAGAATTGACAAGTAAGGTACCTGTCACCACATCATTATGACTTCTAGCTTTTGTGGTAGGTAAAATATATAACCCAGATGATGCTTGAGATGAAGAGACTCCTGTGGTATGGGAAGATGATCCTCCAATCATCTGTGGTGTCACTGTCTAAGGAATCATAGGTTGAGGTGACCAATAAGGCCCAGCAGGAATTGTAGGAGGGAGTAAATATTGGGTTGATGAGGTCATTGGACTAGCAATAGTAGTAGGAGTAGGAGCAGTAGTCAACATATGTGCTGATCCTTTAGAAAAAAGGAGAAACCTGAGAGGTAATAGGTATTGGCTCCCATTTTATACGACTATTCGGATTTTTTCGACATACCACATTTTTGTGGCCTGAACGACCACAAACCGAGCAGTTCCCTTTCCAAGAGCACTCACTCTGCATATGTGGATCACCACATTTAAAACACACCAAACCATAACCCAGTTTGACCATGGTACGAAATTGGGTGGTGCTTGGAGGGTGTATCTGAAAGGATCCACCATAATATGCTTGACGACGTTGTTGCCCCTTACTTTTCTTATAATTGGGACTACCACTATTATCTTTCTTCTCATATTGTCCTTTATGTTGATCTACTATGTATGTTTGATGAATATTCTCAGTATGTGATTGTTGTAACTCAATTCCAGAGGCTTGTTCTACCATGGTGCAAAAGTCTGTAACAACAAAAGCACCAAGTACATGGCGGATAAAAGGCCTTAATCCTTGCCTGAAGCGTCGAGCTTTTTCTGTGTCATCATGGGCTACATGAGGTACAAAGCGTACAATTTGGTTAAAGCCTACTTCATACTCTGCCACTGATTTCTGACCTTGGTTATAATTGTTTAGCTCAATTTGCATTCTGTCTAAAAAAGTAATAGGATAGAACCTTCTCCCAAACTGTCTAACAAATTCTGGCCAAGAAAGTTCTCCATGAGCAACAGTTCTAGCGGACTGCACACCTCTCCACCATATTTGAGCTTCTCCCTTCATTAATTGTATTACATATCTAATCTTGTCTCGAGGCAACACTTCAAAAGCATCTAATTGCATTTCTATATAGGCAAGCCAATCTGCAGCCTGGATTGGACTTCCTGCTCCATCAAAAGAGTCCAATCTCATACTTATCCATTCACGAAGTGTTACTCCACTATTAACGACCTCAACAGGTATTTGATTTACCACAACTTGTTCAATAGGAGATGCAGGTGCTATGTTAGCATTTTCACTATGGTTTACAGGAATACCTTGTCTTAGAATCCTTAACATTTCTTGCATCTCTCTCATGGTAGTTCTTAATTCTGCTTGACTAATACTTTCAGCTTGAGAAGACTCAACCTCAGCTGATGGTTTCCCATCACCATGATCTGGAACAGCCGTATGACTACAATCTGCCCCACTATCTTGGTCACGACCACGCTTCTTAGGTGGCATAACTTCAAAGTTAAACAAACACACATTAATAATATATCAAACACCCAAACAAAACAACTTATAAAACAATTCAGATACAACAAATAAAAAATATATGTAAGCCCTTTACCATCCTATGTGTGCAAGTGTGTCACTTTTAAACTCTTATTAAAGGATCTAAAGCCTAGGCTCTGATACCAACTGTAACACCCTACTTTTCTAATCAGCAATTAACCGCCAAAACAAAAAAATGGCAATAACTCCTCTGTAATTGTGAGGTCATCCACCCACAATCACATGCAATTTATAACTTATCACCAAAAAGATATCAACTTTATCAAAACTCACAGTCATAAACATTTCTATGACTAAAAACCCCACTGATTTCAAAATTCAAATTATTACAACACAAACTACATATTACAAATTACAACTATTTTAAACATGGTTTCATTTATGATTATAGATGGTGAAGTGATAAGTGCCACTACAAATCCCGTACCCAAAAGGTAGATTCATCGAGCAAACACACCTGAAATAGAATTAAAAAAATGAGACAAGCTCAGCAAGCAACAATTATGAATATAAACATATATTACTCATTCACCAGTTGTTTTGCAATTAACCAATTGCTTCATCCAATAATTTTCAACATGCTTTTATAAACTATCATGGCATTGAATTTCACTCCTCAAAATTCTTATATATCCAATCATCACATAAATATATGTATGCCATGATGCAACTCCATTTGAGAGTTTATGCTAGATATATTAGCCTCTCATGCAACTCCATGTACTGGTACGAGTCACGCACGATGGCAGTGACCATCCTTTATCACCTTATGCAATGCATATGTGCATATGTATGCATGTGAATTGACGTCAATTCTTATAATTTCTTTGATGCAACCTGATATCCACAAAATAGCCCACCTAAATATGGATGGACTAAATGTAAAAGCAACATCTCAAGTTTAATTAACTTGAGAAAGAAGTAAGACATGAATATAAACATAACATGTTACTTGCCTTTATACCAGTGTCGACAAAGAACACTATATGTTTAATTGCGCTCGGAAGGGTTACCACCTGTATAAACACATATTGAGTATTACATGATCAAAGTACAAACAACACCAAAACATTCTTTCTACACTTCTTAACATCGTTTATACGATGTTATTTGGTCTACTTCATAGTAACCAAAATTGATTTTTCTTCAAGAAAACAACATATTTTCAACCATATGTCACTTTGCAAGTGACAAATATCTCTTCTATTAGATCCAAAAAGGAAAGACAGCATATCAATCTCTTATAATCATTTCATTGAACACATGGTGGGTATTGAATAAAAGTGAGTATAACCAATAAATTAACCGTGCAACTTGATGGGCAAGAGGTTGGTAAACTCTAGAATAAGTAGAGGAATGGATGGAGATGACCGATAAAATAACAAAGCGACAAATAATGGATTAAACGGTAGCAGCCTCATACGAGGTATGAGAACAAAACAAAAGGAGCAACTAAAGATAACGACTATAGCACATAGATAAGATTGATAGAACTAGAAACCTGCGGTGGATCGCGAAGATTCAACGGAAAGAAGAAATCGAGAGAATGCTTGAGAGCAAGGAAGAAAAGAGATAGGGCTGCACGTGAGAGCTCTCCAGGCAACTCTAGAATTTGTGAGGAGGTTCTAGCCTCATCCTTTATTTATAAATAAATTAATGGCTAAAAATTGTTGGGCCTACTATGATTCATCGGATATCCAAAACAACTGTTTAATACCAAAAATGGAATTGTGTCGATGAGATCTTCGCAACCACGGTTTCCGATCGACCATACGAGTAACAGATCAAAAAGTCAACTTTTAGGAGAAAGTGGTCAATATTTGGCTTCTTAGATATTTGTTTTTAGATATATATTTTTATGAGATATTACATGACCTCCGCCGCCGTTCACTGGATTTCGACGCCACAACGCCGGCCATGGTGTTTTCTTCCCCAATGGATCACAGAGGTACATGCCTCTGAGTTTTTACCCTGCTAGGTCTAACCCTAGGCGATTTTGAGAACCTAAAACCCTAAGTTTCTAACATTAAATGCTAGAAAAACATGAATTTCACCAACAACTATTTGGGCATATTACTTTATCTACATAGTTTTATCTCTTGGATATGAGTTTATTTAAGTTTTTGCATGTAAATATATGATGACAAACCCTTATCGTACGGTGTTATATATAGATTTCGAGGGAAAATGTTCATAACCATCGGTTTCACCGCTAATCATCAGATCCCCTTGAGATTATCAGAGACTGTTAGTTGCGCAGGCCCACGTATCAGTGACTAAGCGGTGGAATTACGACTAACATGCGGTGGAATTACGACTAATCTAATCCCTATCGCAAAGTCAAAAGAGCAGGCGGAAGTAAACGAACGCTCACGTCTCAGGGACATTTTATAGATTCCGCCCAAAAGATTTCTCCCTTCACAAACCAGTCCCCCAAGCCCCAACCCAACTGCACACGACCATGGCGACCAAGCAGAGCCTCCTCGCCGTCGCCGCCGTCGCCGCCTGCATCCTCCTCCTCCCCTCCGCCTCAGCCGTGACAGACGTAGAGTACTGCAGTAAGTAGCCTAACCACCCAAAAATCGTTTCTCTGGCCAGCTATTTCCGTGGTTCTTTGCAGTGAAAACCTCGCGCAAAGGTTGAAGCTTTGGTTGTTGCTGTCTCTGTGGCGTGCAGATAAGGGGAAGAACTACCCGGTGAAGGTGAGCGGCGTGGAGATCGTGCCTGATCCGGTCGCCCGCGGCGAGCCCGCAACCTTCAAGATCTCTGCCTCCACTGGTGTGCTAATCTCTTTCTTGCTCTATGTTTCGTGATGCAGTTGGGTACTTTGTAGTTTGTTCTGCCATGAATTTAGTGTACTGGTTACGGATCTGAGATAATTGTCAGTAATTGCGATTTAAGCTTTGTACGAGTGGAATTTTAAGGTGGTAGTAAAATTTTCCTTGTTGCTGAACAGAATTTCTTGTGCTTGACATGTGAGATTCAGGATTGGGATATTGTTAGGTTGTAGTTGCTGCTTCGTGGTAGTGCAATTATGCTGGAGTGGTCTCTGCATCGTCTGGCTATATGCCTATCGTGTACTCCCTCCGGTGTACAAATATTAGTCGTTTAGACAAAATTACACATACCAAGGTGATATTAAATAAAGTTACAAGGGTTGTCTCAATTGGTTATGGAGCCTAGATTTTAGTGGTGCTACCCAAGTTCAACTCCCAATGCCCACATCTCATTTGGCAGCAATGCTTCGATTAACGGGATGACTAATATTTGTACACTCTCAATAAGAACCAAAACGACTATTATTTGTACACCGGAGGGAGTAATAAGCACTAACAGTAACTGACAGAGTGCATTGGAGAATTTCCTTTTAGGTGTCAGGGATTGTGCGATGTGTATGATTAAAGTGTGATTCATTGTTCGAGAAGGTGCTAGGCACTAGTCAGGTGGCTGGTGCCTAGGGGCACCTAGATATGCATCCAGTTATGCCTGTTTGCCTTATTTTTTCCTATTTCCTAGGTCCTCTTCACACAGTCCTAAGCATCCCATCTTTTTTTCTTCCTTCAGTTCCCACGCCCAAACCTGTAGGCTCTCTCCCTCCCGAAGTCCCATACGTTGGGGAATTTAATGCCCTCCCGGAGTCCTAGGCAGTAGGCCGCTTGGCATTCTGCCACTTCCCCTCAAGCCAGGCGTTCCTCTCCCCTTTTCCCCTCTGGCCGTCCGCGCCCCTCCCATTCTCTTCTCCGGCGGCGATGGCCGGATTAGGTACGCATGTGCCTCCCGCTGCCATATCTAGCCGCGCGTGCGGTGCGGGAGTCCGGACGCCGGAGCGGGACTGTGAGTGAGGCCGGAGTGCGACTGCGCGCAAGGCCAGTGAGCGGCGAGCGGCGCCGACGCGCGACACAGGAGCATGGGAGTACCGGCGCCTGTGCCGCAGTCAACCGCCCAGTCCGCAGTTGACCCGCCTAGGCGCCCCGGCCGCCCAGGCCTTCCACATGGCGCTGGGGAGGCGACCAGCGCCTAATCCTGCCTAGGCGGGCACATAGAGCCGCCTTTTTGAACAGTGTGGTGATTTAATTGTTCAGAGAAATTGCAGTTATGTTTAGTAAATTGTGTAGACCTTAGATACTGTTTGAAAGCATACATTATTACGCCGACAACATGCAGTATCGATGTTTGGTGCTCATGGCCATGTAGAACACTAGGGAGTCTTAGTTGATTTGTGAAAGAAGCCTAGAGATTTAGGCATAACATGGCTTTAATTTCTCTTAAGCCTTTATCTGAAATATCACTTTGCCTGTGTAATAGTGTAGGAATTTAAGACCAGTCGAGTACACAACCGTGATGAGTTGAATTTTTGAAGGATGTAATACCACCTTCTATGAATGGCTTTCTCTAGGTACCATATATTCAACTTTTATAGGAGGACTATTGGCTCTTTCCGGGTGCTTGCCTATGAGCAGCAATATGGGTGGTTGCCATTGCCAGACACTCAGAAAACTGTTCAAAAGATGATGCAATCTTGTAGTATGCTGTCATGTGGGGCCGCGTGTATACACGATGGCGGCGTGCGCGAGATGTGCGCCGGGCAGCGGAAAGGGAGGCGCGCAAGGCCCAGTAGGGGGGCTGCGGCTGAGTTTGAAAGTAGATCAGGATTGTTAGTTTCTATCTCTAAGAAATTTGGTAATTGTTAGTTCTTATCCTTAGTTAGTTACTATAACTAAGTCCTAAAGTCTAGGAAGGGTTGGTTGGCCGAAAGGCTATATATATCCCTTGTAAGACAGATTATGGAATAAGAAGTATTTTGCAATCTAATCTCCTACTTCCCCCTTTCATCAAGCCGCCGGCCAGGGAACTACTCCCAGCCGTCGAAGGGCAGCAGCGTGGGGGTATAACCCTGCTGCAGCTACAGACCGGGACTACGATCTTCGTAGTCGGGGTCCGGCTACCCTGGGCGTCAACGCCCTTGACATATGCACCAAACTAAAACTGAATAGCGTGTCCCAAAATATTAGCTGTGTTTTTATACTATTCTTGTGGCCTTGGTCAGTAAGTCCCACCTCATTGAGTCATCTCCATGTTGCATGCCCATATTTAACAAGGCATGATAAATTACTTACAGGTTAATTGAATTCAGTGTATGGACATTCTGGTAACAATGATCATTTAACAATTTTTTTGTGACAAATAAACATCCATCTCAAAGCATCGTTAGTGTCAGCATACTATCATGTCAGGAATAGGTACACCTCCAAGGTGAACCATCCAAAACTTTTCTTAAACAAATGTGGACCATCCAAAACAGTGGGAAATGGCACTGTGCCTCAAACTCAGCCATGCCCACTGTACCCTAAGTTTTTATCTTTTACTTTTTTTTAACCTAGTGCTTAAGCATTATTTGTAAGGTGATGAAGTGTGAGGCCAGTCTGCATGTGTAGTACCACCATATTGGGCAAAACCTGTGACTAATTCTTTCAGGTAAACCCAAAAAAAACCACCATCTTTATAAACTTTAGTGATTTGTTATACGATAAGAGTGAGAGTCAAATCCAAGTACAACCAAGTTTCATGGTAAACCTCAATGCTTTCCTGTTGTCTAATATAAGTCCATATGTCATTATGCTAATTTGGAGTCTAGTTTGGTAGCATGAAATTTGTCTATATAAATTTATGAAGTGTCTTGACCTCTGCTGCAGATAAAACTATTGGCAAAGGGAAGCTAGTTATTGATGTTAAATACTTTTTCTTCTACGTCCACTCGGAAACTCGTGAGCTCTGTGAAGTGACTTCCTGCCCAGCAAGTGGTGACTTCTTGGTTGCTCATCAGCAGACCTTACCATCGTACACACCACCAGTAAGTTTTTCTACAGAACATATTTGATCCTTTTGTTTGTCTGAAATGGATGCTCAATCTGACAGGTAGGTCACATACCGTTGATACATCAAGTTTCGGTGTGCTGGTTGTTGTCTTATCTTGGCTCACACTCTGTCATTTCCTTCTGCTTCAGGGTTCGTACACTATCACCATGAAGATGCTGGGTGATAACAATGAGGAACTGAGCTGCATCTCGTTCGGGTTCAGCATCGGTTTCGTTGCGTCAGACGCCACCATCTGAAATTCTGAATGGATCCTAGCTGAGCGCCATGGATGTAAATTAAATATTACAAACACCTATGCATCTTAGATCACTGAACTCAATACAATACACACCCTGTGGGCGCTGCAACACTTTGTGTTCAACTAAAACGTTTTATCCAGAGTTGAACATCAAATAAAATGACCTACTAGTCTACACTCCTGTTTAGCTGTGGAAATATCATTGCACGCATAATTGAGCCTGGATGCATCTTGCTCTTGAGAAAAATGTCTGCTTTTTTAGCTGTGAATCTTCTGTAACCAATCTGATGGCTGGTGCCGTACCAGCCACTAGCCACATGGAAAACCATGTTATGTTGACAACTTAGGCTATTTGGGTTTTGCGTGTCAACATCGGTAAGGATGACTAATTTATTCGCCCATGCTTCCATCTGCTTGGTTATTTGGGTTAACTTATCGATTAAGTAGCGAAAGATATGATTTCTGCAGCGTGAATAATAGAGAATATCAAAAAAAAAAGGAAATTGGAATTGGAATTGGGGTTTTTACTTGCCACGCGCCCACGCTGGCATACATTCAATTTAACCCGTATCAACAGAAGTTAGTAATCGTTAATTTAATACGCAGTAATGCGTACGATGGAAGCAAAGTTAATCTCATCAGATTTAATCATGTTCAGTTAATGCATGTATACCTTTCGCATAATCCTCTACACTAAACCAAAATTGAAGCAAACGTATACTTCGCTGGACGAGTTTGTGTACTCCGTAAACTAATCCAATGTAAACACTTGCGATTAATTGTAGGGTGTCTCCACTCAGCAAGTAGCCAAGTAATATCCCATAAGGAACGCTATTCTACACAATTCGTCAAAAATTTTACTCAATTTTCGTAGCAACACGGAATTTTTTTCCCGCGTTCCAAAATAGGACTTAATTATAAACCATTAGGTGTTCATCAACTGGATTAGTGTTAATTAATCACTTATTAATATTCCCCTTGCCTTTTTGCTAGAGGAGGTTAAGAAGACTAAGACTACAATTCAATTCAACATTGTAAAAAAGGCGGTTAAAAAGGAATCCAACATCTCCTCTTCCTCCACCTCGCCTCTCTTCCTCCGTTCTTAACCATCACCAAAAGTCCAAACGCAGGCATCCCAAAAGCCAAAAGAGAAATCGCAAACTCCAGCTCGATTTGCCACCAAGATACCAAATTTGCAACAGGAGGAGGTCACCGGCGGCCCTCCATTTTGTTTCCATCGCCGTCGCCGGCCGCCATGATCATCAAGACACTCAAAGCTCGTATCTTGCGCGCGTTCAAGTCGTCGCTCCCGATCGCCGCGGCAGCCGACGCGTCCCCGCCGCCGTCGCCGACAAAGCCGGCGCGAGGCGTGGTGGTGGTCGCGCATGGGGCGGATGCGTTCTCCGATGACGGGTCGTTCTTTGATGCCCATGAGACCCCGACCAGGTACGGCTCCGCCGACACCGAGCCCATTGACGCGTGGGAGCTCGTCGACCAGGACGGTCAGGCTGTCGCTATCGCTGTCGCCGCCGCGGTCCCGGACCCGCTCCGGGAGTTCCCCGCCAGGTGCCCGCCGGGGGGCGGGGACGTCGTGGTGCTCTACACCACCACGCTCCGCGGCATCCGCAAGACGTTCGAGGACTGCAACGGCGTGCGTGCGCTGCTGGAGAATCTCGACATCGCGTTCCAGGAGCGCGACGTGTCCATGGACAGGGGCTTCCGTGACGAGCTCTGGTCTGTCCTCGGCGAGAAGGTCGTGCCCCCGCGACTGTTCGTGCGTGGCCGCGACGTCGGCGGCGCCGCCCAGGTGCTCGCGCTCCACGAGGACGGTCGCCTCGTCGCCCTCCTGTCGCCGGCCACCGAGGCAAACAGCGGCAGCAAGAGGAGGACCGGCACCGACGGGGGCGGCAAGTGTGAAGCGTGCGGCGGCCTCAGATTCGTGGTCTGCGGCGAGTGCGACGGCAGCCGGAAGGTGTTCGACGGCGAGCGCGGCCGCGGCTTCCGGTGCCGTAGCTGCAACGAGAACGGCCTCGTCATGTGCACGCTTTGCTTGGAGCTGAACAGGTCAAGCGAAGTAATTACTAGCGGTTAATTGTCAATTTTACCTCCCCCTTTGTACTTAAAATACCACTCTTTTAGTAATTATAATCACCCTCTTGGTGTGTTTTGAGTGTGTGTTTGGACTTAGTGGTTGGCCTGTCATGCATATATACTGCTACTTGCTTGAGTTAAATTACATGTGATGTATATATGCTAGTTTAGGTTTAGGTGTCCATCTCAGAACCTTAAATTGCATGCATACATCAATCAGTTTTCTGATAAACATTGCTGGTTTCATGAAAAATGCCTTGACAATCAGGCCACGACAAACAAAGAAGTTCTCTCGATCTTTCATTTTCTTTTCAGCTCATCATTTTTGGGCATTTGGGAATGTTTCGTGACATAATCTAGTGCATGCTTACATTTCTGAATTTCTGACAGAAGCAACTTAGGATTATTAGCTTGGTGTGGTGGTCCTACATATATTGCAGATTAGAGGAGCAAGCAAGTTCAACTTTACCCTTTTGCTGCTGTTGCATAGACTTTTGGATTAAAAGAAGGCTGGCGTGTTAGTGTATCGGCAGCTTTGCATCATTGCATGGCACCACACAAGTTTCTGAAGAAGTGATACACTGAATCAATTCCCAACTGTGCTTGCCTTGCCCTGACCCCCCATGTATAGGAATCATGCATCACGTTCAGCAAACACAATGTATGCTTGCAACCCAATAATAAACAATTAGATAACTGCAATGTTGCATATGCCCCATCTAATCAAAGATTGCAATAAGAGCAAAAGGTAGAGCGAGTACATCAGTACATGCGAGATGGTGCATCAGCATCACAATGTCACACTCCTTTTCCACTCTAGGGAGCATAGATTGAGAGTAGGCAGAGGTGTTAGTTAAACACCTGTTGAACAGAGCAAAGAAAGAAGAAAGATGAGATTGATTAATGATCGGTCTTAATTGGGGAATTTGATCATATAACCACATTTTAGATGGAAATTGAAGATTTATCTATTATCTCTCAATGACATACGAGATCCGCATAAATCAATGACATGTGGGTCAGGAGGTAAATCCTCAATTTCCATCTAAATGGAGGGTATATGATCAATTTCTCCATTTTAATTTAACACAGTTAACACCAGTCCGTGTAAGCATTGCAGGAGACCATGCAGCAGCCATGGCTAAGCTTAGGGATGTCAATGGCCCTCCCCTTGTGGGGGAATTCCCGCGTTAGAGAACGGGCATATAAAATCTTGCCCTTAGAGGAAGAGAATTGGGAGAAATTTTCTCTATCAGTATCAGGTGAAGCACCTGCAAGAGCATTTCACCATTCATTCTGTGTCCCTGTTTCTCATCTAGAAACCTAACAATATTTGCCATATAAGCCAATTTATATCGCAATATATACCAAAATTCTATAAACCCTAGCCACCAGCCTCTAGCCCCCCGCAAATAGCCATGTCCGGTTGTGCCATAGCCAACACGCCCCAACTGTCGCTCAGTTGTGTCACGACCTCCAATCATGCTTGGCTACACCCCACTTTTTTCTTACAAGGTATTTTGTGTTGTTTGAGATATATTTTTTGTCCCTTTCAATCCGATAGAGAATGGGATGGGGAAAACCGATAGGGATAGAGCAAGAAATATTGTGTCTAGAGGGAAAAAACCGATAGAGATAGAGGCATGAAATATTGTGCCTGGAGTTAAAGGTAGAGACAAAGAGAGAGGAATTAACTAGTAAGAGACAGAGAGAAGGGATCTTGTTATTACCGTCCCTAGTTAAGCTAGGACCTGAGCCCATATATGGTCATCTTGGCTAAATCCATTGACATGGCTAGCTTGAAGAAAACTGGAATTGCAACATAACTCCTAGCAATGGTCCAAGGTTTGTCAACCTATCTATACGACTATAAGCATATCAATCTTTAGCCAAATAGGTGGGAATCACATTTGTCCACTTGCATTCCTATTTGTTGTAGAAATTTTGTAGGAAATAGATTGTTCCTCACAATATTTCCTTGAAGATGATGTGATATTGATGAAAGCTCTTGACTAGTGATGTTAAATAGGGGACATGAATAATGTCATTTTCCACAGAAATTTAACGGAGAAAAGTATTTCGTCAAGTATGTCATAGATGATAATTATCATATGTCTCCATTTCCCGTGATGTCCAAATATATAGAATTCTACTTAACCAATCGATCTACTATAATTTAGAGTCTAACCCACTCACTATGTTGACTAGCCCAACAATCTTAGTCTTTCTAGATTTTTTATTTTGATACAAAGATGAAGATTCTGTCAGATATCATTCCTCGCTTAAGGATGGGGATGGAAGAAATTTCTCCTCCATGGGCTACAATAGAGATTTTTTTCCTAATCAAGGACATGGATGGTTATCCATTCACCACAGAGAATTTTTGTGTTGATATCCCTTATCAAAACTTTGCTAGCATATCTTTTGATGACAGAGAACTTAGCACATGCAAAAATACATACTCAATAAACATGGCAAAAGTGATTGGTTATGCCCTTTTGAGACTCATGAGGACAAAACTAGGTAGTGATTAGAATATTGAGAAATTATTTATTTGCATGATTGCATCCATCCTTGCATTTACTTCATTAGAACTACGAAAATCAAGTGAGAAATCATTAGAACTACGAAAATCAAGTGAGAAAACTAGAAACGAAAATATTAAATTGATCTATAGATAAGGAAATCTTGCACAATTGATTGCATTGACATTGTCCAAAACCATAGTCATGACATATTTAGAGCGTGCAATTCAAGATAATGCACACACTATGTACCTACGAGGGTTACGTATATAGACGTGAATTGTATCTGGTAGATCGAAGAATAGATAAGACATACATGACAAAACTATGATTTATTTATGGCAACGTATCTTATGCTCAAAGGGTTATGGTGCTCAAATGCACACTTTAAATCTGGTCCAAAGATCTTCCATCCAATGGTGTCCATCTATTTTGCGTTTACACCCTCCCACCTCCTCTTTTCCAACGCAAAAAAATTCGTTTTGCCCCCTCCACACTGTTTGGCCTGGTGTAGCTTTTGCCGAGTTTTTAATTCGTAAAAATTCGTTTTGCCCCCCTCCTCTTTTTACTGTTCCTGCTGATGCATCGTCCTATGCGTTCCAAGCAGCCACCGCGTGCTCCAGGCATTGATCTGTTTTGCCGTTTCATTCCTGATGGCATGCTGCTCCTGATGGTTTTTTTGTTGGTGTGATAAAACCTTGAGGAGATGATCCAACTAATGCTTCAGACTCATCTAACCAAGACTCAAACGAGAGGCGACGTGCGGCCTGTCCATCTGTAGTCTCCATGACAGATGAGCCTACACAAGACGTGTGACGAAGTATTTCAGCTGAATTCAGTACTTGCATCTATGTCTATCCATATCTGCACTAGAGCATTAGAACAACAAACCTGCACCTAGCAGATGGCCTGCACTCGCGCCCGGGGCTGCTGCGTCCACGGAGGACTCGGTAGTGGCTGCGGCCTCACCAAAGCGCGTGATGCTGAGGTCCTCGTCGGCGCTGCTGGACGGCGCGATGGCGTGGTCGTGGAGCGCGGCGCTGTGCGGGCGATCCATCCCGTCGCTGGATGATCCTGCAAGGAAGGCCAAACGTCCAGGCCAAACAGTGTGGAGGGGGCAAAACGAATTTTTTTTGCGCTGGAAAAGAGGAGGTGGGAGGGTGTAAACGCAAAATAGATGGACACCATTGGATGGAAGATCTTTGGACCAGATTTAAAGTGTGCATTTGAGCACCATAACCCTTTGAGCATAAGATACGTTGCCTTTATTTATACATGTTGAAGCCATCAGTCTGAGGTGAGGGTGTTATACACCTTCTTTGAGAATTTATCTATGGGTACATTGATATACCTAGTCATATTAAAACAAATATAAGTAGATATAGATTAGATGATTAGAGGTAACCAATGAGGTTTGACATAGCCTCTTTATTGTTTTCTATATACCTTCTCGTGGAATTGTTATAGAGATTTTGACATGCCTCATAAGGAAGTCTTTGCCCATTTTATATACCTTAAAATCCTACCCAGATTACAAGTATGACACAAAGATTGTTTATTTGAGCCGAAGAGTTTTAGTAGCCAGTTGGTCTTAATAGCTGGTTGGGTTAAGTAGTTGTATAGCCTGAACATCTAGTTAATTAGTGAGAATATGGAGAAGTACACTAGCTTCTAGATTGTAGTTAATTTTTAGATTCTGTAGCTATTGATTCTCCCAATTTAGATCTAGAATATGGATTATTTATTCCAATTTCAAATTTTAAAAATAGCTGGAGTTATCAAAAATTGAGACAAACATGTCCATAGCCTCTTATATAGTCTTCTAGAGATTATCAGATTGAAGATCTTATATTCCTTGTGAGCAATCCCTTTCTATATTTATATAATCGAAGGTTAGAACTCATATGTTAGTTTGAATCATAGTCGGATTATAAACATGAAACCTTTTATATATACTTATTGATGAGAGAATATATCAACCGGTAAAAAAAGAAATTAATACGTGGCGGTAAAAAAAATATGAGTAGAGCAGACCGATTTGGAGTCATCCGGATCTCCAGTGGGCAGTGGCCGGTGCATCCAAAAAACCTTTAGGCTACTGGCTACTGCTGCCAAGAACACAACAGAAAACTTCCACAAGCGACATCTCCACACAACAGAAAGGCAGAAACGGCTCGCGAGGCTCCAGCCAGTACAGCTTGAGAGCGCAACCGATGGCTTCCATTCCATCGATCGCCAGCAGAGGCGACGAATTCCTCCCGGAAATTCATAAATCCCAGCAAGAATCGATCGTCACGCTCGATCGAGCGCACCCCTTCCCTCTCCGGCTTGCCAGATCCCATCTCGTCCGATGTCTACGGCGGCCACCGCCACCGCGCCGGCATCGTCCTCCACCTCGGAGCACGGATCCCCCGCGGCCTCTTCGCCGCCCGCCGCCGCCGTCTGCCTCGTCCCTTTCAGGTACGTTCACGCGCGCAGTTAGTTAATCCCGTACCCCTCCGTGAGGGTGACAATGTGGTTGGCTCCGTCGTGTGCAGCTGGTGGGCGACGGTGCGTGAGGAAGCGACAGAGGGAGGGGTGCGGTATGCGGCAACCGCGGCGGCGTCGCCTTCCTACTACGGCCTCAGGCTACTGCACTGCTTCCTGCACCCGGATCTCGTGCTGCGGCTCGAGCGCGGGGAGTGCAACGGCGCTGGCGGCGGAGCAGGGGGACGGAGCTACGCGCTCGTGCCGGCCGATGAACTCTCGCGGGTGCTCGCCAGGTGAGTCATTCCAGAATGCTCATTGCTTCGATTACTACTTGTTTGATCATTGGAGGGAGACGAGGGAATTGCATATTACACCGAAGTTGGGGCGCCTTCAAGACTTGTTGCACGACCTTGTAAAAATGGGAATATTGGATGATTTGTCACTCCTAAAAAGTGACTTAGATTATTTACTATTTTGATCCATTGTTATAGACTAGTCCCACTATCATCGACATAGGTAACAAATGATCAAACTACACAAAATTTTTAATATCAAATCCTCAAATCTCACGTAAAAATGACACATTTTTGCCATTTTCACTATTAACATATATTTTTATTTATTTTTGCTATTTCCTTATAGATTTTGCCCTTGGACCGATTCAGTCATCCCCATTCATCTTGCCGCCTCCACCGCTGTGCCCCTTCGCTCACCTCCCCCATTGAGTCACGATCTTTGCCTGCCAAGCTCGTTGCAGCCAATCAGAGCTCTGAGATGTCATGATTGGAATGCCAACAAAAACTATAGGATGATCATTTAGATCAACCATTGAATTAAAGCCAAACATAGTTCATCATTTTGGGTGCTAGCACAAAGGCTCGTTCTATAGAAGTAAAACACTAGTCTATAGAAAAATCTCCGTTATCTCCACAGGTAGGCAGCAGTGGAGGCAACTTTGCCATACATGGAGGTACACAATCTGAGAGCCACGGAATGGAGCGTACTTAGAGGCATGGGATCTCATGCGAAGAGGATGAATGGAGGTGTTAGGGTTCGATAAGAGATCTTGTGCTTCAAGTGGCTGAGTGGCAGTGACGACTCTGGTAGAGGAGCGATTGATTGGGGAGAGGCATGATCATCACAATGATGAGCAGCCAACGATAGCCAATGGTTAGAAGTGAATTGCATATGTACTCGGTACAAGGGTAAAATCATCCAAAGAGTATGGGGAAATGACAAAAAGATATGAAAAATATTTGTTAATCATGAAAATGGCAAAAGTGCAAAGAATAAGCCAAGTATGAATCATTTTTACAAGGTCGCTCAACTTCGTGATGAGCACAATCATGTAGACATGTAGTTCAATCATGTGGGCACATAGGGCTTGATCTGGTAGATGCATTCCAAGGGCAAATGATCTTTGATCTGGTTGATTGGATTGAGCCCTAATTACTAATGTGCATGTGAGTCCTGTGCCTTTGCCATTACAATTTCCTATCAAGAGCTCATGGCAAATGTTTTTAGTAATGCCTGAAACTCGAATGACTTGTTCTATAGCCTTAAGATGATCTCATAGATGAACTCACCATTTTAAAGCTAGAATTTGCCATGCCTAGTTGGTATGGTGAGGTTAGCACTCATCCAAGGCGAACATACAAACTCTCAAGAGTTAACTTGGGAATATGTACATGGAAGATGCTGAGATTATCAGTGAGTATGCTTTGAAGCTCACCATAGTTGTTAACAAGATTCGTGCTCTTGGAACCAAGTTGGAGGAGACTGCCACCGATGGCCAAGTCAAGTCGTTATGATTCTTGCATGCACTCTAAAATGACTAGTCAAAATTAGTTGCATGCATGGCTAGCATCGTTGAGTTAGTGGTCATGTGTTATCATGGGATTATGGTGTATATGGCGGAGAACATGGGCTGAGCATGCGCTAGGAAGAGCGCTGCTTGGTAGCTATTTAATGTTCTATTGAGTTCATGTAAACATGAGCTTGAGGCCTTGAGGGAGAAAAAAATAAAAAAACTTCGGTTGTGCAGTGAGCCATGGTGTGTAGCGACGTAAAAAGGCTGTGGTGTGCAGTGGCTGGTCTATTTAAGCTTGTATTATGAGGTTGATTAGAAGTGTGGAAATAAGGAAAAGTGCGGTTGCGCGGCACCAAAAATTCATGTCTCCTTTGTCTGTCTGTCTTTCTCATGTGCTTGTGTTCATTAGGTGTGTATGCAACTCTGCACACCAAAAAACTGTAGGTTGCAACCAAGGAATTGCCTTGGAGGTGTGGTCAACTCTCCACACCATGCACATGGCCACATGGGGGCTGATCGAGTTGAGGCGAAGTCTAGAATGACTCTTCGCTAGGAGTTCAAAAATCTCAACATGGGTGACGTGGAGTCAGTGGATGATTTCACACCAAAGGTAACATTACCTGTTGGTGAGATGTAGACACTCGGAGAGAAGATTGAGGAGAAGTACATCAAGAGGTTACTATGAGCCATCTCCAAGAGTTCATCTACATCGTGACGACGATAAAGTATTTTGGAGACATCAATAGGATGGCCTTGGAGGAGCTCGTTGGTTCCCTTAAGGCATACGAGGAGCATACCAAGCTACGAAATCACAGGAACAAGGAGGACAAACATATTCTCCTCACCAAAGTCTAGTGTAAGGCATGATTGTCAAGGAGAGAAGGCGACAGTCGTGGTTCCAAGCCAAAATAAGACAAGAGTCACATAAAGTGCATCAATTGTGACTACTATGTGTACTATGCATCCAAGTGCTGCAAGCCAAAATGTGATCATGGGGACTGGGTGAATCTCGTGTGTGAAGCTGATGCAAGAAGCTCGTAGGTGGGCTTGAGGTGTGGCTTGCCCTTGTAGCAGAAGCAGTTCCCATGGATCTACAAGGGGGAGGAGGGAAGGGAGACACCACCACTAGCCAATCCCTAGTTGAGCTCCCTCTGTTGTGGGCCACCTTCGCCTTCCCCTCCGAGACACACCCCATGATGTCGGAGTTGACGCAACTAACGCTGACGCCAGAGATCCGACACCTAGGCATACGGAAGCGGTCGTCGGGGCGCTACACCGCCAAGATTCGAGACCCAGCGAAGATGACCCCGATCTGGCTGGGCACCCTCGACTCCGCTAAGGCGATGGCCCATGCCTACAACACCACCGCCCAATCCCTCAGCGGGCCCACCGTAGAACCGTGCACAATGCACCACCGCTGTCGATCTCTGCTGCGTGGGCTGTTGATTCCCTGCATGGAGCAGTGCCACTGACCGTCGTGGCCGCCGCCACCACCGTCTGCATCTCCTTCGCACCGTTTCCGCCTCCAAACAGATTTGTGTTCCTGTCGGGTGCCGCGTTTCTCTGACCAGATCTGCTCCCCCACCGAGCGTCATGTCTTCGCTAAGCACCGCCGGTCTCTCCTATGTTGTCGGATTCTTAGCTCGAGGACAAGATGATTTTCGAGGGAGGGCGAGATGTCAGGGGTGACATGACAGCAGGTCAGGCCGAACAGGGAAGGTGATCCAAAGAAATCAGATAGTTAGTAAGAGATCAGTCTAGTTGTTTAGTTTGGTAAGTTTAGATAAGTATCAGCTAATATATTTAGTTAGTCCTTAAAATTAGCAAGTAAGGATTGTGTGGATCCTTAAGGATAGTAAGTTGAGATTATTTATGTTTAGCAATCAATTTGTAGTAAAGGGGGTTGGTATTATATAAACCAGTCCCTGATCTCTGTTTTCACCATGCTTGTAATTTGGCTTTTGCCTTCTGAGTTGAGTCCCATGTCTCCTCGCCGTGCCACCTACGACGGTTCTGTCGTGGCAGAGAGGTCCGTGGCCTCATTCGGCTATCAATTACAAGTATCAATTGAGAAGTATCTCTCCTGCCGGTGACAACTTGGTATCAGAGCTCTCGGGTTCTCCTTCTGCTACGATGAGTTCCCAATCCGGTGCCGGTTCAGGGAGTACCATCAAGACATGCTAAAAGCTATTATGCAGCGCCTAGACGCCATCGAGGAGAAGCTGCAGCCAATCCAACCCTTAGAGGAGAGGGTAGCCACGCTGGAAGTGATTGTCCAGAACCCTATGAACAGTACCATCGGTACTGTAGCAGCAGGTTTGGCCAAAGAAGGAAACATGATCTTAGAAATCATGGGATTTGGCTAGAGAAGAAAATAGGTTCAAGGAGATCAGATAAGTATCAATTAGATATAGATTTGATTAGCAAGGAGATCATATATCTACCAATTAAATAGATTTGATTAGCTCTTAAGTTAGCAAATCAGAATTTAGTTTGATATTTCCATTGTTAGAGGGGCTGGTCCTGTGTCTATATAAACAGGGCCCCAATAGGAGATTAGGGTGTCGAGTATTCAGTTTAAGCTTTGCCTCCCTGTATCCCCTGCCTCCTTGTCACGTTGTCGCAACGGCGCCGCCGCGACGATGAGGTCCAGGCCCTCGACCATCTACCCATTTTTCATATCAATTAAGAAGATTAGTTCCTACTAATCTGAGTATCTCCCCTGCCGGTGACACATTGCTTTAGTTGAGTCTAGATTAGGGGGGAGATTGTTAGGAAATAATCTAGACTTTTTTTGTTTAGCTTTAGCACATGTTTCATGGTACTATGTTCCACACAAGTCTAGTTGCATGTAGTTAGGAGTTTGCATAAATTTGATTGGTTATGGCATAGTTGGTATGGCGGGAGACCGTATTAACTGAGTCGTCTAGGTGATGCGTCCCAATTGTTTAGGGAAACGAGTCACACCTATCTCAAAATGATTACTTTTAATGATGCTTATGTTTTGCATTCATTTTCTAGCTAGAAAGTCTAATGTTTCAACAATGATGCTGATGGATTAATCTTCCTTTTATACTCAAGTTCATGGTGTGTTTTGTTGTTTGAATTATTGTTTTCCCAACTGTGGCTTCAGTAATATGCTTGTGAGTAAAAGCATGCATGGGTATGATGTGTTTTTCTCCTTATTCTGCGACCTTCTGCAAGTCGGCTTTACTTAGTCCAGTAGAGTACTGGAGTCTATTAGTTGATAGGTACAATATTTTCATAATACCTTTTCTTTTGTTTCTTGACAGAAGATGGCATAAAATACACATGCACATCCTTTTGCTTTTTATGGAAAATGACAAAATGTATGACTTTCTATATGTAGTTTTTTATTCAATTTGAGTTCCCTTTAATGCTACATGGATCCTGCTTTTGTGGCACTGGGCTTTGTTGGGTTTGATATTATCGGTTATTTTGGCAAGACAGAAGCACCTTTGAATATCTCATGTTTTGCATTTTAGCAACCTAGCCTTTCTTTTTAGGAAACATTGTGCAACCTAGCAGCCATTACTCATCCATGGTTTTCATCCTTCAAGGTATTGGTGATTAAGAGAATAGGATAACTAGAAAGAAGCTGTGGTTCTATATGTTATCATGCACTCTGTCACTAGCTAGTAGTTACATGTATTCTGATTATCATTGACTGGAGTATAATTTTAGCATTTATATGGAAAAATGATTTAGCATCACTCCATATGGGCTGTGCATGTGCCACTTGTTGCATGAAGTGTGGTCAGCACATTTTCACAATGACACGAGTAGTTGTTTCCTACTTTCCTCTGGTCTTGCTCGATGCAATGAGATGACTGGGAGAAGGGAGAATTCATGGCTATTTGACTAAAATGGAGATTGAAATATTTTCAGTGCTATGAATATCTATATTATGCAGTGCAGAAATGCCATGCAATGATGCAACTTTTTTGTACTTTGATGCTAAACATTACTTCAGCATCCCATATATTGATTTGAGAGAATCACACAAAATTCCATGAAATCTTGTTTGTGTCTGTTGCTTCTTGCCTAATAGGTTGAACTTACAATTTCATCTTGTTGCATCCACTGTCCCTGATTTCATGTCTATTTCCTTCTTCAGGCAGAATTTTAGTTTGGCATTGCATAATAAACATTCATTTGCTGGAGATAGTGCTGGTGCCTACCCTTTGGTGTTTAGGATATCTGTGCGAGAACCAAACATTTTGACTGTGAAGATCAGCAAGAAGGTAATCCTGTTTGACATACAATATATGGCTCATGAAATTCCTTCTCTTGACCATCCTTGCATTTTCTATTCTATTCCAGGACAATCCAGTTGAGAACTATAAACGGGCAAACAAGATTTTTAGTATTTATTCTCAACCAGTATGTCGCTGCTTGTTGCATTTCCAAGTTCAACTTGTGCATTTATTTAATGTTTCTCTATCCATATGTGCAATTTACTTATTGTTTCTCTATGCAGGTTCATGTTTGGGATTTTTCAGGGCAGACAAACCTAATATTAATGAATGAATGGAATAGGCCACATCATGACTGCTGCCACTCGGACCAAGAGGTAATATTAGTTGATCTGTTTGATACCCTTGTTTTTCTATGCAGGCTGCATTTATTGAATAATTTGATCAATAGCTTTCTGGTTTCAGTTTGTTTGAAAACCTGGCATAAGAAGTCCTATCCTATAGCACTCTTACATTTTTTTGGCATGTGCAGAATCTTCTTGAAGTGCAAGTCTATGCAATGTCTGACTCCTTAACTTCCAAGATCGGTGGAACCAACAAAGAGTACGCAGAACAATCTTCTGGAGATGTTCATGATGCGAATGCTGAGTTGTCCTATGGAGGCTTTGGGAGATCTGACTTGACAGGGTTAATTGGAATGGAAAATCTTGGCAACACTTGCTTTATGAACAGTTCAATCCAATGTTTGGCTCACACATCAAAGCTTGTTGATTATTTCCTAGGAGATTATGACAGAGATATAAATCGGACTAACCCCCTAGGACTGAATGTATGTTTGGTTCATCACTTATTTACAGTTTTTTCCTTGAATAAATCTTCTAAATTCACTGATATTGTCATTGACTAGGGAGAACTTGCTTTGGCATTTGGAGAATTATTGAGGAAATTATGGAACAACGAGAAAAAACCAGTTTCACCATATCACTTTAAGGCAAAGGTTGCTTGTTTTGCCCCTCAGTTCAGTGGATTTAATCAGCATGATTCGCAGGAGCTTCTTGCTTTCTTGTTGGATGGTCTCCATGAAGATCTTAATAAGGTCAAATGCAAGCCATATGAGGAAGCTAAGGATGCAAGTGGTCGTCCTGACAAAGAAGTGGCAGATGAGTATTGGAGCAACCATTTAGCTCGAAACGACTCCATAATTGTTGATATTTGCCATGTAAGTTTTCTAAACTTTATGCATAATGAAGCAGTGACATTGTTATGTACAGATTAGTAGATTAGATTAGATTGAATTAGTCAAGATAAGATTAGTTAGTTAGGATTATCTCTCTTTTAAAGATAGAGATAAGGTTAGTAGATTAGATTGTATTAGGCCTATAAATACCCCTTAAGGGCTATGGAATAAACTAAGCAGAAGGAATTAATCAATTCCTCCTCTGCTCCCCTGCTCCTACCAATTTGGTATCAGAGCAACCAGGTTCCAAAGATCCGACGCCATGACGACGTTCGTCCCATACACTTGGTCCGCAAAAGATATGCAAACCCCCACAAATTTGCAGCAGGTTGTTGCCAACATCTCTGCGTACTTGGGCTTGGCTCCGGTGGCCTCCACGCTGCCGATTTTCCCCCATGGCGCAACAGGTTTCCCCACCGCATCGTCACCGTCGCTGATAACGGTGGTAGGAGCGCTGTCGCCGAAGAAGCAGTCGCGGATGGAGTCCCCCGCGCCGTCACCCCTGCGATCCCCGATGAGGAGAGACACAACGAGCCCCTCAACTCCGCCTGCTCCTTCGACGGCTCCACGGACGGCGACGCGGCCGATCCGACGCCCCAACTGATGCCGCCGCCCACTGACCCGACCCTCCAGCAGCGGAGGAGGGAGGAAGAGGAAGAGACGGAGGACAATCTTGCGACGCACGAGGAGGCCTACCTGGAGCAGACCGTGCTTCAACACCCCAGCGAGGCAACCAAGGAGCTGCTGCCTTCGCCCACTAATGATAGCGACGAAGATCTAGAAGGGAGGGATGACTCCACAGACGGCAATAGGGCCAAACCGATGCCTCAGCCGCTAATCCCCATCGCCGCCACTAGGCATGCACGACTGCCTCGAGGACCAGCCGCAACATCATTTGCATCGGCGCCGGGCTAGCCAGTCGGCCAACCGGCCGCATCTCCGCCAGTCATCAGCGCCGGGTCGTTCCGCCGTGCCTGCACAGGTCGCAGCCAAGGCGCGCCTCCGCTCGACGCTGCTGACTCGGGGCTGACCTCCTTGTGCGCTTGGTGCCGCCACAGCCGTCGGCCGGTGTGCCAGAGACGGAGGACCTCGCGGCGTCAAGCTCCCCGGCGACGAGGACGACCAATTTTCCCGGGGCGGCCCCGCTGATGGGCTCGGACGGGCCCGCGGTCAACGCGGCAAGCGCAGTTGCGACCGAGACGGAGGGGGCGGGCGCCGCTCTTTTCGCGCTGGAGGGGGTGGCCGTGGTCTGGGACAGTAGTGGATTCGAAGAGGGCCGCGCGCCCCACCGGCGGCTGCGGAGGGGGATAGTGGCGTCCTCGAAGAAGGCTGCGCGCCCCGCCGACGGCTGCGGAGGGGGATAACGGCGTCCTCGAAGAAGGCCACGTGCCCCACCGACGGTTTCGGAGTGGGACGTCGGCATCTTTGGAGAGGGCCCACGCGCCACGTCGGTGGCTTCGGAGGGGGGCGTACAAGGTGACGACGGGTTTCAAAGGTGGCACGGGATGGAGCCCTGTGCTGGAGCTTGTGGAGGGCAAAACGGAGGAAGAGGCACTATGCCACCGATCTGTCCACACGGAATCAAGTCGCAGAAGATCTAGATCTGTCACATATGATCCAAAACTGTTCATGGAGTAAATTACTATGCGCACCTGGCTTCGTATATGCAGAAATTAATTTTTCAGGCAGTGGGGTTTATCTACTGGAAGTTTTGGACATGGCGCTTAGGGCTGCCGGTCACAGAGGGGATCTTATCCGTTTTCAGCTCGAGGACGAGCTAATTTCCGAGAGAGGGAAAGATTGTTATGTACAGATTAGTAGATTAGATTGAATTAGTTAAGATAAGATTAGTTAGTTAGGATTATCTCTGTTTTAAAGATAGAGATAAGGTTAGTAGATTAGATTGTATTAGGCCTATAAATACCCCTTAAGGGCTATGGAATAAAATAAGCAGAAGGAATTAATCAATTCCTCCTCTGCTCCCTTGCTCCTACCAGACATTATGTCATGGCCTACCGTGAACAGTACCATGGTACAATAGCTGATTAGGATTTTGTTAGTTTAGGTTAAGGAGTCCTATTAGATTAATTCTGTTTAGATTATTCTGTTAGGATTTAGTAGATTAGATCAATTAGAGGGACTGATCTCGTGTCTATATAAACAGGACCCCAATCAGGTGTTTAGTCGTCGAGTATTCAGTTTAGGCTTTGCCTCCTGTACCCCCTACCTCGTTGGTGCGTTAGGCCATTACGGCTCTGCCGCGTCGACAAGGTCTAGGCCCTCGACTATCTATTTCGTTTTTCTATCAATAATGAAGATTAGTTCCGTGACACATTAATAATTACTCCTGGCCTCTAGCTTCTCTTCCACAGGTCAATAAGATTTCATAAACAATAAATTGACATATATTAAATAACAGAGTGCTGATGTGCTTTGCATAAGAAAATTGAACAAATCTATACACTAATTGTCAAGGGCGTCGGGACCTAGGGTAGTTGGCCCTTGACTACGGAGTTCGTAGCCATGGTCTGTCGTCGCCGGCGAGGTTTTGCCCCTCTGCCGTCGGCTTGTTGAGAGAGAGGAGATTAGGAATAATAATCTTGCTTGATTCCTAAAGGTCTGGTTACATGAGTATTTATAGCCTAGAGGCCTAACTAATCTCTCCTAGACTTAAGGCATAAGGACTCTAACTAATCTCTCCTAGACTTAAGGCATAAGGACTCTAACTAATCTCTCCTAGACTTAAGGCATAAGGACTCTAATCTTAACTAACCATATCTCTAAGCTTATCTTATCTAATCTTTAACTAATCTTATCTCTAAACTTAACCACCTGTGGAAGTGTTGGGGGAAAATATCTCATCTTCGGGGTTATTGCCGAAGCAACATAAAGGCAGACAGCAGGTTCGAAGGTTCCCAGACGATCATCTTCGAAGATACCCGGAACCAAGTTCGAAGTACGAAGATAGGCATTGGTTCGGAGTACATCTTCGAACTAAGGCCCTTCAAGATCTTTTCTGCCAGCTAAGATGGAAGACTTATCTTCTTTCTCATTAGATTAGTCTTTTACCATTTTAGCCCTATTAAGAGAACCGAATAGTTTCCACTATGTCGGTTGTAATAGAGGGGTAAAAAGGTCTTTTCCTTAATGTTTGGGCCTATAAATACCCCCCATTTCACCTTGTAATAGGGACCGAATACAAGTTATTCAATACACACATTCGAACTATTCTAAGTTATTATCCTTTCGGAGGCTTAGAACAGTTTGCTTCGCAAACATTTCGTTTGTTAGTTTCTCTTCTACAGAAACCTGTTAGCGTAATCTTTTACGCCAACAGTTGGCGCCGTCCGTGGGGAACCTAGTCCGAAAAACTTCGTTCTCTACCAACCTTTTACATCATGCCTTCTAAGCGGAGCGCACCCCGCAATCCCACTCGGAGGTCCTCTCGGATCTCCGGAGAGATACCCTTCGACACAGTTGAAGTCGGAGGGTCTTCGGCTTTCCCTCCACAAACTCCGGAAGGGGCTTCTATCCCTCGAGTATACGAAGCTTCTCCGCCAACCCCTTCCATACTCCGACAGCCCGGAGTCCCTTCTCCACTCTCCATCCCGATTCGAACTGATCCTATCAGTTCTCAAGACCCGGAAGATCCTTCCGGAGGAAATGGAAATAATCTTGGAGATATGGCCAGTCAAATGGCCAACCTTCAAGCTGAAGTGGCAAGGTGGCGACAGGAAGCTGCGAGCAGGCTTCGCTCTCAAGCCACCCCAACCATCCCAGAAGTGCCCGAAGACGACGATCTTGATTATCCCGAAGCCCCGGAGAACGCCTCCTTCGACAATGAATCTCCGCTGCATCCTGAGCTGCAGAAGGTTCGCTTCGATCCAAAGTTCAAAACTTCGAAGCTCTGTAAGTATGCCGGAGATGAAGATCCCGGAGAGTTCGTTCGGTCTTATGCTCTAGCAATTGAGGCTAGCGGAGGTGTTCGAGACACCATGGCGAAGTGCTTTCCTTTAGCTCTTCAAGGAGTGGCATTGAGATGGTTCTGGTCCTTGAAGCCAGGATCAATCAATTCATGGTCGCAGCTGAAGAAGAAGTTTATAAGCAACTTTCAGGGCACCTTCGTGCCTCCTATGTCAACAGGAAGCCTTTTCCAGCTGAAACAGCTCCCCGGAGAAACATTGAGGCAGTACTTTAAGCGCTTCGCTCATACGAAGTCGCAAATTCGGGGGCTGTCCACATCTTCAGTGGTTGATGCAGCTCGGGAAGGCGTCAGTCATCAAGGCCTTCTGGATAAACTGCATCGGAAGAGCATCTCCTCAGTCTCTCAGTTAATGTCATACTTCGAGGAGTATGCGAGGTCAGAAGAGGGTTGGCTTCGGAGGACTGCTGCTACTTCGTCCATATTGCAAGAAGTCAAAGTAGAAGTGAAGACTTCGGCGCAGCCGCAGGAACCAGTCTTCGAAGTGCAACATGATCGGAGAAGAGGGCAAAAGCACCCTCGTTCTGAAGTCATGAATATTGCACCCCCACAGAAGTTTGCACCAAGAGCTCCACAGTCTACGGGGAACAAGGCCAGCGGCTGGAGGCCGCCAGGGAAAACGGCTGGCAAGGGCCAGACCCTTTTCTGCTGCATTCACGGAGAAAATCGACGCCATGCAACTGACACTTGCAAGGCTATACTTACTCTAAGGGGAGAGTACTTAGAGAGAACTTCGGGTCGAGGCAATACCGACCGAGTTCCAGCTGCAACGCGCCCAGAGCCGATCCAGGCTGTGGCGCGAATAGAAAATTTTGATGCTGCAAGGCACCCTCCGGTGGCCAATGTTATGCCACCTCCGAAGCAAGAGGAAGGGCAAGATAGAGGAAAAAGAGTAGTTCTCCCTATCTCCGGAGGAGGTACCCTCGGAAGCATGTCCAAGAGACAGCGAAGAGAGTACGTCCGGGAAGTAGGTCATATTGGGACTTCGTCATCTGCAGCTGCAATGCCGGAGTGGTTTCACGTTCCGATATCTTTCTCTGCGGAGGATGCAGCTGGTATTAAGTTCCCGCATGCAGATCCATTGGTTATCACTGCTGATATTGCGGGCACTGAAGTCCGAAGGGTGTTAATTGACGGAGGTAGCTCGGCAGATATCATTTTTGTTCAAGCCTTCGATCAGTTATGCATTTCCAGGAAGCATCTCCTTCCAGCGGCTCGTCCTCTGCAAGGCTTCGCAGGACCCCCGCTTGATGCACTTGGCTAGATAGGCCTGGAAGTCACCTTTGGAGAAGGTTTATTAGCCCGAACTGAAGAAGTAATTTTCGATGTGATAGATGCCCCGTATGCTTACAATGTCATCTTCGGAAGGGGCATGTTGAACCAGTTCGAAGCTGTGGCGCATCACAATTACTTGTGCATGAAGATGCCCACACAAGCAGGAGTCCTTACAATCTTCGAAGATCAAGCCATTGCTCGGAGGGCGGAATATGGTCATGGTCCCCCTCTTGATCCGAGGCAAGTAAACAGTGTGCAGGATAATGAAGAAATTTCTTCAGCCTCCTCCGAAGCTTCGAAGAAGTCCTTTCCGAGACCAAGTCCCGAAGGAGAGATTGCAACGAAAGTCATTGTTAAAGATGGTAAAGAGTACACTTTTCAATTTGGTAAAGATTTACCTCCTGAAGTTGCAACCTCCTTGGAAAAGGTGGTGGAAGAAAATTTGGATGTCTTCGCTTGGTCTGACGAAGATATCACCGGAGTCGATCGGGATATCATTGAACACAGTTTACTTGTAAACCCGAAGGCCCGGCCTGTTCGGCAAGGACTCCGGAAGATGTCCGCAGAGAGAGCTGCTCTGGCTAAGGACGAAGTTGAAAAACTATTGAAGGCTGGGATTATCAGAGAAGTGGCTCACACAGAATGGTTAGCCAACCCAGTCTTTGTCAGAAAGAAGTCTTCCGGAAAGTGGCGCATGTGCATTGATTTCACATCCTTGAATAAAGCATGCCCACGTGACCCCTACCCCATGCCCCGAATTGATCAACTGGTTGACTCCACTGCAGGTTCGGAGTTATTAAGCTTCCTTGACGCGTATTCTGGTTACCATCAAATATGGTTGAAGCGCGAAGATGAAATCAAGACAAGCTTCGTAACTCCTTCGGGAGTCTTCTGCTATGTAAGAATGCCCTTCGGCCTAAGAAATGTCGGGGCTACTTTTTCAAGATTAGTTGCTAAAACTCTAGGTCATCAACTAGGTCGCAATGTGGAGGCCTATATGGATGATATTGTAATAAAGAGTGCTTTAAAGCACCAACATAGCCTAGACTTAGCAGAAACATTCAATAGCCTTCGGGCATGTGGGATCCGCCTTAACCCCGAAAAATGTATATTCGGCGCTAAGGCTGGAAAATTGTTAGGGTATTTAGTTTCAAGCAGAGGAATTGAAGCTAGCCCTACTCAAATAACTGCGCTGCAGAAGATGGCTCCTCCGGAGAATTTAAAGCAAGTGCAAAAGCTGACTGGGCGTCTGGCCGCACTTAGCAGGTTTTTATCAAGGTCTGCGGAGAGGAGCTTGCCGATATTTAAAGCTTTGAAAGGGTCCGAAGATTTTGCATGGACACCGGAGTGTCAGAGAAGCTTCGAAGATATTAAAAATTATCTCAGTAATCTTGCTACACTCACGGTGCCTACTGCGGACGAAACCCTACTCTTGTACCTTGCAGCTACAGGTTCAGCTGTCAGCGCAGTCCTTGTCAGAGAAGTGGATTTCAATGGGAAGTTGGTCCAAAATCCTGTTTATTTTGTATCCGAAGCATTATCAGGAGCGAAGACAAGATACTCCGAACTTGAGAAGTTCGTTTATGCTGTGATAATGGCTTCGAGGAAGCTAAGACATTATTTTTTGGCTCATAATGTAATTGTACCAACTTCGTATCCCTTAGGAGATATGCTCCGAAGCAAAGATTCCACTGGAAGGATTGGAAAGTGGGCAGTCGAGCTAGCACCCTTCGGCATATCTTTCTTGGCAAGGACAGCTATCAAATCCCAAGTCCTGGCAGACTTCGTAGCAGAGTGGACTCCACCTGCGATTTTGACTCCGGAGAAATCAAGTGACGGAGTTTGGACTGTTTACTCCGATGGAGCTTTCCAAGCATCCGGAGCAGGCATTGGGGCAGTGTTGATTTCACCGTCAGGGCAAAGAGCAATGTACTCCGCAAGACTCAACTTTAAGTCTACCAATAATATAGCGGAGTACGAAGAGATTTTATTGGGACTCCGGAAAGCACGTGCTCTAGGGGCTACAAGAATAATTATAAAAACAGATTCTCAGATAGTAGCAGGGCACGTAGACAAAAGTTTTCAAGTTCGGCATCCACAGCTTGCAAAGTACTTAGAAGAAATCCGCAAAATCGAAGCACACTTCAAGGGTATTTCCATTCGGAGTATACCAAGAGCGGAAAACGTGCAAGCGGACATTTTAGCGAAAGCTGCAGCCGGAGCTGTGGATGTGCCTGAAGAAGCTTTCTATGAGGAGCTCAATATACCTTCGGTGCCACAAATTGCCTCTGCGGAGATTCTTTGCATTCCTAGTGCAGATTGGAAAGATTCGATCATGGAACTCTTGCAAGGAGGAACAAATTTGCCCGAAGAGCCCCAGTTGTCAAGATTAAAGCTCAGAGCCAGAAACTATCAGTTAATCAACGGTATATTATACAAGGCCGGAGTCTGTTCCCCTCTACTTCGATGTATATCTCGAGCCGAAGGCCAAGAAATTCTTCGAGAAATTCATGAAGGCCTTTGTGGAAGCCATTTAGCCCCTAGAGCTCTGGCAGGAAAAACACTTCGCCAGGGGCTTTATTGGCCCACAATAACAGCTGATGCGGAGAGCTTGGTCCGCACTTGTCAAGGTTGCCAGTGGATGGGTCGACGGAGTCATCGCCCACCAACAGCTCTTCAAGTCATTGCTCCAGTATGGCCTATGGCCAGATGGGGGATGGATTTAATTGGTCCCTTTCCGTTAGCAAAGGGAAATCTGAAGTTCGCAGTGGTAGCTATTAAGTATTTTTCTAAGTGGGTGGAAGCAGAACCTTTAACAGCTATCACTTCGAACAATGTACAGAAATTCTTCTGGAAGAACATTATTTGTCCGTAAAAGAGCCCAAAACCACACCCTACGGAGTCCAAGCCATTGGCTGGTAGACTTCCGTAAAAAGAGCCGAAGGTGGCCAAAACCTACGGAGTCCAAGCCATTGGCTGGTAGACTTCCGTAAAAAGAGCCGAAGGTGGCCAAAATCTGCGAAGTCCAAGCCATTGGCTGGTAGACTTCTGCAAAAAGAGCCGAAGGTGACCAAAATATACGGAGTCCAAGCCATTGGCTGGTAGACATCCGTAAAAAGAGTCCAAAGAGACCATTGCAAACTCCGAACCATTGGTTCGTCAGAGATCGCAAAAATAAGCCGAAGGTGGCTAAAGCAAAACAACATTTGAGCCATGAGCTTCGAATGTCTGTTAACACAGTCCAAAGTGACAAATTTTTTTAAGACACTAAAGTGTCCTGGAAGTTATCTCAAGTGATTTCTTTCATAAAACAAAGGTACTAAGTTACCATTCTTCTGACTGCAAAAAGTCGAAGACATTTCATAAGATTTTAAAAGATCTTTAAATAACAGAGGGGCTCCGAACCCCCAAAAAAATTGTACTCCGAAGTTTTTTTCTTTGTGCATAACCATCTTTGAATACATTTCGAAGTTGCTTATACCCAAAGAGGGGCTAGTAAATATGGAGACAATTTTAAATCGGCATTCATTATTAAAATAAATGTGTTTACAGATTACACTATGAAAAATTGGTATCTATACCAAGAAGGAATCGGAGACCTCTTCGGTCCCGAGAGCTAGGGGTGGAACGACTAGTTCCAACATCGGAAGTTCTAAGAACTTTACGTTTAACTCTCTTCCTCCCCCTCGAAACTCTAAAATCCTTCTGCTCTTGTTGAAGCTCGGCCCAAGTTCGAAATCGTTCGGGGCTTCTTTCCCAGCTTCTAAGATCTTCAGATCTTTTATTTCGAGCTTCACCTTCGTCTTCAGACCAAATAGTGTCTTCAGAAGACGAGGTGTTTGCGTTAACCTCTTTTTCTTCCTCTTTAATATAAGACAATACGTCTTTGATTACTTCGGGCGCAATTACGCCGGAGTCATCTCGAGGAATAAGAAATCGAGGACGCTTGTAACTCTTTAGAAGTTCGAAGGTATGCCATAATGAACGAAGTTCGTCGTTAAGTTCTAACACTTCGATATCTTCCATAAGAGGCAAAGCCTAAAATATAACAAACAAGATTTTCATTGATAAAATGTTTACAACCATAAAGCTTTACATAATCAAAAATCCTAAATGATTCCTAAACCTGCGGGTTCGGAGGAGGCTGACTGCTCGAAGCCTGGTTCCGAACTTGCTTCTGGCGTTGGCCTTCATCGATCCAAGCCTTGATCGCGGAACGATCTTCGGCTCTCCATGAAGTTTGAAAGGCTCGCCAGGCGGCAGTCACGCCTTCGGAAGGATTCAAAAGCCGCTCGTCGTCGAAGGTAATGGAGCCCTCTGCGCTCGGAGTGATTGTTCGGCCCAAATCCTCGTAGTAACGAAGTAGTCCGAGGGCAGACACTTGTTCAGAGAGTTCTCCATAACGAATGCCTGCCGTCTTCATTTGCTTCGCTGCTCCTTGGATCCTTTTTAACCGGCGCAGCAGAGTCACGTTGTCATCCGAAGGAAGTGATCCAGTAGTACCGAAGTACTCCAGAACACCTAGCATCTGTTCGATGACCTCCGTAGCTACCTTCTCCGACTTAAGCTTTTCTTCAATTAGTGCATCCTTGCTCGAAGTTGTTTCTGCCAAAACTCCGGAAATCCTAGCATTCTCCGTAGTTAAAATATTCTTCTGGTTTAGGAGGTGGCTAGCTTCCTCTTGGAGTCTTACAAGTTCGGACCCAGCACTAGCATGCTCCAACCGCACCTTTTCAATTTCAGCCCGAAGCACGATTCTTTCTGCTTCGAGCTCCTTATTAGCAGCTTCCAAGCCCTGTCTGGCCCTACGCTCCGTTGAAATCACATTATCCATTTGAAGTACTCTAGCTTCGGAGAAAGATAAGTTGCGTTTAAGAGCTTCATTTTCTTCCCGAAGCTGAGCAATTTCATTCTCGCTTGATAAAGTTGCAGCGCGGGCCAAGACTGCTTGCTGAGAAAAGAAAAAACTAAAGTAAGAAATTATTCATGTATAATTTGCTGCTGGTTCGAAGATGTACTCCGAACCCAATATAATTCGCTAAAGATATTGGCTCGAAGGTGCTCCGTACCTGGTAGGCCGCTCGTTCCAGGGCAACGTTAAGCTCCGAACTCTTCGCCCTGCTTAATTTTGCTACCAGCTCTGTCTCCCCGACTTCGCGACTCACTCGACCTAAAGGTTTGAGCAGAGTCCGAAGCCCAGTTGGCTCCAAAAAAGGAGTCAGAAGAGGGAGCATTGCCGAAGCCTCTTGGTCAACCCTGCTTGGCGAAGGTCCGGAGCGTTCTCCTGAGGTCCTCGGAAGTTCGGAAGATGGCCCCCCCTCAGTTGATTCACTTTCATTTGTTGATTCAGACGAAGTTGATCCTTGAGTAGGGAGAGGCTCTATGTGTTTTTTACCCCTTCCAGGCCCCTGTTGAGTGACCTCCGGGTGCGGCTCCGAAGTTGTCGAAGGCCTTTGAATTGTGTCTTCATGTTGTACTTCTTCCGAAGGGGGCTCTGCAAAAGCAAAGGTATTATACATTGTATAATTTTGCAGAAAATAATAAAAGAATTATGCGAAGTTTACCTTCGACATTCTGGGGGCATTCGAGCACCGGACTGCTCGGAGGATCGAAGGTGAGGTCTTTGTCTGAATCTACAGTTAAAATTTCTGTTGCCGGAGTATCTCCGTGAGCAGTCCTCCCTTCATCCACAACTGAAGTTGTAGGAACTTCAACTTCATCTTCGCCCATAGGGGCTTCGTTTTGCTCTTCTTCTTGAGCATCCGGAGCTCTCACTTCTTCAATATTAGCTTGAGGCTCCGGCATACCTGCAGTATCTTCAATGTGAATATTTTGTTGAGCTGCATCTTCATCAATCAATCTCACTAATAATATACCTTCATCTTCTTTAGAACCAGAGACTGAGGTTCTTGAGCTCGAAGGCGCAGGATTCGAAGGTGCGAGATTTTTCGGCTTCCGAGCCACCTTCTTCACCGGAGTCTTTGCGGAGCTCGAAGCTCCGGCTTCAGCTATCCTCTTTTTGGGTCCTTTCTCCGAAGGCACCCAGTCCATCAGAGAGGGCGGGGTCAACTCCAACATTCCCCATACTCTGTTAAACCTCTCCCAACTCCCGACCAATTTAATTCTCCATTCTTTTTCGGTCGGAGTTGGGGCACCCAAAATCTTCTCCGAAGCCCTTACAATTTGCTCTGAAGTAATAGGGGCTGAAGAAGCTGAAAAATAAATAATTTAAGTTAGCTTTTCTTCGAAGTAAATATGTATAATACATGTTGGTTTCGAAGTTACCTGCAGGGCTCGAAGTCAAGTTAATCTTGCGGAGACCGCCCTCCGAATCATCCTCGAAGATGACAGGCCAGTTGGCCATCAGCGGAGAAATTTGCAAGGCGAGGAATTCTTCGGCTAAGTCCCGCATGCTTAACCTTCGGCTAACCTTTTGAAGCAGGTTAAGACGGGCCTCGAGCTGACTTTCGTTGGGTTGCACCAAAGCTTCCTTCCGGAATTGAATTTCTTTGAGGGGCCCGGCCAGAGGACTGCTTGCCCCAACTTCGGCATAGAACCATCTTAGGATCCAATCAGTATACCATCTGGCATTGATGGCCTTGGTAGGAAACTGAAGGGCGTATTCATCTCGGAGCCTAAAGTTGATGCTACCGAAGGATACCACTACTTTTTCACCTCCGGGGCCTACGAAGGTCTTTGGTTGGCATGTAGCCCTATGTAATGCAGCGAAGATCTCAGCCCTTCCTTCGCACCCTTCGGCCCTCAGCGCCCATTCGAAGATAGCCAGTCTAGCTACCGCATTCGGAGATAATTGGGGGAGGGTTACGTGGAACAGATCCAGTACCTCCGCCAGGAAGTCCACTGCAGGAAGGCCCAAGCCAGCTTCGAAGAAGGCTTCGAATACCACTACTTCTCCGGGTCTTGGCGCTGGAATCATCTCTTTGCCTGGCTTCCGAATCATAACTCCATTACTGATTTTTCCTCCCGCTGCGATTGCCAGTGACTCTCTTTTGCAGGTAGAAGCCCCCAACTGGAAAGACTGATCCAAATACTTTGTCGATGGCGGGCACAGACCTTGGTCCTCGACGATTTGGGGATTTCTCCCTCCTGCCGCCATTGATGTCACCGCCGGTACCGGAGGTGCCGCCGCCAACGCTGCCGCCGCTGCTGCTGCAGCCGCCTGCTGCCGAGCCAAGGCCGACGGAGGTGCAGATCCCTTAGTCTTCACCATTGCAGTCGTCGGATTGCTTTGAGGAAATGGAGGCTAGGGCTCAAGAACTCAAAGGGCTCGAAAAGTTTTGGATTGCGAGAACGCGGTGAAAAGGTAACTGGGTAACTTCTAGACCTTCTATTTATAGCCCAGACTTCGCTTTTTTACCGTTAATCCATGTCGTTTCGTATTCTTGCCGTTACTTTTCCCCGAAATTAACTCTTACTACAGTTTCCGTTAGAAACAGAAACTTAACGGCTATTTTCTCTAAGTCTAAAAGACTTTTGAACTTCTTGAGTCGGTTCTAAGATAGTTCGAAAAACAATTACCTTAAGACTGATTCGAAGTTCATATCTTCATGCATTTCGGAGATAAAATAAAAACCAATAACCCCTATGTTTGGTTATCTTTTCCTTCCGTATACTGCTCTCCTAACGTTACAGGTCAAACGGAGAAGCGTATTCGAGGGGCTACTGTTGGGGGAAAATATCTCATCTTCGGGGTTATTGCCGAAGCAACATAAAGGCAGACAGCAGGTTCGAAGGTTCCCAGACGATCATCTTCGAAGATACCCGGAACCAAGTTCGAAGTACGAAGATAGGCATTGGTTCGGAGTACATCTTTGAACTAAGGCCCTTCAAGATCTTTTCTGCCAGCTAAGATGGAAGACTTATCTTCTTTCTCATTAGATTAGTCTTTTACCATTTTAGCCCTATTAAGAGAACCGAATAGTTTCCACTATGTCGGTTGTAATAGAGGGGTAAAAAGGTCTTTTCCTTAATGTTTGGGCCTATAAATACCCCCCATTTCACCTTGTAATAGGGACCGAATACAAGTTATTCAATACACACATTCGAACTATTCTAAGTTATTATCCTTTCGGAGGCTTAGAACAGTTTGCTTCGCAAACATTTCGTTTGTTAGTTTCTCTTCTACAGAAACCTGTTAGCGTAATCTTTTACGCCAACAGGAAGCTTCCTCCCGCGTGCGTGCTGTGCGTTTTGTGGCACGGCGCACGTCACGACGACGCATGTACGTGTGCCCCCACATGACATCTCTCCCCCCTCGAGACCCAGCTCGTCCTTGAGCTGAAAATCGGGATACTTGATGCGGAACTCGTCGAGGTCTTCCTAGGAAGCAGACTCCGCTGGCTCGCCACGCCATCGGACCAGTACCTGTCGAACTCCACGTGACAAGCGAGCCTGCTCGACACTCAGTGGTTCTGGAATCACTGCGCCGTCGTGGATAGCCGGCAGTGCTAGTGGCGAGGCTAGAGGTGCATCGATGAATTTCTTGAGTACGCCAACATGGAACACATCATGAAGTCGAGCACCCAAGGGTAGTTCCAAGCGAACAGCTACTGCGTTGATGATCTCCATGACACGGTAAGGTCCCACAAAACGGGGCTTCAGCTTCCCTGTGGTTGTTCTGGGTAGGGAGGATGTTGGTCGCTGCCGGAGTCGAAGAAGTGCCCAATTGCCCACTTGATAAGAGACCTCCCGATGCTGCCTGTCGTAATGGAGCTTCTGTGACGCCTCTGCCTGCTCTAGGCGATATCGTACATCCTCTAGGAAGGCCTCGCGAGCCTCCATGTCCTGGGCAACGACGGCCGCCCGCGTCTCCCCTAGCTCATATGAGCGGATGGAAGGAGGATCTCGTCCATATACCACGCGGAACGGCGTGTCTAGAAGTGATGTCTGGTACGCGGTGTTGTAGGTGTACTTAGCCCACGGCAACCAGCACAACCATTTGCGGGGGCGGTCTCCTGTGAAACAGTGGAGGTACATCACGATGCCGCGGTTGGCGGCCTCCGTCTGGCCGTCAGATTGTGGATGAAAGGCCGACGTCATGTGTAGCTTGGTGCCCATGAGCTGCATTAACTCGCGCCAGAAAGACGAGGTAAACACCGGGTCGTGGTCGGAAACGATGGAGTGCGGAACGCCATGGAGGCGAACAATGTCGGTGAAGAAAGCCTGTGCCACATACTCCGTCGTGTACGGGTGCGCGAGGGGGATGAAGTGGCAGTACTTGCTGAATCGGTCGACAACGGAGAGGATGACCGTCTTCCCGTTCACCCTTGGTAGTGCCTCCACGAAGTCGAGGCCGATGTCTGCCCAGACGGCCGATGGTACTGGCAGTGGCATAAGTAGTCCTACAGGGTGTAGGTGCTCCGATTTGTACCGCTGGCAAGTAGAACACGACTGCACGAAGTCCTGCACCAAACGACACATGTTGGAAAAATGAAAGTCGCGATGAAGGCGGTGAAGCGTGCGGTGGACACCCTCGTGCCCATCCTCATGGACGGCCTCCACGATCTCCTGTAGCAGCGGTGAGGTGGGAGGGATGTAGAGGCGCCCCCCGTAGGAGACCATGTCATCGACCACTATCCAGGGCGCGGTGCGTGTACCGGCGCGGGCCTCGTCGTGGATGGCCACCAGAGCGGGGTCCGTGGCCTGTGCTTGACGAAGACGGTTGATGAAATCGAAGCGAGGCGCCGAAATTTCCATGAAGGCGCCCTCAGTGTCCCGGCGGGAGAGGGCGTCAGCCATGGTGTTTGTGGAGCCGGACTTGTATTCGACAGTGAAATTGAAGCCCAAAAGCTTGCCGACCCAATGGTGTTGCGGAATTGTGGTGAGGCACTGGTCGAGCAGGTACTTGAGGTTGTAGTGGTCCGTCTTGATGGTGAAACGCCGCCCCCATAGGTACGGCCTCCAATGCCGAACGACCTGGACAAGGCCGATGAGCTCTCGCTCATAAGCAGCGAGCGATGGCGTGGCGCCACCAGCCTACTGTAGAATGCTACGAGGTGACCCTCCTGGACCAGCACTGCATCGAAGCCATAGGTCGACGCGTCACACTCGACAACGAATGGTTTGGCAAAATTCGGTAGTGTCAGTACTGGGGCCGACGTCATCGCCCCTTTGAGTGTGCTGAAAGCTGCTGCAGCGTCGTTCTAGGTGAACCCCTCCTTTTTCAGGAGAGCTTTGAGAAGGGCCGCGATGTTGTCGTAGTTGTGGACGAACTTTTTGTATTACTCGGCCAGTCCGAGGAAGCCGCGCACTGCTCGTGCCGAGCGTGGTTGAGGCCAGTCCTGGATGGCTTGCACCTTAGGCCGGATCCATGGCCACCCCCGTCGCGGATATGGTGTGTCCGAGGTATGCGACCGAGTCCACGCCGAAAGAGCACTTGGAGCGCTTGACGAAGAGACGGTGTTGGCGGAGCACTGACAGGACGACGCAGAGATGGCACAGGTGGTCCGCCCAAGAGGTATTGTATATCAAAATATCGTCAAAGAAGACAAGCACAAACCGGCGGAGTAAGGTGCGCAACACGTCGTTCATGAGTGATTGGAATGTGGCTGGGGTGTTGCATTGTCCAAATGGCATGACCAGGAACTCGAAGAAGGCGTCATGCGTACGGAACGCGGTCTTGTTGATGTCCTCCGGCTTCATGCGGACCTGATGATAGCCGGATCGGAGGTCGAGTTTGGTGAAGAAGCGGGCGCCATGTAGTTCATCCAGGAGTTCATCGACGATCGGAATGGGGAAAGCGTCCTTGATGGTGATGACATTGAGTGCGTGGTAGTCGACACAGAACCGCCAAGAGCCATCTGCCTTCTTGACGAGGAGGACCGGGGAGGAGAAAGCCGAGCTACTGCGCCGAATAATCCCTTGGTCCAACATGGATGCACATTGACGCTCTAGCTCGTCCTTGTGCAAAGCGGGGTAGTGGTATGGCCGAACGGCCACCGGTAGCGCCCCCGACACCAAGGTGATGCTATGGTCACGACTGCACGATGGGGGCATGCCGTGCGGCTCGCTGAGGATGTCGTCGAAATATGCCAAGAGCTCCTCGAGTAGCGAGCTGCTAGCCGTGGTCGTGCTCACGACCGGTGCATGCGGGCCCGCCAGCCCCTGCCAACAGAAAGTGCGGCCCTAGTATGTGAATGATACTACTCGGTTGCTAAAATCCCACACAATCGGCCCAAGCTCGGCGAGCCACCAGGTGCCGAGGACGACATCGTACCCCGCCAAGGGCATGACATAGAGATCTGCGGGGAACAAAGCGCCTCCGACGGTCAATGGGGTGGTGCGGATGACGCCGACACACGCGACGCGTTCGCCGTTGGCGACCATAGTGGTGAGGCGTGGTCGGTTCTGTAGGGGCAGTCCAGTCCGAAAGGCAGCGGCTTCTGATATGAAGTTGTGGGTGCTGCAGGAGTCCAACAGGGCGACGAGGGACGTGGACCCGAGCCCGATCTGCAATTGCATTGTGTCAGTGAAGGCAACCCCGGCTAATGCCTGGAGGGAGAACACGGGCACATCATTAGGCCCCACGTCCTCGGCGGTCTCTGTGTCTGCCTCGTCGTCCTCTTCCTCACACCCCGCGAGGAGGAACAGGCGTTTGCACACTCGGTTGTGTCCCCTAGTGAACTTCTTGTCGCAATTGTAACATAGCCCGAGGCGGCGGCACTCTTCTTGTTCCGTCGTGGTGAGTCGTTTGACTGGGCGGCCCTCAACAGAGATGGTCACGGGGGTGGATGCTTTAGCACCCGGCGGTGCGGACAGAATCGGGCGGCCCAAGGACCTTGATGCGATTGGAGCGGTGAACTGCTCCTGGAGTTCGCACTGGCGGGCCAAGCTCATGGTTGCGGTCAAGGACTGGGGGTTCTGGATCCGGACGTCAATGCTTAGCGGCGGTTGGAGGCCTTCGGTGAACAATTGAACCCGCTGCGCCTCCGTGAGTGGGCCAACAATTCGGCATTCCACCAATTTGGCCAATGTCAGCCGAGCCCTCAGCCGAGCTTTCTCAGCCGAGCCCTCTGGCGAGAACAGAGACACACACAAACAGATTTGTGGACGCAACTTTATTGCTCTTCTCTTGTTGTTCTCAACGTCTACACCGGGCACTTATTTATAGTGCAAATTCCAATCTAAACATGGAAGAAACTAAACTTGGAAGGGAAAACCTAAAAGGAAACCTACTCCTTAAACATAGAACATTAATAGTAGCAAGGAAAGCATCTGCCATCCTAGCCACAAATCAAAGATACGCTCGAAGGATCTCTTTTCAAACGAGCTCAACGTAATCTCGGCAAAGGGAAGTTAGGTTTATTTCCTAACAATCACCCCCTAAACCTAACTTGCCATTGCCGAAGTTGTTGCAGCCTGCTGCCGTCGTCTTCATTGCCCCAGCCGCCGTTACGGCCTCACGATCTAACACAACCACTGTCATCGGATGGTGATATGGGCGGACGGGTAAGGTCCCTGCTCCTTAGATTGTAGGAGGAAGTAGTAGTCGGCCAGGGCCCTGGCCCTCGACAACGCGGCGGCGCCGTTGGCGGCGACGCGAAGACGAGGCGGGAACCTGCGGTGGATACAAGTCTCTAGGAATAACCCACCTCCACCCGGGGATGGTCCCTGGTTTATATACTACCAGGGCTCCCCCCAACAGACTCTAACAGAAAAACCGACTTCCTAACCGAATTTGTTCTACTGACACAATCCAATTCCAGAATTCTAACCCTGCAATGCTTGGCCACGCCGCGCATACTGGATGCCCCACATGACATCTCTCCCCTCCTCGAAATTCAGCTCGTCCTCGAGCTGAAAGGATGGATAAACCTGGCGAAACTCTTCCAACTCTACCCATGTGGCATCAACCGCTGATAGACCCTTCAATTGTACCAATACTTCCTTCTTTCCCCTGGCTATCCTCCCCTTGGTCACGCACTGTGGCTCCACACAAGCCTTGCCATTGTGAATTAGGGGCAACACCCCTGGCGATGCTGGTGGATCCCCACGGTACTGTTTCAGCAGTCCCACATGAAATACATCATGAATTTTTGCTCGTTTTGGCAAGTCCAGCCGATACGCCACCTCACCGATGCGCTCCAATATTTGAAATGGCCCAAAGAATTTTGGCCCCAGTTTAGAGCATCCCTTCACATTGAGAGAATTCAAAGGCCAATGTATCATACGTAGCCAGACCCAATCACCCACAGAGAATTGCAATTCCCTGTGTTTCCGATCATACTGTGATTTATAATGCAGCTGGGCCTGTTCTAATCTTTCTCGGACCTGAACCAAAAACTCATCTCGCTCCTGTAGTTGCTGACCCACCGCCGGCAGCCGGGCATCGCCTGTATACCGACGAATAAACGGTGGTTCCCTTCCATATACCACCCTGGACGGTGACGTACGCAGGGAGGAGTGGTAGGCTGTATTATAGCAGAATTCCGCCCAGGGCAACCACTGAAGCCAACTCTTTGGACGGTCACCTGTTAGGCACCTCAAATACATAGAGATCACCTTATTAGTTGCTTCGGACTGGCCATCTGACTGTGGATGAAAAGCTGATGATAATTGGAGCTTGACGCCTGATAGCGAAAAAAGCTCCTGCCAGAACTTGCTTGTAAAAACTGCATCCCGATCACTAACAATAGAGCTTGGTATGCCATGCAGCCTTACTATGTTTGTGAAAAATGCCCTTGCCACTGATGTTGCTGTATATGGGTGACTTAGGGGAATGAAATGAGCGAGCTTTGAGAATCTGTCCACTACTGTTAGTATGACGGACTTGCCATTAATACGCGGAAAGCCTTCGACAAAATCCATTGCAATGTCAGCCCATACAGTTGATGGTACCTCTAGTGGTTGTAGTAGACCACTCGGCTGTAGCTGTTCCACCTTGTTTCTTTGACATACAGGGCATGCACAAACATAATCCCGTACCACTTTGTGAACATTTGGTATATGAAAGTCTTGGCGTAGCCTGTTCAACGTTTTTTCGACACCTTCATGGCCCATGTCGTGTGAAATGCTGAGTACCTCTTGTATCAACGCGGATGACAGAGGGACAAATACCTTGCCCTTCACCGTAATTAATCCGTCCGTGACACCCCAAGATTCCCCCTTATTGCCTGCTGCTGCCTCATCCCTCAGTATGCGTAGTTCTTCATCGCCATCAATTTCCCTGCGTAGCTCATCAAAAAATAGGAATGTTGGCGCAGATAGCAGCATGGCCTCCCCTACAATGTCCATATCTCGTCGTGAAAGTGCATCAGCCACGACATTAGTGACCCCTGGTTTGTATTCCACGCGAAAATCATAACCAAGCAATTTGCTTGACCACTGGTGCTGTGGAATTGTTGACAACCTTTGATCTAGCAGAAATTTGAGACTGTAGTGATCAGTACGGATCAGAAAATGATGTCCCCACAAATAGTGCCTCCAGTGTCGTACAGCGAGTACCAGCCCAATTAGCTCACGCTCATATGCTGCAAGCCTCGCATGTCTTGGCGCAATTTGCTTACTGAAGTATGCCACAGGACCGGTGCCCTGGTGTAGAACGGCGCCGAACCCTGATTCCGAGGCATCACATTCGACAATGAATTCTTGATCGAAGGCTGGTAATTGTAGTAATGGTGCGGATGTTAGTGCTGTCTGTAGCCGACAGAAAGCCTTGGCTGCCTCTAAATCCCAATTGAATCCACCTTTCCTGAGAAGCTTGGTGAGGGGTGTAGCAATGGAGCCATAATTTTGAATAAAATGGCGATAGTATCCCGCTAACCCCAGAAACGCATGCACTGCACGTACTGATCGTGGTACTGGCCAATCTAACACCGCCTTTATCTTTTGTTTGTCCATAGCCACTCTTGCTTCAGAGATTACATGACCCAAGTACGCCACTTCCCGTTGACCAAACGTGCACTTAGATTTCTTGATAAACAGGTCGTGCTCCTTTAATGTCTGAAGGACTGTACGTACATGCTGTAGATGTTCTGACCACGACGGGCTGTAAATCAGTATATCATCGAAGAAAACTAGCACAAACCTCCTAAGAAAAGGCTTCAACACATCATTCATCAATGCTTGGAACGTTGCTGGGGCATTTGTTAGCCCAAATGGCATGACCAAAAATTCGAACAGACCTTGGTGTGTGCGAAAAGCTCTCTTTTCAATGTCTATTATATCCATTCGTATCTGATGGTATCCAGACCGTAAGTCTAGCTTTGTGAAGAATGTGGCGCCCCTTAGTTCATCAAGCAGCTCCTCAACTACTGGAATAGGGAATTTGTCTTTTACTGTTTGTGCATTTAGTGCCCTGTAATCGACACAAAAAAGCCACGAACCATCCGACTTCTTGACTAGCAAGACTGGTGCTGAGAATGCCGATGTACTGGGACGCCGATGTACTGGGATGGATGACTCCAGTCCGCAGCATTTCATCACATTGTTTTTCTAGCTCTGTTTTCTGGACATGGGCATAGCGATATGGCCTTACTGCGATAGGAGTTGTTCCCGGCAATAACTGTATTCGATGCGATCTAGCCCGTGTTGGCGGTAGGCCAGCTGGTTGTGAGAATAAGGACGCAAATTCTGTAAGGAGGTCGTCCATTATGTCACTTGTGATGGCAAATAGTGAGGCCATCGGTGCTGGTTTAGCCCCTGGTGCTGACCAAGAAATCCGGCGTCCCTTCTTGACAAACGCCACTGTTCTTTGAGTAAAGTCCCATAGGATTGGTCCTAGGGATTCTAGCCACTGTACCCCAAGTACCATGTCGTATGAGCCAAGTGGTAGGCCATAACAATCAATCTGGAAGTATTCTCCTTGTATGGACATGTTCATGGCCTTGCAACAACCAGGGCTTGTGAGGCGCTCCCTATTTGCCACTGCTACCCGCAGCCCCTCCTGTTCTGCTAGCTTGATTCCTGCCCTCAAAGCCGCTTCTGTGTCTATAAAATTATGCGTAGAACCTGAATCCAATAGTGCTAGCAGCTGTGAGCCATTGATATCTACCATGAGCTGCATAGTGTGTCCGTGCTTTGGCTGGATTCCTGTGAGGGCGTGTATTGATATAGTTGGTTCGTCATCCCCTGCACCAATTGCTTCTTCCTGTTCTTCGAACACTGCCTCAATAACAAACAATTGTTTGCATTGTAATTTGTGGCCGGGGGTGAACGACTCATCGCAGTGAAAGCATAATCCCTCTTTGCGGCGTTGTGCAATTTCTTGGGATGACAAACGGACCGCATTAGTCGTTGATCTGATGTTCACTGAACCGGTAGACGACGCTGGGGCTGATGACGCTGCGGTAGTTGCAGCACCTGATGCTGCTGTCACAGGTGCTCCTGGCCGAAAGAAAGTGTGCCCAGGGGGGCGATTTGCTGAAGCAGTCGCAATTTCCCTCGACGTGTTACGCTGCTCATAAGCCCGCGCAAAGATTACTGCGTCATCCAAAGATTCCGGTTGTTGAAGTGCTACATCGGTCCTTAAGGGATTGCCTAACCCTGTGATGAATAGCTGTATCTGTTGTGGCTCCATAAGCGTTGGGTCACGGCAAGATAATGCCATGAACCGTGCGCTGTACTCAGCAATAGACCCCGTGTGTCGTAGCATGGCCAGTTCACCCAAAGGGCTGTCGGTTAACGGTGGGCCAAAACGGGCGTTGATCAATTTTACAAACTGTCTCCACGTCGGCCGGCCCCCGTTTAATTCCATGCGATGAAACCAGAGTTGGGCGTCATCTAGGAGGTAGAAGGCCGTGAACGAGACGCGTTGATGCTCTGGTGTTCGCCGTACATGGAAATAGCGCTCGCGGCGATTTAGCCACGGTAGGGGATCGCTGGTACCATCAAACTTTGGGAATTCCAATATGTGGGCTGTTGGAACGAAGTCTGCGCTGCCATGATCAATATTGTCATTGTCCAATCGTCGGCAAGGGGCTACCGGAGCCGGTTGCCTTCCTGTTGCGGCCATAATTTGCGCCGTTTCCAGCCTAACGACGGCCGCACGTAGCTCCTGTTGTTGTTGATCGTGGGTGCAGACCGATTCCTCCAGCATTGCAACTTTCTCCTGAAGTGGTTGCAGAGGTTGTAGTTTCTCATCAAGATTGTCCAGACGCCTCATGATGGCCTGCAGTGCGGCCTCAATTGGATTGACAGAATTCAGATTAGATTGCGTGCTCATGGCGGCGGAAGCGGAACCTGGGCCTCTGGATACCAGGTTGTCACCGAATGGTGACATGGGCGGACAGGTAAGTTCCCTGCTCCTTAGATTGTAGGAGGAAGTAGTAGTCGGCCGGGGCCCTAGCCCTCGACGACGCGGCGGCGCCGTTGGCGGCAACGCGAAGACGAGGCGGGAACCTGCGGTGGATACAAGTCTCTAGGAATAGCCCACCTCCACCCGGGGATGGTCCCTGGTTTATATACTACCGGGTCTCCCCTCAACAGACTCTAACAGAAAAACCGACTTCCTAACCGAATTTGTTCTACTGACACAATCCAATTCCAGAATTCTAACCCTGCAATGCTCGGCCACGCCGCGCATACTGGATGCCCCACATGACAGCCACCTCTGCATGCCCCAACTCCGTGCGAACGACACACGCTTGCCGTCACCAGAGCTAATGTTGCTGCTCCCATCGTCGTCGTCGCCACGGCCGCCACCACGACCTCCACGCTCGACGCGAACCACGCAGCACATGCATCACATCTGGACGCACCCAACGGTCTTTATCCTCTTCCTCGGCGACGTACGCCGTCTTCTCTGCCGGCTACACAAGCCTGCTTCCTCAGCGACACACGTCGAGCTCCATTGACGCCGGCGACACACACCTGATGTCGGCACATGCCATCGTCTACGGCTTCGGCGACACACGCCGACTTCTTCGGCTCCGGCGACACACGCCGTCTTCTTCGGCTCCAGCGACACACGCCGACTTCTTCGGCTCCGGCGACACACGCCGACTTCTTCTGCTCCGGCAACACATGCCGTCGAGCACATCACGCCCGACAGGATTGACACACGATCCACTGCCGCAACGTCACCAATGGTGACTATGCACAGGCCGACACACGGCCCGGCGACCTCGCCTTGCCACTGCCAGCACGCTCTTTCCCGCTGCCCCGAACCATCACTTCCATCACGCTGCCGGCCGTCGCTAGCATGCCTTCAGCGAGGGGAGTACCTCCCACAACGAACTAGCTCTGATACCAATTGTCAGCCGAGCCCTCAGCCGAGCTTTCTCAGCCGAGCCCTCCGGCGAGAACAGAGACACACACAAACAGATTTGTGGACGCAACTTTATTGCTCTTCTCTTGTTGTTCTCAACGTCTACACTGTGCACTTATTTATAGTGCAAATTCCAATCTAAACATGGAAGAAACTAAACTTGGAAGGGAAAACCTAAAAGGAAACCTACTCCTTAAACATAGAACATTAATAGTAGCAAGGAAAGCATCTGCCATCCTAGCCACAAATCAAAGATACGCTCGAAGGATCTCTTTCCAAATGAGCTCAACGTAATCTCGGCAAAGGGAAGTCATGTTTATTTCCTAACAGCCAATGGGGCAGAACGCAGCGGCGGTCCATAACGAAGGTGTAGTAGCTCCTTGAAGCGACGCCAAGAGGGGGTACCTTCATCCGTCTGAACCTGGATGTACCACATCTGCGTGCCATCCTCCAAGTTATAGGAGGCCATCCAGACCTTCTCCTCCATGATCTGCTGCTGATGAAAATACGACTCACAGCGATTGGTGAAGATCAGCGAATAGGTTTTGTCGTCGTAGCGAGGAAAATCTATCTTTTGGAACCTTGGCGGCCGATCGTGGTGATGCTGCCCATCGTGGCTTCCTCAGACGGGCGAGGTCGGCGGTGGTTGGTTCGGACATGGCTGATTGGGGCGATGCAGCGGCCAACAGGGGTGTGTGGGGCGGGCTATTTGGTGGTGCGGCAGTGGAGGATTGTTGCGGTGGGGCTGATGAAGACGAGGAACATCGGGAATCTGATACCGGTTGTCAAGGGCGTCGTGACCTAGGGTAGCTAGCCTTTGACTATGGAGTTCATAGCCACGGTCCGTCATCGCCGGCGAGGTTTTGCCCCTCTGCCGTCGGCTTGTTGAGAGAGAGGAGATTAGGAATAATAATCTTGTTTGATTCCAAAATGTCTGGTTACATGAGTATTTATAGCCTAGAGGCCTAACTAATCTCTCCTAGACTTAAGCATAAGGACTCTAACTAATCTCTCCTAGACTCAAGGCATAAGGACTCTAATCTTAACTAACCATATCTCTAAGCTTATCTTATCTAATCTTTAACTAATCTTATCTCTAAACTTAACCACCTGTGGAAGCTTCCTCCCGTGCGTGTGCTGCGCGTTCTGTGGCGCGGCGCACATCACGGCGACGCTTGTACGTGCGCCCCCACATGACACTGATAAGGGACACAATTAAAATATTCTGGTTGATTTGTAGATATGCTGATATCGACATAATTGAAGCTTCCCTAAAATTTGCACAGCTTATTTAGGGAAAAGGAGAAAAACACACTTACAACCCTCATCAATTTTTTTCTTGTGTATTTTTTGTCAGAGACAACATGCAATTTTCTATGTTTGTTGCCATATTGCAAATTTCGTTGTTTTTGTCATAGTTTGGCCATTAAACCATTTTTGATATCTAATTGTAGGGGCAATACAAATCTACATTAACTTGCCCTACTTGCAGTAAAACATCTGTCACTTTTGACCCCTTTATGTACTTATCTTTGCCTGTACCTTCCACGGCAAAGAGGGCAATGACTGTGACAGTTTTGAGCACTGATGGTAGCTTAGAGCCAGTCTCATATGATGCCAGTGTGCCACAATTTGGGAGTCTTAATGATCTAATTCAGGCTGTAAGTTCTGCATGTTCACTTGGAGACAATGAGATCCTGCTGATTACAGAGGTATGCTTTATTTTTGTTTGGCCGGTTTGCATTGTTGCAAGCGTTCTATCCCAGGTTAAACAATACAAGTCATATATGTCTTTCACTTACTGGAAGTGATTAACTGATTATGCAGGTGTCACGGGTAGGAAGTGGGCCTGACCCGCCCATGAACAGTACCCTTGTGGTACTGTAGCAGTTAGGTTAAGGGGTCCTGTTAGGTTAAATTTTGTTTAGATTATTCTGTTAGGATTTAATAGATTAGATCAAATAGAGGGGCTGGTCCTATATCTATATAAACAGGGACCTAGTAGGAGTTTAGGTTGTTGAGTATTCAATTCAGGCTTAGCCTCCCTGTATCTCCTGCCTCCTTGTCACGTTGCCGCAACGATGCCGTCGCTACGATGAGGTTCAGGCCCTCGATCATTTACTCACTTTTCATATCAATTAAGAAGATTAGTTCCTACTAATTCCGTGGAAATTCCTGTCGGTGACAACTTGGTATCAGAGCCCTCATGTTGTACTTCTGTTGCCATGAGCTCGCCAACCAGCATCGGGTCAGAGACCGGAGTTGAAGAAATTTTGAAGGTGATCCTCGATCAACAATCATCAATCATGAAGCGCCTGGATGCCATCGAGGAGAAGTTGCAACCGATCCAACCCTTGGAGGAGAGGGTCGCCGCACTAGAGGCGATCATCCAAAATTTTGGAAGCCTGCCTCAGGCTACCGTCAATCAGGTGGAGTCCCCACCGCACAACCAGGGAGGGTTTGCTAGAACTGTCGCCGAGCCTATAGCGATGACGACAGTGACCAGGGGGATCCCCCACCGTGTCACCAAGGAGAGGGTGCTAGAACCTTCGTTGGGCCGATAGCGACGATGATAGCGGCCAGGGGGATCCACCACCACGCCACTAGGGAGGGGCCGCCAGAATCTTCACTAGGCTGGTAGTGATGATTACGGTGGCCAGAGGGATCCACCGTCGTGCAACCAAGGAGGGGGCGGTAGAACCATCACCAGGTGGGAGACGAAGACAGAGACGACTAGGTCTGTGATGTCATGCCGACCGCCCACAAACTCGAATTTCCCAAGTTTGACGACCCCGACAACCCGTTGCCTTGGCTCAACCATTGTGAGCGGTACTTCCACGTTTGTCATACGCCGAATCACCAGAGGGTGGCATTCACTGCGTTCTACCTCCTCGATGATGCCCAACTGTGGTTTCATCGGATGGAACTCAATGGTGGGCACCTGATGTGGTCACAATTTGTTAAATTTGTCAACGCTCGCTTCAGGACGCCCCTCATGGACAGTCCAATCGATGAATTCGCAATGCTCAGGTGAACTGAGACCGCCGCTGACTTCTGCAAGCGCTTCATCACCCTCTCCTATCCCGACACATCACTGACGAAGACCCAGCAGATTCAACTATTCATCACCGGGCTGAGTGACCCTCTCCGTACCGATGTCGCTCTCCAATAGCCCTCATTGTTGGGTGACCCACTTGCGGCCCAAGCCACCCCTCCAAGCCAGCAACACTTCCAGCGCCAAAGATAGCTTCATCAGGGCTTGCTGCATCCTCATTGTCTTCGGTTAACAGGCCGCCATCCAACATCGTGTCTCTCGTCGGAAGAAATTGATCAACGCCAAAAGGAGTGCAAGTGTTTCCATTGTGATGAATTGTTTACGAGTGGCCACAAGTTGCAATGCAAGCACATATTCGTCATCGAAGTGGTGGACGACGGCGAGAACGATGACTTGGCAGCTCGTCCTCGAGCTGCTTTTTCAGGGAGGGAGAAATGTCACGGTAGGAAGTGGGCCAGAAGCCAGAAGTGGGCCTAGCCTGCCCATGAACAATACCTGCGTTGTACTGTAGTAGTTAGGTTAAGGAGTCCTGTTAAGTTAAATTCTGTTTAGATTATTCTGTTAGAATTTAGTAGATTAGATCAAATAGAGGGGCTGATTTTGTGTCTATATAAACAAGGCCCTAGTAGGAGTTTAGGTCATCGAGTATTCAGTTAAGGCTTAGCCTCCTTGTATCCCTTGCCTTCTTGTCGTGTCGCCGCAACGGTGCCGCCGCGACGACAAGGTCCAGGTCCTCGACCATTTATCCACTTTTCATATCAATTAAGAAGATTAGTTCCTATTAATTCTATGGAAATTCCTGCCGGTGACAGCAGGTCTATAACAACTGTATCATCCGATACCTTGAAGACCCTCCAGATTCAGTTCCATTGCCGAGAGATGGAAATATATTGGCCGCATACCGGCTACCAAAAAATTATGAAAAATCTTCACTTGTGGTTTTTACACATCAACACTTTGATGAGTAAGCACAATCAGATGTATTTGTTGCTAGACCTTTATCTAACATAGTTATCTCCTTGCATCTAATAATGTGCTTTTTGTACCACTGATACCAGGCATTCGAGTGTTGATAATATGACACCGCAAATGAAGGAATTTGGGGCCCCACTACTGGCAGTTCTTCCTGAGAAAGTTAATGGATTGACTCTGAAGAGTATCTATCTGAAGTTGTTGAATCCATTTCGATTTTCCAAGGGTGTTAGTTCTCTTAATGATAGTGTGAGATGTAATGGTGGTTGTGCTGTTAACCTGATGAATGCGACACCTGATTCAGATGGTAAGTTTCAGAGTGCTCCATCTGAAGACGTCTCTGAATGTAGACACTGTGGTATTAATGAATGCCAAGCATCAGAAGGACTTAGCGTGTCATATACTGGTGGCACTGCTGATTCTGATTGTCAGGCACAGATGGAACAGTTTGAATTTTATTTAACAAATGGAAGGGGTGGCGTCCAGCAAATGAGAATAGAGATGAATGAGCTGGATTTACTTGAGACAACTCCAAACCGGCTGTATGTCAGTGTCTATTGGCAACAAAGTGCATTAAGACAATATGGCACCTCGATGCTGAGCTGTCTACCTGAGATTCACAAGCTTGAGCTTGTCCCAAAAGGAACTGAAGATTATGTTGCCCTACATGGTTGTCTGGAAGCCTTTCTAAAAGAGGAACCATTGGGCCCAGAGGACATGTGGTGAGTGTCCCTGAGGAACAACTGTATTGCTTTTGGCTTCACTGCTTATCTAATAGCCTTCTTTGCATTCTTCTTTTCTTTCTCTACAAACAAATTATTGATACCCTGATATATGAAACACAAATAGATTGATTACCATTGCAAGCTATTACCTCAATAGGTGGCATTCTTTCGACTCTGAATTAAAAGTGTACTGTTGTTTCGTCATTGATACCCATTTTATTCTATATTTTGCATTCAGGTACTGCCCATGCTGCAAAAAGCATCAACAAGCAATGAAGAAACTAGATTTGTGGAGGCTACCCGAAGTTCTGATCATTCATCTCAAAAGGTTCTCGTATACCCAGTTCATAAGAAACAAGCTTGAGACATTTGTAGATTTCCCCATTTGTGATTTGGATCTGTCATCATTTGTCACTGAGAAGAATGAACTATCAATCTGCCATTACCGTTTGTATGCTATTAGCAACCACTATGGAAATATGGGAGGTGGACATTACACCTCCAGCATCTATGTGAGTTTCCTCTTTTATGTATTCTCATTACTCCCAACCTTAATTATCTTTTCAATGTCTTGATAAAGATTAAGACCCGTTGTTTTACTGGCGTGCTGACATATCATCTTTCCGCAGCATGAAGAAGGCAAGCGATGGTATAAGTTTGATGATGAATGTGTGACTCCTATAACTGAAGACAGTATAAAGACACCTGCGGCTTATGTTCTGTTCTATAGACGAGAGTGATCAGGACACAACGTCGGCAATACATCTAAGATTTTTTTGGGATATTTTGCCAATTTAGATCTTTATACAAAAAACATATGGGCACTTGAATCTCTCAAGTCACTGACATATACAACGACATGCACAGATTCACATTGCCGACAGGAGATCAAATGGCATATCTAATGCAATGATTTTTCCCAGCTCGAAAAAATATTTTTTGTACATGGCTTGGTCCGGGGGGGGGGGGGGGGGGGGGGGGGCTACAGTGTAATTTCTGCTAGTGATTAGCCCGAGTTCAACTCGGTTCTCTTATTACCAAATTGTTGCCAAGAATTTGAAATGATGTAACAGCTCTTTAAATTAACTTGTGTGATCTGTTCCTGTGGCAACAGACCCCATGGAGCATGGGTTATTTTTTGCCCATGGGTTCGTTGGGTCAGGGCCCTGTTTTAAACCGGGTTTGGGTCTTTTATTTGGCCCATCGTTCCCATGGGTCCTTAACCTAATAAAAAAGCCCACTAAAATAGAAACTCTAGTTTCCTATCGCCTCTACTCTCCTTCCCCATCCTCACTGTCACATGCTGCCTCTCAAGTCTTACCCTCTCTTTGCTAGTCCGTCGTTTGAGGCTTTGAGCTGTATCGATGGCATCGTCTTCCTTGCCGCGCTCGAGTTTGCCTTGATTGGCCCATCCCCATTGCACACTTCGATGCTGTCTATCCCATCCCTGGTTGGATCTACCATTGCCTTTTCGTTGTCGGTGGATCCGAAGTTTACTCAAGCATCGCTAGTTAGAAGTTAGAACTACCTTGTTCATCACATCATCGGTTGCCTCTCGTTCACCACTAGCCGTCATCGGCCACCTCTCATTCACCACTAGCCGTCATCGGCCACCTCTCATTCACCACTAGCCGTCGTCGGCTGCCTCTAGTCGTGTTCTGGTTGCCGTTCAACCATCTGCTTGCACCAGGCGTCATGGAAAGGTTGCTAGCCCCGGACGCCAGATGGAGGCTAGCTGCCGGCCCAAGGGCAAGGCAGAGGCGACCGGTCCTAAACACCAGCCCATATGCGGGTCTTCGGAGATGTCAGGTTTGCAAGAGACTTGATTGGTCTGAGTTTGAGCTCGCCTGATGAAATCTATCCATGAAGCTAACATGGTTGGGTCCTATAGGTTCGGGGCTGATATTGGCCAATCCGGCCTTGCCCCGCCCCATTGCCATCCCTATCTGCAGCGAGTGTGACGCTATAGCTACTCCGTGTTGCACCATCCATGAATGGCAATTTACAATCTAGAAAGTCAGATGACACCGACATGATCATCATTGAGTGTCTGAAAATCCCTTCTGCAGCTTGCTTTTGGACCCGAAAATATATCCATGATCATTTCGGATTTCGACTTATCTCGGGAACTCTTCTGCTATTTGACAAATAGCAGAAGGTCATTGTTGCCCTCAGTGCTGTTTGGCCTGATTGCCTTGGACAAATATTCTGACATATCTTAAAACATCTTTTTTCTGGATGACATATCACAGGACCAGACCAGGTAGGATGAGCATCAGACCTTTGTGTGCAACAACAGGTGTCTTTAGAAACTGTTCTGAATATATGACAACTCCATGCCCAGGTACAATGAACAGCACTGACCTTCATGTGCAAGCTGTGTGCTAATACCATCCTTTTGTCCTTGTGTTTTCCCCTAAAACTTTGTGCGTTCCTTTGTGCTTGTGTTGTCAAGGTTGCCATCTGAAGGAGATGGTGTTTCCACTAACTGCAATAAGCAAACGGTTCAGGTAGACTAGTTAGTTTCCGGAGTGATCCAAGTTGCTACTTTATCAATATCTCAGGTTTTATCCAAAGGCAACTGTTTATCTCCGATGGTGCGTGTACTTTTGTTTAAAGATAATGGAAGGAAACTTTCGGCCCTTGCACCAGGAGATGCAGAAAGCCATATTCGAATTTCAAAGGTGTGTGTACTTATATATATATATACCTAGCTTACACTACGAGTTGTATTTATTTCAAGATGTTTTTCTTTTCTATCAGGGAAGCTAGAGCAGATTTAATTTGACCCAGATCCAAGACGAAGCCTGGCCTGATCGATGATGGTTAGGAAATACTAGTGTGGAAAGAATTGATGACTGATGGGAGATGGGTGCTTCAACAGTAGAGGGAAGAGCGAGCCACATGAATGGTCAGATCGATGATAGGATTGGGTACCTGATGGAGCGAAGCAAGGGCGACACCCACTGATGGACGACCAAGCATGCATTTGCTAAGCCTGCATCGCTGTCCGGGACCCACACTCTAAGTACAATCCATCAGCGTCTACAGTTTTCTAACATTGATGGTGAAGACGATGGTTGGATACGGTGCTCGCAGTAACTTTTTTCTACAGCTACTATGCATGTGCTGGAGTATCTCGTCGTACGGTATTCTGAAGAAGATGCATGTTGTACTGTTCTACCCTTGCAGGCTAGCTACATGAACTAGTTCTGACGCTGGAGCATCCTGCTGTACTGGAGGAAGAAGTTTCATCTCTTGTAGATTGCAAGAACCGGATGTAATTTTCTTTTCTTGGGGGAAAGTAACGACGGTAAGCTGATTACTTGCTCCTCATAGCTACGTCAAAGCATACAACAATAATAACAAAACCTTTCAATCCCAAATAAATTGAAGTAGGCTAGAGTTTAAACCTAATGTGAGCCATTAAAGATCTTTATTAATTCTGGTCGATCTTCTCCTATCTCTTCTCATATTATTATCATGTGCGCGTTGGTTTCGGTAAGATTTATATTATTGGATATGTCTAAATCATCTTGACTGATATTAGTATTGGATAAATAACAAAAATCCCATGACAATTTCAAAATTAAATCTTAGCAAGAGTAGTATCCAAATTGCATAAGTTAGTCTGATTCGAGGTACGGTAGTTAACCACAAGACACGTACGTGTGGCACGATTGGACTAGCCACCGGTTGATAAGACACATACGCAATTGATCACCTAGTTGCTCACCATGAAAGCTATACTACATCAGCTAGGTAATCTCTATGGGTAAGAAAAATATATGTTGTTGAATAATGTGGAGAGTGCCATTCATCCATCATTTAAGTGTAACACTGTCTAAGATTAATCTTGAATCCACATCAACATAACTACCTAACTAACCTTAACGTCAAACACTTGTTAAGTAATATCCTGCCTAGCTAGGCACCTAGAAACCATCCAAGCTTTTGAAGCTTAACGACTCTACTTGAGAGTACTCGGAGGTAAAGAAACACGCTAATAACAGACACACACACACGACTAACTATGAATTAATTTTCAATTTAAATTGTTGCTGGTAGAGTGGTAGTCTCTTCCATATAGCTAGCAGATAGTTGAGAAGGGATATAACGATTTGAGGAAGTTTGTAATAGTAAAACGACAGGCCTAGCTAGCTAGCATAACTAATGAATAGTAGTTGAGAAATTAAAAGGGGCTGGGGGACCGGCGGGGCTGCAGCTGGCTAGACGACGATCGAGAAGAGAGTTAAATTAAAGCAGATCGATACGAGACCGAGCAAAAGACGAGAGGCGCAAACAGTGTGCGTGTACGCGGAGCAGGGAGAGGACAAAGTGCACTGCATGCTAGGCCGCAGGCCATGTAGTGGCGTGGTTAAATGGTGGGCGTACGCCAAGGCTGCCACCCGCATTTCCGGCCGGGCACATGCATGCATGCGCTGCATGCATGATGCATATATGCAGGCTAGCTAGCTAGTAACTAGTATCCACGCGGGCCAGCTGCTGCTGCCTCTGCCTGCATGCTACCTCGGGAGCTCGTTGAGTCGCTGGTACAAGTCAAGAATGGAATTTGTTAAAAAGGGCTCGACTATATCAAGAGAGGAAATGACAAAGGAGATGAGTCCACGTATTGCATGCATGCATGTATATGTACCAGCTGATCAAGATTATATTCACGAGGAAGAGTTTTTGCATGCATGTATAGCCCGACGACATCTTGGTTAACAACTATTTTGCAACTGTTAACTCTTGCAGGTTAATGTATGGGAGTCAGCTAAGAACGACTACAAAACTAGATATTTTGCAACCTCAAACTCTTGAATTGAAACCATTCACTTTTTACCATTCATATATCTATGGTTTTGTTGCTGCGAGTTGTGGACCACACTTTACATTATTGTAGCTCACTGAGAATAGTCTTCACTAGCTGGGGTGGTGATAAGGACGACGCCATGCTTGGCGTGGCCGGAAAAGGCCAACGAAATGTTAATAGCTCTTTTTGTAGTGATGTAGTTTTGTTTCACCAAAAGCATGTCAGTTATTGAGTTTACTAATTCGCAAACTAGGTGAAATCTTGTTTAATTGTTATAGTCATTTGGCTCTTGCACGTCTGAAATTGTTCAAGGTGAATGTTACAAATAATGTAACAAATCAAACATTTACCTTTTTTTCTTGTCCGAAGTGGTAGATCAGAAGAGGACATACACCCAGACATATTCTATTAATCAACAACGTTTGACTTTTTGTATATACTAGCTAGTACAACCATGGTTTTCTGGTAGCCATACTTCTGAGAATCATATGATATGATCGAGTAATGAGCTAGCTGTTTCCATGCTTGCTTGCTTGCTGCAGAAAGATAAATCCAAGCATTTCTGTTCGCGGTAGGGTCTGTCGTCAGGACTCAAAGGCTATGCACATATACAGTGGTAGATTCACATTGTAGTGAAAGGGAGTAGCATCAGTAGCTGAGAATTAGTTTTAGTTAGGCAAGCATCTTGTCAGTCTCTGGACTTGAGACTTTGAGGATCCAATCTGTCCAATTGAGGTGACATTTCCTGAGCAGAGGCATCGTCCAATCAACAGCCGGCACATTATACCACTTGCTGCATGCATACCAATCTCTTCATATAAATTGCTTCAGGTACACAAACAACTCATCAAACTGATGCTGTACGTCTACGGATATTATTCCCAACACTTTCTCCTCCTTTTTCCCTTGAATATGTTTTTGGATGCACAAGCCATCCGTGGAACGTTGCTGTTGGGGGAAAATATCTCATCTTCGGGGTTATTGCCACAATAGTATGAAAGCAGATAGTGGATTCGAAGGTTCCCAGACGTCCATCTTCGAAGATACCCTGAGTCAAGCTCGAAGTACGAAGATAGGCATTGGTTCGGAGTACATCTTCGAACTAAGGCAATTCAAGATCTTTATTGCCAGCTAAGATGAAAGATTTATCTTTTATATTATTAGATTAGTCTTTTACCATTTTAGCCCTATCAAGGGTACCGAATAGTTTCCACTATGTCGGTTGTAATAGAGGGGTAAATAGGTCTTTTCCTTAATATTTGGGCCTATAAATACCCCCCATTTCACCCTGTAATAGGGAATGAATACAAGTTATTCAATACACATATTCGAACCATTCTAAGTTATTATCCTTTCGGAGGCTTAGAATAGTTCACTTCGCAAACATCCTGTTTGTTAGTTTCTAATCCACAGAAACCTGTTAGCGTAATCTTTTACGCCAACAGTTGGCGCCGACCGTGGGGAACCTAGTCCGAAAAACTTCGTTCTCTACCAACTTCTTACATCATGCCTCCTAAGCGGAGCGCACCTCGTAACCCTATTCGGAGGTCTTCTCGGATCTCCGGAGAGACCCCGCCCGACACGGTCGAAGTCGGAGGGCCTTCGACTTTCTCTCCACAAACTCCGGAAGGAGTTTCCATCCCTCGAACATACGGAGCTTCTCCGCCAAATCCCTCCATACTTCGACCACCTGGAATCCCTCTTCCACCTTCCATTCCACTTCGAACTGATCCTACCAGTTCTCAAGACCCGGAAGATCCTTCCAGAGGAGATGAAGACGATCTTGGAGATGTGGCCACTCAAATGGCCAACCTTCAAGCTGAAGTAGCAAGGTGGCGACAAGAAGCTGCGAACAGGCTTCGCTCCCAAGCCATCCCAACTATCCCAGAAGTGCCCGAAGACGATGAACCCGATTATCCCGAAGCTCCGGAGAACGCCTCCTTCGACAATGAATCTCCGCTGCATCCTGAGCTGCAGAAAGTTCGCTTTGATCCAAAGTTTAAAACTTTGAAGCTCTGTAAGTATGTCGGAGATGAAGATCCCGGAGAGTTCGTTCGTTCTTATGCCCTAGCAATTGAAGCTAGCGGAGGAGTTCGAGACACCATGGCGAAGTGCTTCCCCTTAGCTCTGCAAGGAGTGGCATTAAGGTGGTTCTGGTCTTTGAGGCCAGGATCAATTAATTCATGGGGGCAGCTGAAGAAGAAGTTTATAAGCAATTTTCAAGGCACCTTCGTGCCTCCCATGTCAACAGGAAGCCTTTTCCAGGTGAAACAACTCCCCGGAGAGACATTGAGGCAATATTTCAAGCGCTTCGCTCATACGAAGTCGCAAATCCGAGGGTTGTCTGCATCTTCGGTAGTTGATGCAGCTCGGGAAGGCGTCACTCATCAAGGTCTCCTGGATAAGCTTCATCGGAAAAGCATCTCCTCAGTCTCTCAGTTGATGTCATACTTCGAGGAGTATGCGAGGTCAGAAGAAGGTTGGCTTCGAAGAACTGCAGCTACTTCATCCATATTGCAAGAAGTTAAAGTAGAAGTGAAAACTTCGGCACAGCCGCAAGAACCATTCTTCGAAGTTCAACATGATCGGAGAAGAGGGCAAAAGCACCCTCGTTCTGAAGTCTTGAATATTGCACCCCCACAGAAGTTTATACAGAGAGCTCCACAATCTTCGGGGAACAAGGCCAGCGGCTGGAGGCCGCCAGGGAAAACGGCTGGCAAAGGCCAGACCCTTTTCTGCTGCATCCATGGTGAAAATCGAAGCCATGCAACTGATACTTGCAAGGCCATACTTACTCTGAGAGGAGAGTATCTAGAAAGAACTTCGGGTCGAGGTACTACCGACCGAGTTCCAGTTACAACGCGCCCAGAGCCGGTCCAGGCTGTGGCGCGGATAGAAAACTTTGATGCCGCAAGACACCCTCCAGTGGCCAATGTTATGCCACCTCCGAAGCAAGAGGAAGGGCAAGATCGAGGGAAGAGAGTAGTTCTCCCCATCTCCGGAGGAGGTACCCTCGGAAGCATGTCAAAGAGACAGCGAAGAGACTACGTCAGGGAAGTAGGCCATATTGGAACTTCGTCGTCTGCAGCTGCAATGCCGGAGTGGTCTCATGTACCGATATCTTTTTCTGCGGAGGATGCAGCTGGTATTAAGTTCCCGCATGCAGACCCACTGGTTATCACTACTGATATTGCGGGCACTGAAGTTCGTAGGGTGTTGATTGACGGAGGTAGTTCGGCAGATATCATTTTTGTTCAAGCCTTCGATCAATTGTGCATCTCTAGGAAGCATCTCCTTCATCTGCTCGTCCTTTGCAAGGCTTCGCAGGACCTCCGCTAGATGCACTTGGCCAAATAGGCCTGGAAGTTACCTTTGGAGAAGGTTTGTTGGCCCGAACTGAGGAAGTAGTCTTCGATGTTGTAGATGCCCCGTATGCTTACAACGTCATCTTCGGAAGAGGCATGCTAAACCAGTTCGGAGCTGTGGCGCATCACAATTATTTGTGCATGAAGATGCCCACACAAGCAGGAGTCCTTACTGTCTTCGGAGATCAAGCTATCGCTCGGAGAGCGGAATATGGTCATGGTCCCCCTCTTAATCCAAGACAAGTAAACAATGTACAAGATAATGAGGAAATTTTTTCAGCCTCCTCCGAAGCTTCGAAGAAGTCCTTTCCGAGACCAAGTCCTAAAGGAGAGATTGCAGCGAAGGTCATTGTTAAAGATGGTAAAGAGTATACATTTCAATTTGGTAAAGATTTACCTCCAGAAGTTGCAACCTCCTTGGAGAAGGTGGTAGAAGAGAATTTGGATGTCTTCGCTTGGTCTGATGAAGATATCACCGGAGTCGATCGGGATATCATTGAACATAGTTTACTGGTAAACCCGAAGGCCCGGCCTGTTCGGCAAGTACTCCGGAAAATGTCTGCAGAAAGAGCTGCTATAGCGAAGGACGAAGTTGAGAAATTGTTGAAGGCTGGGATTATCAGAGAAGTGGCTCACACAAAATGGTTAGCCAACCCAGTCTTCGTCAGAAAGAAGTCTTCCGGGAAGTGGCGCATGTGCATTGATTTCACATCCTTGAATAAAGCATGCCCTCGTGACCCCTACCCCATGCCCCGAATAGATCAATTGGTTGACTCCACCGCAGGTTCAGAGTTATTAAGCTTCCTTGACGCGTATTCTAGTTATCATCAAATATGGTTGAAGCGCGAAGATGAGATCAAGACAAGCTTCGTAACCCCTTCGGGAGTCTTTTGTTATGTAAGAATGCCCTTTGGCTTATGAAATGCCGGGGCTACTTTTTCGAGGTTAGTTGCTAAGGCTCTAGGTCATCAATTAGGTCGCAATGTGGAGGCCTATATGGATGATATTGTAATAAAGAGTGCTTTAAAGCACCAACATAGCCTAGACTTAGCAGAAACATTCAATAGCCTTCGGGCATGTGGGATCCGTCTTAACCCCGAAAAATGTATCTTCGGAGCTAAGACTGGAAAGTTGTTAGGGTATTTAGTTTCAAGCAGGGGAATTGAAGCTAGCCCTACTCAAATATCTGCGCTACAAAGATGGCTCCTCCGGAAAATTTAAAGCAAGTGCAAAAGCTGACTGGGCGTTTGGCAGCACTTAGCAGGTTTTTATCAAGGTCTACGGAGAGAAGCTTGCCTATATTTAAAGCATTGAAAGGGTCCGAAGATTTTGCATGGACACCGGAGTGTCAGAAAAGCTTCGAAGATATTAAAGAGTATCTCAGTAATCTTGCTACACTCACGGTGCCTACTGCGGACGAAACCTTACTCCTTTACCTTGCAGCTACAGGTTCTGCTGTCAGTGCAGTCCTTGTCAGAGAAGTGGATTTCAATGGGAAGTTGGTCCAAAATCCTGTTTATTTTGTATCCGAAGCATTATCAGGAGCGAAGACAAGATACTCCGAACTTGAAAAGTTCGTTTATGCTCTGATAATGGCTTCGAGGAAATTAAGACATTATTTTTTGGCACACAATGTAATTGTACCAACTTCATATCCTTTAGGAGATATGCTTCGAAGTAAGGATTCCACTGGAAGAATTGGGAAGTGGGCAGTTGAGCTAGCACCCTTCGGCATATTTTTCTTGGCAAGGACAGCAATCAAATCGCAAGTCCTAGCAGATTTTGTAGCAGAATGGACTCCACCTGCAAATTTGATTCCGGAGAAGACAAGTGACGGAGTTTGGACTGTTTATTCTGATGGGGCTTTCCAAGCATCCGGAGCAGGCATTGGAGTAGTATTAATTTCACCTTCGGGGCAAAGAGCAATGTACTCCGCAAGACTCAACTTTAAGTCTACCAATAATATAGCGGAGTATGAAGGAATTTTATTGGGACTCCGAAAAGCACGTGCTCTAGGGGCTACAAGAATTATTATAAAGACAGATTCTCAGATAGTAGCAGGGCATGTAGATAAAAGTTTCCAAGTTCGGCATCCACAGCTTGCAAAGTACTTAGAAGAAATCCGTAAAATCGAAGCACACTTCAAGGGTATTTCCATTCGGAGTATACCAAGAGCAGAAAATGTGCAAGCAGACATCTTAGCAAAAGCTGCAGCCGGAGCTGTGGATGTGCCAGAAGAAGCTTTCTATGAGGAGCTCAATATACCTTCGGTGCCACAAATTCCCTTTGTAGAGATTCTTTGCATTCCTAGTGCAGATTGGAAAAATTCAATCATGGAACTTTTACAGGGAGGAACAAATTTGCCCGAAGAGCCACAGCTCTCAAGATTAAAGCTTAGAGCTAGAAATTATCAAATAATCAACGGTATTTTATACAAGGCCAGAGTATGTTCCCCTCTACTCCGATGTATATCTCAAGCCGAAGGTCAAGAAATTCTTCGAGAAATTCATGAAGGCCTTTGTGGTAGCCATTTAGCCCCTAGAGCTTTGGCAGGAAAAACACTTCGCCAGGGGCTTTACTGGCCTACAATAACAGCTGATGCGGAGAGCTTAGTCCGCACTTGTAAAGGATGCCAGTGGATGGGTCGACGGAGTCATCGCCCACCAACAGCTCTTCAAGTCATTGCTCCGGTATGGCCTATGGCCAGATGGGTATGGATTTAATTGGCCCCTTTCCAGTAGCCAAGGGAAATCCGAAGTTCGTAGTGGTAGCTATTGAATATTTTTCTAAGTGGGTGGAAGCAGAACCCTTAACAGCTATCACTTCAAACAATGTACAGAAATTCTTCTGGAAGAACATCATCTGCCGGTTCGGAGTGCCTAGACAACTTACAGTTGATAATGGAACACAGTTCGATGCAGAACCCTTTAGGAAGTTTTGCGAAGATCTAGGCATTCAGTTATGTTTTGCTGCAGTGAGGCATCCTCAGTCCAATGGAGCCGTAGAACGAGCCAATGGAAATATTTTGTCAGGGCTAAATCGAAGGATAGTAGGATTAGCAAAGGGACTGTGGACCGAAGAGCTTCCGAAGATTTTGTGGTCCATTCGGACTACGCAAACAAGGTCCACAGGTTTTACTCCATTCAGACTACTATTCGGAGATGAAGCTATGACTCCAACGGAGCTCAAAGGAGGATCGTTTCGCAGCACCGAACCGGAAATTGAAGAAGAAAGACAAGCTTCGCTAGATTTATCAGAAGAAACAAGACTTCGAGCTGTGGCAAATTTATCAAAGTATCATCAGCAAACGAAGGCTTGGTTTGACCCGAAGGTTAAGCTCAATCAACTAAGACCGAGTCATCTTGTTCTACGAAGCATTATAGCGCCAGGGAAGTTAGGAAATAAATGGGAAGGTCCATACCTAATTGTTCGTTCAGGACGCCCTGGCTCTTTCAAATTAGCTGATTTAGAAGGTGAAGAGTTAGCACATACTTGGCATGCGGAGCACTTAAAGCGATACTTCGCATAAGGGCTCCTTGTAACTCACTTGTAATCATCTTCCAAATTAATAAAGCATATGATCCTGATAATGCCTTCCCCTCATAGATTTCCAGCTTCCGAGTGGACGCACTGGAACCGCGGGGTCGACCGAGAGGGAAGTGTCATGAAGCTGGATTGTATTTTCGGACTTCGAACCATTGGTTCGAAGCTTCCGACGTGGGGGCTGACATAATCCGGAGTCCAAGCCACCGACTTGTAGGCATCCGTAAAAGAGCCCAAAACCACATCATACGGAGTCCAAGCCATTGGCTGGTAGACTTCCGTAAAAAGAGCCGAAGGTGGCCAAAACATGCGGAGTCCAAGCCATTGGCTGGTAGACTTCCGTAAAAAGAGCCGAAGGTGGCCAAAACCTGCGAAGTCCAAGCCATTGGCTGGTAGACTTCCGCAAAAAGAGCCGAAGGTGGCCAAAATATACAGAGTCCAAGCCATTGGCTGGTAGACATCCGTAAAAGAGTCCGAAGAGACCATTGCAAACTCCGAACCATTGGTTCGACAGAGATCGCAAAAATGAGCCGAAGGTGGCTAAAGCAAAACAGAATTTGAACTATGAGCTTCGAATATCTGTTAACATAGTCCAAAGTGACAAATTATCTAAGATACTAAGGTATCTTGAAAGTTATCTCAAGCGATTTCTTTCAAAAAACAAAGGTATCAAGTTGCCGTTTTTTCGACTACAAATAGTCGAAGACATTTTATAAGATTTTAAAAGATCTTTAAATTACAGAGGGGCTCCGAACCCCCCAAAAATTGTACTCTGAAGTTTTTTCTTTGCGCATAACCATCTTTGAATACAGTTCGAAGTTGCTTATACCCAAAGAGGGGCTAGTAAATATGGAGACAATTTTAAATCGATATTCATTATTCAAACGAATGTGTTTACAGATTACATCATGAAAAATTGGTATCTATACCAAGAAGGAATCGAAGACCTCTTCGGTCCCTAGAGCTAGGGGTGGAACGACTAGTTCCAGCGCCAGGAGTTCTAATAACTTTGCGTTTAACTCTCTTGCCCCCCTTCGAAGCTCTAAACTCCTTTTGTTCTTGTTGAAGCTCGGCCCAAGTTCGAAGCCGTTCGGGGCTCCTTTCCCATCTTCCAAGTTCTTCAGGCTTTTTATTTTGAGCTTCATCTTCGTCTTCAGACCATATAACATCTTCAGAAGACGAAGTGTTTACGCTAACCTCTTTTTCTTCCTCTTTAATATAAGACAGTATATCTTTGATTACTTCGGGCGCAATTACACCGGAGTCATCTCGAGGAATTAGAAATCGAGGACGTTTATAAGCTTTAAGAAGATCGAAGGTAGTCCATAATGAGCGAACTTCGTCGTTAAGGTCTAACACTTCGATATCTTCCGTAAGAAGCGAAGCCTAAAAATATGACAAACAAATTTTCATTGATAAATGTTTATAAGCATAAAGCTTTACATGGCCAAAAATCCTAAGGTATTTCTAAACCTGCGGGTTCGAAGGAGGCTGACTGCTCGAAGCTTGGGTCCGAACTTGCTTCTGGCGTTGGCCTTCGTCGATCCAAGCCTTGATCGCGGAACGACATTCGGCTCTCCATGAAGTTTGGAAGGCTCACCAGGCAGCAGCCACACCTTCGGAAGGTGTCAGAACTCGCTCGTCGTCGAAGGTGATTGGGCCCCCTCCTGCGTCCGGAGTTATCGTTCGGCCCAGATCTTCGTAGTACCGAAGTAGGCCGACAGCAGCCACTTGCCCGGAGAGTTCTCCGTATCTAATGCCCGTTGTCTTCATCTGCTTCGCCACTCCTTGGATCCTTTTCAACCGACGCAGAAGAGTGATGTTATCATCAGAAGGGAGAGTTCCAGTAGTACCGAAGTACTCCAGGACATCTAACAGCTGACTCATAACTTCCGCAGCCACCTTCTCAGACTTCAGCTTGTCTTCGTTCAACGCATCCTTCGTCGAAGTGACTTCGCCCAAAACTCCAGAAAGTCTAGCATTTTCAGTAGTCAAAATATTCTTTTGGTTTAATAGCTGGCTAGCTTCCTCTTGGAGTCTGACAAGTTCGAACCCCGCAGTAGCGTGCTCCGTCCGCAACTTTTCAACTTCTGCTCGAAGCACAATTCTTTCTGCCTCGAGCTCTTTATTTGCAGCCTCCAAACTTTGCCTGGCCCTTCGCTCTGTTGACACTATATTATCCATTTGAAGCCACTCGACTTTCAGAGATGTTAAGATTCCTTTGAAGAACATTATTTTCCTCCCGAAGACGAGCGATCTCTTCGTCATTGCATATATTCGCAGCTCGGGCCAAGACAGTTTGCTGCAAAAATAAAAACTAAGGTAAATATTTATTCGTAGATGAATTCTATGTTATTTCGAAGGTGCATTCGCAAGTGCTTCGTACCTGGTAGGCTGCACGTTCTATATCGGCATTAAGCTCCGTCCTGTCCGCCTTGCTCAAAATGGCTACTAAGTTGGTCTCCCCAATGTCACGGCTAGCTCGATCCAAAGGTTCGAGCAAAGTCCGAAGACCAGTTGTTTGCCCTAAGAAAGGAGCTAGCAAGGGGAGCATGCTTATTGCCTGTTGGTCATCTTCGTCCAGCGAAGGACCGGAGCTTTGGCCTGTGGTTTTCGGAGCCACTGGAGGCTGGCCCTCCCCGGAAGATTGGCTCTCGTCTGTTGAATCAAACGGAGTTGATCCGGAACTCGCAGCAGGGAGGGGCTCTATATGTCTTTTGCCTCTTCCAGGTCCCATTTGAGTAACTCTCTGGGCTGGCTCCGAAGTCGTCGAAGGTCCAAGAATTATTTCCTCTTGGCGGACCTCTTCCATAGGAGTGGACTCTATAAAAAAAGAGTATTATACATTGTATAAATATACAAAACGAACACAAAAGAGTTATTCGAAGTCTACCTTCGACGTTTTGCAGAGGAGTCATCATCGGACTGTTCGGCGGATCGAAGGTTAGATCTTCATCCGAATCAGCCGTTAAGTCTTGGACTGCAGGAGCATCGTCCTGTGCAGTCCTTGTTGCCTCTTCGGGAATCGAAGCCATAGTGACTTCGACCCCACTTTCATTCGCAGGAACTTCGTCCTGAGAAATATCTTCTTGAACTGCCGAAGTCATTGGTTGTTCAGGATTATCTTGGGACTCTGGCACGTTTGCAGGTACTTCAGCTTGTGCAGTCTTTTGAGTTTCATCTTCTTCTATTAGACGCACAAGCAATCTCCCTTCATCCTCTTGGGAGTCGGAAACTGAAGCCCTTGGGCTCGAGGGTGCAGGATTCGAAGGTGCAAGATTTTTTGGCTTCCGAGCCACCTTCTTCACTGGAGTCTTTGCGGAGCTCGAAGTTCCAGCTTCGGCTTTTCTTTTCTTAGGTCCTTTCTCCGAAGGCACCCAATCCATCAAAGGGGTCGGAGTGATTTCCAGCATTCCCCATACTCTGTTAAATCTCTCCCAACTCCCGACCAACTTGATTCTCCATTCTTTTTCAGTCGGAGTTGGAGCGCCCAAAATCTTCTCCGAAGCCCTCACAATTTGTTCCGAAGTAACAGGGGCTGAAGAAGCTAAAAAATAAATTAAGTTAGCTTTTCTTCGAATGAATATGCATAATACATGTTGTTTTCGAAGTTACCTGCAGGGCTCGAAGTCAAGGTGATTTTTCGGAGACCGCCTTCCGAATCCTCTTTGAAGATGATAGGCCAGTTGGCCATCAGTGGAGAAATTTGTAACCCAAGGAACTCTTCGGCTAAGTCTCGCATGCTCAACCTTCGGCTGATCCTCTGAAGTAGGTTGAGACGGGCTTCGAGTTGACCTTGGCCGGGATGCACTAAGGCTTCCTTCCGGAATTGGATCTCTTTCAAAGGTCCGGCCAGAGGATTGCTCGCCCCAACTTCGGCATAGAACCACCTCATAACCCAGTCAGTGTACCATCTTGCATTGATGGCCTTAGCAGGAAATTGTAGGGCATATTCGTCCCGAAGCCTAAAATTGATGCTTCCGAAGGCTACCACTACTTTTTCACCTCCGGGGCCTACGAAGGTTTTAGGCTGTCATGAAGCCCTGTGTAATGCTGCGAAGATCTCTGCCCTCCCCTCACAGCCTTCGGCTCTCAATGCCCATTCGAAGATAGCCAGTCTAGCTACTGCGTTCAGAGATAATTGAGGGAGGGTGACATGAAATAAATCAAGTACCTCTGCCAGGAAGTCAACTGCTGGGAGGCTCAAGCCGGCTTCGAAGAAGGCTTCGAAGACAACCACCTCTCCGGGCCTTGGTGACGGAATGAGTTCTTTTCCGGGCTTGCGAATCATCACTCCGGTGCTAATCTTTCCTTCTACTGCGATAGCCAGTGATTCCCTCTTGCAGGTAGAAGATCCCAGTTGGAAAGACTGGTCCAGGTACTTCGTTGATGGCGGGCAGAGACTTTGATCATCGATATTTTGGGGATTTCTTCCTCCTGCCGCCATGGATGTCGTTGCCGATGCTGGAGGTGCCGACGCCAACGCCGCAGCCGCTGCTGCTGCAGTAGCCTGCTGCCGAGCCAAGGTCGATGGGGCTCCAGAACCCTTGGTCTTCACCATTGCAGTCACTGGGTTGCTTTGGGGAAAATGGAGGCTAGGGCTCAAAAAACTCAAGGGCTCAAAGGGTGTTTGATTGCGAGAAAGCAGTGAAAAGGTAACCGGGTAAGTTATAGGCCCTCTATTTATAGCCTAGACTTCACATTTTTACCGTTAGTCCATGTCGTTTCGCATTCTTGCCCGTTACTTTTCTCCGAAATTAACGCTTTCTACAGTTTCCGTTAGGAACAGAAAACTAACGGCTATTTCCTCTAAGTCTGAAAGACTTTCCGACTTCCTAAGTCGGTTCTAAGATAGTTCGAAAAGCAATTATCTTAAGACTGATTCGGAGTTTATATCTTCGTACATTTCGGAGATGAATTGAAATTTAATAACCCCTATGTCTAGTTATTTTTTCCTTCCGTATACTGCTCTCCTAACATTACAGGTTAAACGGAGAAGCGTATTCGAGGGGCTACTGTTGGGGGAAAATATCTCATCTTCGGGGTTATTGCCACAATAGTATGAAAGCAGATAGTGGATTCGAAGGTTCCCAGACGTCCATCTTCGAAGATACCCTGAGTCAAGCTCGAAGTACGAAGATAGGCATTGGTTCAGAGTACATCTTCGAACTAAGACAATTCAAGATCTTTATTGCCAGCTAAGATGGAAGATTTATCTTTTATATTATTAGATTAGTCTTTTACCATTTTAGCCCTATCAAGGGTACCGAATAGTTTCCACTATGTCGGTTGTAATAGAGGGGTAAATAGGTCTTTTCCTTAATATTTGGGCCTATAAATACCCCCCATTTCACCTTGTAATAGGGACCGAATACAAGTTATTCAATACACATATTCGAACCATTCTAAGTTATTATCCTTTCAGAGGCTTAGAATAGTTCACTTCGCAAACATCCTGTTTGTTAGTTTCTAATCCACAGAAACCTGTTAGCGTAATCTTTTACGCCAACACAACGTTGTGTGAAAATGGACTAGCATACTAAATGAACGGTACTGCCTTCTTTTTTGCAGCTGTACTAGCTTGGTATCACCGTGCATATGCCTGCATCATATCAAACCTTTGCTCAAGATAAATGATTGGTCAAGTACGAAGGGCAAGTTAGAGAAACCTTTTCTGCGTATTTTTTCTTTAACAAATGTAAGAATACATGCTCGCAACTGAAAATAGAAGTCAGCAATGGTAGATTGTTGCCCCGCAGAACGCGAAGCAACATTTTTTTCTACTATGCTTGGAGGTTTGCTTGGATATGTAACAAGTTGAGTCCATGCTTGTAATATGTTATCTCCGTAGGAGTGGTGTCTCTAGGCTCTATCAGTTTGTTTGTATCAATCACTTCTACAAATTAATTAACTATGACGTACCATAGTATATAGAGACCAGTAGTGTTCTTAGTTTAATTATATTTTCTCGATGCAATTATTTCAATATAAACTTCTATCATCTAAACATTTGGCACCTTACAATTTCTTATTGCAAATTAAGTAAAAATAGGCTAAACCAATAATATTTGGTTGAACAAGCAGCTAATAAGAGCTGCTTATTTGTTTGGTTCAATGATTATATAGTAATTATCATTATTTATCAACTGCCAATCACTTTTTTCGTATTAGCGATTAAACTCTTGATTCATACAATTAGTATTATTTCAATCATTTTAAAATGGGAAATAAAAATCAAACGGTGTTGTAGATGACCTGGCCAATTACACACACACACACGGGGATAATGGAGACGACGAAACAAGAACATAACAAACTAATACCTTGGATCACTTGTTCAATTTTTTTTGGAGTATATACATGGGTGGAGACTCTGTGGAGTCACATTATTGTTGAAGGGGTGTATCGGCACCTCACTTCAAAAAATAAATTAGTGCATGTTTAGTGTGTGAAATAAGCCATATATACATTATTACCTAAGTTTAACACATGCAACTAACTCCTAGCATTAAAATCAGTTTAGCATGGACATAGGTACGTACACCATCTACTTTTGCTATCTCCACCTTGAGTATGTATCATATTACCACAATGAAATTCTTGATACAGTTGATATACGGACGTACGCAAACTGTTGATTTAAGTCATAACACATAATAACTAAAATAATGCATGTCATATGTTACAGCAATCCTTTATTCGACTTCGCCCAACGCTGTCCCGGTGACCCTCCACCGATAGCCGGCCGGCCTGCTGTAGTGGCTTAGGGGACCCAGTGTTGGGAATTTGAATCTGTAATGTTTTTATTCACAATGTCATCACAGTGCACGTCGTGAAAAATTACCACCGACATGTTATCCGGTGAAAAAAAATTCCGGTGTAAAACGAAGTAAATACATCACTCATACAATCGTCACAAATTAAAAATACACGGTAAAAAATACTACTGGATAGAACCAGTAGGCGCGCGGAGGTGGAGAGAATATGTAGTATTTTTTTTACCGATGTCCTAACGATCGAAGTGGATACAAAATACAACCGTTCGTAATTTTTTTACAAAGTCCTTGGTTGTAGGTTGCCTCTCCCGCGCTTTTTATACACAGGGCTACTGTCAGGGGCGGATCCAGGTGCCACCTGATGCACGTGACGTAAGTAAGTTTTGATTTTTTTGATGTACTAGAACTTATATAGATATATATATGGGATACTCCTTGACTCAACTAATAGGACACCTGGAAGACCCAGGGAGTAAAAAGAAATAGGCTGATACTGATTAGTACAAGAAAACTGCAAACTTCCGTTAGCAAAAAGCAAAAACAGATGGAAGTTTAAGCAACATATAATGGAAGAAGCTAATTTCCATCGGCAAAACGCTAACTTCCGTCGATTTTTAGCCGACGAAAATGTGTAGACAATAGTTGACTATCTTCCGTTGGTCACCAACGAAAGATAAGTAACTTCCGTCGGCTAGTCATGACCGGCGGAAGTTATACGTGAAGGATATGCTTAAGAAAATTCCGTGGACTGGAAGTTCTGATAGGTAGTATCGGAAGTTCTGATTATTATCTGGTCTCAATACATAGAGCAAATGTTTCTTCGGAAGTTCTGATATAGTATCGGAAGTTCCAACGAGCCAGAAGTTCCGATTCAGAATCGGGGAATTTTGTACTGATCGGAAGTTCTGAGGTGGGCGATAACAGATTGGATATGTTGCATGTCGTACTGTATCGGGAGACCTAAAATACCCTGTCGGAAGTTCCGATCCAGGATCGGAAGTTCCGACGTGGGAAAATAGATTGGATCTGTTACTGTTTTGAGGATTTCGAGATAGACACGACCAACAGGCTATCAGCTCTATAAAAGGAGAGGAGGAGGACGTCTTGGAACCAAGGAATAAGCCTAGATTAGACCTAGCCACCAAAGAATCCTCTCCTTTCCTTTCTTGATCTTAATCGTTGAGGTCAAGGATCCCCGTCTCTCACGTACGGTGCTAGCACGCTGCCATGGGAGGTTCTCCATCCCTGTACGTGTGGACTCCATGGAGGTGTTGCTCCAATAGCGATGCTCGTGGACATATACATGCGAACGACTATGCTGTCTTCATCGATCGGATCAACGAAGGACGACAAGGATGGAGCGAGGATAGGCTTGACGTGCTACTCCGACATCTTCTTCCGCTGCACTTAGCACGTCTCGTGCTAGAAGGTACCGATCCATGATCTCGCACGCGCATGAGTCTTGGGCTTAGGGCATAAATTTTGAATTTGTCGGCTAGCGTAGCTCCCCTATTCCCCCAACAGTGGTATCAGAGCCTACGTGCGTAGTGTTTGATCTGGATCCCTCATGTATGGAGATACATGGGTGAAAAATAGATTAGATCTGTTCCTATCTGCGGTAAATCAGAAGTTTCGATAATGATCGGAAGTTCTGATGGCGGATCATAAGTTCCGATAGTGATGACCGGAAGTAGCATAACTAGCAGAAGTACCACTACTAGACCCGCCTCGATCTTTCTGTTTCAGAAAGCGGCAGAAACTTTGAATTCATTTGCCCTTGCCGTACCACTTTCATCGGCGAACAACCGAACCCTTGGGACCTTCTTCAACCCCAGGATGTGATGAGTCGACATCGAATGTTCCAATATCGAATAATGTTTTGATACAAAAAGCAATTGTTGCGATCCGGGATTTCGATATTGATCGGAAGTTCCAATACTAGATCGGAAGTTCCGACCCACGCGAATTGGAAAAACTGAGCCTGTTGACCCGGATTTTTCAAATACAAAATCTAGACACTTGTAGATTGCTCGCCTAACTTTGTTTTGCAGAGAATGATGTGACTGGCATGGCCTTGGATAAATATGATGTATGAGATGCATGCAATGGATGTACATTAAATATGGCTTGCGTGTCATGATTATTTACAGCCCAAGGCCGATGTAAAATTTATTATGGCTTGCATGTCGTTTCCGCGGTGCTTCGGCCCATGAAATTAGTATAGACTATGCGAGATGGACTAGTACTCTTCATGGAGTCTGGGAGCATGCACTCATTGACGGGATCCATGGACATGGAGATCTCCATGTGAAGAAGGTCATGCAATGTCATAGTTAATATGATTGTCCGTGATGCTTTCTTTTGTTCCTGTTATTCTATTCTTGCCTGTTTCATATGCGCTAGGGACGTTATAGTGCTAGAATAGTTTTCCCTCAGAAAATTAAGTGTTAACGCTCTTCCCAATAGCTGCACCCACCAAGGTTCATGCTCATCGATAGTGGGTTTACCAAAGCAGGGTGCTATCTTTTATTTCGACCCGTTGGGGCGAAAGTCGGACTTCTTCACGTATAGTATTGGTTCACTTAACAAGGCTATCAAAATGGTTTTGGGCCTTGGAGCATAGGAGTTGGGGTCGAGCATTGGATGTTTCTCTAACGACAAGAGTCACATGCGATGTGATTAGCAAATAGTTGCTTACCTATGTCAACTAGCTTCTAACAGTGATGCCAAAGCTCACTAGAAGATAGCGTGACCATGGATCTTGTGCCACTATTAGTCATCAGAGGGAAAATGACTTGGTTTAAAATAGTGGAACATCTTTTATTAGATAGAAGATAAACATTGCATAGTGCTAAATCTTGCATTTAATCTTTTATAGATCATGACACCTACTACTTCTACTGTTAAGAGCACTCCATTTTTTAATTTGTGATCTATTCTTTAACGTGAGAAATTATCTGGAAAAACTTTATGGATTGCTATCGAAATTTGAGAATTGTTCTCAAACAAGAGAAAAATGATTATGTTCTAGAGGAACCTCACCCTGATGAACCAGGAGAGGATGCTTCTGCAGTAGATAAGCATGCTTATGAGAAGCATGCTAGTGATTCTGTGGATGTCAGCTATGTGATGCTTGCCTACATGTCCTCTGAGTTTCAGAAACAATATGAGGAACATGATACTTACAATATGATTGTAGTCTTAAGGGCATGTTTTAGAATCAGGCAAGGGAAGTGTTGGACCGGAAACGGCGACCAGAGGGGGGGTGAATGGGAGCTTTTAAAATTTCGGGCTAAAATCTTAGCCTTTGGTTCTGTTCTGTCTTCTGCGGAACAGGCTTCGAACACAGCCTTTGAAGGTCTGGTTCGGAGGTACTTCGACACCTTCGAACACAGGCTTCGGAGGAGCAAAAGTTCGAAGCCAAGAAGACTTCGCTCCACTAACAACCCTCGAAAACCAACTCTGCTAAGTCAGTGCAGGCTCCGCACACAGGGTGCTTTGAGCAAACTTCGCACTTCACCCTTCGCAAGAGTGGACAGCCCTCTGAGGACTTCGACCAAGTACTTGGCGACAGCAACGGGTGCTGGGCTTCGTACCCGAAGGTCTACACGCACACACAATGGACTACGCTAAGGGCTTCGACACAGGAAGCAAAACGGGATACTACCAGGGCTTCGCTAGTAAGCAGCGAGGTCTTGCCTCGTGTTACACAGAGCGACAGCACACTGAAAAGCACACTTCGCCAGAAAAACACCCTTCGCCAAGACAGGCTTCGGTGAACTAAAAGCTAGCGAGGTATGCAACGCGAGCTCAAGCAAAAAGCACAAGACAAACAGGGCTTCGCCGCTTGAACAAGGAACACTGAAAATGAACTCAGGATGTATTCAATCGAAGTGTGGCTACAGGAGCTCAACAGTAAATGCTCAAAGTGTTAAATGTTACCTACCGAGCCCCCATATTTATAGCCCATGGATTCATCCTAAGGAAGTGACTACTTTACCCCTAGGGTTTACATCAGATTTGTCTCTACAGAACTAAGGGGTACAAAAGGTAGTCCACCTTTATTTTGGAGGCTTCTCTGTCAGCTGCAGAGGGGACAGTGTCAGCCTTTTTCAGAACAGACAGTGTCAGCCTTTACAGAGTTGACTTCTGGAACCTCCCTTCGCACCCGAGGGGTGCGGAAGCTTCGGCGAGAAGCCTGCAGCCTGTTGGCCTTCGCTCCGCCGAAGATGACCTTCGATACAGTGACGGTTTTGAGCCGAAGCCGTCAAAGCCCTTGGGCCTTCGCACCACCACCTCCGGAGTGGATCACCACGGCTTCGCAGCTACTCCGAGCTCGAACACCGTCCGTCCGTGTACCGAAGCCATGCATGGCCGAAGCACCTCAAGTCAACCTCACTCCGGAGCTAGCCTCGCTCCGAAGTCCTTCACACTCCGAAGCCCAACCTTCGGAGTACCACCCTTCGAAGTCCCTCCTTCGTCCAAGGCCTCCGCATGAAGCATTCCATGAGCACTTCGTCGCAGTGTCTCACTCCGAGCACACTCCTCGACGAGCCTCACCCGGACCATGCCTTCGATGCGCCTCGACTTCTGAGACCTTTGTCGGGCCACCTTCGAGTGTCTCCCTCCGGAGCACACTTCGAACACCTTGCCTCCGCAGAGGACTTGGTCCACCAACTCCGAAGTCACTCCATTCGGAGTACCTTCGAAGTGCCTCACCTCCGAGGACTTTGTCTCGGAGTACCTTCAGCCGGAGCCACGCTCCGCACTCTCTGCCTTCACCTGGCACGCCTCGACCCGAGGACCGACCCGGACCACCTTCGCAGCCACCGTGACGGAGCTCCCCGCTCCCTTGGCATCAAACCACCCGCTTGACCCAAGTTCACCTGGCTCGAACCCTGTCCGTCGCCTCCGGAGACCCTGCGCACCACCGACAAGCAGACAAGTGTATCCAGTACTCCGGAGACCTCTCCGGGTTAGCAACCTTCGGCACACACTCCGGTGTACCGCCCAAAGTACCGAAGCCATCGGTACGAACCCAGTCATCGCGTACTGTCGGACCCCTCCGACAGGTACACTCCGCTGCACAGCTGCAGCAAGCAAACACCGAACACACTCCGGTGACACACCTCCGAACACCCTTCGGAGGTACCACCTCCGGAGGTACCCTTCGAACAGAGGGTAAAATCCAGTCAATCACTCATCACAAAACACCGAAACCACCCTTGGTTTCTCAATCTCCCCCTTGATGAGTGCATTGACAACCAAATTGAAGTTCAAGAAAATGTAAAAAATTTCAGCACACAAGTGACCATAAAAACTCAAAAAGAGCCAAAGCATGTCACTTGATAAAAGAAATTTTCTCCCCCTTTGAAAAAGAGTAAAAGCCCCTTCGGCAAAACTCCCTTTGGATAAAAACTCCCCCTGAGTTGAGCAAATTTTTCTCCGCCTTTATGTCAAAAATCTCTCCCCCTTTAGAAATTATGCCTTCTTGCAGTAGAGAACATAGCAAAATCTCTCCCCCTTTGGCAATGCAAGCATCAAGGAGCAGTCAAAAGATGCAAAGCTTCGAAATGAAGAGAATTGCAAAGACATATAATGCAAAAATATGCCAAAATTAACACAAATGATCATGTGCTCAGCTCAATTTAACAATCTGTGTAACAAGATGATGGCATGTGATTTTGTCATTTTGAAGTAAAAGCATCACCACTTAATCACAGCAGCTAGACACGAGAAGGCAAGGACTGCGCAAAGCTAACAAGTTCTACCCTAGACAGACAAATCTTGTTCAAAAGGAGCTGTGAAAGCAAACTTGATGAGCAATTAATTTTGTTGTTCTTTTTCTTAATGCCAGGGGTTATTTGTTTGTCCACCTTATACTTTCCAATCAGGCCAAGCCTAGGCATGAAAGCCATCTGAAGCTTAAGGCGGTGATTTTGGCATACACTACACTATCCCAGTTCAGACCAAAGTGCAATGGTAAGCAGTCTAGAATAGAGTAGTGCGACAAACAAACCCTCCTGGATCTTTTCATTTAAACCAGGCAAATCATGGATTTTTGATTTAGATTCAGATGAATGAAATATTTTGATGAATATCCAAGAATAATGAACACATTTTCAAGTTGCAAATTTTAGCATCCAAAGAACAGTGTCTTGCTGTCAAGTAGATAAAAGATAGCTAAAAGCAGTCCTGCCTAAACAAGCTAGATACATGATTTAGCAGTGAGCAAGTTTTGATTTTAGAAAATAAAACATCATGCACAATCAATGTTCCAGACATATTTCATAGAGCTGAGCTGTCATGATTTCTTTGAATTAAAAAGCAGGCATACAATAGCAAAAGATGTAAGTGCAATTCCACACATAATGAGCATATGCAAGACAATTAAAATCAGCTCCCCCTCATAAAATGCCGTAAGGGTGACAAATGCCAAGTTCCCCACGCAAGTAAGCAAACGAGAAGCATCGAGGGGTTTTGTAAAAATGTCGGCAAGCTGGTGTTGGGTATCAACATATTGAAGTTCAATATCACCCTTCTCATTGTGATCTCTGAGAAAATGATACCGTACATCAATGTGTTTGGTTCTGGAGTGCTGAACCGGGTTGTTTGCAATACAAATGGCACTAGTGTTATCACAGAAAAGTGGAACACTCTTATAATCTAACCCGAAATCCCGCAAAGTGGAAACCATCCACAAAATCTGAGAGCAACAGCTAGCTGCAGCAACATATTCGGCCTCAGCCGTCGATTGTGCAACACTAGACTGTTTGCGGGAAGACCAGCAAACCAGAGACGTACCCAGAAAATGACAAGTACCAGAGGTACTCTTCCTATCAATTCTACACCCAGCAAAATCCGCATCTGAATAACCTCTAAGACATAAAGATGAAGACGATGAATACCATATGCCAAATTCAAGGGTGTGCTTGAGATACCTTAGAATGCGCTTAACCGCTTGGCGGTGCGAAGCTCGTGGTGAAGCCTGAAAACGAGCGCACAGACATACTGCGAAGTGTATGTCCGGCCTCGTGGCAGTCAAGTAGAGGAGGGAGCCGATCATGCTTCGGAACTCCTTCTGATCTACGGCTTCTCCATCTTCGTCAGGGTCCAATGCTACAGATGTAGCCATTGGAGTGGCGAGGGGCTTCGCATCGGACATGTCGAATTTCTTGAGCAGGTCCTTGGTGTACTTTGTCTGGTGGACAAAAGTACCTTGTTTGCTTTGCTTGATTTGCAAACCAAGGAAAAAGGTGAGTTCACCCATCATCGACATTTCAAACTCCCTGCTCATGGTATCTGCAAACTCGGCAACCAAAGCATGAGAAGAGCCACCAAAGATGATATCATCCACATAAATCTGAACTAGGAGGAAATCTTTGCCATGCTTGAGAGTAAACAATGTTTTATCAACTGAGCCCATCAAATACCCTCGCTCAAGCAGAAAAGACTTAAGTCTATCATACCACGCCCGAGGGGCCTGCTTGAGTCCATAAAGAGCCTTATGAAGTTTAAGGACTTTATGTGGGTACTTGGGGTTTTCAAAACCAGGGGGTTGTTTTACATAAACATCTTCACCTATGAAGCCATTAAGAAAAGCACTTTTGACATCCATTTGATAGAGTTTGAATCCCCGGGATGTCGCAAAGGCAAGCAAAATCCTAATGGCCTCAAGGCGAGCAACAGGTGCAAAAGTTTCAGTAAAATCAATCCCTTCTAGTTGAGAAAAGCCCTGAGCTACAAGTCTAGCCTTATTTCTAACAATTGTCCCATCCTCCCCTTGTTTATTTTTAAAAATCCATTTTGTTCCAATGAAATGAACATTAGGTGGAGGATCAACTAAAGTCCAGACTTGGTTTCTTTCAAAATTCTCAAGCTCTTCATGCATGGCATTGATCCAACTAGAATCAGAAAGTGCATGACTAACATCTAAAGGCTCGAAAGAAGCAACAAAAGCAGCATTAGTGAAATGAGTGTGAGAACGTGTTACCCTTTGATCAAGCTCACCAATGATCTGCTCGGGAGGGTGCATCCTTTGGACATGATGTGGAGCCTCGCGGCGGGATGCAGTCTCCCCCTCAACTTGTGCGTTGGAGTGGTCCAAGATGACCGATGTTGAGGTAGTCGCTTCGGGACCTCGTGCCGAAGTAGTTGAAGCGGGGTCAGCTTCGGGGGTCGATGTCGAGGGTAGTAGGGGATCATCCTCGAATTCTCCGGGATCTTCGTCTTCGAATAAGGTCTGTTCCATGTCGTGTTCATTAGCCTGTTCAAGAGCAGAACTAACAGAGGGGGTTGATTCATCAAAAGTCACATCACATGACTCGATGACAGTGTTAGTTTCCAAGTTATAAACACGATAAGAATGACCATGAGTAGTATAACCCAAAAAGATCCCGTCAGAAGATCGCGACTCAAATTTATCCAAGTTACCACGTTTTAGGATAAAGCAGCGACAGCCAAAAACTCGAAGATGAGTAACCTTGGGCTGTCTCCCAAAACGCAGCTCATAAGATGTCAAATTTAAAATTGAGCGCAAGAAAATTCGGTTTGAGATGTAACATGCTGTGTTCATGGCCTCAGCCCAGAATTTTCTAGGAGTCCTATGCTCATCAAGCATCGTCCTAGCCATCTCAACCAAAGTGCGGTTTTTCCTCTCAACAACACCGTTCTGTTGAGGAACCCGCGGAGCAGAGAATTGATGTTCTATGCCATGCTCCATGCAAAAGTCAACAAAGAGACTATTTTTGAACTCAGTGCCATTATCGCTTCGAATGAATTTTAATGCACCAGGGAGTTCAGTGAACAGTCTCAAAGCCAAGCTCCGAAAGTGTGAAAACACTTCATCCTTGCTGGCAAGAAAGAAGACCCAAGAGTAGCGAGAGAAATCATCGACAATAACAAGTACATACCACTTGCCGCCTAAAGAACTAACCCGAGAAGGACCTACAGTGTCCATATGGAGAAGTTCTCCGGGCTGTTCAGTCATCACTGTGGTGACTGGCGAATGCGAAGCGGCAATCATTTTTCCATGTCGACAAGGAGCGCAAACTAAATTCTTCTCAAACTTGAGCTTGGGCAATCCTCGGATCAAACCTAGGGCGCTCAGACGAGCGAGCAACTCAAAGCTCATATGCCCTAGTCTCCTATGCCACTTCCAAAGCTCAGAAGTCGAATGTGCAACAAGGCAATGAGAAGAACCAGACGACTCTGAAAAATCAGCTCCAAAAACTCTCCCAACCCTAAAGATCTTACACACAACAACGCCATCAGAATTGAGCACTTGCGAAGTATCGCGATGAAATCGCACTTCGAAGCCCTCATCAAGTAACTGAGATACAGACAGCAAATTGTATCCCAGGTTTTCAACCAAAGCAACATCTTTGAGAGTGAAGTTCGTGTTAATCCTTACCACACCTTTACCTTTCACTCTACTCCTTCGATTGTTTCCGAAGGTGATATGTTCCCTTTGCTTGGTTGTAGTGAGGCTGGAGAACCAAGCTGCATCTCCGGTCATGTGGCGCGAACAACCGGAGTCCATGATCCACGTGCCCTCCAAGCCTCGACCTGTCGCCTACACATGATAAGAACGCCTCGATCGCTCAGTGCTGGGGTGAGTGAAATAATGACGAGGCATCCAGCACTGAGTGACACGAGTAGTAGGCACAGTAAAAGCAGACGGTCTACGCACATAAAAATCAGAATGATGCAAAGTGCGAGGTCTACCTACATGCAAAGAACGCAAAGCATGTCGAGGTCTCCTACTCTGACGAGGTACAAAGCTACTCGCCCGAGGTCTACCACCATATGGAACATGGCGAACACCTCGAGGAGCAACACCTCTCCGAGAAGCACGAGGAGCCTCGAAAACAGGACGAGAGTAATACTCAGACTCATGCATACCTAAAGATGGGTAATGCATGTCCTGATAGCTCATCGCCTGTGCACGTCGCTCATCCTTGATGCGACGGAAACAGAAACCAATCAAATGACCCGCCCGCTGACAATAAGAACAGTGAAACACTCTCCTGGGGGCACTCTCATGGGTCATAGGAGCAACTCTCACAGGCTCCTTGGGTTTCTTTTGTGTGGTTTTCTTGGGAGGATTTTTCTTGGCAGGAGGAGTGGTTTTCTTTGGTGGATGGGTAGGCTTTTTGGCTGATGGGGTGTCCAACAGAGCTCTCTCTTTCTCTAGGGTGGTGGGAGAGGTGAAAACAGTCTTGGATTTACTGTCTGAAGCTATCCTCTCAAAACCCAAACCTAGAGCTACCCCGGCTCTGTCAGCACACAACTTGGTCTTGGCCAAGAGCAAATCCATCCTACCCTTCCCTTCAGTGCATTTATTCACCACAGAAAGAAGGTATTCATTTTCGCACATGAGGTTTTCAGCCCGCTCTCTAACAGTGCCTAGCTGGTCCTTAAGGGTAATGCAAGTGTCACAAACAGGTTGCACATCCTTAGAACTACCGGCCCTCTCCAATCTAGCCTCCAAATCATGAACATGCTTATCACGTAAATTAATGCTATCGCGTAACAAAGAGCAGTTCATGCAATCAATAATTTCATGAGGTCTAGAATCCACCTCCAAAAGCTGCTTCTGTGCAGTCTCAAGCTCAGAAAGAGTTTGAGCATGAACAGAACGCAACTGAGCAAGCTCACCCATGACAACAGAACATGATTCACATTCAGCATCATCAAATTTAGACTTAAGCATGGCATATTCAGTGGACATATTTTCTAGCCTAAGTCTAAGGTCTTTTCTTTCTCTAGCGGCTTGCACAAGTAATCTATCCTGACCAAGCACTACTTCATTCAGCTCATCTAATTTAATTAGAAGCTGGTCAGATGATAGGTTTACCTCAGATGAGTCAAGCTCATCGCCGCTGTGATCGCTGTCGGCCATGAAGCAAAGGCCGGTGAAATCACGTCCCTTCTTGTCCTTCTTGTCCTCCTTTCTTGGGGACTCCTCCTCCTCAGAGCTCGACTCCTCAGTTGAGGATGTGTCGATGTCGCTGAGAGCAGCAACAAAAGCTCTGGAAGCGGCCTTGGCTACTTTCTTAGCCATCTTGCCGCGCTTGCCCTTCACAAAGGGCTTCCTCTCCTTTTTGTGGAATTTGGGGCGGTCACTCTCATCTCTCTTCTTGACCTTGGGGCAATTGGCCTTTATGTGAGAGGTGTCGCCACATTCATAGCAGCCACTAAAACCACTTCTCCGCTGATCCCGTCTCTCATGATGAAAGCGGGTGAACCTCCGGGCAATGAGAGCAAGCTCATCATCAGCTAGAGTGTCCACCTGCTCCTTTGTGACGGAGACCAGGGAGGACAAAGCAAAACCATCTGCAAGAACACAAGTGCCTGATGTGCTTGGTTCTGCAGTGGTGCCACGACTAGTGCTAGAAACCAATGCCAATGGCTGTGGCAAAGAGCTTCTATGCACTGCAAGAGATGCCTTGGCAATCTCTGTGGACTTCAGCTTGCTAAAGAGTTCATCACAGGTTAGAGTGTCATAGCCTGTGGACTCCTCAATGCTGGATATCTTCACTTCCCATATGCTACGATCAAGAGCATAGAGAAGCTTGATAGCCCTATCATGATCACTGTAAGCAAGCGTCCCGTTGGATCGCAAGTTACTCACTATAGCATCAAAGCGCGAAAACATGGCATCTATAGATTCACCAGGTGCCTGCACAAACAGCTGATACTGTTGGTTGTAGGTGCTTTGGCGCCTGGCCTTAATCTGAGTAGAGCCCTCATGATAAATAGTGAGTGTTGTCCAAATTTCCCTAGCAGTCCTAAGGTGCTGCACCCTATCAAACTCACTCCGACTCAAACCAATGAACAGTATGTTCCTTGCCTTCGAGTTGGCAATATATTGATCTTTTTCGGTTTGAGTGGTGCGGGTATCAGGGATGGAGTATTGTGAGTCCACAATCTCCCAAATTGCATTTCCTTGGCTTAACAAGTAAGCCTCCATGCGCACCTTCCAGTATGCAAAATCTGTCCCATCGAACAGAGGAATTTTACTGCCTCTATCCATGTCGCCAACAGATCACAAAACCGGTTAAGGTCAACAGGTGATCTTAACCCGCTCTGATACCAATTGTTGGACCGGAAACGGCGACCAGAGGGGGGGTGAATGGGAGCTTTTAAAATTTCGGGCTAAAATCTTAGCCTTTGGTTCTGTTCTGTCTTCTGCGGAACAGGCTTCGAACACAGCCTTTGAAGGTCTGGTTCGGAGGTACTTCGACACCTTCGAACACAGGCTTCGGAGGAGCAAAAGTTCGAAGCCAAGAAGACTTCGCTCCACTAACAACCCTCGAAAACCAACTCTGCTAAGTCAGTGCAGGCTCCGCACACAGGGTGCTTTGAGCAAACTTCGCACTTCACCCTTCGCAAGAGTGGACAGCCCTCTGAGGACTTCGACCAAGTACTTGGCGACAGCAACGGGTGCTGGGCTTCGTACCCGAAGGTCTACACGCACACACAATGGACTACGCTAAGGGCTTCGACACAGGAAGCAAAACGGGATACTACCAGGGCTTCGCTAGTAAGCAGCGAGGTCTTGCCTCGTGTTACACAGAGCGACAGCACACTGAAAAGCACACTTCGCCAGAAAAACACCCTTCGCCAAGACAGGCTTCGGTGAACTAAAAGCTAGCGAGGTATGCAACGCGAGCTCAAGCAAAAAGCACAAGACAAACAGGGCTTCGCCGCTTGAACAAGGAACACTGAAAATGAACTCAGGATGTATTCAATCGAAGTGTGGCTACAGGAGCTCAACAGTAAATGCTCAAAGTGTTAAATGTTACCTACCGAGCCCCCATATTTATAGCCCATGGATTCATCCTAAGGAAGTGACTACTTTACCCCTAGGGTTTACATCAGATTTGTCTCTACAGAACTAAGGGGTACAAAAGGTAGTCCACCTTTATTTTGGAGGCTTCTCTGTCAGCTGCAGAGGGGACAGTGTCAGCCTTTTTCAGAACAGACAGTGTCAGCCTTTACAGAGTTGACTTCTGGAACCTCCCTTCGCACCCGAGGGGTGCGGAAGCTTCGGCGAGAAGCCTGCAGCCTGTTGGCCTTCGCTCCGCCGAAGATGACCTTCGATACAGTGACGGTTTTGAGCCGAAGCCGTCAAAGCCCTTGGGCCTTCGCACCACCACCTCCGGAGTGGATCACCACGGCTTCGCAGCTACTCCGAGCTCGAACACCGTCCGTCCGTGTACCGAAGCCATGCATGGCCGAAGCACCTCAAGTCAACCTCACTCCGGAGCTAGCCTCGCTCCGAAGTCCTTCACACTCCGAAGCCCAACCTTCGGAGTACCACCCTTCGAAGTCCCTCCTTCGTCCAAGGCCTCCGCATGAAGCATTCCATGAGCACTTCGTCGCAGTGTCTCACTCCGAGCACACTCCTCGACGAGCCTCACCCGGACCATGCCTTCGATGCGCCTCGACTTCTGAGACCTTTGTCGGGCCACCTTCGAGTGTCTCCCTCCGGAGCACACTTCGAACACCTTGCCTCCGCAGAGGACTTGGTCCACCAACTCCGAAGTCACTCCATTCGGAGTACCTTCGAAGTGCCTCACCTCCGAGGACTTTGTCTCGGAGTACCTTCAGCCGGAGCCACGCTCCGCACTCTCTGCCTTCACCTGGCACGCCTCGACCCGAGGACCGACCCGGACCACCTTCGCAGCCACCGTGACGGAGCTCCCCGCTCCCTTGGCATCAAACCACCCGCTTGACCCAAGTTCACCTGGCTCGAACCCTGTCCGTCGCCTCCGGAGACCCTGCGCACCACCGACAAGCAGACAAGTGTATCCAGTACTCCGGAGACCTCTCCGGGTTAGCAACCTTCGGCACACACTCCGGTGTACCGCCCAAAGTACCGAAGCCATCGGTACGAACCCAGTCATCGCGTACTGTCGGACCCCTCCGACAGGTACACTCCGCTGCACAGCTGCAGCAAGCAAACACCGAACACACTCCGGTGACACACCTCCGAACACCCTTCGGAGGTACCACCTCCGGAGGTACCCTTCGAACAGAGGGTAAAATCCAGTCAATCACTCATCACAAAACACCGAAACCACCCTTGGTTTCTCAGGAAGAAATATACAATGTGTCTAAGTGCTTGTTTGGTAGCGAGATGGCTGAAGGGAGCCCAATAAGCCCTCACGTGATCAAGATGATTGGTTGAGTAGAGACTCTAGAGAGACTGAGCACTCCACTAGATCCATGCCTAGCTATTGATGTCATTCTCCAGTCGCTCCCACTGAGCTTTGAGCCGTTCAACATGAATTATAACATGGTTGGACTAGAGAAGACACTAGCTGAGTTGCATGGGATGCTTAAAACTACTGAGGAGAGTATCAGGAAGTCTCCTAATCAAGTGATCCTGGTTCATAAGGAGGGTAAAAAGAGGAGGAGGAAAAAGGTTAAGACTACAGATTCAATCTCTAGTACGAAGTCTATACCGACTGAAAAGTCCAGGTATGGTCCTGCCAACTCTGATATATGTCACCATTGCCCCAAGCCTGGGCATTGGAAGCGCAATCGCAAGGTGTACCTAGAAGAGCAAAAGAACAAGAAGGGAAGTGGGACTTCCGCTTCAGGTATTAATGTTATTGAAATTAATCTTGCTACTCGTCCAAATGATTCATGGATATTTGATACCAGATCGATAATTCATACTTGCAAATCATTGCAGGGGCTGAGTATAGTAAGAAAGTGTGCAAGTGACGAGCTGGATATCCGCGTCGGGAATGGTGCAAAGGTTGCAGCGTTAGCCATCATCATTTATTCACTATCGCTACTGTGAGGACTAGTTTTGGAGTTAAATAATTGTTATTTCATTCCTGCCTTAGGCAGAAACATTATCTCATCTTCATGTTTAGAGGAAGATGGTTCTGAATTCGTAATAAAGAACAAGAGTTGTTCAATATTTTCGAATGGCATGCTCTTTGGTGTTTGTCCATTAGTGAATGGATTGTATATTTTGAGTCTTGACGATGCACATGTTTATAACATTAGTACTAAGAAACAATGACTCAATGATTTAAATCCTACCTATGCATGGCATTGTCGTTTAGGCCATATAAATGAGAAGCGCGTGCAGAAGCTCCATAGTGATGGACTTTTGGAGTCATTTGATTTTGAATCATATGACACATGCGAGTCTTGTTTACTTGGCAAAACGACAAAGACGCCTTTCACTAGAAAGATTGAGAGGGCGAGTGAGCTATCGGCCATAGTACATACTGGTGTGTGTGGTCCAATGAGTCACATGGCTAGGAAAAGCTTTCAGTACTTTATCACTTTTACCGATGACTTTAGTAGATATGACTATGTCTACTTGATGAGGCATAAGTGGGAATCCTTTGAAAAAATCAAGGAGTTCCAGAATGAAGTACAAAAATCATATGGGAAAGACAATTAAATTTCTACGATCAGATCATTGGGGTGAATATTTGAGCCATGAGTTTAGTGATCATCTGAAGCAGTGTGGAATTGTTCCACAACTGACTCCACCCTACACACCTCAATGGAATGGGGTGTCCGAGTGGAGAAAGCGCACTTTGTTGAACATGGTGTGGTCCATGATGTGTCACGCTGATTTTCCATTATCCTTTTGGGGTCACGCTCTAGAAACACCAACTTTCACGATTAACAAAGTTCCATCTAAGTCAATATAGAAGACGCTATATGAGATGTGGTATGGTAGGCATCCTAGTTTGTCTTTTCTAAAGATTTGGGGATGTGAGGCGTATGTCAAATGCATGACATCTGACAAGCTTAGTCCTAAGTCTGACAAGTGCTTCTTTGTGGGGTATCCTAGGGAAACCAAAGGATACTATTTCTATAATAGAGAGGAGGGCAAAGTGTTTGTCGCTCGAAATGGTGTGTTCCATGATAAAGAGTTTCTCTCAAAAGGAGTTAGCGGGAGGACAATGAATCTCGAAGAGATTTGAGAGCCACTAGAAAGTGTTCTAGATCCCACTGAACAACAACAGGATGAGCAAAGTGTTGCGGAGCCTGTTGTACATGCTCCATCCCCATGAAGGTCTAGAAGAGTAGTCCATGCGCCAGAGAGGTACATGTTCTTGACCACTAGGCATCACGACGTACTGTTGTTGGACAACGATGAGCCCAAGACCTATGCGGAAACAGTGATTGGACCAGACTCTGAGAAATGACTTGGAGCCATTCGATCCGATTTGGAGTCCATGCGAGTTAACCAAGTTTGGAACTTGGTTGATCCACCCGATGGTGTAAAAACTATTGAGTGTTAATGGATCTTCAATACAAATATAGACGTTGATGTAAATGTTCACATCTATAAGGCACGATTGGTGGCGAAAGGTTTCAGACAGATTCAAGATGTTTCTTATTGTTGGCGTAAAAGATTACGCTAACAGGTTCTTTAAAGTTAAGAACTAACAAACGAAGTGTTTGTGAAAGCGAACTATCTCAAGCCTCCGAATAGGATAATAGCTTGAAGTAGTTCAAAGTTGTGTATTGAATATCTGAATATTTGATGCCTATTACAAGATGAGAAGGGGGTTATTTATAGGTAAAAACTCTAAGGAAAAGACCTTTTTACCCCTCAATTACAACCGACATAGTGGAAACTATTTCGGTACCCCGAATAGGGCTAATATGGTAAAGTATGTTTGAAGGAGGTAGATAAAGTAGACGTCCCATCCTTTTGGCTGTTTTCCACTGCGGAGGGGAAGCCTTCGGAGGGTCTCTTCGGCCCGGAGCCTGGACAAACCCTCTAGCTTTAACCCTTCCAGCTGGAGACAAGTCTTGGACTTGAAAATTATGATTTTTCTTTGTCTTAAGAATCTTGAAGATCCCGAGGATGAAGTATTTTCCCCCAACAGTAGCTCCTCGAATATGCTACTCTGAATAACCTGTATAGCAAGGAGAGCAGTATACGCAAGAAATATTTTCATGCTCAGGGACTTAGAAAAAATTTAAGGTATTATAACCGTTCGAAGTTTCTTCAACATCGAAGGTGTATCGGACTCAAGCTTCGAACTTGAATCTCTGTGTGATAGCTTCGCAAGAAAACGGACTATTGCGAATGCGGAGCATCGCAAGGAGCCGTTAAATTTGAGCCGTTACCCCTCAAGTAGCCGTTAGGCTTTTTTGAGAAAGTAACGGACACATATTTAACTGCGGGTTCACACCTTTTTACCTTCTGGTCCCACCCGTCAGCGGCAGAAGTTGAATATGCAAGTGCAAACGCATATACGAACCGTGCTAATCAAAAGCAGAGGGGTTATAAAAGGAGGACTCGAACCACGATGGAAAATTTTACAGAGCTTCGGTTCTAAGCCTCCACATTTTCACCTTCAGACCCTCTCCAACGCTTTTGAGCACACATCCGATGGAGAGGACCAGTGCAAGGGTGCCGACGGCGACAGGGACTCTGGCGTAGAGGCAAGCATGGGCTGCATTGGCGGCAGCGGCAATGGCAGGAGCCCCGGGGGGTTCTTGGCCCAAAAATCAGCAAGAACTGCTCCCGCCATCCAAGAAGCCACTAAAGCAAAGCTTTCTCCTCGGGGAATCAACATGTTTAGTGGAATCCATCGAGGAGGCGGTGAATGGGAAGTTGGGTCCAAGAATGAGGACTCGAGTTCCTGGAACAGAGGTGACCCCGACGCCGAGAAGCGGAGAAGTGGTGGTCTTTGAAGCCTTCTTTGAAGCGGGGCTAGGACTTCCTGCAATAAACTTTTTGGCCGAGGTATTGTACATGTTCCAGATTACCTTACCACAGTTGTCTTCAAACACCATCGCAATATTGGCCGTCTTTGAATGGGCCCTTCGAGATGAAGGACGCGAAGGGAGGTCCGAGGTCTTCGTAGCTACTCATGAAGCATCGTGCCAACCGAAGCCACAAGATGGGCCCAGAGATTCCAAGGTGCTGGTGGCCTTCGGGAGCGTCAACTTCCAGCTCCGAAAGGAGCATTTGAAGAAATTTCCAGCGAAGGCGATCAACGACTGGTGGTACTCCGATTGGATACTCCGGTGGTTTTATGTTGAAGTCGGCGAAGACTCTGACCTAGCGGAGCCCCTGCAAGAGATCTAGTACTGGAGGGAAGCAGAGGTGTCTCCGGACCCAAGCCTGCTATCAACGTGGCTCGAGTTACTATCTTCGGTGGCCAAGCGCATGAGCATGCGAGACTTGGCCGAAGAATTCATTGCCCTCTGGATTCCTCCTCTCGGGGCCGATTATATTCCAAAGTGCTTCGGAAGGAGAGCTTCGAAGCCTAGGTAAGCTTTCACATCTTCTGCTTTAACATTGATTAGAGAACAAATAGTATCCTCAATAGATTGTTACCTTTTTTCAATGGCTCCATTGGCGTTAGCTCCAGAGTAGATAGCTAGGGCTACAGAATGGGTGCTCGGAGCCCCTACTATAGTGGAGAAGCAGCGGAGATTAGAACTGGTTGGGAGCTGGGAATGCTCCAACTGAGTGTGGAGTGCTCTCGGGATGGAGGCTCCTCCTCTACCGAACTTCGACTCAACAGAAGTGGTCTCTCAGAAGAGAAAAGCCACCACTAGGACCTCCAAGAAGGCCGTGAAGACTCCCGTGAAGAAGGGAAAGAAGATAGCCAAACTCCCTTCACCTCCATCGTCTCCGGCTTCGCTCTATATTCGAAGATCCTCTTCGGAGGAGTCTGAAGAAAGAGATCCAGATGTTCATATAGGGAGAGAACTGTAAGACTACTTGCTGCATGGCGACGAAGGTGAGTCTCAAGTCGCGACTGAGGACCCCCCTCAAGAGACTGCAGAAGCGGCGGTGGCGACTCACCCCCAACCTGCTAGAATTGAGCCAGAGCCCGAGCTAGAAAATCCTAGCTCGCCGGTGATCAGAGTCGTAGCGATGGAGGCTAGGGCTTCGACGTCTTCTACTCCAACACAAACTTCGGGGGAGGAACTCGACAAGTAACTCAAGATGTACGAATTTCTGGGGGACCCCGAAATCCTTCCTCAAAGTCTAGACGGAGGTATGCCTTCAAACTTTTTTCCTCGAAATTCCTGAAATGACTTCACTGCATCAATAATATTTCAATGAATAGTTAATGAATACCTTGCATTTTGGAGATGCATCGAGGAGCATCATGGCTCCAACCAATGATGGAGCTTCGGCTCCTCTTGGAGATGAGGCTCTGGTCGAGGTGATAGCTCCGACGACTAGAGTTGCTTCGGGTGAGGTGGCTCCGCCTGAAGGAACGACTCTCGAAGGGGGATCTACTCTGACTGAAGTTGCAGCTCCAACTTTTGTACCAGGGAGAGGTAAGGGCAAGACTTGTCTTGGGCCTCTCCCTTCTTTGACAACAACACCTTCATCAAATGATCCTTTGGTAGGCGCTTTAGAAGAAGACCCCGTTGAAGACGATCAATGAGTCTTGTCCTGGCTCCCGCTATTGGCTCTGTTCTTGGAGCAGCGGACAGGGCTCTGGGCTCTTTTGGAACCTTTGGCGGACAAGAGCCAAGAGATCGGGAGCTCCGAGCTAGTCTCTGTTCTGAGCGAGGCCAGTGGACTAGAGCTTGACTTGGCCCTCGAAAGGGCTACCCTCCAGGTATGCAACAAATAACAAGCATATTTATTTAATGGAAATTACATCGTACTCACTTTGCTTTTTTGTAGAAATTTGTCCTTGCTAGAGTTGCAATGACTTCCAATGAGCTTGAAACCTATCGGCTTAAATAGAAGGTTACAACGCTCAGAATATCCTCAAGGGCTCCGAAGATAAAACTCTGCAGCTGGAGAAAGAGCTCCTTGAGGAGCGGAGGGCTAAAGCCATAACAGAGGAAGCACTCCGGGCAGAGAAGCAGACCTGCGCTAAACTCGCTTCTTCATTGGAAGAAATTCAAGCGGATCGCATGGTGATAAGGGCCGAGATCGAGAGGCTTTGGGAAGCGGAGGTGGCTTCTAGCGCTAAACTAGTAGAGCTTCATAACTTCACTCAAACAAGCACTGGTCTATAAGAATTACCTGATGTGGAAGACGACTGAGATCTCCTCCGTTGCCTCCGAGCTGACGAAGGCTGAGGAGAGGTACCACGTGGAAGCTGATCAAGCTCTGGATACCCTCAGGGTGTTCTAGAATATTTTGGCATGGTGTGCCCATCTTCTTCATCTGCGGCTGACGAACCTCTTGATCGGAAGCTCAAGATGATCTAGGCGGCAGCCAAAATGATGAAGGGCTCCAGAACCCGCTATGAGGAGATCTTTGGGCAAGTAGCTAGGATCGGAGTCCTTCGACACCTCGAAGCCGTCGGGGTCTCTATTGCTCCGGTGAAAGGTTCGACGTCCTCAAGCTTCACCTATGAAGGCTTGCTGTGACCATCATTGGATGTGGCTTCGGCCTGGGAAGCCTTCCGGGCGACCTAGAAAATAGACAACGAAGCTACGGCCAAGGCTTGGATTGACGAATCTCATCGGCAGAGGCTGGCTCAGACGAAGCCTCTGGCTCCAACTCCACCAACCGACCTGAATGTCTAACTCTTAGTGCGCTTAATTTTGTACAAGAGATCTTGTAATGCCCTTTTATTTTAATGAATGAAAAGTTTATAAATGAAAAGTCTTCGCTTGAATGTTTATTTTTAGGTTTTGCTACATACTTCGGATCCTGATCTCGAAGTATTAGAGCTTAATGAAGGGCTTCGCCAACAATGGGCTATCCTCGAAAGCTTGAGGCCTTACAGGCGCTCACGATTTTCTGTTCCTTGAGGGGAGCAAGGGGAAATAGCACCCGATGTTTGTAGTGAAGTTCTATCTTATATTAAATAAGAGGATAAGGTAGTAGCATCTTTGTCCTCAGAGTATGTAGATTGGTCTGACTCAGAGTACCAAGTCGAAGACCCAATGGAGGCTAGCTCCGAAAAGCTTCTATCCTAGGCTGAACTTCAAGAAGAACAGAAACAGATGTAGGCTTCAAAGAAAAAAAGCACTCGGACCAAAAGAAAAGTTTTGAGAACTCCAGGCTCCGAAGACCAAACTGGTCCTAGGGGTAGCTCTAGAGGTCAGAGGGGTCTCCGCTTTTATTTAGGTTTAGATAATAATTTTTCCTAATTACGATGATTTTAACATGATTATTCAATTAATACAAATTATCTGAGAAGCAACATTGTACCTTACTCCCCTACCCCTCCTTGTGGGTGGGGGACCATATGCAATGCAATAAGGTCCGTCGGACACAATGTTTGGTATAAGAAACTGATGCTTCACAATAGTACTTGGTAATCATGAATTTAACTCTTTCGTAGAGTTCTTCGAACTGTATGTTCGTATTGTGATGTTTATAATTTTTGGAACTGAGTTTATACTTATGAGCTCCAATATTGGTCACTTAGGACTTATGAAGTGTTTCATTTGGCCGGAGCCTTGAAAATTTATTACTTGGTCGCCTACGACTCTTTTACGGTTGCTTCGATCCCGGAGGATTAGAAATCTATTCTTTTATAGTCCTTAGACTCTTCTACGGATGCTGTCAAGCCAAAGCCTAGAATCCGTAGGCTTTTGCCACCTTCGGCTCTTTTACATATGCTTTGAACCTGGAGGATCAGAAATTTATTCTTTTATAGTCCTTAGACTCTTCTACGGATGCTATCAAGCCGAAGCCTGGAATCCATAGGCTTTGGCCACCTTCGGCTCTTTTACAGATGCTTCGATCCTAGAGGATTGGAAATCTGTTCTTTTATAGTCCTTAGACTCTTCTACGGATTCTATCAAGCCAAGCCTAGAATCCTTAGGCTTTGGCCACCTTCGGCTCTTTTACAGATGCTTCGAACCCGAAGGATCGGAAATCTGTTCTTTTATAGTCCTTAGACTCTTCTACGGATGCTATCAAGCCAAAGCCTGGAATACGTAGGCTTTGGCCAACTTCGGCTCTTTTACAGATGCTTCAAACCCGGAGGATCGGAAATCTATTATTTTATAGTCCTTAGACTCTTCTACGGATGCTATCAAGTCGAAGCCTGAAATCCATAGGCTTTGGCCACCTTCGGCTCTTTTATGGAATCCTTGAACCGATGGTTCAAAGGCCGTTTGCTGGGTTCTAATGAAAGATGCTTATCTCCGCAAACATCTCCGTTCCTCTGATGCATCCACCAGGGGTAAGGAATATTTAAAGAGTAAGTATAATTCAAACCTCCATCTTTATTTATTTCAGAAAGGTACTTTACAATTGATTACAAGGAGTCCCTAAGCGTAATAACGTTTAAGGTGCTACGCATGCCATGCATGCTTTAATTCTTCCCCTTCTAAATTAGCTAATTTAAAAGATCTGGAGCGCCCTGAGCGTAGGATAATATATGGTCCTTTCCATTTGTTTCCTAACTTCTCCGGAGCAATTACACTTCGCAGTACCAAATGACCTAGCCTAAGTTCATTAACTTTTATCTTCGAGTCATACCATGCCTTTGTTTGGTCTTGGTACTTCATCAGATTGGCGACAGCTCGAAGCCTTGTTTCTTTTGACAAGTCCAGTGAAATATTCCTTTCATCATTATCTTCAGGCTCTGTTACATGAAGGGATCCACCTTTTAGCTCCGTGGAAGTTATGGCCTCGTCTCCGAATAACAATATGAATGGGGTGAATCCTATGGACCTAGCTTGAGTGGTCTGAATGGACCATAAAATCTTAGGAAGCTCTTCAGTCCACAACCCCTTTGCTAGCCCAACAATCCTTCGATTTAAACCAGATAGAATATTTCCATTTGCCCAAACCTTCGCAAAATTCTTTAAAAGGTTCGGCTTCGAATTGGGTGCCATTGTCGACTGTCAACTCCCTAGGCACTCCGAACCTACAAATAATATTATGCCAAAATAACTTCTGTACATTTTTCGAAGTGATAGCAGTTAAGGGTTCAGCTTCGACCCATTTGGAAAAGTATTCGATTACTACCACCGCGAACTTCAAGCTGCCTTTTGCCATTGGAAAAGGGCCAATGAGATCCATTCCCCATCGTGCCATTGGCTATACCGGAGCAATAACTTGATGAGGTGTTGGTGGACGATAGCTCCATCTACTCATCCATTGGCACCCTTGGCAGGTTTGAACCAACGTTTTTGCATCTCTTACAATTGTCGGCCAATAAAGCCCCTGGCAAAGTGTTTTTCCTGCTAGAGCACGAGGGGCTAAGTGGCTGCCACACATGCCTTCGTGAATTTCTCGAAGTATATCTTGGCCTTCAGGTTGTGAGATGCATCGGAGTAGAGGAGAAACAGACTCCAGCTTTATAGAGTACTCCGTTGACAAGCTCATAATTTCGGACCCTTGCTTGGAGCCTTTGGAAATTTGGACCTTCTAGCGAAGTTGTATTGTTTTGTAAAATATCCAAAATTGGGGTCCGCCAATCAGTGACTAGAATGCAAAGGACTTCTGCGAAGGGCAGTTGATGCATCGAAGGTTTAACAAGTTCTTCATAAAAGCACCTTCTGGAACGTCCAATGCTTTGGCTGTAGCCTTCGCTAAGACATCTGCAAGATGATTATCTGCTCGTGGGATGCTTCAGATAGAAATTCCTTTAAATAATGCCTCTGTCTTGTGGATTTTTTCTAAGTATTTTGCAAGATGTGGGTTCCTAGCTTGGAAGCTTTTGTCAACATGCCCTGCAATAACATGGGAATCTGTTTTTATTATAATTCTAGTTGCTCCAAGTGCTCTTGCTTTTCGGAGACCAAGCATGATTCCTTCGTATTCTGCAATGTTGTTAGTGGACTTAAAGTTGAGCCTTTAAAAATACATTGCTTTTTTCCCTGAAGGTTATATTATTACGGCTTCAGCACCAGCACTAGATGCTTGATAGGCTCCGTCAGAGAATATTGTCCATAGCCTTTGGAGGTTTCTTCCGGAGCCCAAATTGCAGACGGAGTCCATTTGGCCACAAAGTTAGCTATGACTTGGGATTTGATAGCTGTTCTTGTAGTGAAGGAAATACCGAAGGGGCTATCTCAATAGCCCATTTTCCAATTCTCCCCGTGGAGTCTTTGCTCCGAAGCATATCACCAAGGGGATACGAAGTAGGGACAGTTAAATTATGTGCTAAGAAGTAATGCCTTAACATCCGCGAGGCCATTACCAAATCATAAACAAATTTCTCGAGCTCAGAGTATCGTGTTTTTGCTCCAGACAAAGCTTCTGAAAGGAAGTATACTGGGTTCTGCACCAGTTTTCCCTTGAGCTTCATTTCTCTGACAAGCACTACACTTACTACGGAGCCCGTTGCCGCAAGATAAAGGAGGAGAGTTTTTTCTGGGAGGGGCACAGTAAGTGTTGACAAATTTTCGAGATAATCTTTAATATTATCAAAACTTTTCTGGCACTCCGGCGTCCATTTGAAACTCTCAGACCCCTTTAGGGCTTTGAATATGGGGAGGCTTCGCTCTGCTGATCTGGCTAGGAATCCGCTGAGGGCTGCGAGGCGTACTATCAACTTCTGGACTTGCTTCAAATTTTTAGGTGGAGCCATTCTTTGAAGTGCACTTATCTACGTCGGGCTAGCTTTGATTCCTCTGCTCGAAACTAAGTAACCTAGAAATTTTCCTGCTTGTGCTCCGAATATACATTTTTCAGGGTTGAGGCGAACTCCACATGCTCGGAGGCTCTCAAAAGTTTATGCTAGGTCTAGACTATGCTAATGCTTTACAACACTTTTTATTACAATGTCATCCATATAGGCTTCGATATTTTGGCCTATTTGGTGACCTAGAGCCTTAGCAATAAGACGTGAAAAAGTAGCCCCAGCATTCCGTAGGCCAAAAGACATTCGGACATAACAAAATACTCCAGAAGGAGTTATAAAACTTATCTTGGCTTCGTCTTCACGCTTTAGCCAAATTTGATGATAACTAGAGTATGCGTCCAAGAAGCTTAAGAGTTTGGAGCCGGCCATAGAATCCACAAGTTGATCGATGCGGGGCATAGGGTAGGGGTCTCGGGGGCATGCTTTATTTAAAGAAGTGAAATCAATGCACATGCGCCACTTGCCGGAGCCTTTCTTCTTGACGAAGACGGGGTTATCCAACCACTCCATGTGGGCTACCTCCATGATTATTACAGCTCTCAGCAATTTTTCTACCTCTGCTTTAGGAAGGTCTACTCTTTCGTTTGACAATTTGCGGAGCCCCTGGCGAATTGGACGAGCTTAGGGTTGACGAGTAAACTGTGCTCAATAATGCTTCGGTCAACTCTGGGGATATCTTCATTGGACCAAGCGAAGATATCTTAATTTTCTCGAACTACTTCTTCTAGCGAAGTAGATATTTCCGAAGGTAGCCCCTTACCAAATTGAATTGGATATTCTTTGCCATCTTTGAGAATCATTTTCGTGATTACATCACCTTCTGGGCTTGGCTTGAGGGAAAGGCTCTTCGAAGGGTCTAAGGACCCCGAAGTTTCCTCCGAGTGCTCCTGGACACTGTTTACTTGCCGAGGATCCAGAGGTGGGCCGTGGCCATATTCTACTCTCCGAGCTGTGGCCTGGTCTCCTGAAATTGTAAGAACTCCACCTTGCGTGGGCATCTTGAGACATAGATAATTGTGATGTGCCACAACTCCAAATTGGTTCAGCATTCCTCTCCAAAAAATTGCGTTGTAGGCGTACAGGGCGTCGACGACATCAAAGATGACTTCCTCAACTCTAGCCAGGGGCCCCTCTCCGAAGGCAATCTCGAGGCCTATTTGGCCGAGAGCATCAAGAGGAGGACCTGCGAAGCCTTGGAGTGGGCGGGCTGCAGGAAGCAAGTGCCTTCGGGGAATACACATTTGATCGAAGGCTTAGACGAATAGTATATCAGCAGAGCTTCCACCGTCCACTAATATCCTTCAGACTTCGACTCCTGCTATGTCAGCTGAAATGACAAGGGGGTCAGCATGGGGGAATTTCACCCCTACAACATCATGGGTAGAAAATGAAATAGGTACATGGGACCACTCGGGCATTTCTGCAGCCGAGTTCGAAGTCCCTATATGCCCTACTTCACGAACATAATCCCATCACTGGCGCTTTGACATATTACCAAGGGTCCCCCCTCCGGAGATGGGTAGGACCACTCGTTTGCCGTGATCTTGAGGGTCCTCTTGCTTCAGTGGTGGCATAATGTTGGCCACCGGAAGCTGCATTGGTGCTTCAGGATTGCCGACCCGCCCCACATCTTGTACATGCTCCGATCGTGTTGCTGGAGGAGCTCGATCTGTAGTGCCTCGCCCTGATCTTCTCCCGAGGTACTCGCCCCGGAGAGCCAGTATAAACTTACATTATTTTATGGCATGGCTTCTGTTTTCACCATACACATAACAAAAAAGAGTCTAGCCCCGACCAATCAGTTTTTCTTGTGGCTTCAAAGTACTAGCCTTATTACCTTGAGCCTATTGATAGCTGAAAGGCACCTTTGGAGCAGAGGGGGCAATGTTCAGCACTTCGGAGTGGAAGTGTCTCTTTCCTCTTCTATGATCATTAGGGAGATTATTGGAGGGGACTTGCGGAAGAATCGGAGCTTCTGGCTCCAGCTTGACTTCTCGAGGGAGGGCTGGCGTGGGCACCACAGTTCTTCGGAGGAAGCCTTCTTCTACCTTGGCATATTGTTCGAAGTATGCCATTAGTTGTGCTACTGAGGACACTGGCTTCCGGTGAAGTTTCCTGAGGAGGTCTGGATTTAAAACACCTTCGCGCACCGCATCCACCACAGAAGATGTAGACAATCCTTTTATTTGGGACTTGGTGTGGGCGAAGCGTGTGAAGTATTCTCGAAGGGTCTCTCCTGCCTGCTGCTTCACCTGAAAAAGGCTCCCAATAGACATTGGGGTTACGAACGTCCCCTGGAAATTACTCACGAATTTCCTTTTTAATTGCTCCCACGACTTGATTGATCCTGGCTTTAGAGACTAGAACCAACAAAGGGCCACACCTTCCAACGCGAGGGGAAATATTTTGCCATTGTATTCCGGACCCCTTCGCTGGCTTCTATTGCAAGGGCGTAAGAACGAGAAAATTCTCCGAGATCAGACCCTCCGGAGTACTTGTGCAACTTCGAGGCTCTAAACCTGGGACTGAAGCGCACCTTCTGCAAGTCTGGATGCAGCGGGGATTCATTGTCAAAGGAGGCTGTTGGCGTAAAAGATTACGCTAACAGGTTTCTGTAGAAAAGAAACTAACAAACGAAGTGTTTGTGAAGCAAACTGTTCTAAGCCTCCGAAAGGATAATAACTTAGAATAGTTCGAAAGTGTGTATTGAATCACTTGTATTCGGTCCCTATTACAGGGTGAAATGGGGGGTATTTATAGGCCCAAACATTAAGGAAAAGACCTATTTACCCCTCTATTACAACCGACATAGTGGAAACTATTCGGTTCCCTTAATAGGGCTAAAATGGTAAAAGACTAATCTAACCAGAAAGAAGATAAGTCTTCCATCTTAGCTGGCAGAAAAGATCTTGAAGGGCCTTAATTCGAAGATGTACTTCGAACCAACGCCTATCTTCGTACTTCGAGCTTGGTTCCGGGTATCTTCGAAGTTGATCATCTGGGAACCTTCGAATCTGCTGTCTGCCTTTATGTTGTTCGGCAATAACCCCGAAGATGAGATATTTTCCCCCAACAGTAGCCCCTCGAATACGCTTCTCCGTTTTAACCTGTAACGTTAGGAGAGCAGTATACGCAAGAAAAGTAATCATGCGTAGGGGTTAACAGATTTATATCATCTCCGAATTATGTGGAGATATATGCTTCAAATTGGTATTCGAAGAAGTTACATTCGAAGTGACTTAGAAATATCTTTAAAAAGACTGAAGACTTTCCAGACTTAGAAGAAATAGCCGTTAGCCCGTTTCTTCTAACGGAAGTTATACGATGCGTTATTTTCGGAGGAAAATAACGAGCGAGAATGCGAAAAGGCAGAGCCAAACGGTAACAAGTGGGACATTTAGGCTATAAATAGAGGGCCTAAAACTTACCCGATTACCTTTTCACCGCTTTCTCATAGTCAAAAGCTTTTTGAGCCCCTTGAGTTCTTGAGCCCTAGCCTCCAGTTTCTCCAAGACAATCCAGAGATCGCAATGGTGAAGACCAAAGGATCAACGCCTCCGTCGATCGTGGCTCGACAACAGGCGGCAGCAGCAGCAGCGGCGGCAACCTTGGCGATGGCACCTTCGGCATCTGCAGCAACATCTATGGCGGCAGGAGGGAGAAATCCTCAAATCTTTGATGATCAAGGTTTGTGCCCCCCATCAACCAAGTACTTGGATCAGTCTTTCCAGTTGGGGCCTTCGACCTGCAAAAGAGAATCCTTGGCAATCGCAGTAGGAGGAATGATCAGTACGGGGGTTATGATTCGGAAGCCAGGCAAAGAAGTGATTCCAGTGCCAAGAACCGGAGAGGTTGTAGTATTCGAAGCCTTTTTCGAAGCAGGCTTGGGCCTCCCTGCTGTGGACTTCCTGGCCGAGGTACTCAATCTGTTCCATGTAACCCTCCCCCAACTATCTCCGAATGCGGTAGCTAGATTAGCTATCTTCGAATGGGCCTTGAGAGCCGAAGGGTGTGAAGGAAGGGCAGAGATCTTCGCTGCATTGCATAGAGCAACATGCCAACCGAAAACCTTCGTAGGCTCCGGAGGTGAAAAGGTGGTGGTATCCTTCGGTAGTATCAACTTTAGGCTTCGGGATGAGTATGCCCTCCAATTCCCCGCCAAAGCCATCAATGCCAGATGGTACACTGATTGGATTCTAAGATGGTTCTATGCCGAAGTTGGGGCAGGCAATCCTCTGGCTGGGCCCCTCAAAGAAATCCAATTCGGAAAGGAAGCTTTGGTGCAGCCTAACGAAGGTCAATTCGAAGCTCGTCTGAACCTGCTCCAAAAAGTTAGCCGAAGGTTAAGTATGCGAGACTTAGCTGAAGAATTCATCGGCCTGCAAATTCCTCCGCTGATGGCCAACTGGCCTATCATCTTCGAGGATGATTCAGAAGGCGGTCTTCGCAAAATCAACTTGACTTCGAGCCCTGCAGGTAACTTCGAAACCAACATGCATTATACATATTTACTTCAAAGAAAGACTAACTTGAATTATTTATTTTGCAGCTTCTTCAGCCCCTATGACTTCAGAACAAATTATAAGGGCTTCGGAGAAGATTTTGTGTGCCCCAACTCCGACTGAGAAAGAATGGCGAGTTAAATTGGTCGGGAGTTGGGAGAGATTTAACAGAGTATGGGGAATGTTGGAGTTGACTCCGCCCCCTCTGATGGACTGGGTGCCTCTGGAGAAAAGACCCAAGAAAAGAATGGCTGAAGCCGGAGCTTCGAGCTCCGCAAGGACTCCGGTGAAGAAGGTGGCTCGGAAGCCAAAAAATCTCGCACCTTCGAATCCTGCACCTTCGAGCTCAAGAACCTCAATCTCTGGTTCTAAAGAAGATGAAGGTATATTATTAGTGAGATTGATTGATGAGGATGCAGCTCAACAAAATATTCACATTGAAGATACTGCAGGTATGCCGGAGCCCCAAACTAACATTGAAGAAGTGAGAGCTCCGGATACTCAAGAAGAGCAAATCGAAGCCCCTATGGGCGAAGATGAAGTTGAAGTTGAAGTTGAAGTTCCTGCAACTTCAGTTGTGGAGGAAGGTAGGACTGCTCACGGAGATACTCCGATAGCAGAAGTTTTAACTGTGGATTCAGATGATGACTTCACCTTTGATCCTCTGAGCAGTCCAGTGCTCGACCTCCCTCAGAATGTCGAAGGTAAACTTCGCATAATTCTTTTATTATTTTCTGCAAAATTTTACAATGTATAATATTTTTGTTTTTGCAGAGCCTCCTGCTGTAGTACATAACGAAGACACAATTCAAAGGCCTTCGACAACTTCGGAGCCGCACCCGGAGGTCACTCAACAGGGGCCTGGAAGAGGTAAAAGACACATAGAGCCTCTCCCTACTCAAGGATCAACTTCATCTGAGTCAACAGATGAAAGTGAATCAACTGAGGGGGGCCATCTTCGGAAGTTCCAAGGACCTCAGGAGAACGCTCCGGAGCTTCGCCAAGTAGGGAAGACCAAGAGGCTTCGGCTCTGCTCCCTCTTTTAACTCCTTTTTTGGAGCAAAGAAAAGGGCTTCGGACTTTGCTCAAACCTTTAGGTCGAGTGAGTCGGGAAGTCGGGGAGACAGAGCTGGTAGCAAAATTAAGCAGGGCGAAGAATTCAGAGCTCAATGTTGCTTTGGAACGAGCAGCCTACCAGGTATGGAGCACCTTCGAACCAATATCTTTTAGCGAATTATAATGGGTTCGAAGTACATCTTCGAACCAGCAGCAAATTATAAATGAATAATTTCTTACTTCAGTTTTTTCTCTTCTTAGCAAGCGGTCTTGGCCCGCGCTGCAGCTTTATCGAACGAAAATGAAATTGCTCAGCTTCGGGAAGAAAATGAAGCTCTTAAACGCAACTTATCTTTCTCCGAAGCTAGAGTACTTCAGATGGATAATGTGATTTCAGCGGAGCGTAGGGCTAGACAGGGCTTGGAGGCTGTTAATAAAGAGTTCGAAGCAGAAAGAATTGTGCTTCGGGCTGAAATTGAAAAGATGCGGTTGGAGCATGCTAGTGCTGGGTCCGAACTTGTAAGGCTCCAAGAGGAAACTAGCCAACTCCTAAACCAGAAGAAAGATCTAATTACAGAGAATGCTAGGATTTCCGGAGTTTTGGCAGAAACGACTTCGAGCAAGGATGCACTAATTGAAGAAAAGCTCAAGTCGGAGAAGGTGGCTACGGAGGTCATCGAACAGATGCTAGGTGTTCTGGAGTACTTCGGTACTACTGGATCACTTCCTTCGGATGACAATGTGACTCTGCTGCGCCGGTTAAAGAGGATCCAAGGAGCAGCGAAGCAAATGAAGACAGCAGGCATGCGTTATGGAGAACTCTCCGGACAAGTGTCTACCCTCGGATTACTTAGTTACTATGAGGATTTGGGCCGAACAATCACTCCGAGCACAGAGGGCTCCATTACCTTCGACGACGAGCGGCTTTTGAATCCTTCCGAAGGCGTGACTGCCGCCTGGCGAGCCTTTCAAACCTCATGGAGAGCCGAAGGTCGTTCTGCGATCAAGGCTTGGATCGATGAAGGCCAACGCCAGAAGCAAGTTCGGAGCCAAGCTTCGAGCAGTCAGCCTCCTCCGAACCCGCAGGTTTAGGAATCATTTAGGATTTTTTTGATTATGTAAAGCTCATGCTTGTAAACATTTATCAATGAAAATCTTGTTTGTCATATTTTTAGGCTTTGCCTCTTATGGAAGATATCGAAGTGTTAGAGCTTAACAACGAACTTCGCTCATTGTGGAAAACCTTCGAACTTCTAAAGAGTTATAAACATCCTCGATTTCTTATTCCTCGAGATGACTCCGGCATAATTGCGCCCGAAGTAATCAAAGACGTATTGTCTTATATTAAAGAGGAAGATAAAGAAGTTGACGCAAACACCTCGTCTTCTGAAGACACTAACTGGTCTGAAGACGAAGGTGAAGCTCGAAATAAAAGATCTGAAGATCTTAGAAGCTGGGAAAGAAGCCCCGAGCGGCTTCGAACTTGGGCCGAGCTTCAACAAGAGCAGAAGGATTTTAGAGCTTCGAAGGGGAGGAAGAGAGTTAAGCGTAAAGTTCTTAGAACTTCTGATGTTGGAACTAGTCGTTCCACCCCTAGCTCTCGGGACCGAAGAGGTCTCCGATTCCTTCTTGGTATAGATACCAATTTTTCATAGTGTAATCTGTAAACACATTTATTTCAATAATGAATGCCGATTTAAAATTGTCTCCATATTTACTAGCCCCTCTTTGGGTATAAGCAACTTCGAAATGTATTCAAAGATGGTTATGCGCAAAGAAAAAACTTCGGAGTACAATTTTTTGGGGGTTCGGAGCCCCTCTGTCATTTAAAGATCTTTTGAAATCTTATGAAATGTCTTCGACTTTTTGCAGTCAGAAGAATGGTAACTTAGTACCTTTGTTTTACGAAAGAAATCAATTGAGATAACTTTCAGGACACTTTAGTGTCTTAAGAAATTTGTCACTTTGGACTTATGTTAACAGACATTCGAAGCTCATGGCTCAAATGCTGTTTTGCTTTAGCCACCTTCGGCTTGTCTTTGCGATCTCTGACGAACCAATGGTTCGGAGTTTTGCAATGGTCTCTTTGGACTCTTTTTACGGATGTCTACCAGCCAATGGCTTGGACTCCGTATAATTTAGCCACCTTCGGCTGTTTTTGCAGAAGTCTACCAGCCAATGGCTTGGACTTCGCAGATTTTGGCCACCTTCGGCTCTTTTTACGGAAGTCTGCAAGCTGCAGCTTGGACTCCGTTGATTTTGGCCACCTTCGGCTCTTTTTACGGAAGTCTACCAGCCTAATGGCTTGGACTCCGTAGACTGTGGTTTTGGGCTCTTTTACGGATGCCTACAAGCCAGTGGCCTGGGCTCCGGATTATGTCAGCCCCCACGTCGGAGGCTTCGAACTTTATGGGTTCGAAGTCCGAAAATACAACACAGCTTAATGACACTTCCCTCTCGGTCGACCCCGCGGTTCCAGTGCGTCCACTCGGAAGCTGGAAGTCTATGAGGGGAAGGCAACTATCAGGGTCATATGCTTTATTAATTTAGAGGTGATTACAAGCGAATTACAAGGAGCCCTTATGCAAAGTATCGCTTTAGGTGCTCCGCATGCCAAGTATGTGCTAACTCTTCACCTTCTAAATTAGCTAATTTAAATGAACCAGGGCGCCCTGAGCGGACAATTAGATATGGGCCTTCCCATTTATTGCCTAACTTCCCTGGTGCTATAATGCTTCGTAGAACAAGATGACTCGGCCTTAACTCATTGAGCTTAACCTTCGGGTCATACCAAGTCTTCGTCTACTGATGATACTTTGATAAATTAGCTACAGCTCGAAGTCTTGTTTCTTCTGACAAATCTAACGAAGCTTGTCTTTCTTCTTCAATATCCGGTTTGGTGCTGCGAAATGATCCCCCTTTGAGCTCCGTTGGAGTCATAGCTTCATCTCCGAATAGTAGTCTGAACGGAGTAAAACCTGTGGACCTTGTTTGCGTAGTCCGAATGGACCATAGAATCTTCGGAAGCTCTTCGGTCCACAGTCCCTTTGCTAATCCTACTATTCTTCGATTTAGCCCAGATAAAATATTTCCGTTGGCTCGCTCTACGGCTCCATTCGACTGAGGATGTCTCACTGCAGCAAAACATAGCTGAATGCCTAGGTCTTCGCAAAACTTCCTGAAGGGTTCTGCGTCGAACTGTGTTCCATTATCAACTGTGAGGTATCTAGGCACTCCGAACCGGCAAATAATGTTCTTCCAGAAGAATTTTTGTACATTGTTCGAAGTGATAGCTGTTAAGGGCTCTGCTTCCACCCATTTAGAAAAATATTCAATAGCTACCACTGCGAACTTCAAATTTCCCTTTGCTAACGGAAAGGGACCAATTAGATCCATACCCCATATGGCCATGGGCCATATCGGAGCAATGACTTGAAGAGATGTTGGTGGGCGATGACTCCGTCGACCCATCCACTGGCATCCTTGACAAGTGCGGACCAAGCTCTCCGCATCAGTTGTTATTGTGGGCCAATAAAGCCCCTGGCGAAGTGTTTTTCCTGCCAGAGCTCTAGGGGCTAAATGGCTTCCACAAAGGCCTTCGTGAATTTCTCGAAGAATTTCTTGGCCTTCGGCTTGAGATATACATCGGAGTAGAGGGGAACATACTCCGACCTTGTATAATATACCGTTGATTGACTGATAGTTTCTTGCTCTAAGCTTTAATCTTGACAACTGGGGTTCTTCGGGCAAATTTGTTCCTCCTTGCAAGAGTTCTATGATCGAATCCTTCCAATCTGCACTAGGAATGCAAAGAATCTCCGCAGAGGCAATTTGTGGCACCGAAGGTATATTGAGCTCCTCATAGAAAGCTTCTTCAGGCACATCCACAGCTCCGGCTGCAGCCTTCGCTAAAATGTCCGCTTGCACGTTTTCAGCTCTTGGTATACTCCGAATGGAAATACCCTTGAAGTGTGCTTCGATTTTGCGGATTTCTTCTAAGTACTTTGCAAGCTGTGGATGCCGAACTTGAAAACTTTTGTCTACGTGCCCTGCTACTATCTGAGAATCTGTCTTTATAATTATTCTTGTAGCCCCTAGAGCACGTGCTTTCCGGAGTCCCAATAAAATCCCTTCGTACTCCGCTATATTATTGGTAGACTTAAAGTTGAGTCTTGCGGAGTACATTGCTCTTTGCCCTGACGGTGAAATCAACACTGCCCCAATGCCTGCTCCGGATGCTTGGAAAGCCCCATCGGAGTAAACAGTCCAAACTCCAGTCATTTGATTTCTCCGGAGTTAAATTCGCAGGTGGAGTCCACTCTGCTACGAAGTCTGCTAGGACTTGGGATTTGATAGCTGTCCTTGCCAAGAAAGATATGCCGAAGGGTGCTAGCTCGACTGCCCACTTTCCAATCCTTCCAGCGAAATCTTTGCTTCGGAGCATATCTCCTAAGGGATACGAAGTTGGTACAATTACATTGTGAGCCAAAAAATAATGTCTTAGCTTCCTCGAAGCCATTATCAGAGCATAAACGAACTTCTCAAGTTCGGAGTATCTTGTCTTCGCTCCTGACAATGCTTCGGATACAAAATAGACAGGATTTTGGACCAACTTTCCATTGAAATCCACTTCTTTGACAAGGACTGCGCTGACAGCTGAACCTGTAGCTGCAAGGTACAGGAGTAGGGTTTCGTCCGCAGTAGGCACCGTGAGTGTAGCAAGATTACTGAGATAATCTTTAATATCTTCGAAGCTTTTCTGACACTCCGGTGTCCATGCAAAATCTTCGGACCCTTTCAAAGCTTTGAATATTGGCAAGCTCCTTTCCGCAGACCTTGATAAAAACCTGCTAAGTGCGGCCAGACGTCTAGTCAGCTTTTGCACTTGCTTTAAATTCTCCAGAGGAGCCATCTTCTGTAGCGCAGTTATTTGAGTAGGGCTAGCTTCAATTCCTCTGCTCGAAACTAAATACCCTAACAACTTTCCAGCCTTAGCTCCGAATATACATTTTTCGGGGTTAAGACGGATCCCACATGCCCGAAGGCTATTGAATGTTGCACTTCGAAGTTCTCTCCAAGTACTCTCCCCTTAGGGTAAGGATAGCCTTGCAAGTGTCAGTTGCATGGCTTCAATTTTCTCCATGAATACAGCAAAAAAGGGTCTGGCCTTTGCCAGCCGTTTTCCCTGGCGGCCTCCAGCCGCTGGCCTTGTTCCCCGTAGACTGTGGAGCTCTTGGTGCAAACTTCTGTGGGGGTGCAATATTCAAGACTTCAGAGCGAGGGTGCTTTTGCCCTCTTCTCCTATCATGTTGCACTTCGAAGACTGGTTCCTGCGGCTGTGCCGAAGTCTTCACTTCTGCTTTAACTTCTTGCAATATAGTCGAAGTAGCAGCAGTCCTCCGAAGCCAACCCTCTTCTGACCTCGCATACTCCTCGAAATATGACATCAACTGCGAGACTGAGGAGATGCTCTTCCGATGCAGTTTATCTAGAAGGCCTTGATGACTGACGCCTTCTCGAGCCGCATCAACCACTGAGGATGTGGACAGCCCCCGAATTTGCGTCTTCGTATGAGCGAAGCGCTTGAAGTACTGCCTCAATGTTTCTCCGGGGAGCTGTTTCACCTGGAAAAGGCTTCTTGTTGACATAGGAGGCACGAAGGTGCCTTGAAAGTTACTTATAAACTTCCTCTTCAACTGCGACCACGAATTGATTGATCCTGGCTTTAAAGACCAGAACCATATCAACGCCACTCCTTGAAGAGCTAACGGGAAGCAGTTCGCCATAGTGTCTCTGACTCCACCGCTAGCCTCAATTGCTAGGGCATAAGAACGCGCGAACTCTCCAGGATCTTCATCTCCGGCATACTTGCAGAGCTTCAAAGTTTTAAACTTTGGATCAAAGCGAACCTTCTGCAGCTCAGGATGCAACAGAGATTCATTGTCGTAGGAGGCGTTCTCCGGGGCTTCGGGATAATCAATATCATCGTCTTCGGGCACTTCTGGGATAGTTGGGGTGGCTTGAGAGCGAAGCCTGTTCGCAGCTTCTTGTCGCCACCTTGCTACCTCAGCTTGAAGGTTGGCCATTTGAGTGGCCATATCCCCAAGGTTATCTTCATCTCCTCCGGAAGGACCTTCCGGGTCTTGAGAACTGGTAGGATCAGTTCGAATCGGGATGGAGGGTGGAGAAGTCACTCCGGGCTGTCGGAGTATGGAAGGGGTTGGCGGAGAGGCTTCGTATGTTCGAGGGATAGAAGCCCCTTCCGGAGTTTGCGGAGGGAAAGCCGAAGACCCTCCGACTTCAACTGTGTCGAAGGGTATCTCTCCGGAGATCCGAGAGGACCTCCGAGTGGGATTGCGAGGTGCGCTCCGCTTAGGAGGAATGATGTAAGAAGTTGGTAGAGAACGAAGTTTTTCGGACTAGGTTCCCCACGGACGGCGCCAACTGTTGGCGTAAAAGATTACGCTAACAGGTTTCTGTAGAAAAGAAACTAACAAACGAAGTGTTTGTGAAGCAAACTATTCTAAGCCTCCGAAAGGATAATAACTTAGAATAGTTCGAAAGTGTGTATTGAATCACTTGTATTCGGGTCCCTATTACAGGGTGAAATGGGGGGTATTTATAGGCCCAAACATTAAGGAAAAGACCTATTTACCCCTCTATTACAACCGACATAGTGGAAACTATTCGGTTCCCTTAATAGGGCTAAAATGGTAAAAGACTAATCTAATCAGAAAGAAGATAAGTCTTCCATCTTAGCTGGCAGAAAAGATCTTGAAGGGCCTTAATTCGAAGATGTACTTCGAACCAACGCCTATCTTCGTACTTCGAGCTTGGTTCCGGGTATCTTCGAAGTTGATCGTCTGGGAACCTTCGAATCTGCTGTCTGCCTTTATGTTGTTCGGCAATAACCCCGAAGATGAGATATTTTCCCCCAACAGAGGCATTCTCGACATCTTCTTGGACTTGAGGAGCTTCAGGATAATCATCAGGGTCACCATGTTGATGCACTTCCGAAGCAGGAGGGATGGCTTGAGAGCGAAGCCTGTTCGCAGCCTCCTGCCTCCATCTTGCTACTTCTGCCTAAAGCTACGTTACCTAGGCAACCGCATCCTCAAGAAGTTCTTCGCTTCCTCTGGAGGGGTCCTCCAGGTCTTGAGAACCGACATAATCATTTCGAAGTATAGACGGAGCTACCCGAGGGACTCTAGCTACTCGAGGTCTAATGACTACTTCGGGAGTTTGGGGAATGACTGAAGGTCCTGCACCGTGGATCCGAGGGGACCTTCAGGGAGGATCAGTGGCTAGACTCCGCTTAGGAGGCATGACTTACGAAGCTAAGGTCCAAAGACCAGAGGCTTTGAACGATTGAGGAAGGCGAGGAAAGGCCTTTGAACTGTACTTCGAAGCCCCTTGCCGAAGGGTGCTCGGAATCTTGAGACTCCGAAACTCCCTCCGCAAGCGCTCTTTGAAATACAGGCAGTGGCAGAGAACTAGCTTTTAAAACTAAGTCCCCACGGACGGCGCCAACTGTTGGTGCAAAAGATTACGTTAACAAGTTCTTTAAAGTTAAGAACTAACAAACGAAGTGTTTGTGAAAGCGAACTATCTCAAGCCTCCGAATAGGATAATAGCTCGAAGTATTTTGAAGTTGTGTATTGAATATCTAAATATTCGATGCCTATTACAGGATGAGAAGAGGGGTATTTATAGGTAAAAACTCTAAGGAAAAGACCTTTTTACCCCTCAATTACAACCGACATAGTGGAAGTTATTTCGGTACCCCGAATAGGGCTAATATGGTAAAGTATGTTCGAAGGAGGTAGATAAAGTAGACATCCCATCCTTCTAGCTGTTTTCCACTGTGGAGGGGAAGCCTTCGGAGGGTCTCTTCGGCCCGAAGCCTGGACGAACCCTCCATCTTTAACCCTTCCAACTGGAGACAAGTCTTGGACTTGGAAATTATGATTTGTCTTTGTCTTAGAATCTTGAAGATCCTTAGGATGAAGTATTTTCCCCCAACACTTATGATGAAACATTTTCGCCCATCACTATCCTTAAGTCTATTCAGATCATCCTAGCTATTGCCACATTTTATGATTATGAGATATGGAAAATGGATGTCAAGACGACTTTCCTAAATGGAAACCTAAGTTAGGATGTGTACATGACACAGCTAAAGATCTTGACGGTTCGGGAAATGCTGGGAAAGTTTGCAAGTTGCTAAAATCCATTTATGGATTGAAGCAAGCTTCTAGGAGTTGGAATCTTTGTTTTGATGAGGTAGTCAAAGGGTTTGGCTTCATCAAGAACAAAGAAGAACCTTGTGTTTACAAGAAGGCTAGTGGGAGCTCACTTATGTTTCTGGTCCAGTATGTGGATGACATATGGTTGATCAGAAATGATTTCCTCTCTTGAATGCTGTCAAGACTTCATTGAAAAACAGTTTCTCGATGAAAGATCTTGGAGAGGCAGCATACATATTTGGCATTAAGATCTATAGAGATAGATCAAAACAGTTAATTGAATTAAGCCAAAGTATGTACATTGACAAGGTTTTGAATCAGTTCAAAATGCAGAATTCTAAGAAGGGTTTTCTACTAATGTCACATGGTGTTTCTCTTAGTAAGACTCAGTGTGCTATGACACCTAATGAGCTAGAGAAGATGAGTGCGATCCCATATGACTCCTCAATTAGATCCATCATGTATGCCATGCTATGTACACGTCCATATGTGTCATAAATCGAACCCGAGTGAAAGCCACTGGGCTGTAGTAAAGAGTACCCTCAAGTACTTGAAAAGGACTGAGGAAATGTTCCTAGTATACGGTGGTGAAGAGGATCTCGTTGTAAGTGGTTACACAGATGCTAGCTTTCAGACCGATAAAGATGATTCTCGATCGCAATCTAGTTTTGTGTTCTACCTCAATGGAGGCTCAATGAGTTGGAAGAGTTCCAAGCAAGAGATGATGGCCAATTCTACAACAGAAGCTGAGTATATCGTTGCTTTAGAAGCGGCGAAGGTGGCCGTTTGGATCAGGAAGTTTGTTTTTGAGCTGGGTGTTGTTCCTAGTGCGTCCAGTCCAGTGGACCTCTATTGTGATAATAGTTGTGCCATTGCACAAGCCAATGAGCCTAGATCGCACTAGAAATCCAAAAATATACTTCAGCGACATCACTTGATCCATGAGATCATTGATAGAGATGATGTGAAGATTTGCAAGGTGCACAGAGATTTGAACATGGTGGATCCATTGACGAAGCCTCTTCCACAACCCATGCATGAGTCGCATATAAGCTCCATGGGTACTAGATACTTGCATGAGTGATGCTAGTAGAGTCTATGCTAATGTATAAGGATAATTGTTATCTTGTTCCTTGAATAAGTATCGTTTGCATTTAATTAATGAGTACGACTTATTGTGTGAAACTTCTTGCTTTATGACGATGTTGTTCAAAAGGGTCCCTAATCTTGTCATCATGTGGGACAGTGATGATACATGGATTAGCACATCCGACTGATTGATGATTGTGTTTCACAGATCATAGACATAGAGATGTCAAATCAGTGGTGTGGACACATGTTGGTGAACATGGTGTTGGACAGACCCACTTGACATACTGCTGAGAATGTTATTGTAATGTGCCATCAGTTGTCATATCAAATGGTATACCTGTAGAGTCCTTGGACCTGAGATCGTCATTTGATTCTAGAATGCGTAGTGACACACTTAGATGCTTTCTAACGCTATTCCATAATAGGGTATTAATAAGGGTTATTTTCACGTGTGTTGTGAAACATGTCTTGGGATATGAGCGGTCAAGATGGAATTTACCCCTCCTAATAGCGAGAGAGTCGTCTTTGGGCCCCTCGAGGTATTGGATTGGAAAAGTGCATGGCCATGCCACTATGACTAAGGAGTTAGTCATGATTTGAATCCGATACTTGATCGTGTGAAATGTCAAGCTAACCAACAAGGGTGGCACATATCTCTCCTTGAGTTTGACTGACGGCGCATGGTAAAGAGACTAGTGTTTACGTATATCAAGGTTCATAAAAAAATGATTTTGTACACTTTCGGGGGTCAATATGTGCTGCTAGGTACCACTATTGATCAGTGGGTCAGAAATAGTTTCCGGTGAACAACCGTTAGTGTATAAACCTATCGGGTCACCAACTTAAAGGGATGGATTAAAAACATGCAAAGAATTGGTTCTTGTGCAAGTGGGAGATTGAAGGATATGCCAAAGAAAATTTCGTGGACCAGACGTTCCGATAGGTAGTATTGGAAGTTCTGATTATTATCTAGTCTCAATACAAAGATCAAATATTGTTTCGGAAGTTACGATATGGTATCGGAAGTTCTGTCGAGCCAGAAGTTCTGATTCGGAATCGGGTAATTTTGTATTGATTGGAAGTTCCGATATGATATCAGAAGTTCCGATATGGTATTTGAATTTTCGAGGTGGGCGATAACAGATTGGATCTATTGTGTGTCATACTATATCGAAAGACCTAAAATACCCTGTTGGAAGTTCCGATCCAGAATCAGAAGTTCTAGCGTGGGCAAACATATTGGATCTATTATTGTTTTGAGGATTTCGAGATAGACACGACCAACAGGCTATCAGCCCTATAAAAGGAGAGGAGGAGGATGTCTTGGTACCAAGGAATAAGCCTATATTAGACCTAGCCACCAAAAAGTCCTCTTCTTTCCTTTGATCTCAATCGTTGAGGTCAAGGATCCCCGTCTCTCACGTGCGGTGCTAGCACGCTGCTGTGGGAGATTCTCCATTCATGTACGTGTGGACTTCATGGAGGCGTTGCTCCAATAGCGACACTCGTGGACATCTACATGCGAACGACTACGTCGTCTTCATTGATCGGACCAGTGAAGGATGACAAGGATGAAGCGAGGATAGGCTTGACGCGCTACTCTGGTATCTTCTTCCGCTGCACCTAGCGCATATCGTGCTAGAAGGTACCGATCCATGATCTTGCACACGCATGAGTCTTGGGCTTAGGGCGTAAATTTTGAATTTGGCGGCTAGCATAGCTCCCCAATTCCCCCAACAATATGCTCGATGAAAAAAAATAGTTACTTCCATCGACTAAATAAGCATCTTTCGTTGGTTGCAGTATCTTCCTCTTTATCACCTGCTTGAGAGATGACGGGAAGGTGATCTTGCCATACTCCACAGGCGGACGCACAACGGCAATGATGGTGTCGTGCCACTTGTGGCACATGCAGGCGCAGGAGACCACTGGCGCCACTAGCGGCAGACGAGTGGTGGTGGCATGACGGCGTGGCACGGTGGGGAGGCATGCGGAGGTGACGACGGACGGGGAGCGAACGGGTGTGGTGGGAAGACGTGGAGGTGGCGACGGTCATGAGGTGCGGAGGCAGCGGCAGTGGCTCGATTTGGAGGAATTAGGGATAGGGAGGTGCACCCTCGTGGGGATAAGGAAAAATAACTTCCGTCGGTAACCAATTCTTTCGTCGGCTCATTTGAGCTGTCGAAAATTATGTATCTTTTGTCAGCTTTAGACAAAACCGACGAAAATTAGAAAAGCCGTCGAAAGTCTTTCGTTTCCCTGTAGTGGATGATATGTCTAAAAAAGTATCAATTCATTAAAAAGTTTGACTATATTTTAGTCTGGAAGTATATATGCGAGTATGCGACACCAGATCATTTTTATTTTGAATTCACCCTACTGTATATACACACACCATTATGTTTACATAGCTTATATATATGTATATGGTATAGATATGTAGACTAAAATTTCAAAAATATATTTATATTTGTTGACAAAAAGTCACATGCTTAATTAATGAATCAATATTAGTTCAACGGGTTACACTAAGGCAAAAATCATTTCATGGGTAGATGCTGATTTAATTTGACCGTGCAAAAAAGGTCTTAAGCCTTGTTACTTTTCCTATCTAGCTTATGGAATGATAGGAGTACGGTGCCAATCCCATTGATGTATATCATCACAACGTCAGTTGACTTAAAGCGCATGAGTTGCTCCCATCTTGATGTACGGAGTATAATTTACAATCTCTTTCACATTGTTTTTCCTGTCAATGGCCGTTTCTAGTATTTTGAGGCTCTAGATTATAAAAAAAATAAATTAGGGGCCATTTAACCTTTATTGGAATATAATATAGAATATCATTTTTATATATATTAACAAAATTAATCAGTAAATCCATAATAAATAATACCAATCCATGACATTCTAATTAACAGACTATAATAAATCATGCATCACTCAAAGCACTATTAAGTGTAGATCCATAACCTATCTTGAATCACTAGCAAAAACAAAACAAATTGTTGAACTGTGAGAGGAGAGGAGACATGAATGTTGGATGTGTTGCATATTAAGCCTCAGAATAAGGGATGACAATTCGACCCGATTACCATTTACCTGTGGGTAAAAACCCTATTAGAGCCAAGTATATTCTTAAAATTATATCGTACGGGTAAATGGGTACGGATATGGATATTGATTACCCATACCCATTTACCTCATTACTTTAAATATACAAATAAATCCCCAAACCCTAACCCACTTCTCCTTCTCTCCTCCCTCCACTCCACCCCACCCCATAGCCGCTAGCTCCTCCCTCTTCCTCTCCCTCTCTGCCTCACTCACGGTCTCATGGACTGACCAAACTCCAAAGCTCACACTCCCTCCCCCTCTCCCTCTCTATGCCTCAACCACTCCGCCCAGTCACCAGTGTCGGCGTGTGTTCACTGCGCTGCTGCGCTACCTAGCGCCGCCCCGCAAACTGGCGCGCGCAAGAAGCTTCACATGACCCCGAACTGCCGTGCCGCCCCTCGTGTCGGCGCACGTAAGAAGCTTCGCAAGGCCCCGCGCTGCCGTGATGCCTAGTGCCGACCTCGCACCGTCGTGCGCAAGTTTCTTCGCTCGGTCTTGCGCGACCACGTGCCTGGTGTCACCCCCCGTGCGACCGTGCCGCTGGTGTCACCCTCGTGCTTCACCTCCGAGCACTGCCGAGAATGGAGCAACATAATCGATGTCGCCTCATGAGCCTCCCCACAGAGCACCGCCTACTCTAGGGCTTGCCTATGTAGTAATTTTTTTCATGGGTAAACGGGTATATCCACAGGTATATGGCACCCGCGGGTGATAGGTATGGGCATGAGTTTTTACCCATTGGGTAAACGGGTACGGGTACGGGTATGCACTACCCGTACCCGTCATATCCAATTGTCATCCCTACTCAGAACCCGATATATAGGTGTACATGTTGATAGCAAAAAATGGCATTAAATGGTTGAGATTGTCAAAATATCAATTTTCGTAATTTGGGCCAAAAATACACATGCCCTGGATCGGGCCGAAGCCCTATAGGGCCGAAGGCCCATTGAAGCTATGGGCTTCAGAAGCTTCCAGCAGGCCTGCTAGCTTCGGTCCAAATGCCTTCGGAGGCCTGTCTCGCCGAAGCTTCGGCCCGAGGAGCAAGCTTCGGTGGGCCCTGCCGAATGCCCACTTCGGGCTAAATTCCAGAGATAGAGTTTGAGTCTGATTCTGGCTAAATTTATCCTTACGTATGATTAGGAAAAATATTAACAGATTAATCTTAGAGATTATAAGACTAGCCCCTATAAATATAGGGGTGAGGCCAGTTCATTAACCCCCCAACACAAATCAAACACAAAGCCCTAGCTTTGAACCTTACCTTTACTTTTATCTTTACTTTTCTGCAACCTTCGTGGGTTTGCCTGGAAGCCCTCCGCCAGCCACTTCGGAACAGTGGTAATCCTTGTTACTTCGCCTGTGAAGTACCCGCTAATCTATGTAACAGATTGCTATCGCCTTGTTACTTCGCTTGTGAAGTATCCGCTAATCTGCGTAATAGATTGCTACCTTCGTTTCCCTATTGCAACACTTAGCAGATTCGGTCCCTAGGCCTAATTGGCACTTGATTTATGTTCTGTTGCAGGTTTTCACGCTCGGAGCCACTTTGCCGAAGGTGTCCGGAGCCAAGAGACTGGTTTCAGAGGCTACCAGAACACCCTTCGGCGGGAATACTGCTTCAGCTAACCGTGCCGGACCGTCACGCTGTTGTCGGTTTGACCGAGTCCTGCGTGCCAACACGCTTCGCAACAGGCTTCATCGAGATAGGCTTCACCACATTTGTACCGAGGTCGTACCGAGGACGTACCGAGGCCATACCTCTAGCTCCGATTGCTAGCGTACCTCTAATAAATCACATTTACAATAGAACCGACGGTAGTACCAGCAAAACCAGTCACCATGCTTACGGCCAAACTAGCATCGCCTACCGTGCACTGCCTCCACCTGCACTGGCGCTAGCCTTTCCCACGCTGCCCGTGCCGCGTGCACAAGCGCATAGGCGTGAACACGTCATACATCCCGAGCTAGCGCACGAAGAGGAGCTCCGTGGCCGACACGCCGACATACCACCATGTGTTGCGCCCCCGCATGAGAGATGCGCGCAGGCAGTAGGCCAAGATGGCATCGAGGAGCGGATCTGCGCACTGTTTAGAGAGTGCACTAGTTTCGTGCCTAGGGGTCGAGCTAGGGTTTATCGGAAGCCGTACCCGACCATTTCGACACGATACCTTACCCTCACGGCTATAGAGTCCCTGAATTCACCAAGTTCGACGGTGAGGGTAACAAAACCACACTAGAGCATGTTAGTCAGTTTTTAGCACAGTGTGGAGAAGCTAGTGGGTCGGACGCTTTAAAACTTAGGCTATTTTCTCTCTCACTATCGGGCACCGCTTTCACATGGTTTTCGGCGCTCCCGCTGAACTCTATCCAAACATGGGCTGAATTAGAACAGAAATTCCAGAACTACTTTTACACTGGTGAAACAGAACTTAGGCTTTTACACTTGACATTGGTTATACAAAAATCTAGCGAGAGTGTTTCTGAGTATATCAAGCACTTTCGAGATACCAGAAACCGGTGTTTTAGTCTTAATATTTCAGAAAGGGATTTGGCGGATCTAGCTTTCAGTGGTTGCGCTCTGAAATTAAAGAGAGACTAGACAACCAAAACTTCTTAGAAGTTAGCCAAGTTTTACAACAGGCTCTGGTCTAGGAAGGCCGAGCCAAAGATAAAAGGTTCATTAAGACGTTTAACAAACCTAGGGCTGAAGTCCACGTGATGGAGCACTCCGATGAGGAAGAATCAGAGGAGGAAGAAGATTCGGCTGACATGTACGCGACCAAATGGGTTTGGAACGCTAAGAGCAATCCTATTACTTGCTCCGAGTTACGGTCGTCTCCCACCAAGAATTAGCCTAGCGAAGTCAAGTACTCATTTGATATAACTAAGTGTGACAAAATATTCGATTTCCTCTTGAAGAACCAGCTTCTCAGGTTGCCTAAAGGCCAAGTCATTCCATCTGCCGACGAGCTAAAGAAACGCCCATACTATAAGCGGCATGATTCGCATTCGCATTATACTAACGACTGCAATGTTTTTCGTCGACAGGTTCAATCAGCCATAGAGGAAGGACAATTGAAGATAGACCCTAGTCCAAAGATGAAGCTGGACAAAGACCCCTTTCCTGTGAACACCGTCGACCTCGACGAAAGAATGTGCTGATTAAGCCGGAGCAGGCTGAGTCGACTAAAGGGAAATCGGTCGTTATATGAGAATCACATACACACACACACACACTCGTACCTAAGAACCTTGAAGTAGGAGTGTGGAAATAGAATGTTAACACGTCTCCTTTGGCTAGGGCTCGTAAGAAGCCGAATGCGACATATCAGATGCTGTTAAACCAACACCAAAGAAAAGCTAAGGAAACAGGCCCCCGTGCCAAAAGGCTAAGTCAACTGAAGGGGCCAAAGCAGTCGGAGGGTGGCTTCGAACCATAGTGGCCGAACACTTCGCACGATGAGTTCGGCCCGCAATGGACAAACACTCCCTACGGTGGCTTCGGACCCTAGTGGCCGAACCCTCCGTACAGTGGCTTCAGCCGCTAGTGGCCGAGCCCTACGCAGAACGAGTTCAGACCCTAATGCCCGAACCCGGCTTCGCTCTGGACAAACCCTTCACCAGGAGGCTTTGTCCCACAATGGCCAAACATACCTTCGGCCAAGCAGGACCCTTCGCTGATATGGTCCGAGGTACCGTCTACCTGGCCGAACCCCCCTCCGGGTAGTGGGTTCGGCTCACAATGGGCGGGGACCCTGTGGGCTCCGTACACATCACAATCCGGGCACCCTCCGCAACTTAACACTGTCCCTTGTTTTCCTTTGGAGTATTATAACTGGCAGCGACAAACAGACAGGGCAAAGGGAGACATCATCCGCAGGCTATCCGTAGTACCTCAGAATCAACTTGCATAGGATGGAGCTAGGGGAGATGAACATGAAGAGGCAAAGGATAGGGAGTCGGAAGCTATCACAGTCAGAGTAGGGTCTCAGGAAGTCCTAATCCTGAAGGCCCTCTCGCCGAAGCCTGACAGAGGTAAGTTCCCTACTCCAGCCGAAGCCAGTGCTGGAGCCTAGTCCGATCGGCCGAACAAGGCCGGTCCGATTAGCAGGGTCCACAGTGAAGGGCCCTCTGATTATGAAACACGCGAAGCCAATCTGGGTAGTACCCCTTTGGCCAAAAATCATAGAGACATGACGGTGGCGTCTGGTACCAAGCCACAACCATCTTGGGCACCTCCAGGTATGTCCAAATCACAGAAAAGACGTCTACAACGCCTACTAGCACAGGAGATGCACGAGAAGAAAGCCAAGGACGAGCGAGACACCATCTTTGAGGAAATCCACCCTCATCCAATGACGAGATAGATATGGAGGATCAAGCCGGTTGAGATAACCAACCCGACTCCTAGTCCAAGTGACGATGACGACGCGCTCGACAACGACTACTCGCCCATCTCTGAGGGGCCCGTACCTTAGGCGATGGACATCAACATCATCATGCCGCCCACCGAGTTCGCCCTACCACAGGATGATGCCGACGTCGCTTAGTTGAACCTCGGCCCACGCAACGCTATTTTTGAGAAACCTGAGGATACGGCTTTCCATATGAAGCCTCTCTACGTTAGAGGTCACATTGATGGGAAGCCGATCTCTAGGATGCTTGTTGACGATGGCGCCACTGTTAACCTAATGTCTTACTCGCTATTGAAGAAACTTGGCAGGAACGAGGAGGACTTGAAGAAAACTAACTTAATGCTCAACGACTTCAACGGCGAGAGTTTCGAGGACAAAAGCGCGCTCTCCATGGAGTTGACAGTAGGCAACAAGACGTTGCCAACAATATTCTTTGTCGTTGACGAGCAAGGTAACTACAATGTGCTACTCGGGCATGACTGGATTCACGCAAACTGCTACATTCCTTCTACTTTGCACCAATGCCTAATTCAGTGGGACGACGATGAGATAGAGGTCATACCCACAAACACTTCGGCCCAGGTAGCATTGGTCGATGTGTCCATTGACGCCATCCACAATAAAGTGGAATGTCTATCGGGTAGGGATCTTTCGGATTACGACTTTGTTAGCGTGTCTGAAGGACTTTTCATACTAGTGTCTGTAATGCCAGCTGGTGTACCACGACTATTTATAAATTAGTAGTCATGTCTAGAAAAAGTAATCTAGATTGGCTGAAGTCTCGTGTAGAGCAATATCGGTCTACTAAAGACGGTATTGCCGAGGCCATCGAAGACTTTAGCGAAGTAGAGAAATTAGGACAAGGTTTTACGTCAGCTGATCCTTTGGAAGAAATTGACATAAGCGATGGTAGAATCCCATGGCCGACTTTTGTAAACCAACATTTACAGCCTGATGAAAAGTCCGAAGTAATAAAGTTGCTTCGGTCGTACGCCGATTGTTTCGCATGGGAGTATAGCGAGATGTCTAGATTAAGCCATGAGCTCATGGAACATCGACTACCTATCAAATCCAGATTTAAGCCTTATAAATAGCCTCCTCGTCGCTATAATTCACCCGTCTATAACCGAGTTAAAGAAGGAAGTGGAGCGATTACTCAAGGCTGAGTTTGTTAGGCCATGCATGTATGCTGAATGGGTCGCTAACATTGTACTTGTAGAAAAGAAGGGGAGCGACAAGATACGAGTCTGTATTGATTTTAGGGATCTAAACAAGGCCACTCCGAAGGACGAGTATCCAATGCCAATAGCTGACATGCTAATCAACGATGTTTCAGGACACAAGGTACTAAGTTTTCTTGATGGCAATGCTGGTTATAATCAAATTTTTATGACCGATAAGAGGCTAAGAGATTTATAAACTATAGAGATAGATAAGAGGAGAGTAGATAGAGCCTACAATAAGAAAGTTAAACCAAAATCATTTCAAGTTGGTGATTTGGTTTGGAAAATGATTTTGCCCTTAGGCACTAAGAGTCCCAAATTCGGTAAGTGGTCACCTAGTTGGGAAGGCCCTTTCAAGATAGCCGAAATCGCTCCAGAAATGCATATGTGTTAGAATCTCTACAAGGAGAATGTTTCAAAGAGTTTTGAATGGAAGGTACTTGAAAAAGTATTTCCCGAGTGTGTGGCAAACGGATTGAAAGTGTCGAAAGGCCAATATGAGAGGTATCATCCTTAGCCCGTTATTGCTTTTAGTTCACTTGGTTCACTAAAAGGAAGGGGCATGTGTTGATAGCAAAAAATGGCATTAAATGGTTGAGATTGTCAAAATATCAATTTTGGTAATTTGGGCCAAAAATACTCATGTCCTGGATCGGGCTGAAGCCCTATAGGGCCGAAGGCCCATTGAAGCTGTGGGCTTTAGAAGCTTCCAGCGGGCCTGCTAGCTTCAGTCCGAAGGCCTTCAGAGGCCTTCCACGCCAAAGCTTCGACCCGAAGAGCAGGCTTCGGCGGGCCCTACCGAAGGCCCACTTTGGGCTAAATTCCAGAGATAGAGTTTGAGTCTGATTCTGGCTAAATTTATCCTTACACATGATTAGGCCGAATCTTAACAGATTAATCTTAGAGATTAGCAGACTAGCCCCTATAATATAGGGGTAAGGCTGGTTCATTAACCCCTCGAACACAAATCAAACACAAAGCCCTAGCTTTGAACCATACCTTTATTTTTATCTTTACTTTTCTACAACCTTCGTGGGTTTGCTTGGAAGCCCTCCACCGACCACTTTGGAACAGTGGTAATCCTTGTTACTTCACCTATGAAGTACCTGTTAATCTACGTAACAGATTGCTATCGCCTTGTTACTTCGCCTATGAAGTATCCGCTAATCTGCGTAATAGATTGCTACCTTCGTTTCCCTATTGTAACACTTAGCAGATTCGGTCCCTAGGCCGAATTGACACTTGATTTCTATTCTGTTGTAGGTTTTCACGCTCGAAGCCACTTCTCCAGAGGTGTCCGGAGCTAGGAGACTAGTTTCAGAGGCTGCCAGAACACCCTTCGATGGGAATACTACTTCGGCTAACCGTGTCGGACCGTCACACTGTTGTCGGTTTGATCGAGTCCCGCGCGGCAACATGCTTAGTAACATGCTTCGTCGAGACAGGCTTTGCCACATTTGTACTCTGTGCCAGACGAAGTCACGCCCATGTGTTGCATTGGAGATATTTTGTCGTAACAGAGACTTCACGCCGAATCCCGCTGTTCGGAGGCGATTGTCGCATCGAGATCTGTTCAGAGCTCGCCTTCAGTCAGAATAGTCCAAACGCCGAAGGTACCCTTCGGCGAGACCCTTCGCATCGGATGCCGAAGGTACCCTTCGGCGATACCCTTCACACAGTACCCTTTGAATCAGTCAGGCTCCATTCAGCTCGTTGATTTATTTTATTTAATATATTTCTTTCGGCTAATTGGATTATTTCTATGTGATCTGATTACCTGGCGACTCCACCCTCCTTGCCATTGTTAAGGGTAGTCGGAACGCGATGTTAGTGTTGTGTTACGCTTATGCTTGTCCCTAAATATCTGCACACTTTTGGATCGTCGAACTGACCTAAGTGCAGGGGCACGATTTCGTGTCAACACACGTGTGAAGAGATAAATTAAGTAATATGTAGATAATGAATGATTAGATATAATTCCAATCGACTTTTTCTAAACTAGTTGACTGCCCATAAGTTGCAATGGAGAAAAAATTTTAACATTAAAAGAATACCATAGATGAGCAAATATGAAACCAAAGAGTTTTGGTTTGCTGTGAGAAGGAGTGTTAGTGGTGGCAGACTCACCACTACTAGCTTCTTTTAGCTTCTTGAAAAGTAGTATATATGATTTTTTACGAAATTTCAATTATGGTAGCATGCTCGAAAATCACAAAAATAGATACTTTTTGGTACATTAAGTATCGACATAGGCCTTTTGTCAACATTTAGGCCTCTGACAATAGGGGAAAAAGATTTCTCTAATCGATAGAGGAAAACTATTTCTTTGTGGATAGATGGGCATAAGGGGGTCAAAGCCCCCTCCGAGCCCCACGTGCCCCTCATTCTTAGTCTCTAACCCTCTCCTCCCCTCCCTTCTCTTCTTTACATAGCTTAGGTAGTTTAGATACTTTAGTACTTTAAGAGTAGTTTAGTAGTAGTTTACGGATAATTTAATTGTAGTTTAGGTGTAATTTAGAGATAATTTAGAGGTAGTTTAGAGATATTTTAGGGGTACTTTAGACATAATTTATGGATACTTTAAGATAATTTAGGAGTACTTTAGATATAATTTAGGTGCACTTTAAGGGTACATTAGAGATAATTTAGGGGTAGTTTAGAGATAATTTAGTGGTACCATATATCCTCACTATTACCATATACTCTAACATCCACCCGTAGTCTAAGCATGAGAAAAATGGATGTTTAGATTAGAGAAGATATCGACAAGATGCTCAATGATGATATCCCTTTGTGCTATGTCAAGATAGTCAAAGCAATAGAACTGAAAAAGCTAAGGATGAGGTAGCTTAGCCACGCGTAACGTAGCCATGGTCGATATACCCAAAGTCAGGATGTCGATGAAAGAAAGTTACTTGAAACCACAAACATATAGAAAAGCATCATGAAGTGGTCATGGACATGCTCAATGACATCAATGAACTAAGATGTTGAATGTACATGCACTAAAGACTAAGATGGTGACACACTCATGGCAATCATTGAGGAAAGATAGGCCAAAGATCCATTGCTATCAAGTCATCATGAGGATGAGACACCACATTGGGTTTTCTATACCTAAGGATGAGTCAAGACAAATGTGAACAACATTGTTGCCGAAACCATGTGGACGAGGGAAGAGACCACAATGAACCATGTGCCATTGTCGAAGGGAAAGTTCATAGCTACATTACTACCATTGGTGTTGATGCTTGGGACCGTGGGAAGGAAGAATGGGAAGACACCGAGATGAAAAGCAGAGGTGAGATATGCAAGAGCCGAGGATGATCAAGGAAGATCACTATATTTGTTCCTTGATTGTCTATTGTATTCCTAGGCTAATGGGCCTAGTATGGTTGGTTTGACTTATTTTTTATATTTGGTATATCACTACCATAGAACCACTTTAAAGTAGCGGAATTGTGGGATCAGAATGGTGACTAGAGGGGGGGGGTGAACAGGCGCCTCGACAAATTCTCATGAATTAGATGGCCTTTTCAATCACTCAATGCACCTCCTAAAAGGCAAGACCTTTGAAAATCAATTCTGAAAACTTTTTCAACCTAGTCGGTCATTGAAATACCGAATTGCACAAATCGGAGTTTGAGATGCTGACTTCTTTTGTTTGTCGGATATTGATTCACCAAACTAAGGTATTCGGAGTATGATATTGATTCAACATCGTGGTTGGCACGGGAATTCACGGCGAGTGGCAGAAGCCTGAGTGGCTGCTTTTTCTTTGCTCCACGCACAGCCACGACGACAAGATTATTTCTCTAGCCCTTTCCAGTTTGCACGCAAACCGAGGCCTGTTGCACATTTTTTTGGCGTGGTGCAAAGCTACAAGCAGCAGGACAGGCTAGCTGTAGCTAGCTAGCGGACGCGCGTGAAGATTTTTGCAGAAAGGCAGTGCGCTGTTTCAAACGTAATGCAAGCTTTTCTTCACACGGCCGGACGCAGTCTTCACGCAGGTAAGTTTTCTAATCTCCTATTTTTTAGTAGATCATTTTTAGACATAATCATCTATTAATTAATTAGCGAAAAAATCGTTTAGAAATTTCGTGTTAATTTAATCTGCTAAACTGTTTTTTAGAAATCGCATATTTTTATTTATATTTGTTTAATCTACTTATATAAAAAGTAAAGAAAAGTTTATTAGTCGCAGTAATATTTTTAATTCTAGTTTTTACCTAAAATATTTTAGGTTTAGTTCTGAATTAATTTTTTAATGATCCAAGATTTATTCATTTGATTAGTACTTTATTTCTAGACTGAAATATTATTATTTCGAGTTTTTATCTTGGTGTTTTTATTTACTATAGTAATTCTATTTAGTTTATTTTTAATATCATTTTAATTAGGACACCGGTCAATTTTTAAGCTAGACAACGTTAATTCCTAAAACTTGCTTTGCAAATATTATTTATCTGGTTAAGTTCTTTTGGGTGGTGGGATTAAAATATAGTTTAGAAAAAAAATTTAGGCGCCCATTCACCCCCCCCCCCTCTGGTCGCTACTTTCGGTCCTACAAGTAGTATCAGAGCGAGGTTAGGTTTTTCTAATATCTTAACCGATTCTAAACCTAGGTAGTGACCATGACGTCTTCTGGTAAAATCCTATCCCTAGAAGCTTTTGGCTACACTTATTGGAAGACTCGCATGCGAGCATAACTTATGAGCGAGAGCTCGGACATATGGGAGATTTGTGTTCATCCTAGTTTCACCATAACGACTATTGCTGCGGATACTGCTGCTGATGTAATTACCCAGCATCAAAATAATAGTAAGGCAGTGAATATTTTATTTTCTGGTCTAGGTCCTAGTGAATTTGAGCGTGTTAGCCATCGTTCTCCGTCGCCGGAGTCCTCCTCCATCCTCGACGACCACACCATTGTGACCACCGGCACCTCCCTGACCTCGGCCACCCCTCCTACATCGACGAGACCCACCGGAACCCCACCGCCGATGAAGGACCCGAATGTCTTTGCCGCCCCTGCTCGTCGCCGGCCACACTCTGACGAACTCTCGCCTCGCCAACGGTACCATCTTGTTCCCCTTGTCGCCCTGGTTCTATTTTAGCATGTAGCTCCGGTCGCCATCGCTCGTCGTGGCCGCTAGGCCCTCGCCGTCGCCGGAGAAGATGATCAGCATGGGTAAAGTACCCGTGCCTTGTCGGATTCGACCATGGCCGTGCGATCTTGATCTGACGGTGGCGATTAGATCGCTCACGCTGTTTAATTAGATCCATCCGATCTCAGCGAAGCGGTATGCTTTAATCATGTGTGTCCGTTAGTACTTAAAGCCCCTGTTGAATCTGGGCTGTCAGATCGTAACGAAATGTTATGTTTTAATCTGGACCGTTCATTACTGTTTAAAACCCGCAGTGGATCTAAGCCATCCATCGCGTACAGTTTCAGCCTTTTAATCTCGGCCATCGGTTTTCACTAAACGGCCCGCCTCGACCGCGGCCACCCGATTGTGATCTAACGGCCGATCCGTGATCTAGCGCACGCGCACAGTGCGCGGGTTCACGGTGGATCCGGTTCACCGTGGACCGGCGACTATTTTGGATTTAATTTAAATTCCAGAAATTGTTTTAAACTTCTAAAATTCAGATCTTGCTCATTTTAACTCTAAATTTAACCATTCCAATTCCAGAAAATTCATAATTTTATTCTCTACATGTTTGTACAATAAAAACAGTAGGTTTACTTTGAGTATTTTATTTTTATTTAATAAAATGTTTAAAAACACTTTAGGGTAAATTCACAATTCTATTAGAAAAATCCAGAACTCCATAAAATTGTCTTTACAATTTAAATGATGATTTTAGAATGTTTAACAACTTTATTTCACTTATTTTAATCCAACAAAAGTCTATATGCTTGAAATGTGATTTTGGATTGTTTAATTGAATGTAATGTTTATTATGTGTACCGAGAAGACTACGACGCCATCGAGGAGCCGGAATACTTCACGGAAGTTCCTCCCTCCCCCTTCGCTAAACAAGGCAAGTCACCAAACCAATCTTTTGAGCATATTGAACCCAGTTTTGTTAAACTATCGCTAAAACACATAGGTTATACACGCATTAGTCAAATGAAAGCCTTACGTTATATTTATTTAGATCCCCTACCTTGATGTGACACCCAAGCCATGCTATCTAGCCTAAACTCCTTGTCTCCATATTATTAGTAATATTAGATGGTGTCTGAGGTATTGACACAATTTCTATAGGTTAAAAATGAGTCGTAGCAAATTGGAATCTACTATATGATCAACGTTATTCTTATCTCTAGAATTATATTGGTGATAGAGTTATGGTTAAGTGTATGCATGGTGGGTTCCGGGTGCAAGCTAGGGCATTGGTCGGTAGCACCCGGGGCACTATAAGGATCGGTCTACGGGATCCGTTGCAAAACATTTCCGTACTAACCACAAGTCTAGTTGGTAAGTCCTAACTAAGGTATGGAGTGTTCCAATCCGAGGCACCACTTGGAGATGGGTCAAGAAGCACCTGCGGGTGGCTTGTACTGACGTGGCGCAAAAGGGGGTGCGACGTTAGCCGGGATGCGGCCCAGCGCGCCGGCGAAACCTATAGCGGGTGATTATCGCTTGGAGCATTTCATGTTGACATTTTGCACGAGTTCCCGTGGTATGGGTCATCTCATTACACTTTGGTGTATGGGATGAGTGCGTGCCTTCTGGGTACAGTGGTACACCTCTGATCAGAGTCTTAAATTTTTTCGAAAAGCCGAGCCCACGGTCAAGGGCGGGTTGCGTGACTACTCGCAGTTAGTTTAATTTAAAGAATGTGCATGATGACTCGGCATGTAAGGACTGTTGAGCGAGGAGGGAAAACGTACTCCTCGAGTTAGATGGTATTATGTTGTTCATATTTAATATTCTGCATGATTAAATTTGACTACACTAAACGTTATAACTGAAAAATGTACTTTTTCGCACTTTTAGCCATTACTATTCCTTGTTACTCTCCTACATTATTATTGCATTTGCGGTGGCTTGTTGAGTACTTTTTGTACTCATACCCATTGGACAAACTCTTTAGAGGCTGCATACTTTTTCGTCATGCTGTTTATTTTCGTTGTTTATTTTATTTTTACACTAATGTAATAATGTGGTCTGCGTACCATGAATGATTGCCCGTATGTACGTTGTCACATGATGAACCTCTTGTTATTATTGTTTTTCTATGGAAATTCAATAATATTCCGTTTTGGTAAATCGGGGCGTGATAAGATGGTATCTGAGCCGACTTGACTGTAGGAAGACAAACGGACCAGCCTAACACTTAGTTTTGATAAAATCTATTTCGTTAAAACCTACTTCATCACTTTGTTCCTTCCCTTATTCTTTTCAACTTGTTGTTTTTGTAGATGCCAGTCTATCAAGTCCACAGCTTCTGCCGTCACTTCGAGGGCTTCGTCCGGGAGCTCCGGATGATGGTGACCTTCCTCGGGTTCGTCTTCGAGCCCGAGTTCCATGGTGTCTACATGGAGGAGTTCACGGGACCATGTGACGTTTCTGTCACCATCCACGGGTCCGGTGACCACCTGCCATTCTTCACGGCAGCACTTGGGGGCCCGACCTTCGACGTCGCGTGCCAATGCGTCGCCCTACAAGCCCTCATGGAGCTGAGGATGATCTACGACGATCGTCTTCAGAACTCATCCTTCCGGCTTGTACCGAAGCATACTCCTGGCGCCCACCGCAGCATCTACATTGGAGTCCACTCCGACCGCGATCCGGTCATGGCCCGACAGATGCATCTTCTCTAGGACATGGACGACCTCCATACTGAGGCCGTGCTCGACGCCGAGGAGCACCATGAGGCGGTTGAGTTCCTTCGTTAGGAGACGAAGGGCTTGATCCAACAGAATGGCGAGCTGCAGCGTAAAATTATACAGCTGTAGAAGGACATCGCGGAGATGATTCCCCTCGTCCCGAGGAGGAAGAAGCCCATCTGTGAGCCTGCTCCTCGCCCCAAGAGGATCACGCCGCACCTCGCACCCGCCGGACCATATAGCTCCAGCGCCACTGCTTCACGCCCCGCCATCGTCACCGACCCTATCATCGAGAACTTCATCGAGCCCACCGTCCCTTAGGACCCTCGTGGTTCCGAGAGTATGGAGACCGCCCCAGATGACGAGTAGAGGATAGTTCTCATTGATTGATTTTTAATAATTTTGTGAATGTGATACCACCTGCAACGGCTTGTGTTGTGGGTGGATTAAAATTAAGAACTTTGATGTAATAAATATTTTATACCACTTATATATATATGAGCCCCTCTGGGCTATTTTTTGGATAAAGTTCTTCTCTTATGATTGGAAATATTGTGTACTCAGAAGATGGCCGACAACCAGAACACCGGTTCTAACAATGGAGAAGGGCAAGCAACGGTCTGCCCGGGAGTGTTGTGCCCAACTGGGGCGCAACGGGCCAACGCCAGACAGGGCCGTCATCCACCAACCATCCCACCTTGGTGGAGATGATGGTGAATCAAAACCAGTTGATCATCGCCCTCCTCACTCAGATGCAGCACCAACAGGCATAGTTGGACCGGCTGCAACAACAAAACGTGGAGCCGATCCCATGTGCACTAGCCCCCGCTCCCGTGCCTCAACTCTCCGAGTTTTTGCGTGTGAGACCCCCAATCTTCTGCAGCACGACGAATCCCATGAAGGCCGGCGATTGGCTTCGGACCATTGGGAAGAAGTTGGACCTCCTCCCATGCACCGACCGGGAGCGAGTGGCGTTCGCCACTCACCAGCTCTAGGGACCCACCGCAGAGTGGTGGGACAACTACCGTGAGTCCCAACCGAAGGACCACGAGGTGACTTGGGCGGAGTTTACCATCTCCTTCTACGCCACCCACGTCCCCGCTGGAGTTGTCGTGGTCAAGCAGTAGGAGTTACGTGACCTAAAGCAGGGAAGTCGGACCGTCATGGAGTATCTCCATGAATTCAACCGTCTAGCCCGCTATGCACCGGAAGAAGTGTGAACCGACGCTCTCCACCGGGCTAAGTTCTTCTGGGGACTGAAGGATGAGCTCTCCATCTAGCTCGTCGCCACCGACTATGCCGACTTCTAGCGATTGGTGAACAAGGCACTCATCCAAGAGACTGAGCAGAACAAGCTGGACCTCAAGAAGAGGAAGATGATTGCGTTCAAGCATCATCAGGCGAATCCCCAGAGGCCCCGCTTCGTCCCTCTGCCATCGGCACCCGCCTACCATCCTCGGCCCATCTACAGGCCGCTACATGCCACCAGTGGCTCCAATGCCAGGCATCCTCGCCCCGCCCCACCAGCTCTGGCCACTCAACCGGCACCTGCCGCCAAGGCCCCGATCATGAGGGACCGTAACAGAAAGCCGGTCATCTGCTTCAACTGCCAGGAAGAAGGGCACTACTCCCACCAGTGTCCTCACCCCAAGCAGCCCCAAGGAGAGGCGCCCAACCAAGCAGTTTCGTGCCCAGCGTCAACCATATCAACTCGAAGGAAGCTCAGGAGGCCCCTGAAGTCGTACTCGGTATGTTCACCGCGAATTCCATACCTGCAATAGTATTAGTTTGACTCTAGGGCAACACATTCCTTCATATCAGAAGGCTTTGTGAAAACAAATGACTTGGAAGTACTTCCCTCAACCCATCCCCATGATGATTGCCACCCCCGGCAAAAAGACCCTAGCTAACCTGTTCAGCCCAAAGGTAAGGATGGAAATCCAAGGAGTGTTATTCTGGGCCGAGCCAGTTCTCATCGAGTGCACCGGACTCGACCTCATCCTAGGGATGGACTGGTTGATGAAGCACAAGGGAGTAATAGACTGCGCTAGCAAGTCCGTCACCATGACCAGTTACGAGGCGAAGCTGTCACTTTTCATATGACCACCCATGGTTCTAGTGGGGTATCCCTTCCCTCGCTGACCCTAGAAGAAGTGCCCGTGGTCAGAGAATATGTGGACGTCTTCCCGGAAGACCTACCAGGGATGCCTCCCAAGCAGGCACATCGAATTCAGAATCGAACTTGTCCCTCGGGACCACCCCAATCTCCAAGCGCCCATACGGATGGCCGCCAATGAACTAGCCTAAGTAAAGAGCAATATTGAAGACCTAGAACAGAAATGGTACATCCGACCGAGTACCTCACCCTAGGGTGCACCAGTCATCTTCACCATGAAGAAAGACAAGACCAAAAGGATGTGCGTTGACTATAGAGCCCTGGATGATTGGACCATCAAGAACAAGTACCAACTGCCTCGGATCGACAATCTATTCGATCAACTAAAGGGATCCTCAGTGTTCTCCAAGATCGACCTCAGGTCAGGCTACCGCCAACTGCGGATTAGGGAAGAAGAAATCCCCAAGACTGCCTTCACGTCCCGCTACGGATTATATGAGTATATTGTGATGTCGTTTGGACTCACGAATGCCCCGGCCTTCTTCATGAACATGATGAACAATGTATTCATGGAGTTCTTGGATAAGTTCATCATGGTATTCATCGAAGATATCCTCGTCTACTCCAAGACCAAGGAAGAACATGAAACTCACCTCCGTTTGACTCTCGGGAAGTTAAGGGAGCAGCAATTGTACGCCAAATACAACAAGTGCGAGTTTTGGTCATCCGAGGTGAAGTTTCTCGGCCATGTCATATCTGCCGGAGGAATAGCAGTGGACCCTACTATCGGTAGAAGCAGTGACCAACTGTCTACAACCGATGAACGTGACCGAGATCAGGAGTTTTCTTGGATTGGCCGGATATTACCGCCTGTTCATCCAGAACTTCTCAAAGATAGCCAAGCCCATGACCAGGCTGCTGCAGAAGGAAGTGAAGTTCAAATGGACTCCAGATTGTGAAGAATGCTTCCAGACCCTTAAGAAAAAGCTCGTGTCAGCCCCGATTCTGACCCTGCCAGACATCCAGAAGGACTTCCACGTCTATTGTGATGCCTCTCGCCAAGGTTTGGGGTGTGTCTTGATGCAAGACAGGAAGGTGATATCTTACGCCTCTCGTCAGCTGAGGCTGCATGAGCTAAATTACCCGACCCATGACCTAGAATTGGCAGTCGTGGTTCATGCCTAGAAGATATGGAGACATTACCTTGTGGGTAATCGGTGTGAGGTCTTCACCAACCACAAGAGCCTCAAGTACATATTCACCCAACCGGACCTGAACCTCAGATAAAGGAGGTGGTTGGAGTTGATCAAAGATTATGACTTAGGCATCCACTATCATCTAGGCAAGGCAAACGTAGTGGCAGATGCCCTAAGCCAAAAATGGTACTGTAATGCCATCATGGTCCAAGACCAGGCCCCATTGTTATACAAGGAGATGGAAAGGTTGAATCTAGGGATCACCACCATAGCATATCTCGCTGCCCTAGAGGCCAGACCTGTCTTGATGGACCAGATCCATGAGACACAGAAGGAAGACCCGGACATCTTAGAGATCCAACAGAATATGAGGAAGGGTAAAGCCCTAGGGTTCTCCGAGGACGAGAACGACAACGTCTAGTTTGGAAACCTGATATGCGTGCCCGACAAGCCAGAGTTGAAGGCCCTCATCCTTCAAGAGGCCCATGAAACTCTATACTCCATACATCTCAGGAGTACAAAGATGTACCAAGACCTAAAGGAGAAATATTGGTGGGTCAGCATGAAGAGGGAAATAGGTGAGTATGTGGCCAAGTGCGACACATGCCGGCGAGTCAATGTAGAGCACCAGAGACCTGTCGGACTATTACAACCCCTCAAGGTCCCTGAATGGAAGTGGGAAGAGGTAGGGATGGACTTCATCACAGGATTGCCAAGGACCCAAGCCGGTCATGACTCTATTTGGGTGATCGTCGATCGACTCACTAAGGTGGCTCATTTCATCCCCGTCAAGATTACATACACAGTCGTTAGATTGGCTGAGTTGTACATGACCAGGATCATGTGCCTGCATGGAGTTCCAAAGAAGATCGTATTCGACCGAGGGAGTTAGTTTACCTCCAATTTTGGAAGAATCTTCAAGAAGAACTCAGCACCTGGCTGAATTTCAGTACCGCCTATCATCCACAGACCGATGGTCAAACTAAAAGGGTAAACCAGGTGTTGGAGGATATGCTCAGAGCATGCGCTCTAGACATTGGCAGAATGTGGGATAAGAACTTGCCATATGCGGAGTTCTCCTACAACAATAGCTACCAAGTCAGCCTACAGATGTCCCCGCTCGAGGAACTTTATGGGCGCAAGTGCAGAACACCGCTGCTCTGGGATCATACCAGAGAATCACAGCTATTCGGGACAAACATTTTGCGGGAAGCCGAAGAGAAGGTTAAGGTCATCAGGGACAGTGAAGATAGCCCAGTCCCTGACAGAAGAGCTATGCCGATAACTGACTAAGAGACCTAACCTTTGAGGAGGGTGGCTATGTCTACCTCCGAGTCACTCCCCTCCGTGGCTCCCAAAGGTTCAACATGAGAGGAAAGTTAGCACCCCGTTATGTCGGGCCCTTTCAGATCCTCCGATGGCAAGGAGAAGTGGCGTATCAGTTGGAACTGCCACCATCTCTAGCAGGAGTCCACGATGTGTTCCACGTCTCTTAGCTAAAGAAATGTCTCCGTGTAGCCACTGAGCAGGTCGACCTCCAATAGCTCAATGTCCAAGAAGACTTGACCTACATCGAGAAACATGTCCAGATTCTAGAAGTCAAGGAAAGGGTAAATAGAAGCCGTGTGGTTCGTTTCTGCAAGGTTCAGTGGGACAACCACCCCGTCGAAGAAGCCACATGGGAAAAAGAGGAGGAGATAAAGACCCAATACCCCAAGCTATTCGAGAAACTTTCCGAATCTCGAGGACGAGATTCTTTGTAAGGAGGATAGGTTTGTAACACCCCAAATTTTCAAAGAAATAAAAATGCCTTTTATTGGATTATTCCTGGAAAAAGATTATTTTTGGAATTTCTTTAATAGTATGTATGCCTAAATGAACTAAAACCTAGAGGAGATGTCCAAACCTGAGGCCAAGAAAATTTGTATATAATCCCAAGGCCAAGATATATTTTTGAGAATTTTTATAAATTTTTATCACCCTTGGAATCAACCTAAATAATTTAAACAAATTTCAGAAATTATTTTTATTCAGTAATAAATTTGAACAGTAATGGGCCCCTTCCCCCTCTTCTTCCCCAACCAACTGGCCGAGCCCACTCCCTTCCCGCGCACATCACTGCTAGGCGGACCCCGCTCATCAGCGACTCCCTCTCCCTCCGTGCGCACCCGACACCCCGACCCCACATGTCGGCGCCGACTCCCCCTCTCGGCCGAGCCCAACCCCACCGGTTCAGACCCGACCGTTGCCACGCCGCGTCCTCGTGCTCACTGACCACCATGGCCCACCTGTCGGATCCGTCGTCTCCACGAGATACGCCCCCAAATCCCCCCTCCCCCTCACCGGCTGAATCCCTAACTCCCCTAGGATCCGCCTCGCCGGCCCCTCCCCCATTAAATTACCGCCATTAAGCTGTCCCCCGAGCCCCGCCGGCCGTTTCCCCCATTACGCCGACGCGTCATCGCCCCGGAACCGTCGTTCGCATGCATGGAAAGAGGCTCGCCAGCATTGAAGTGTGTTTACTCACGGCCTCCTCCAATTGCACCCCCTCTGACCCCTACCAGTGCTCCTATTTAAACCCTCGGCCACCCTCTCATCCAGCCCACACACCCTTTTGCGTTGTGAACAAGCAGAACGCCCATGCTCCCGTTTCTAGTGCCACACCGCCGTCCGCACTCCAGCCATCATTCTCCGTCGTCGGAGTCCTCCTCCATCCTCAACAACCGCACCGTTGTGACCACCAGCACCTCCCCGACCTCGGCCTCCCCTCCTACGTCGATGAGACCCACTGGAACCCAACCGCCGATGAAGCACCCGAACGTCTTTGCCGCCCCCGCTCATCGCCGGCCACACTCCAATGACCTCTCGCCTCGCCAACGGTACCATCCTGTTCCCCTTGTTGCCCTAGTTCTATTTTAGCATGTAGCACCGGTCGCCATCGCTCGTCCTGGCCAGTAGGCCCTCGCTGTCGCTAGAGAAGATGACTGGCATAGGTAAAGTACCTGTGCTATGTCAGATTCGATCACGGTTGTGCGATCTTGATCTGACGGTGGCGATTAGATCGCTCGCGTGGTTTAATCAGATCCGTCCAGTTCTCGGCGAAGCGGTATGCTTTAATCATGTGCATCCATTAGTACTTAAAGCCCCTGTTGAATCTGGTCCGTCAGATCGTAGTGAAATGTTATGTTTTAATCTGGACCATTCATTACTATTTAAAACCCGCAGTGGATATGAGCCATCCATCGCGTACCATTTTGGCCTTTTAATCTCGGCTGTCGGTTTTCACTTAAACCGCCCGCCTCGCCAGTGGCCGCCCGATCGCGATCCAACGGCTGATCCGTGATCCGACGCACGCTCACAGTGCGCGGGTTCACGGTGGATCCGGTTTGCCGTGGACCGGCGACTGTTTTAGATTTAATTTAAATTCCAGAAATAGTTTTAAACTTCTAAAATTCATATCTTGCTCATTTTAACTCCAAATTTAACCATTCCAATTCAAGAAAATTCATAATTTTATTCTCTACATGTTTGTACAATAAAAACAGTAGGTTTACTTTGAGTATTTTATTTTTATTTAATAAAATGTTTAAAAACACTTTAGGGTAAATTCACAATTCTTTTAGAAAAATCCAGAACTCCATAAAATTGTCTTTACAATTTAACTGAGGATTTCAGAATGTTTAACAACTTTATTTCACTTATTTTAATCCAACCAAAGTCTATATGCTTGAAATATGATTTTTGGATTGTTTAATTGAATGTAATGTTTATTATGCGTACTGAGAAGACTACTACCCCGTCGAGGAGCCGGAATACTTCCTGGAAGTTCCTCCCTCCCCCTTCGCTGAACAAGGCAAGTCACCAAACCAATCTTTTGAGCATATTGAACCCAGTTTTGTTAAACTATCGCTAAAACACATAGGTTATACATGCATTAGTCAAATGAAAGCCTTACGTTATATTTATTTAGTTCCCCTAACTTGATGTGCAACCCAAGCCATGCTATCTAGCCTAAACTCCTTGTCACCATATTATTAGTACTGTTAGATGGTGTCCGAGGTATTGACACAATTGCTATAGGTTAAAAATGAGTCGTAGCAAATTGGAATCTACTATATGATCCCCGTTATTCTTATCTCTAGAATTCTATTGGTGATAGAGTTATGGTTAAGTGTATGCATGGTGGGTTCCGGGTGCAAGCTAGGGCATTGGTCGGTAGCACCCGGGGCACTATAAGGACCGGTCTGCGGGATCTGTTGCAAAACATTTCCGTACTAACCACAAGTCTAGTGGGTAAGTCCTAACTAAGGTATGGAGTGTTCCAATCCGAGGCATCACTTGGAGATGGGTCAAGCAGCACCTGTGGGTGGCTTGTACTGACGTGGCACAAAAGGGGGTGCGACGTTAGCCAGGATGCGGCCCGGCGCGCCAGCTAAACCTAGAGCGGGTGATTATCGCTTGGAGCATTTCATGCTTGGGTTTTGGCATGAGTTCCCATGGTATGGGTCATATCGTTACACTTTAGTGTATGGTATGAGTGCGTGCCTTATGGGTACAGTGGTACACCTCTGATCAGAGTCTTAACTCTTTTCAAAAAGTCGAGCCCACGGTCAAGGACGGGTTGCGTTACTACTCGCAGTTAGTTTAATTTAATGAATGTGCATGATGACATGGCATGTAAGGACTATTGAGCGAGGAGGGAAAACGAAATCCTCGAGTTAGATGGTATTATGTTGATCATATTTAATAATCTGCATGATTAAATTTGCCTACACTAAACACTATAACTGAAAAATGTACTTTTCCGCACTTTTAGCCATTAATATTCCTTGTTACTCTCCTACATTATTATTGCATTTGCGGTTGCTTGTTGAGTACTTTTTGTACTCATACCCATTGGACAAACACTTCAGAGGCTACCTACTACGAGGAAGATGGTCTGGAGTAACAACCCAGTTAAGAAGAAGATCCTGAAGAAGACGTTCGTCATGCTGTTTATTTTCGTTGTTTATTTTATTTTTACACTTATGTAATAATGTGGTCTACGTATCATGAATGATTTCCCGTATGTACGTTGTCGCATGATGAACCTCTTGTTATTATTGTTTTTCTATGGAAATTCAATAATGTTTCGATTTGGTAAATTGTGGCGTGTCATCCCTCCTCTACTTGACTGCCACGAGGCCGGACATACACTTCGCAATGTGTCTGTGTGCTCATTTTCAGGCTTCGCCATGAGCTTCGCACTGCCAAGCCATAAAGCGCATTCTGAGGTATCTCAAGCATACCCTCGAATTTGGTGTTTGGTATTCTGTGTCTTCCTCTTTGTGTCTTCGAGGTTATTCCGATGTGGACTTTGCTGGGTGTAGGATTGATAGGAAAAGTACCTCCGGTACTTGTCATTTTCTGGGTACTTCGCTGGTTTACTGGTCTTCCTGCAAATAGTCTAGTGTTGCACAATCAACGGTTGAGGCCGAATATGTTGCTGCAGCTAGCTGTTGCTCTCAGATCTTGTGGATGGTTTCCACTTTGCGGGATTTTGGGTTAGATTATAAGAGTGTTCCACTTTTCTGTGACAACACTAGTGCTATTTGTATTGCAAACAACCCGGTTCAGCATTCTAGAACCAAACACATTGATGTACAGTATCATTTTCTCAGAGATCATAATGAGAAGGGTGATATTGAACTTCAATATGTTGATACCCAACAACAACTAGCCGATATTTTCACAAAACCCCTCGATGCTTCTCGTTTCGCCTACTTACGTGGGGAACTTGGTGTTTGTCACCCTTACGGCATTCTGTGAGGGGAGCACATTTTCACTGATATGCATATGCTCATTGTGTGTGAAATTGCATTTACATGTTTTTCACTAATATGCCTTGTTTTAATTCATGTAATCATGACAGCTCAGCTCTATTTAATATGTCTGATACATTTTTTGCATGATTTTTCTTTCCAAAATCAAATCATGCTCACTTCTTAGTCTTGAATCTAGCATGGTTAGGCAAGGCTGCTTTAGCTATCTTTTATCTGCTTGGTAGAAAGAATCCTTTTCTCTGGATACAAAAATTGCAACTTGAAAATTCATATTGCTTACTCATGGATATTCTTCAAGTGCTAAACAATTTGTTCACTTATCAAGAATCCAAAATCCATGATTTGAATGCTAAATGTGAAAAGATCCAGGCGAGTTTGTTTGTCGCACTACTTTATTCTAGACTGCTTATCATTGCACTTTGGTATGAACTAGGATAATTTAGTGTATGCCAAAATCACTGCCTTAAGCTTTTGATGGCTTTCTTGCCTAGGCTTGGCTTCATTGAAAAGTATAAGGTAGACGAACAAATAACCCCTGGCATTATGAAAAGAACAACAAGTATAAATTCATTGTCAATCAAGTTTGCTTTCAATACTCCACTTGAACTGGACTTGTCTGTCTAGAGTAGAAATTGACTAGTTGTACGCAGTCCCTGCTTTTACTTATCTAGTGACCTTGATTGAGTGGTGATGCTCTTATTTCAAAATGATGAAATCACATGTTGTCATCATGTTTTTAGATGATGTTAAATTGAGATGAGCACATGATAACAGTTGCTAAGTTTGGCATATTTTTCTTTAGATGTCTTTGCACTTCTGCCCATTTCGAAGCTTTGACATATTTTCAATGCTCCTTGATGCTTGCATTGCCAAAGGGGGAGAAATTTTTGAGTTCTTTGCAGTAAGGGGGAAAAATAACTCAGGGGGAGTTTTTATTGTGCAAAGAGAAAGATGTGCCAGAAAATGTTTTAACTCTTTTGAAAAGGGGGAGAGAAATTCTTTTGTCAAGTGACATGATTTGGCTCTTTTCTGAGTTTTTATGGTCACTTGTGTGCTGAATTTTTTCAAATTTTCTTAAACTTGAATTTGGTTGTCAATGCACTCATCAAGGGGGAGATTGAGAAACCAAGGGTTGGTTTCGGAGTCTATGATGAGTGATTGATAGATTTTATCCTCTGGTTTCGAAGGGGTACCTCCGAAGGGGTTCAGAGGTTGTTTCACCGAAGGGTTCGGTGGGTTCGATTGTTGCAGCTGTTGTAGTGGAGTGTGACTGTCGGAGGGGTCCGATAGTACACGATGACTTGGTTGTACCGAAGTGTTCAGTACTTTGGGCGGTACACCGGAGTGTGTGCCGAAGGTTGTTTACTCGAAGAGGTCTCCGGGGTACTGGAAACACTTCTGTTTGTCTGTGGTGGACAGGTGACTTCGGAGGCGACGGACAGTTCACAACAAGTGAACCTGGGTCAAGCAGGAGGCTTGATGTCGGGCGAGCGGGGAGCTCGGTCATGAAGGCTGCGAGGGGTCGAGGTCGGTCCTCAGGTCAAGGTGCGCCAAGCGAAGAAAGAGAGTGCAGAGCGTGGCTCCGGCTGAAGGTACCTCGAGACAAAGTCCTCGGAGGCGAGGCACTTCGAAGGGTACTCCGAAAGGAGTGACTTCGGAGTATGGCGGACAAAGTCCTCAGCAATGAGGCAAGACATTCGAAGTGTGCTCTAGATGGAGGCACTTGAAGGACTACCCGACGGAGGTCTCAAAAGTCGAGGTGCATCGAAGGCATGGTCCAGGTGAGGTTCGTCGAGGAGTGTGCTCGGGGAGAGACACTGCGACGAAGTGCTCATGTAATGCTTCATGCGGAGGCCTTGGACGAAGGAGGGACTTCGAAGGGTGGTACTCCAAAGGTGGGGCTTCGGAGTGTGGCTGACAGGAGGTACTTCGGCCATGCATGGCTTCGGTACACGGACTGACGTAGTTCGAGCTGGGAGTAGCTGCGAATCTATGGTGGTCCACACCGGAGGTGATGGCGCAAAGGCTCAAGGGCTTTGATGGATTTGACTCAAAACTGTCACTATATTGAAGGCTGACTATGGTGAAGCGAAGGCTATCAGGCTCAAGGATTCTCGCCGAAGCTACCGCACCCCTCGCGTGGGAACGGGGGCTTCAGAAGAATCCAAAACTGCAAAGGCTGATCGTGTCTGCTCTGCAAAAGCTGATGCTGTCTCCTCTGCGAAGCTAACAAAAGAAGCCTCCAAATAAAGTAGACTACCATCTATACCCCCTGTCTGAGAGAGACAAAGACAGTGTAAACCCTATGGGTAAAGTAGTCTATTCACAGGGCTGAATAGTGCCTATAAATAGTAGAGGCTAGCTAGGCAACAGTAACACTTTGAGCAGCCATTTTAGAACTCCTGTGCTGGCCGCCACACACTCTGTATTCAAACCTGCGAGTTCATTTTGTGTTCCCTATTCATGCAATGAAGTTTTGATTCTGCTCTTCTATCACTGCTTGAACTTGTACTCTGTGTTACACTGCATGCTTTGATTCCTTTGTGCACCATTTTTTCTGGGTTGAGTTTGTGCACTGGTTCTCTTTTGGTGAAGTGTGTGAGTGATCTGTGCTGATGAAGTGTGTGATTTTAGTGTGTGTTCGCTCTGTGTAAACTGGAGGCTAGTCCTCTCTGATTACTAGCGAAGCACTGTCCATGGCTTAACTCGAAGCCTAATTTCTTCCCTATCAAAGTCCTCAGCGCAGTGTGTTCAGTGTGTGTTTAGACCTTCGAAATATGAAGTCTAGTACCAGTTGCTAGTGCAGAGTATCTGGTCAAAGTTCTTAGAGGAAAGTCATCTCCTGTGAAGGGTGAAGTGCGAAGTCTGCTCGAAGGCACCCAGTGCGCGGAGCCTGCACTGACTTAGCAGAGTTGAGTTTTTGGAGTTGTGGGTGGAGCGAAGTCTTCTTGACTTCGAACCTTTGCTCCCTACGAAGCCTGGTTTTGGAGCTGTGAAATACCTTCGAACCAGAACTTCGAAGAGTGTGTTTGAAGCCTGTTCCGCAGAAGACAGAATTAAAGAGAAGGCTATTTTTAGCTTGAAATTTTAAAAGCTCCCATTCACCCCCCCCCCCCCCCCCGCGTCTCTGGTCGTTGTTTCCGGTCCAACAAGGACCCTTCGCTAATATGGTCCAAAATACCTTCGACCTGGCTGAACCCCCTCCGGGCAATGGGTTTGGCTTGCAATGGGCGAAGCATCTGGAGCCACCAATGCCTCCATCATAGAATTGGGCAGGGACCCCATGGGCTCCGTACACCTCGCCCCCGGAGTACCCTTTGTAGTATAACATTGCCCCTGTTTTCCTTCAGAGTATTATAATTGGCAGGGACAAACAGACGTGGCAAAGGGAGGTGTCTTCCACATGCTGTCCGTGGTACCTCCGAATCGACTCGCACAGGACGAAGCTAGGGGAGATGGGCGCGAAGGAGTGCAGGAGAGGGAGTCTGAAGACCCCCTCGCTGAAGACCGTCGGAGGTAAGCCCCCTAGTCCGGCCGAGGCCAGTGCCGATGCCCGGTCCGACTGACAGGGTCCGCACAGAGGCGCCTATTGAACAAGAAATATACAAGGCCAACCCGGGTAACACCCCTTCGGCCAAAAGTCACAGAAGCAAGGTGGTGGCTTCTAGTACCAAGCCACAACCATCTTGGGCACCTCAGGGCATGTCCAAATCATAGAAAAGATGCCTGCAACGTCTGCGATCACAGGAGATGCGCGAAAAGAAGGACGAGGATGAGCGAGAAGCCATTTTTGAAGAAATCCACCCTCGGCCAATTGTCAAGCAGGTATGGAGGCCTAAGCCGACGGAGACGAAGAACCCGACTCCCATTCCGAGCGACAACGACATCGACATGCTCGATGAAGACTACATGCCCTTCTTCGAGGGTCCCACACCTCAGGCGATGGACATCAACGTCGTTATGCTACTCATCGAGTTTGCTCTACCACAAGACGAGGTCGAGGTCGCTTACCTGAACCTCGGCCCATGAGTTGTTTTTTTCGAGAAACCTGAGGATACGGCTCATCACATAAAGCCTCTGTACATTAGGGGGCACATTGATGGGAAGCTGATCTTTGGAATGCTTATCGACGGTGGCGCCACTATCAACTTGATGCCTTACTCTCTTTTGAAGAAGCTTGGCTGGGGTGAGGAAGACTTGAAGAAAACCAACCTAATGCCCAACTTCTTCAACAGCGAGAGTTCTGAAGCGAAAGGCGTACTCTCTTTGGAGTTGACGGTGGGTAACAAAATGTTGCCAACATCATTCTTTGTCGTTGACGTGCAAGGTAACTATAGTGTGCTGCTTGGGCGTGACTGGATTCACGCAAATTGTTGTATTCCTTCTACTTTGCACCAATTCCTGATACAATGGGACAGTGATGACGTAGAAGTCATACCAGCGTACACTTCAGCCCAGGTAGCATTTTCCGATGTGTCCATCGACGCCACTCATGACAAAGTAGAGTGTCTATCAGGTAGAGACCTGTAACACCCCAAATTTTCAAAGGAATAAAAATATTATTTAATCTAATTTCCTGGAATTTATTAATTTGGAAATACCTTTAAATACTGTCCTTAACCCCTTTAACTAAAACCTAGAGGAAATGACCAAACCAGGAGCTAGAAAATTTTGTATGTGATCCCAAGGCCAAGATATATTTTTGAGAATTTTTACAAATTTTTATCAACATTGGAAGTAGCCCTATTATTTTAAACCAATTTCTGCAATTATTTTAAATCAGAAAACCTTTTAAACAGTAATGGGCCTCCCCTCCCTTTTCTCTCTCTCCCAGCCGGCCCAGCCCACTCCTCCCCGCGCGCGCCATCTGACCAGTGGACCCCGCCCGTCAGCGACCTCCTCTCCGCACGCATGCCCGGCCCCACCTGTCGGCGCCAACCTAACCCCTCGCGCCCGAGCCCACCCGTCAGCCACTGCCCTCGTGCGCTCGCGCCCGCTGACCGCCTTGGCCCACCTGTCGGACCCATCGTCTACCTCCCGCCTCCGCCCCCAAATTGCGCTGGCCGATGACCCCCGCCTCGGATCCGCCTCGCTGCCCCCCCCCTCTTAAATCCGTCGCCATTAAACGGTCCCCCGCGCCTGGCCGACCGTTTCCCCTGGTTAATCCTCGCGATTACGCCCCGGGATCGTGCTGTGCGTGCATGGCCGAGCCCTCGCAGGTGAGTTAAGTCCCTCCCTCATCTTCCCTTGCATGCGAGCTCCGCCGGTGGCCCTATTTAAACCCCCTGACCGTCCGCGTTTGATCCCCCACGCTCACTCGCTGCGAGAACGAACAGAGCCCCTACACTTCGGTTTTTAGCGCACCACCGCCGCCCACACTTCGGTCACCACTCCCGGTCGCCGGTGACCTCTCCCATCCTCGTCGACCACACCATTGTGACCGCACAGACCTCGCCAACCTCGACCACCCCTCCGCCGACGACGAACCCCGCCGGAGCACCATCACCGACGAGGAGCCCGAACCACTCCGTCGTCTACCCTTGCTGCCGACCGCGTCCGTCGATCCCTCGCCTCGCCTAAGGTACCCTCATGATCCCTGCAATGTCCTCTTTCCATTTTAGGCCTTAGCTCCGACCGCCGTCGCTCGCCGTGGCCCCTAGCCCGCTCGCCGTCGTCGGAGAAGACGACCGGCACAGGTCGATTACCCGTGCCGTGTCAGATCTGATCCCGACCGTGCGATCGCGATTGGACGACGCCTGTGACCCCACGTGCGTGATCTAATCCGCACCGTCGGATCTGAACGAAACGTTACGTTTTAATCTCGCGCGTTCATTTCTATTTAAAACCCATGTTTAATCCGAGCCATTCATCGCGTACCAGTTCGATGTTTTAATCCTGACCGTCCACGTCACTTTAACTCCCCCGCCTTGCCCTCGCGCGTTGGATCTGGATCCAATGGTCCAAATCGATCCAGCACACGCGCACAGTGCGTGGGTTCACCGTGGGCCTGGCTCACCGTGGACCCGAGGGGATTTAAATTTGAAAATAAATTCCAGAAATTGTTTTAAACTTGTAAAATTCATATCTTGCGCATTTCAACTTCAAAAATTGCCATTCCAATTTCAGAAAATTTGTAATATTATCCTCTACATGTTAATGCAATAAAAACAATAGGTTTACTTTGGACATTTCATGTTTATTTAATAAAGTGTTCAAATACCCTTAGGGTAAAATGCAAATTTGATTATTTAAATTACAGCAAAAATTATATTTATTCATTCCGTGTTAGAATAATGAGACCACTAGGTTTTCTCTGAACCTTTCATTTTGAATTAATTAGAAAACTTAAAATGAGATTAATCACCTTTAAAACCCCTTTTTACAAAGGACAACATTTCATTATAATTCCTTTTAAATGATTTATAAAATGAATTTCAGAGGTTCAATAACTTGATTTTCTTTAAATTAAACCAATTTAAACCTATGTGCTTGTTGTGTGGTTTTATATTGTTTAATTGAATGTTGTATTTATTTTATTTTACTTTAATTGTATTGGGAAGACTACGACGCCACCGAGGAGCCGGAATACTTCCCGGAAGTCCCTCCCTCGCCTTTTGCTGAACAAGGCAAGTCACCAAACAACATTTTTGAGCATATTGAGCCCATGTTTTATTAAACTATTGCTAAAACACATAGGGTATACATGCATTAGTCAAATGGAACTCTTACAATATATTTATTTAGGATCCCCCGACCTTGATGTGCAACCCAAGCCATGCTATCTCGCCTAACCTCCTTGTCACCACATGATTAATATTATTAGCTAGTGTCCAATGTATTGACATGATCGCTATAGGATAAAAACGAGTCGTAGCAACTTGGTTCTACTATATGATCCCCGTTACTTCTTATCCTTGGAATTCTGTCGGTGATGAGTTATGGTTGTGAGTGTATGCATGGTGGGTTCCGGGTGCAAGCTAGGGCATTGGTAGGTAGCACCCGGGGCACTATAAGGACCGGTCTACGGGATCCGTTGCAATACACTTCAGTACTAACCACAAGTGTAATGGGTAAGTCCTAACTAAGGTATGGAGTATTCCAAACCGAGGCCACCATTTGGAGATGGGTCAAGCAGCACCTGCGGGTGTCTTGTACTGACGTGGTGCAAAAGGGGGTGCGACGTTAGCCGGGATGCGGCCCGGCGCGTCGGCGAAACCTAGAGCGGGTGGTTATCGCTTGGAGCATTTCATGCTAAGGTTTTGGCACGAGTTCCCGTGGTATGGGTCATATTGTTACACTTTGGTGTTTGGAATGAGTGTGTGCCTTGTGGGTACAGTAGTACATCTCTTATCAGAGTCATAAATCTTTTCGAAAAGCCGAGCCCACAGTCAAGGGTGGGTTGCGTGACATCCCACAGTTAGTTTACTTTGAAATGGGTGTGCATGATGGTTTGACATGTAAGGACTTTTGTGCGAGGAGGTAAAACGTACTCCTCCAGTTAGATGATGTTATTGTTGTTCATGTTTACTTTCCGCACGATAAAACTTGACTACATTAACTGCAATAACTGAAAATGTACTTTTCCGCACTTTTAGCCAATTATCCTTCCTTGTTATTACCTTGCAATATTACTTGCATTTGCGGTGGATTGTTGAGTACTTCTTGTACTCATACCCGTTGAACACCTCAAAGGATGCCTACTACGAAGATAGTCTGGAGTAGCGACCCAGTCAAGCGGAAAGATCTTGAAGAAGGCGTTTGTCATGTAGTTTACTTTTATTATTTTTATCTAACTCTGATGTAATAAATATGGTCTGCGCACCATGAATACTTGTCGTATGTACGATTGTCACATGATGAACCTCTTGTATTATTGTTTTTCTTATGAAATTCAATAATGTTCCGATTTGATAAATCGGGGTGCCACAAGATGGTATCAGAGCCGACTTGACTGTAGGAAGCCAAACAGACCCGCCTGGCCAATAGCTGCAGAAATATATTTCTCGAAAACCTACTTTATAAACTTTGTTCCTCCCCTCACTTTTCTTCAACTTGCTGTTTTGTAGATGCTGGTCTACCATGTCCACAGCTACTACTGCCACTATGAGGGCTTCGTCAGGGAGCTCCGCATGATGCTCACATTCCTCGGATTCCTCTTCGAGCCCGAATTCCAAGGGGTGTACTTGGAGGAGTTTGTCGGACCTTGCGACGTCTCCCTCACCGTCCACAGCTCCGGAGAGCATCTGCCGCCTTACACCACCGCACTTGGGGGCCCGACTTTCGACGTCGCGTGCCAACGAGTCGCCCTCCAGGCCCTTATGGATTTGAGGATGATCTATGATGATCGTCTTCAAAACTCGTCCTTCCGGCTTGTGCCGAAGCGCACTCCCGGTGCCTACCGTAGCATCTACCTCAGAGTTCACTCCGTGCGTGATCCGGTCATGGCCCGACAGTCGCGTCTTCTTCAGGCTATGGACGACCACCATACTGAGGCGGTGCTCGACGCCGATGAGCACCATGAGGCGGTTGAGTTTCTTCATGAGGAGACGAAGAACTTGATCCAGCAGAATGGCGAGCTGCAGCGCAAGATCATGCAGCTGCAGAAGGACATCGCGGAGATGGTTCCCCTCCTCCCTAAGAAGAGGAAGCCCATCCGTGAGCCCGTCCCTCGCCCCAAGAGGATCCCACCACACCCCTCCACCGCCGGACCCTCCACCGCCAGCGCCCCTGCACCACGCCCCGGCCTCGTCTCCGACCCGATTATCGAGAACTTTCTCGAGCCCACCATCCCTCGGGAGCCGCGTACTCGTGGTTCCGAGAGCACTGAGACCACCTCCGGTGGCGAGTAGGCGTTAGATACCGATAATTTAATAAAATAATTTTTGTATGTGGTGCTATCTACAATGAGTTGTGTTGTAGATAGAATAAGAGCTTGATTGTAATAAATAATTTTGACCACTTGGTTTATATGTATGAACCTTATGAGCTATTTTTAATTGTATCATCATTTCATCATTTTTTACCTTATAACATCGTATATTCAGAAGATGGCTGACCACCAGAACACCATCTCCAACAACGGAGAAGGAGGAAGTCGTGACGCGCCCGAGGGTGTTGTACCCAACTGGGGTACAATGGGCCCACGACAGTCTGGGTCGCCATCTGCCAACCATCCCACCTTGGCGGAGATGATGGCGAACCAGAACCAACTAATCACCGCCCTCCTCACTCAAATGCAGCACCAACAAGCTCAGTTGGACCGCCTGCAGAATGTGGAGCTTGCCCCTCGCACACCAGCACCCGCTCCCCAACTCTCGGAGTTTCTGCGCGTGCGCCCGCCCATCTTCTCGAGCACCACCAACCCCATGGAAGCCGGAGATTGCCTCCGCACCATTAGGAAGAAGCTGGACCTCCTCCCCTGCACTGACCGAGAGCGAGTGGCCTTCGCCACTCACCAGCTCCAGGGTCCCACCGCAGAATTGTGGAACAACTACCGTGAGTCCCTAGCCTGAGGACCACGTAGTGACATGGGCGGAATTCTCTATCGCCTTCCACGCCGCCCACGTCCCCACCGAAGTTATCGCTGTCAAGCAGCAGGAGTTCCGCGACCTGCAACAGGGCAGTCGTACTGTCATGGAGTACCTCCATGAGTTCAACCGCCTAGCTCGCTACGCGCCCGAAGAGGTGTGGACCGACACCCTACGCCAGGCCAAGTTCCTCCGGGGACTCAAGGATGAGCTGTCCATCCAGCTCGTCGCCACCGACTACGCCGACTTCCAACGGCTAGTCAATAAAGCGCTCATCCAAGAGACTTAGCAGAACAAGTTGGACCTCAAGAAGAGGAAGATGACCGCCTTCAAGCATCAACAGGTGAACTCCCAGAGGCCCTGCTTCGTTCCTCCACCACCAGCGCCCGCCTACCATCCTCGGCCCGTCTACAGGCCACCTCACGCCGCTGGTGGACCCAACGCTGGGCATCCCCGCCCCGCTCCACCAGCTCCAGCCGTTCAGCCGACGCCCATCACCAAGGCCCCAATCGTAAAGGATCGCCAAGGAAGGCCGGTCGTCTGCTTCAACTGCCGGAAGGAAGGGCACTATTCGCACCTAGTGTCCCCACCCCAAGCAGCCCCAAGGCGCGGCACCCAACCAGACGGTTCGTGCCCGCGTCAACCACATCACCGCGGAGGAAGCTCAAGAGGCTCCCAAAGTCGTGCTCGGTACGTTTACCGTAAATTCCGTACCAGCTATGATTTTATTTGACTCTGGAGCGATACATTCCTTCGTCTCTAAAGATTTTGTGAAAACCCACAACTTGGACGTGCTCCCTCTATCCGTCTCCATGATGATTGCCACTCCAGGCAATAAGACCTTAGCCCACTTATACAGTCCTAAGGTTAAGATAGAGATCCAAGGAATATTGTTCCGGGCCGAGCCAGTCCTCATAAAATGCACCGGACTCGACCTCATCCTAGGGATGGATTGGTTGATGAATCACAAGGGAGTGATCGACTGTGCCAACAAGTCCGTCACAGTGACCAACCCTGAAGGCGAAGCCGTCACCTTTCGGATGACTGGCCGCAAACCACTCGAAGCATCCCTTCATTCGCTAGCCCTTGAAGAAGTGCCCATAGTCAAAGAGTTCATGGACTGTCTTCCCAGAGGACCTACCAGGAATGCCTCCCAAGCGAGACATCGAATTCAGAATCGAACTTGTCCCCGGGACCACTCCAATCTCCAAGCGCCCATACCGGATGGCCGCCAATGAATTAGCCGAAGTCAAGAGCAACATCGAAGACTTGGAGCAGAAAGGGTATATCCGACCGAGTACCTCACCCTGGGGTGCACCGGTCATCTTTGCCATGAAAAAGGACAAGACTAAAGGGATGTGCGTGGACTATAGAGCCTTGAATGATGTAACCATCAAGAACAAGTGCCCATTGCCTCGGATCGACGACCTGTTCGATCAACTGAAAGGATCCTCGGTGTTTTCCAAGATTGACCTCAGGTCAGGTTATCACCAATTGAGGATTAGAGAAGAAGACATACCCAAGACTGTCCTCACCTCCCGCTATGGACTCTACGAGTATACAGTGATGTCGTTCGGACTCACGAATGCCCCGGCCTTTTTCATGAACATGATGAACAATGTTTTCATGGAGTTCTTGGATAAGTTCATCGTGGTATTCATCGACGATATCCTCGTCTACTCCAACACCAAGGAAGAACACGAAACCCACCTCCGTCTGACCCTCGGAAAGCTAAGGGAGCAGCAACTGTACGCAAAATACAGCAAGTGTGAATTTTGGTCATCTGAGGTGAAATTCCTCGGTCATGTCATATCTGCCGGAGGAATAGCAGTGGATCTGACCACCGTGGAAGCAGTGACCAACTGGCTGCAGCCCACTACCGTGACCGAGATCCAGAGTTTTCTCGGATTGGCCGGATACTACCGCCGGTTCATCGAGAATTTTTCGAAGATTGCCAAACCTATGACCAGGCTGTTGCAGAAGGAAGTAAAATTTGAATGGACCCCAGATTGCGAAGAAAGCTTCCAAACCCTCAAGAAGAAGCTCGTGTCAGCCCCAATCCTGACCCTGCCTGACATCCAAAAAGACTTTAACGTCTACTGTGATGCTTCTCGCCAAGGTTTATTATGCGTCTTAATGCAAGATGGGAAGGTGATATCCTACGCCTCCCGACAGCTAAGACCGCATGAGCTGAACTACCCAACCCACGACCTGGAGTTAGCAGCCGTGGTTCATGCCTTGAAGATATGGAGACATTACCTTGTGGGAAATCGGTGTGAGGTCTTCACCGACCACAAGAGCCTCAAGTACATATTCACCCAACCGGACCTGAACCTCAGGCAGAGGAGATGGTTGGAACTGATCAAGGATTATGACTTGGGCATCCATTATCATCCAGGCAAGGCAAACATGGTGGCAGACGCCCTTAGTCGAAAAGGGTACTGCAATGCCATCATGATTCAGGATCAAGCTCCTTTGCTTTACAAGGAGATGGAAAGGCTTAATTTAGGGATCACCACCCGAGCATACCTCACTGCTTTGGAGTCAAGACTTGTCTTGATATACTAGATCCGAGAAAAGCAGAAGGAAGACTCGGACATCTTGGAGATCTAGCAGAACATGCAAAAGGGTAAAGCCCCCGGATTCTCCGAGGACGAGCACGGTACCATCTGGTTCGGAAACAAGATATGTGTGCCCGACAAACCTGAGTTGAAGACCCTCATCCTTCAAGAAACCCACGATACTCTATACTCCATACATCCCGGGAGTACCAAGATGTTTCAAGATCTGAAGGAAAATATTGGTGGGTCAGCATGAAGAGGGAAATAGCCGAGTATGTGGCCAAGTTCGACACATGCCGGCGAGTCAAGGCAGAGCATCAAAGACCTGCTGGACTTCTTCAACCCCTCAAGGTCCCCGAATGGAAGTGGGAAGAGATAGGAATGGACTTCATCACGGGACTGCCCCAGGACCCAAGCTGGTCATGATTCTATCTGGGTGATCGTCGATTGACTCACCAAGGTAGCTCACTTCATCCCGGTCAAGACAACTTACACTGTCGCCAAGTTGGCTGAGTTATATATGACCCGGATCGTGTGCCTTCATGGAGTTCCTAAGAAGATCGTATCTGACCGTGGGAGTCAGTTTACCTCCAAGTTTTGGAAGAACCTTCAAGAGGAACTCGGCACCCGGCTGAACTTTAGCACCGCCTATCATCCACAGACCGACGATCAAACCGAAAGGGTCAACCAGATATTGGAAGATATGCTTAGAGCTTGCGCTCTAGACTTTGGCGGAATGTGGGACAAGAACTTACCCTACGCAGAGTTCTCCTACAACAACAGTTATCAAGCCAGCCTGCAAATGTCCCCGTTCGAAGCACTTTATGGGTGAAGGTGCAGAACACCGCTGCTCTGGGATAAGACTGGAGAGTCGCAACTGTTTGGGACAGATATGCTAAGAGAAGCTGAAGAGAAAGTCAAAATCATAAGGGATCGATTAAAGATAGCCCAGTCCCGACAGAAGAGCTATGCCGATAACCGTCGAAGAGACCTAACCTTTGAGGAGGGTGATTATGTCTATCTCCAAGTCACTCCCCTCCATGGCACTCAAAGGTTCAACATGAAAGGCAAGCTAGCACCCCGCTATGTCAGACCTTTTCAGATCCTCCGACGGCAAGGAGAAGTGGCATACCAACTTGAACTGCCTCCATCTCTGGCACGAGTTCACGATGTGTTCCATGTCTCTCAATTGAAGAAGTGTCTTCGTGTGCCCGCTGAGCAGGCCGATCTTCAACAGCTCAATGTCCAAGAAGATCTGACCTACATCGAGAAACCCATCAAGATCTTGGAAACCAAGGAAAGGGTAACCAGGAGTCGTGTAGTCATCTTCTGCAAGGTTCAATGGGACAACCACCCCGCCGAAGAAGCTACATGGGAAAAAGAAGATGAGTTGAAAGCCCAATACCCCGAGCTATTCGAGTAGCACTCCAATCTCGAGGACGAGATTATTTGTAAGGGGGATAGGTTATGTAACACCCCAAATTTTCAAAGGAATAAAAATATTATTTAATCTAATTTCCTGGAATTTATTATTTTGGAAATACCTTTAAATACCCTCCTTAGCCCCTTTAACTAAAACCTAGAGGAAATGACCAAACCAAGAGCTAGAAAATTTTGTATGTGATCCCAAGGCCAAGATATATTTTTGAGAATTTTTACAAATTTTTATCAACCTTGGAAGTAGCCCTATTATTTTAAACCAATTTCTACAATTATTTTAAATCAGAAAACCTTTTAAACAGTAATGGGCCTCCCCTCCCTTTTCTCTCTCTCCCAGCCGGCCCAGCCCACTCCTCCCCGCGTGCGCCATCTGACCAGTGGACCCTGCCCGTCAGCGACCTCCTCTCCCCACGCGTGCCCAGCCCCACCTGTCGGCGCCAACCTAACCCCTCGCGCCCGAGCCCGACCCCACCCGTCAGCCACCGCCCTCGTGCGCTCGCGCCCGCTGACCGCCTTGGCCCACCTGTCGGACCCGTTGTCTACCTCCTGCCTCCGCCCCCAAATTGCGCCAGCCGACGACCCCCGCCTCGGATCTGCCTCGCTGGCCCCCCCACTTAAATCCGTCGCCATTAAACGGTCCCCCGTGCCCGGCCGACCGTTTCCCCTCGTTAATCCTCGCGATTACGCCCCGGGATCGCGCTGCGCGTGCATGGCCGAGCCCTCGCCGGCAAGTTAAGTCCCTCCCTCAGCTTTCCTTGCATGCGAGCTCTGCCGGTGGCCCTATTTAAACCCCCTTACCAGTCCGCGTTTGATCCCCCATGCTCACTCACCAACCTCGGCCACCCCTCCGCCGACGACGAACCCCGCCGGAGCACCATCGCCGACGAGGAGCCCGAACCACTCCGTCATCTACCCTCGCCGCCGACTGCGTCCCGTCGACCCCTCGCCTCGCCTAAGGTACCCTCATGATCCCCGCAATGTCCTCTTTCCGTTTTAGGCCTTAGCTCCGATCGCCGTCGCTCACCGTGGCCCCTGGCCCGCTCGCCGTCGTCGGAGAAGACAACCGGCACAGGTCGAGTACCCGTGCCGTGTCGGATCTGATCCTAACCGTGCGATCGCGATCGGAAGACGCCTGTGACCCCACGTGCGTGATCTAATCCGCACCATCGGATCTGAACGAAACGTTACATTTTAATCTCGCGCGTTCATTTCTATTTAAAACCCATGTTTAATCCAAGCCATTCATCGCGTACGAGTTCGATGTTTTAATCCTGGCCGTCCATGTCACTTTAACTCCCCCGCCTCGCCCTCGCGCGTTGGATCTGGATCCAATGGTCCAGATCGATCCGGCGCACGCGCATAGTGCGCGGGTTCACCGTGGGCCTGGCTCACCATGGACCCGAGGGATTTAAATTTGAAAATAAATTCCAAAAATTGTTTTAAACTTGTAAAATTCATATCTTGCGCATTTCAACTTCAAAAATTGCCATTCCAATTTCAGAAAATTTGTAATATTCTCCTCTACATGTTAATGCAATAAAAACAATAGGTTTACTTTGGACATTTCATGTTTATTTAATAAAGTGTTCAAATACCCTTAGGGTAAAATGCAAATTTGATTATTTAAATTACAGAAAAAATTATATTTATTCATTCGTGTTAGAATAATGAGACCACTAGGTTTTCTCTGAACCTTTCATTTTGAATTAATTAGAAAACTTAAAATGAGATTAATCACCTTTAAAACCCCTTTTTACAAAGGACAACATTTCATTATAATTCCTTTTAAATGATTTATAAAATGAATTTCAGAGGTTGAATAACTTGATTTTCTTTAAATTAAACCAATTTAAACCTATGTGCTTGTTGTGTGGTTTTATATTGTTTAATTGAATGTTGTATTTATTTTATTTTACTTTAATTTTATTGGGAAGACTACGACGCCACCGAGGAGCCGGAATACTTCCCGGAAGTCCATCCCTCGCCTTTCGCTGAACAAGGCAAGTCACCAAACAACATTTTTGAGCATATTGAACCCATGTTTTATTAAACTATTGCTAAAACACATAGGGTATACATGCATTAGTCAAATGGAACCCTTACAATATATTTATTTAGGATCCCCCGACCTTGATGTGCAACCCAAGTCATGCTATCTCGCCTAACCTCCTTGTCACCACATGATTAATATTATTAGCTAGTGTCCAATGTATTGACACGATCGCTATAGGATAAAAATGAGTCGTAGCAACTTGGTTCTACTATATGATCCCTGTTACTTCTTATCCTTGGAATTCTGTCGATGATGAGTTATGGTTGTGAGTGTATGCATGGTGGGTTCCGGGTGCAAGCTAGGGCATTGGTAGGTAGCACCCAGGGCACTATAAGGACCGGTCTGCGGGATCCGTTGCAATACACTTCCGTACTAACCACAAGTCTAATGGGTATGTCCTAACTAAGGTATGGAGTGTTCCAAACCGAGGCCACCATTTGGAGATGGGTCAAGCAGCACCTGCGGGTGGCTTGTACCGACGTGGCGCAAAAGTGGGTGCGACGTTAGCCGGTATGCGGCCCGGCGCGCCGGCGAAACCTAGAGCGGGTGGTTATCGCTTGGAGCATTTCATGCTGATGTTTTGGCACGAGTTCCCGTGGTATGGGTCATCTTGTTACACTTTGGTGTTTGGGATGAGTGCGTGCCTTGTGGGTACAGTAGTACATATCTGATCAGAGTCAAAAATCTTTTCGAAAAGCCGAGCCCATGGTCAAGTGCGGGTTGCGTGACATCCCACAGTTAGTTTACTTTGAAATGGGTGTGCATGATGGTTTGACATGTAAGGACTTTTGTGCGAGGAGGTAAAACGTACTCCTCGAGTTAGATGATGTTATTGTTGTTCATGTTTACTTTCCGCGCGATAAAACTTGACTACATTAACTGTAATAACTGAAAATGTACTTTTCCGCACTTTTAGCTAATTATCCTTCCTTGTTATTACCTTGCAATATTACTTGCATTTGCGGTGGATTGTTGAGTACTTCTTGTACTCATACCCGTTGAACACCTCAGAGGATGCCTACTACGAAGATGGTCTGGAGTAGCGACCCAGTCAAGCGGAAAGATCTTGAAGAAGGCGTTCGTCATGCAGTTTACTTTTATTATTTTTATCTAACTCTGATGTAATAAATATGGTCTGCGCACCATGAATACTTGTCGTATGTACAATTGTCGCATGATGAACCTCTTGTATTATTGTTTTTCTTATGAAATTCAATAATGTTCTGATTTGATAAATCGGGGCGCCACAAGACCTTTCGGATTATGACTTAGTTAGCATATCCGGAGGACGTTTTGTACACGTGTCTGTAAAGCCAGCTGATGTAGCGCGACTATTTCTGAATTAGTAGTCATGTCTAATGACGGTGTTGCCGAAGCCATTGAAGATTTTAGCGAAGTAGAAAAGTTAGGACAAGGTTTTGCATCGGCCGATCCCTTATAAGAGGTCGATATAGGCGATGGTAGCATCCTAAGGCCGACTTTTGTAAACCAACATTTACAGGTTGATGAGAAGGCCGAAGTAATAAAATTGCTTCGGTCATACGTTGCTTGTTTTGCATGGGAGTATAACGAGATGCCCGGATTAAGCCACAAGCTCAATGGAGCATCGACTACCTATTAAATCTAGGTTTAGGCCTTATAAACAGCCTCCTCGTCGCTTTAATTCAGCCGTCTATGACCGAGTTAAAGAGGAGATAGAACGATTACTCAAGGCTGAATTTATTTGGCCAAGCAGGTATGTTGAATCGGGTCGCTAACATTGTGCCTGTAGAAAAGAAGGCGAGCGGCAAAATACGAGTTTGTATTGATTTCAGGGATTTGAACAAAGCCACTCCGAAGGACAAGTATCCCATGCCGATAGCCGACATGTTGATCAACGATGCTTCAAGACACAAGGTACTTAGTTTTCTTGATGGCAATGCTGGTTATAATCAAATTTTTATGACCGAAGAGGACATCTACAAGACAACCTTTCGATGCCCTGGTTTTGTCAGCTTGTTTGAGTGGGTCGTTATGACTTTTAGTTTAAAGAATGCTGGCGCTACATATCAATGTGCTATGAACTTGATCTTTCATGACTTGCTAAGAGTTATGTTAAAAGTATACATAGATGATGTTGTAGTCAAATTGGACGCTATGGGAAACCACGTAACCGATTTGAGAGTTGCTTTTGATAGGATGCGCCAATATGGCTTAAAAATGAACCCGCTCAAATGTGCTTTCGGCGTGTTGGCAGGCAAGTTATTAGAGTTTATGATTCATGAAAGAGGTATTGAAATTGATCCTAAGAGGCTTGAGAAGATTCGAAACTTTGAAGTGCCGACATGCAAAAGAGATGTGTAAAAGTTGCTAGGCAAGATGAATTATTTGCATCTCTTTATATCCAACTTGTCTGGCAAAATCAATGCTTTTGTCCCTATACTCTGGCTAAATAATGAAGCGGAGTTCACTTGGGGGGCAAGTCAGCAAAGCGCCTTTGAGAATATTAAAGAGTGCTTGTCATCACCACCCGTGGTGAGAGTGTCAAAGGCCGGAATTCTTTTTTGGCTATACATCGCTGCTAGAAGATAGCGTGATAGGAGCTGTGCTAACTCAGGAAGTGGAGCAGAAAGAGTACATCATCACATTATTGAGTCGCCGCCTACTGGACGCTGAAACCAGGTACGTGTTTGTGGAGCGTTTTTGTTTATCACTTTATTACGCATGTACCAAATTACATCACTATCTTCTTCCTAGCACATGTACTATCACTTGCCAAACTGATGTCATAAATTACATGTTGCAAAAGTCGATTCTAAGTGGAAGAATCGGAAAGTGGGCTCACGCTTTGATTGAATACAATTTGGCTTATAAACCTCTAAGGGCTATGAAAGGCTAAATTGTCGCTAATTTTATAGTTGATCACCACGTAGATGTCAATTGGGGTAATGATATTGCTCTAATTGAAATAGTGCCATGGAAACTTTATTTTGATGGTTCAGCCTATAAGGATGGCCAAGGTATCGGGGTAGTTCTCATATCACCTAGCGGCACGCGCTTCGAAACCTCGGCCGATTTAGAATTTCCTTCTACTAATAACTAAGCTGAATATGAAGCTTTTTTGCTAGGACTTGAGTTGCTAGAATCCATAGAGCTAAACATGTTCATGTGCATGGTGATTCTCTGTTAGTAGTACAACAAGTAGCTAAAAGTGCTCAATGTTTTAATGGCTTGCTAAATAGTTACTTGGATAAATGTTTATACATAGTTGCTACTTTCGACGAATTTAAAATTTCTCACGTAACAAGAGAAGCCAACTCAATTGCAAATGATTTGGCTTAGAAAGCATCTGGATATCAAGTCAGGAGAGGAAAGTTTTCTATACAGGAAAAACCTAATGCTTTGTCTCACTGCCGAAGCTAGAAACTTCGGGTGGGTGCAAGGTCCGTCGGACCCTCCGGAACGGACCCCTCCGACCACCGAAGGGCGTCGCGCGTCGAAGCCCTTGTGCCAGGGTCCTTCATCCATCGAAGGGTCCTACACGCCGGAGCCCTAGCGCCGAAGCCTTCTAGGCAATAGAAGTCTTCGCACGCCGGACCCCTCTAGCGGAAGGCTTCGGTCCGATCGGCTCCGCACGACCGATCTGGTCAGTCTTCAGCAGAAGCAGGAAAGGCCTGGGGGGCACTCTGAAGTTAGAAATTTATACATTATTCTAGGAAAGGAGTTAGCAAACCCTCCGGATGCCCATAAGGATGATTGGAGAATTCCAATCGTCTAGTATTTAAGAGATCTCAATCAAAGGGTTGACCAGAAAGTTCTGCGAAAGGAGTTTAAATTTGTGTTGCTAAATGATGTATTATACCACCGAACTATTGATGGAGTACTCTTGAAGTGTTTAGATGCCGATCAATACAAAATAGCTACAAGAGAAGTCCATGAAGGCTTTGTGGCACACATCAGTTCGCCTAGAAAATGAGTTGGATGCTCAAAAGAGCGGGGTTTTATTAGCTGACTATGACTGAGGATTGTTTTAAATACTATAGAGGATGTGCAGCATGTCAAAAGTTTGGTAATATTCAGTTAGCTCCTGCATCCTCTAGTGTCGAAGAGCTTTGAATGGCAGGTATTTGACAAAATAGTTCCCAAGTGTGTGGCAAAGCGCTTAAAAGTGTCAAAAGGCCAATATAGAAGGTATCGTCCTTAGCCTGTTATGCTTTTAGTTCACTAAAAGGCAGGGGGCATGTGTTGATAGCAAAAAATGGCATTAATGGTCAAGATTGTTAAAATATCAATTTTGGTAATTTGGGCCAAAAATACACAAGTCTTGGTACAGGCCGAAGCCCTATAGTGTCGAAGGCCCATCAAACATTGGGCTTCAGAGGCTTGTTAGCGGCCTACTAGCTTTGGCCTGAAGGCCCTTCGGAGGCCTGCTGTCACACCCCGATTTAATAAAACCGGGAATTTATTGAAATTCCATAGAAAATCAATAAATACAAGACGTTCATCACACGACTGCGTACAATACGCCAATCAATCATGGTTCGTAGACCATATTAATACAAAAGAGTTAAATAAAGAGAAACTAATAAAATAAATCCTCTAGATGAACGTCTTCTTCCAGTCTCGTGCCTTGACTGGGTCGCTACTCCAGACCTTCGCCCTCCTCGTAGTAGACGTCCTCTGGTGGTGTAAGTCAACGGGGGTGAGTACAATCGTACTCAGCAAGCCACCGACTGCAATTATAATGCAAGGTAATAACAAGGAAGGTAGTGGCTTACTTTTGCGGAAAAGCACAATTTGTAAAGCAATTAATGTAATCAAGTTATTATTGCAGAAAAGTAAACATGAGTCATGCATCATCTTTCATCATCTTCTACCTCGAGGGGTACAGTCAGCCCACCCTCGCTCAACAGTCCTTACATTCCATGAATAACACAAACATTCACATAAAAGTAAACTAACTGCAAGAGGTCACACAACCCGCCCTTGACCGTGGGCTCGGCTTTTCGAAAAGATTTATTACTCTGATCAGAGGTGTACTACTGTACCCACAAGGAACTCATTTCCCGCACACCACAGTGTGTTAAATGACTCCTGTCATGAGAAGCTCGTGCCAAAACCTTTAGCATGGAACGCACCAATTCGATAACACCCTCTTATAGGTTTCGTAAGGTTTCCCAGTCACTTCGGGCCACGCCTTACCCCCCTTGAGCCACGTCGGTACAAGTCTCCCAAAGGCTTGCTCCTTGTACCCCTCCACTATGGTGTTCCAAGTTGGTACGATCCATACCTCTAGTTAGGACTTACCCACTAGACTTGTGGTTAGTACAGAAGTGCTTTGCAACGGATCCCAGCAGACCAGGTCCTTATAGTGCCCCGGTTGCGACCAACCAATGCTCGAGCTTGCACCCGGAACCCACCATACTTATAACATAGCCAACTACAACAGAGTCCAGAGACGAGAATAACGGGGAAATACTTATAGTAGAATTCCATCTATCTACGACTCATTCTTTTATCCTATAGCAGTTGTGCTGGTACATTAGGCACTAGCTAATATAATATTTGTAGAGTGACAAGGAGTTAAGGCTCAATAAGCATGGCTTGGGTTTGCACACAAGGACGGGGATCTAATAAATATAAGTGTAGGGCTTGATGTTTGACTAATGCAATATTATCCTATGAGTTATAGCGATAGTTATGAAAACACTGGGCTTAATGATGATCAACTATTTCCACAGGAGGGTTCGATGACTTGCCTTGATCCGCGAATGGTGAAGGTGGAACCTCGGGGTAAGACTCCGGATCGTCGACGGCGTAGTAGTCTTCTCGATATAGAAAAGTAGACACCACATTCAAAAAATATCCCAAAAACCAAACATACAAGCATACATGTTTTTTGTTTGGGTTAAGTAAAAGGGGATATAATCTACGCCCTCCAAGCGTGATCGTGCGGCCTGGGGTTATATCTGGCACGACACGCAGATTCGCCGTCTTCTCCGGCGACGGCTGCCACTGGTGGCGAGCGTGACGGTGGCGGCGAGGGCTAAGTGCCTCAGGCGAGCGCGAAAACCGAAATAGAAAAGGGCGGCAATCATGGTGGTACCTGAGTCGGGGCTTGCGGGCGTCGGTTCGTGGCACGCATTGAGGGGTGGCGGCGGGAAAGGTTCGGGCCGGCGGCGAAGGCGGTCCTCCGGTGGCTGATTCGGCCCAATGGAGGCGGGGACGGGATCAGGTGGACACCGGCGGTCCTGAAGGGCTTGAAGGCGAGGGTGGCAAGGCACCGTGGCGCCGGCAAGAGGTTGCCGGAGCCGGAACAGAGGTGGCGGCGCAAAGGAGGGGGGCGCTCGGGAATGTGGATTTTTAGAGCTAATAGTTGTGGGCTAGAGTGCGGCGGGGCTAGGCATTTATAGGAGGCCGCCGAAGTCAAAGATAGCAAGCCTAATCGGTGGAAACCCGAAGGGTTTCCAAACACTCCGGCGATCCGGGCCTGATTCGACCGGGGAATAAAGGGAAAGGGGGCTTCGGGTTATGGTAAGCATGACCGCGTGATCAATTTTTGGAAAGGGGGCTGGCGGCGGCGGATTTGGAAGGCTAGGGTTCGGCTGGCGGGAATTGGGGAAAAATCCCATCAGAGAAGAAGGAGCTGGCGGGTGGGCTCGGGTCGTCAGCGACGGAGTGCGGTGCCGACGCGTGGGCCCGGGAGGGCAGCGGCTAGGCGCGCGCACAAGCAATCGACAGGTGGGGCCAATCTGGATGCGGGCGGGGATAGAGAGAGTGGCGACGCCGACAGGGAGGGGCCACCTGTCAGAGAGCAAGGGAGAGGAGGGAGTGGCCGACGGGTGGGGCCGACCAGGCGTGGCGCGCGGGAGAGGGGAAGTGGAGCGCCGACAGGCGGGTCCCGCCTATCAGCGGGTGGGCTGGACTGGGCTGGGCCAAAAGGCTTTAGGGGGAGAAAACAGGGTTGCGGCCCAATAAGCTTTAAAATGTTTTTTTCCATTAAATTAATTCCAGAAATTCAAATATTTGCTTAAGGCTTGAAGCTCTGTTGGAAAAATTTTGTAAAAATTCTCAAAAATATTTCTTGGCTTCTGGATTCCACCATAAATTTTTCAGCCATAGATTTGAAATATTTCTTCCTGGTTTGCTTTAATTGAGCTCTTTTATTTAAAAGAATTGTTTTATTCCAGAAAATTTATTTTTCTCATTTTTATTCTATTTTTAATTCTAGGGCTGTTACACCTGCCTCACTGAATCTTCGGCCTGAGGAGCAGGCTTCGGTGGGCCTACCGAAGGCTTCAGAGATAGAATTTGATACTGATTCTGGGTGTTTTTATCCCTAAACTTGATTAGACCGAATCCTACCAGAATAGCCTCAGAGATAAAAGACTAGACCCTATAAATATAGGGGTGAGGCCGGTTCATCAGACACCCCCCGACAACAAATCAACTTCAAACCCTACTTTGAACCGTATCTTTTATTTTCCCTTTACTTTCTATACAACCTTCATGGGTTTGCATGGAAGCCCTCCGCTGGCCACTTCGAAATGGTGGTAAACTTTGTTACTTCACTCGTGAAGTATCCATTAATCTACGTAACAGATTGCTATCGCCTTGTTACTTCGCCTGTGAAGTATCCATTAATCTATGTAACATATTGTTACCTTCGTTTCTCTATTGCAACACTTAGTAAATTGGTCTCCAGGCCGAGTTAGCACTTGATCTCTATTCTGTTGCAGGTATCACTCTTGGAGCCCCCTTCGTCAAAGGTGTCCGGAGCCAGGAAACTGTTTTCGGAGGCTGCCAGAACACCCTTCGGTAGAATTCTGCTTCGAGTACCCGTGCCGGACCCGTCACGCTGTTATCGGACTGGTCGAGTCCCGCGAACCGGAGCTACTCCGCACCAAGGCTGCTTCACACTGAGGCCACGCCAGAGTGCTCCACAGCAGGCTTCGTCGCACCAGGCTTCGTCACGCTAGTACTCCGCACCGGACGAAGTCGCGCCAGTGTGTCGCGTCAGAATATTTTGTTGTGTCAGAGACATCGCACTGAACCCTGTCATTTGGAGGTAATTTCGCGTCAGAGATCTGTTCGGAGCCTGTCTTTGGCCAGATCGATCCAAACGCTGAAGGCTATCTTCGGCGAACCCTTCACACCAGACACTGAAGGCCCCCTTCAATGACCCCTTTGCACGGTACACTTCGAACTAGTCAAGCTCCGTTCAGCTGACTAGTTTATTTTATTTACATATTTCTTTCGGCTATTTGGATTATTTCTGTGTGATCTAATTACCTGGCGACTCCACCCCCCTTGCCACTGTTAATGGTAGTCAGAACGCGACGTCGGTGTTGTATCACACATAGGCTCGTTCCTAAGTATCCGCACACTTTTGGATCGTCGAACTGACCCAAGTGCGGGGGCACGTTTCTGTGTCAACAACTTCATTTATTTTTTTTATAATTAAAAAATTATTAAGCTTCATGTTGTTGAACGAGTATCACACCCTAAATTGTTCAAAATTTCTTTCAATTTAGTTGATAAGAACCCTAAATAGACTTTAAAACATGAATATGGTTTTTTTCATAAATTTTGGTTTATTATTTCAGGCACTTGTAGTTCACTTTTCACCTATTTCAATTTAAATCCTAGAAACATACTTAATAATTTAAAAATAACAAATTGAATCAAAAAAATGTGAAATTTTTACATGAGATAATATATGTTGTGTTTTGATTGTAGAAAAAATTCAAGTTAAAATCAAATTGGAACTATCACATAAACTCGAAACAGTTGTTCACAAAACAAAAAAATGGGTTTGCCGAGTGTTTAAAAACACTCGGAAAAACCCTAAACCCTCTTTGCCGAGTGTTTTTCAAAAAACACTCGGCAAACCCCCCAAAAAAATTTTTGATGCGCAAGCACGCCATCGCGACGCCTATTAGTAAAACTTGTTTGCCGAGTGTTTTTTCAAATAAACACTCGGCAAACATTTAATTTGCCAAGTGTTTTTTGTTTGCCGAGTGCCCGAGATATTGCACTCAGCAAAATCTCGGACATTTGGCAAAGTTTAGTTTTCCGGTAGTGCATATACTAGGCTTTGAGAATTGATTTCTAAACTAAAAGCTGCACATATTAGACTTAGAAATACATATGATCAACAGAAGATATTAAACGCTAATTTATTTTATTTTACAAAGTGCCAAAGCAACTCCTAAGATAACGTGGCTCTGCCCTGAGTAGAATTGAAACGCTACTGAAATGGCACACTGTAGCCTCATCAATGTAAGAAATTTCTTTGCAACACGCAATATATACAGCACGTACATATGTACATGAACTTGAATTATTAATTACTGTCTATATCACTATATGTATGATAAGACTAGCTTAGTACAATATGTAAATGTATTTTTCACTGTATGCAACTATATAATTAATGCATGCATTTCCCTTTTATTTTCATTTGTTTTGTTTTTAGTTAAAGTCTAATGTTAATATCTCATATTTAATTCAGTTATCCAAACAGTATTGTTTTGCTTGGTTAGTTCAATTCAATTCTAATTAGCTATATATAAATAGATAAATAATATTAAACAATTTTATTGATCATATATGTGTGCATGGTTTACTCATATATGCTTGCACATTTTATAGATATGCCACACACATTACCCTTTTGCATGAAAACGAAAACGTACACCTCAATGTCACTACAAGAATCCAGCAAACTTCGGTCAGCTTAGACCAATACATATGAAAGAAGCTAACTTGCAGCAGCAAAATGCTAACTTCCGTCGGTATTTGGCCGACGGAGGCGTGTCAATGGAAAATGGCTAATTTCCGTCGGTCCATCGATGGAAGTTAATTAACTTTCGTCAGCCCAGCCTGACCGACAAAAGTTAGCAAGGACTTTTGGCCACGTCAGCAAAATGGCTAACTTCCGTCGGCTAGGCTTGGGACGACTGAAGTTATAGCTCACTAACTTCCGTCGGCTATGGCCAGCCAACGGAAGTTAATGTGCAATAACTTGTGTCGACTGACCATGGACAATAGAAGTTACAAGATTTTTTTTATTTTTTCTGGTTCACCCACTCACAAACTCATTCACAAACACATTCACACATTCACCTATTCACAACACATTCACCCAGTCACATTCACATCCCCAAACATAATCACATTCACATCCACAAACATAATCACACATTCACAATCATATACACATCCACATCCACATTCGCGCATTCAAAATCACATCGCTCCATAAATATATTTACATTCTTCACCTCCACAAACACATTCACAAATTAACCAATATTCACATTCTCCACTTGCACAACCATTCACATTCGCAAACTTAACTATTAAAATTCACAAATCATATGTAAAGGCACAATACATTCTAATTCACAAGTCACACGTTCAAATTCATAAAGTGACAAGTCATATAAAGAAATAACGTTCATACTCACTCAACCCTCACTTGGTTGGTTTGAATTATTGGCGTCACCGCTGCCTCTCGAATCATTAACATTTGAAGCTGAGGCTCCATCTTGACCAAGAGTATGGAGAATCTGAAGCAATATATAAATTTAGGTAAACATTATCAACTAACAAGCCAACTCAAATAATCACACTAATGAAATCATCAACAAACTACAAATTAATACAAGAATAAATGTAATAGCATAACATTGCATATGAAAAAAATAACATCGCATATGGAACACATGTAAAAGCACAATATTAATACAAGAACAAATGTAATAGTTTAATAGTCACCCTAATGAAATCATCACATAATAACACATTAATTATCAATTCTTAACATTGCTAATAACATAAAAATAACATTCATAAATTTTAAATATTCTGAATAATAGTGAATATCTCGGAGGCGGCGATGGGCAAGTGAGCTGAGGAGGCGACGACCGGGCGGAGACTGATAAGCGTACTGGAAATATCGACGCCGATGGGGGCTTTGACATGGTGATGGTGTGGGCGGAAGAGGTGGCCAGCGGAGGTGGGAGGCGGTGGCAGGCGGTGGGGCGGCCGGAGCGGCGACCGGTGTGATGGCGGGGCAAGGGCAGCGGGTGCATGGGTGCGCGGCCGGGCGGCGGCGTGGCGTGGGCGTGCGGCGGCGATAGCACGTGGCATGTGGGAAAGAAATAGAGATAACTCGGTTTCCCTGTATACGCGCAAGGGAAAATCCCACAGTAACTTCCGTCGACCACAATGAAAGACTTAACTTCCATCGGCTCAGACAGGATGACGGAAATTAGTTAACTTCCGTTGGTTTTTGGAAATGCCATTGAAAATTAAAAAGGCCAAACGGAAATTTACTGTTTTCCTGTAGTGTGTGGGAATGTGAGAGGACATCCAACGTCAAACAAAAATTAAACCATGCCCACATAAAAAAACTAAGCATGCAGACGCCTGCAAGAGGCAGTAACAGTAATATATGCAATAAACAACTAAACATAAGTCATAATTAACTATATTCGTTTCAGTTTACTATTATTGTAATCTATGTCATAGGTTAGCATTATATATATATATATATTAGATTATTATATGATTGGATGGTACAAATTATAATATCCTTAAAATAAAGTATGAATAACTAAGATTTGAGTTTGTGATGATATATAGTCGATAATTTCTATAAAACTGCAATGTATATTTCAATCTTTATAGAGTAATAAGCTAAAAAATCTATAGGTTCTACCAGCTTCTTAAATTACTACAATCTAGATTTACTACAGGAAAGCAGGAGTTTGTTGAATGCCATAGGCACTCGGCGAACCTAAAGAAGCACTCGGTGAAGGGTTCAGAGTGTTGCACTCAGCGAACCATACTAGGCAAATAAACTCTCGGTGGACAAGGGTTCACCGAGTGTTTTTAAACGAGCACTCAGCGAACCTTTTGCTGAGTTCCAACCACGACACTCAGCAAAAAAAGTGACTTTACTGTGCTATCACGGACATGACGTGGGTTTGCCGAGTGTAAAATTAGGCACTCGGCGAAGAAAAAAACAGAAAATAAAAAACAAGCACTACAAGAAATTTGACCTTTTATGATGAATATGTAGTGACAATGGAGCTATTTATCATAAAAGCACGGTGTTTATGACATTTTAAAGCTACAGGTTCAATTTAATGACGACAAAATATCGTGCGTCACTAAAGCTAAGAAAAAATCGTCATACCCAAATAAGACATGGCTTTAGAGACAAAATTATATATATACATGATTTTTCATCATAGCCAAGAATGCTATGTTGGCAGGTATAAACCACATGTCATCCTACATGGAAATGTGGGACCCACTTGTTAGTTTTATTATTATAAAAATTACAAGATAATAAATGTGAGCAAGTTTTTAATTCACTAATTGTGTTTGTAGGATTTAATCCACTTTGATAGTTTAATGCACTTACAGGTGGGGCCACAAAACAAGTGATGGTCCACTTACAGGTGGGGCCACAGTACAAGGAAGGGAGGCAAAATAGAAAAAACAGTACAAGGTGGGGCCACTTACAGGTGCGCGACGCCATTTCGTCGAACACGTGGTGGGCAGGGCATGGAGGACGTGGCGGGGCATGTGGCACCGCGGGTGTGGCTCAGCATGGCGTTGTGGGTAGGGTGGGGCGTGGCGCGATGCTGTGGGCGGGGGCGGAGCTGGGGGCACGGAGGGGTAGGGTGCGGGGCGGTGCCTGGGGCAGGGGTGGAGCCGGGGCGTGGCGCGGTGCGGCAGGGTGGGGTGCGAGGTGGCGTCGTTGGGACAGGAGGGGATGGACTGTGTTTGGACGGCACTGCGATAGGACAGTGCGGGGTGGGTCAGCACACGGCAGAGCGGGATGGGGCCCGGCGGTGTGGGACGATGCCACGACGGGGTGCGTCGGTGTGTTGTGGGACAGGCCGGGGTGCGGCGGCGTGGGACGGTGCTGCGACGGGGCGTGCCGGGCCGGCGTGTGGCAGAGCGGGATGACGCCGGAATGGCACCATGGCGGGGCTTATTTGCGCCGAAGGCAGAGGGGAGGGAGGAGGTAGGGAGATAGAGGGAGGTGGAGGATGGAGGAGGGAGGAGAATGGGGTATTTATAGAATACTATGAAAATTTCAAAAAAAAAGTGCGCCAAGTTAGAATTTTTGCGGGAAGCTAGTTTTTTTGGTTTGCCAAGTGTTATACTCGGAAAATTCAAATTGTTTGCCAAGTGTTACACACGACAAACTTTGTTCATTTTATTAAAATTTTTATAAATTTGTTTTTCATTCATTTCGTCGACAAATTTTCTGAACTTATAGTTGTTATGGACTAAAAATATGATATGATGTATTTTGATTATAGAAAAAGTTTAAATTCAAATATAACAAGCTTCATGTACTTGTAGTTCAATTTTGACTCATTTCAATTTATATGGTGGAAAAACACTTAATGAATTAAAAATAGTAAACTGACTTTAAAAATACTAAATTTTGCATGAGAAAAGTTATTTCATATTTTGACTATAGAAAAAAAATCAAGTACAAAAAAAAGAACTAATCATCAAATTGATTTCATACCTAACCCATTTCTTCACTAAAATATATTTCCTCTCTAGATTTATCTTGAGTTTCTTAGCATCATATGTGACAAAAATTTCAAAACAATTTTATTTTTTTATCATAGCATCTATGTATCATATAATAACACCATGATAAGTCTCATGTTTTTATGACTTGATTTGATTTTTTTAGAATTAAAAACTATTAAGCTCCAAGTTGGCAATAGAGTGTCGCAACCTAGATTTTTAAAAATTTCTTTAAATTTAGTGCATAATAACTTCAAATATAATAATAAATGTGATTATGGTTTTTATATAATTTTTAGTTTATTATTTTAGGCAATTGTAGTTCAAATTTAACCTATTTCAATTTAAATCCTAGAAACACACTTAATGGATTAAAAATAGTAAACTGACTTACAAAATGCCAAACTTTTGCATGAGAAAAGTTATTTTGTATTTTGACTATAGAAAAAATCAAGTACAAAAAAACTAATCAACAAATTGAGATAAACCTAACCCATTACTTCACTAAAACATAATTTCCTCTCTATATAATCTTGAGTTTCTTAGCATCATACGTGAGAAAATTTTCAAAACATTTTATTTTTTATCATAGCATATATGTATCATATAATAACATCATAATAAGTCTCATGTTTTTTAGACTTAATTTGATTTTTTTAGAATTAAAAACTATTAAGCTCCATGTTGGCAATAGAGTGTCGCAACTTAGATTTTTAAATTTTTATTTTCAATTTAGTGCATAATAACTTAAAATATAATAAGAAATGTGATTATGATTTTATGTAATTTTTGGTTCATTATTTTAGGAACTTGTAGTTCAAATTTAACCTTTTTTCAATTTAAATCCTAAAAACACACTTAATGGGTTAAAAATAGTAAACTGACTTAAACAATACCAATTTTTTGCATGAGAAAAATTATTTCGTATTTCGACTATAGAAAAAATCAAGTACAAAAAAACTAATCATCAAATTGAGATCAAATCTAACCTATTCCTTGAGTAAAACATATTTCCTCTCTAGATAATCTCAAGTTTCTTAGCATCATACGTGACAAAATTTTCAAAACATTTTTATTTTTTTATCATAGCATCTATGTATCATGTAATAATATCATGATAAGTCTTATGTTTTTCAGACTTCATTTGATTTTTTATAATTAAAAACTATTAAGCTCCACGTTGGCAATAGAGTGTCGCAACCTAGATTTTAAAAAATTTATTTCAATTTAGTGCATAATAACTTGTAGTGCAAATATAATAATAAATATGATTACAATTTTTATATAATTTTTGGTTTATTATTTTAGGCACTTGTAGTTCAAATTTGACCTATTTCAATTTAAATCCTAGAAACATATTTAATGGATTAAAAATAGTAAACTTACTTAAAAAATATGTTTTTTTACATTTGATAATATATGTTGTATTTTGATTGTATAAAAAAATTCAAGACAAAACCAAATTAAAAATATCATATAGGCTCGGAACAAAGTTTACACACAGAAAAAAAATAATGTGTTCGCCGAGTGTTCTTTAAAAAACACTCGACAAACCTAGTGTTTTTACCGAGTGTATTTTAAAAACACTCGGCAAACCGAGAAAAAAAAATTTTCCCATGCAAGCACGTTGTCATGACGTCCGTTAGTATCGTTTTTGCCGAGTGTTTTTTTAAAAAAATACTCGGCAAACATTTGGTTTTCCCCGTGTTTTTTGTTTGCCGAGTGTTACACTCGACAAACCCAGCTTTGCCGAGTGACCGAAATAATGCATTCAGCAAAATTTCCAAAACTCGGCGAATATTGGTTTTCCCATAGTGATTGTAGATTATAATAGTTTAGTAATTTGACCACTTATACATATTTTTAACCAATGAATTATATTATTATAATTCTAAACTGAAACAAACATGTCTAAGCGGTGTTGCACCTAGACCCTCGCTCCTCCTACCACTCATAGCAAGTCATACCAGTATTGCTAATTGGCTTGTGAGTTGCTGTACCCATTGCTCGATCTTTCCAACCTCTTGCACTGAGCTAGCAGCTGCACACTGTCCTCCCACAAGACAACCCACCAAACACCTTTTCTCCTCTCCTCTGCCCCACTCAGATCAGGTACTCTCTCTAGCTTGCAGGCCATATCCTAGCTCTAGCTTCTCTCACAAACCTCTTAATTCCCTCATAGCCAGCCAAAATGCCAGAGGAAATCGGGTTTGTTCTATCCCAAATCCTCCATATATAGGGCACACAGGAGGCATCATTCTGTTCATACATATCTCTTTTGCTTGCTTTGCTCATAATACCTAGCTTCAATTCTTCCCCCTGCCTGTGTTGGCATCTAGCTTCTCTTCCGTGAGTAGACGCATCGAGATCACGAAAAATGTCAACCCAGTTTACATCGGAGCATGTTTGCTATGTCAACTGCAACTATTGCAACACCATCCTTGTGGTATCATCTCCATCCTCTCCTCCCTCCTCTCCTCTCTCTCATCTCTCTTTAGCTCTAACTATCTCTCCCGCATGTTTAATTTGACGTATCTGGCCTATTCAATTCGATCTATGGGGAGTTCAATTTTGATGTGTTTTCTGTAGGGATTTGGGATTAGAATGCATATTAGTTTATTTTGCTTGTTTTTTCTGAAGGGATTAATGCATGCTATAGTCATATAGCTAGGTAGCCTAGCTAAGGGGAAAACATGAATAAAATATGACAGCTACTTGTTTACTAAATTAATTGTACTTAATTGGTGTTGTTCTGAATAAGTTTGTAATTTCATCTTTCAGAAGAGTGGTCCACTACTTTTAAGCTTAAGCATGCAGTCTTTAATTTGCATGAACGTCAAGTACATGGCAACAGAGATGCACCATGTTTTTGGCATAGAAAACACACATGAAATATAATTCAAGGGTTAGAAAAATATACACTATGCAGATATATTTCACTAGCAAAAGGGCCATCTGCCATTATACTTCTTTCATCTTCTCCAACTTTTCAAGAAAGAATTTCTCTTCAACCATATATATATACAAGGAGTTATTCCTTTCTCTGAAAAAAACTACTCCCAAGTTTGAGTTCCATGTCTTGTCCGGTTTCAACTGTTGTTTTCCAGAAGGGAAAATTTCTTTCTTGTTTGGATGAGATCCATATTTGTATAGTAGAAAGCATAGCCGTCCTGGATCCAATACTGTTTGATATTCTTCATTCCCCCATAAAGAAAAATTTATACGTAATGCTAACTTTTCTCTTCGCTTAACAAACAAAGGCTTCTTCTCATATAGAAAATGGATGTTCATTCCTTACATATATAGTTTCTGAACTCACGTACGGGTGGTATACATACATACACAAATTTGGAAGGAACATGTGCATATCATAATTTTATTTCCGAGTTTCTCATGTATATATCAATCTGCTACAAAAAGGAAATTGCATATATATTCATAATTTCAGGTCAAAACTTTACATGCTTGCATCTGATTAAAGGTAGCCTCTTTAAATATGGCTTTAGCTAGCTGCTTCATGCGATAATACCCCAGTGCATGCTGTAGTACACTAGTACACTAGGAACTGTTACCTAATTTTATTGGCTCTGCCCTTTGTGGCCTCCTCCAAAATGATTTTTTATGACTAAACATATCTTAATTAACATAAAAGTTTAAGGTGCCACATCCTGCAGCTTTGTCTCTCATTCTGCACATGTGCAGAAAGAAGTGGATCTGCCTGTCATGTCATTTTCCTCTTTCTTGATGTTTGCGCAGATGGGGTGGCCGGTCTGGGCTAGTGATGGATACGGTTGTAAAAATATCCAAATTATTCATATTGATATTCGAATAAATGTAATTATGGGTATTCGTATTTGTATCTGAATTAAATATGGATGATATTTGAAAACCTCTAAATTCGTTTTACAAATCTGGATATGAAAACGGATATCGGAATTTCTGCTAAATGTGGATATGAAAATGGATACATTCATGTCCGTTTTATAATTTTACATAAATTAAACTTCTAGGGAGTCAATATAACATGGTATCACTATATTAATGGTTTATTTATTATTTATGTAATTATGGAATATTTAAGTTAGTGAATATTAATATGTATGATTTATTTATTTTTTTATATAATTATGAAATACTTAAGTTAGTGCAGGTTTTCTAGTGATACAAGGAAGTATGATATTTGCAACTTTGCTTGAGCTTGAACATTTTTCTATACTCAATATATAACATAATTTATACTAGTAATTTTTTTTATTTTTCTAGATCCATTTGCTATTTTTAACTCATTAATTGTGTTTATAGGATTTAAATTCAAATATGTGAAATTCGAAATACAAGTACCTAATATAATGCACCAAAATTTATAGAAAAATCATATTCATATTGTTGTGTGTATTTTTAGTTCTTATCCACTAAATTTAAAGAAGTTTTAAAAATCCATGTTATAACACTCGATCGGTAATGTGAAGCTTAATGGTTTTTTAATTCGAACACAATCAAATAAAGTTTGAAAAATACGAGATTCTTCATGGTGTTATGATATTATATGTAGATGCTATGATAAAAATTTGAAAATATTTCAAGAAAGTTGTCACATAGGATGTTAAGAAACTTGAAATTCTTTCAAGAGAAATTAGAGTTTTTAAAGGAATTGGTTATATTTGAAAGTAAATTAATGTTTAAATCTTTATTTGAAGTTGAATATTTTTATAATCAAAATACAACGTATCTCATTCCATATAAAAGTTTTGTATTTTTCTAAAAACATTTTCTATTTGTAACTCATTAATTATGTTTCTAGGATTTAAATTGAAATATGTGAAATTTGAACTGAAAGTACCTAAAATAATGCACCAAAATTTATAGGAAAATCATATTAATGTTTTTGTGTTCATTTTTAGTTCTTATCCACTAAATTTAAAGAAATTTTAAAAACTATGTTATGACACCCTCGATACTTATTGTGGAACTTGAGGGTTTTTTTAATTCTAAAAAATCAAATACACTCTAAAAAATATGAGATTTGTCTTGGTGTTATGATATTATACGTAGATGCTATGATAAAAATTTTAAAATGTTTTAAGATAGTTATCACATAGGATGTAAAGAAAATCGAGAATCTCTTGAGAGGAATTAGAGTTTCAAGAAGAAACATGTTATGATTGAAAGTAAATTGATGGTTAAATCTTTATTTTAATTTGAAAAATTTTTATAATCAAAATACAACATATCTCATTCCATAAAAGTTTTGTATTTTTCTAGATACATTTTCTATTTTTTACATCATTAATTGTGTTTATAGGATTTAAATTGAATCAATGCACTATAATTTTGGTTATTATTTTGAAAAATTTATGAAATGATGAACATCCGAATGTAGATTCATTTCAAGTTAAACCAAGTAAATATCTGAATGCAGATTTGTATTCGAATTATTGGTTTTATATTCGTATATAAGAATATGCGGATTTGTATTCATATTCGGGATAAAATACGGTAAACAGTGCTATCCGGGTTCGTTTCTATCCGTGTATACCATCGGAATTCATCTCTAGTATGGCCTCTCTATGTGTGTGTTTCTCTAATCTTGTGCTGAAAGAGAGTAGAGGGTGACATGAACTTTTAACTGTAAAGATGCCCTCTCTTTTTCTCTTGTTTTTTTTGTAATCGTACTATTCACACGACCAAAGCCATCCTACCTGAGGCTAGCTCTCACATCTTTCCTCTCCCTCACACTCTGTATGTGTTTCTGTGACAGATGATCGAGATAGATCTAGAGAGATATTCTTCTTTAGACCTGACTGAGATGTCATGTCTGCATGCATGCCTCCTCATGAGGAGGATGCATTGCATCATTGCATGGTATGGAATATATATATGTATAGCTCAAGTTTCTCCAGGCAAAGAGATCTCAAAAGGGAGACACTTGAAAAGTTGCTAGTGTGCATACATATATAGTGGTCAAATAGAACTCTAAAGACGATCGATGTGGACATGAGACATGGTGCAACTTTTAACATTCCAAGCTCCTTATTAGCTTGGCATCACACATACATACTGACCAGGGTGGAGACAGAGTGGAGTAATTGGAGCTTGAGCCCACCCTTATCTTTTATTACGATAAAATTATATGAAAATTTTAAATGATTAGTTAAAATAGTTAAATCTTCTCTCTAGGCGTAGTATATTCTCTTGATATTTTGCAACACAAACTTTTGGCAATCGCTCTTAACTTTTTTCCACAGCATGGTCATCTACTCACCTCAGTGTGTGACTGAACACTGTTGCAGATAGAATGCACGGTGACTATTGAATCATTTGAATTGGCCAGGGCTGCTATCATATATATTGATATATGTTCAGGCTAGTGCCGATCTGATAGCTACACAAGCTAGCATATATTTAATTCTAGACTGTATTACTTGTTTGGATTTTTGTGGATCGATCTGCACTGAATAATTTACCAGTAGTAGTTATCCTATACCACTATTTAAGAATCCAAAGAACCTAATCTCATGCTGCATGCATCGATCCATATGGTATATACGAATGATGGTTGTGTGCATCTCTAGCTAGTTGGTGCAGAGACAAGTTACTTTAACACTTCCTTATCTAATATATCATATAAATTGTGACAAAAGCTAGTACAGAAAAATAGGGGTTGGCCGAGTGCCTCCAACAGTCAGCAAATTAAAGAATTTGCTAAGAGTTGTACTCTACGAATTCAGTGTCGACGAACAGAACAAGTGTTTTTTATCGGGCACTTAATGAAGCCTTCGTCAAGTACGCCACGCCTTGCTTCATTGAGTGCTCAGCATGACAAACTCACATACACTCAGCAATTAACTATTTTCCCATAGCGCAGTTTGGATTGATATATCTAACAATATTGTGGTAATTCCACCGGACGCTACTGGAATTCATTTATTTGCCATGTACCGATGGCCATGGTGAAGATCGAAAAACAATACCCGGTAGTGAGACTTATTATATTATTGCCATACATATTCGATCCATGTGTAGTGGATAACCCTAATCTATACTTTTATGTTTCTGGTTGGATTATCCCTAATTGTTTTATTCTTCTTGAATTGACAAAGTCATAAGTATTTTGAGATGAAACAAAAAATGGATCATAGGAAAATAAATAAGACTTTGTTTGTTAATTTAGTCCGTGCCCAAAAATTTGCAAATATGGTATATATAGTACATCATGCATGTACATAACTTATTCATAAACTCAATGTTGCTTGTATATATATATGCAGGTGAATGTGCCAAACAATTGTTCTTACAACATTGTGACTGTTAGATGTGGGCATTGCACAATGGCACTCTCCATGGATCTCGCTCCTTTCCATCAAACACGCAGCACTGTCCAAGACCACCAGGTTAATTTTTCTAACTTATTTTTATTTATAAATATCGCTGGAAGAATATTTGCATTCATAATTATTTAATGGTTTTCACGTAGCCGCAGCTACTTAATTTTACTGCTGCTTTCTTGTGAATTAATTAATTGGTATCAAATACTGATTTCTGCATATATGTAATAAAATGAATAACAATTTTAGTGAATAAGAATGAATATTATTTACAACAGAATGGTTAGATGTATATTTTTTGTTTAGGTACAGAACAGGTCAGGATTTCAAAGTAATAATTTTGGGAGTTACGTGGACATAGCTTCTTCTAGAAATCAGAGGACTACAACCATGTACCCAACCTCAGGCAACCAGCAGCAAGTGCCACCTATTCGCCGTACGCACAATTTTCTCATGATTTTTATTTCATTGATCTGCTGCTAAATTATGGAATCTGTTTTTTGCTATTCCCTGTTTCTGCACGCAAACACGGTTTACATATATATCCAAGGATTGACTGTTAGTTCCATGCTTCTAATCAACACACACACAAACACTGATCGTTGAGTAATGAAGTTCATGAACACTGGACCTCTGCTGATCAAGAAATGATGAATTCTTCTCTCTCTCTCTCGCGCGCGCGCGCGTCTCATATCTGTCCTTTCTTCTTCTTCTTTACAGCCCCTGAGAAGAGACAGCGTGTCCCGTCTGCATACAACAGATTCATCAAGTGAGATTTCAGCCCATACATGCTTGCTTGAATAAGTATTTTAACACTAAATTGAATTGTGCTATATATACATATATATATATATATATACATACATACATACATACATACATACATACATACATACATACATACATACATACATACATACATACATACATACATACATACATACATACATACATACATACATACATACATACATACATACATACATACATACATACATACATACATACATACATACATACATACATACATACATACATATATATATACATATATATATACATATATATATATATATATATTGACAAAGAGCCATAATTAAAGTTGTAGGTAACAAATACGTACCTCTACAGTTGAATTGACCGGCCTTTGGCAATCAAGTTCCATATATAAATCATTTTATAATTAATTAATCTTTTCTAGAGATCAAAGAGAGATCCATCGACCAGATATAAAATAGTTAAGCCCCTGAAAATATGATTATTGAGTTATAACCTCGCGTGAGTGTTTGGGAAAGTTTGCACTTCACAATCTGCTTAAAATATAGAAATGTTGTTCAGATATTGCATGTGTGTGTTTGTTAGGTTCTAGTGCTATTATTACTAAATTGTTAACAAGTCACATGTATGAGTAATAATAATGGAACATTAATTACTACCGTTTTGACCGCAACATTAGTAGAATTTTGTTAGTTGATTATCAAGAGTACGTTACCGATCGACCTTTAATTTCACGTTATCTGGTAGCAGGGACTAAAGTGTATATGGGGTTAGTGTGATCGAGTGCACGGTCGTTTATCTGCGTAGTGATAGACCTAGACGCGAGTAACATTTACTGTCATGATAAAACAAGAATTAGTTGATTATACAATAATCTTTTTATTTAATCTTATTTGTTAAAATTCAAGAATGGCAATCCCCCCTAAGAGGATCTCGATCTTGACAAGATATAAATTAATAATAGCTCGATCTAAAGAGCTTATATCGACTATGGACAATATAGATGAACTTACAAGTATTGAAATGGAAAATATAAATTAAACACCCATATAGTCAAACTAAGCATGGAAATGCAATATTGGTATATATTAGTTTGTAGTACAACATGGGCTGAACCACGTGATTACAGTAATTTATATAAATGCAGTTCGTCTACTAATTTGTAGTACAACTTGGACCAAACCACTTTATTACAATGCTTGATAAAAATGAGTAGTATCGTAAATGCATGGTTTGTTTCAAGACTTAACAAACATATACAGTACCTCTAGGCGCACCTTGTACGTCTTTTACTTGTTGAGGGCCGGTCCACATGCATGTCCAATATATACAAACTTTTATCAGTACATTTTTAATTATTCATTAGAACATTTAAATGAAAATAAAAAGTATTTTGATATAAAAACATCTAGCTTAGTGGTCGTGAAGGATTTAAAAAATGATTATTGTACTTATTTTTGGACGATATTTGCTCTTCCAGATCGAGGTGGACCTAAATATTACAAGGTTTATTAATATAGTGAGAATTATATTGTAATTTATCCAAACATATATATCATCTATCCAGTTCTAGCCTTAAACGACATGTGTGTGTGTGTGTCTATATTCAACTTAAATTAGAGTATATATGGTTATTTTCTAACAGATATGAATAGACCAATAATTAATTAAGCCCTATGCTGACTGTTCTCGATGTCAACAGGGAGGAGATACAAAGGATTAAATCAAGCAATCCTGAGATTAGCCACCGGGAGGCGTTTAGTGCTGCTGCAAAGAACGTGAGTATTCCAACACTGCATATAGTTCTTTCTTTGATATATATATATATATATATATATATATATATATATATATATATACCTACCCCTCCATTTCAAAATAATTACAATTCTGGTTTTTATCTGAAGTCAAACTATCTTAAGTTTGACCAAGTTTATAAAAAAATAATATGTACTATAATGAGTTTTCTTAATTATATTATATATATATGTAATTAGTACTCTTGCAATAATAAACTTTGTCAAAATTAGGATGATTTAACTTATAAAATAAGTAGAAATACACTTATTTTAAAACATAGGATAGTATGAAAAATATTTACATTTGAATCGAGGGTGAAATGCAACGAACTTTCTGTAAGTTTTCAGCAACTAGGATATGATTAGCTAATTAACGAAGCTCTCTAGCTTGCATATATAATAGCCTTACAGCGATATATAGATCGCCGTCGGATGTATATACACTCCTCGTTTGTACTGTTCATTAATTAATATAGTTCTTTTAACACTAATTTTACTGTTTACAAAAGTGTGTATATATATCCGTATTTGAAGGAAGCACGAGGTTAATTAATATCGTGATTCCCCTGACGTGTACGTGCGTGCGTGTGCTTGCAGTGGGCACATCTTCCCCGCCTCCATTTCGGCCTCAGCGTCGCCGACGGCGGCGGCTGCAGCAACTGATGGGAGACGGAGACGACAACAACGACGACGGCGACGAGTATCACGTGTGCATCCATGCTTCGTCTCTTCGATCGCCGTAATAAATCAATCGCTACGTACAACTGTTATGATATAAGCTGTGTGTTAATTAATTAATTACGTACTCTGATCGATCTCATGCATGATCACTTGAACACGCGCATGCTTGCATTGCTAGCTTACGCCTTCGTCGTCGTCCGTCCGTCCGTATTTCAGTATCGTACGCTGTACGTACGTGCTAGCTGTGCACGTGTCGTACATATCGATATACCGCGTGAATTCTACTACTCTAGTAGTGTTATTTTTGTGTCATATCTGATCCATGGGACATGATGCATGGGCACAGGACGAATTTACTTATATAAGTGCATGCATGCATGCATGCATCTGGATTGTGCACAATAAACGAATTAATAGAACTGTTCAATTGTTGTTTATCGTCTGTTTTCTTAATTAAACATATTGTTGGGCACTCCACAAATAACAATGTTTATCAAGTTTATGAAGTGGATGAGGGAATGCACTCGGTACTCAGCAGTCATGTTGTTTCCGATAGTGATAACCAAGAGTTTCTCTAAATTTATTCCCTAATTTTCATATAGAGACCATCCTAAACTCTATTTCTCTATAAAATTAATCAATCTATAATAGTTTTTCTATAATCTTGATCCTTATTTTTTAAATCATGCAAACATAGCCTATAATTTATAACAATTTTTTGTTAAATTGTGTTACCTTCAAATGCCAATTTCTTACCGAAACTTCCCAACAAAAATCCAGAATTGGATCGAAAATTGACGGGTTAATGTGAGCTTATCCATGGGGTTAAGCACTCTTCAAATAGGAATCCATTTTCTTACTGGCTTTCGTGCTTTGGTAAGTCATACGAGATCCTTTCGATGACCTATGTTGTGTTGAAGGGATATATATATGATCCGATCGATTGCATAAGACCCGCGATAGCAATAGAACGTGGAAAGTATACAGAAAAGACAGTTCTTTTCAATTCCGATTATCTATATATTAGTTCATTTCTATTTCTAGATATCTATTTCTATGTATTAGTATTAGAGTACTATTCTATTAGTTAGCGGTCCCGGCTCCATGAGTTCTTTCTTCCGTGATGAACTATCGACATCAGTCCTACATTTTTTCTTTGTGGACCGCGAAGAAAGGGGGCTCAGCAGGAAGTGAATTGTATCATGAGAGAAGCACAGAGGTCAACCCTCTTCAAATATGGAACATGGATTATAGCAATGCAACGTAGTTGGGTCTTCATATCGATACGAATGAATCAGTCTTTCTACAGAGGTCAATCTTTGCCTATTAGGAACGATGTCAAAATCATTTAGCTTATTCTCTTAATTTCAATCGAACACTGCTGGATTTAGTATATCTAATATGAATTGGCGATCAGAACACATATGGATAGAACTTCTAGAAGGTTCTCAAAAAAGAGGTAATTTTTTCTAGTCATGTATTCTTTTTCTACGTTCACTAGGATTCTTTGCGGTTGGGACTTCGAGTTATCTTGGTAAGAATATTATATTTGTACTTCCATCCCGACAAATACTTTTTTCCACAAGGAGTCGTGATGTCTTTCTACAGAATCACAAGCTTATATATTCATTAGCGCTTACTTGTGGTGCACCATTTTGTTGAATGTAAGCAGTGGTTATGACCGATTCGATAGAAAAGAGGGAGTAGTGTGCATTTTTCGTTGGGGATTCCCTAGAATAAAACGTCGTGTCTTCCTTCGATTCCTTATATATAAATATACAAATGTTATTCTACACCACGGGTGTAGAATAGCTATTCTACTGAGAAATCTAATACTAAGAAAAAAGTAGTATTCAATTGATATTCTACTAAGAAAATCTACTACTGAAAGTGATCGGTGTAGAATAGCTATTCTACACACGTGGTGTAGAATAGCTATTCTACACACACACACACACACACATATATATATATATATATATATATATGTGTGTGTGTGTGTGTGTCGTCCAACCCATAACAATGCGCGTGAGAGAAAAGAATACACGCGAGAGAAAAAAATATAAAAATAGAGACCGACTAAGCTAATCCTATATTTGAGTTAGATGAGAGGTGATTTAGGAAATGGATTATAAAACAGACTCATTTAGGAGGATTGTTGGAATTTCAATTTTCACCAACAGTCCCCCTAAATGTGGTGACATGCGATAGATGAGGGCAGCATGTTGTGGATGAAGCCAGAGTGGACACATGACAGGCAGAGGGTGACACACAGCAGCTGGAGGCCATAGGGTGGTGAACGAAAATATTCCTCCGGTCTCGTGTGTGCCAACAATTTTAGAAATCTAGTCTGTGTTTCTTCACAAATGAGAAGTAGTGAGAGAGATGATTTAGGGAACATTTTATTTTTTAGGGTTTGTTTGGAAAGCCCCAAACCACGTGGGGATTTTGGCCCAATCCTTGAGGTTATTCTGGCCAATGGTTTTAATGCCCCTTCGGGTTACAGTGACCTTTTGTTGGACCGAAAGTAGCGACCAGAGGGGGGGAGTGAATGGGCGCCTAAAAATTCTTTCGAATCAAAGGCCTGCTCCCAACACCCAACGCACCTCAAAAGACTAATCTGCAGAGTGTGAATAGAAAGCCTAAGTCTAAAAGTATCTAGCCTAGAAACAACAGGTGTCAAAAACAGAGAAACACCAAGAACAGCGCTAATAGGCAGATAAACAAATATTCAAGACATGGCAGGTCAAAATACTTCTCACTAGATGATCTAAGTGTATATAATGTGAGATGAGAAGTTACTGTTCAAATTTGTCTCCTGTTCGAAACTTGGTGAAGCCTACTTCGCTGGTCAAAGTCTGCTTCGCTGGTCAAATCCTGCTTCGGAGTTCAGTGTCGAAGTCTGGCGAAGGCTGTTGTGAAAGTGCCGAAGGTTTGTTGTCTATCCTAGTTCGAGTGCGACTGAGAGCGAAGTATGATTCGAAGCGAAGTATGATAGTTTCGAAGCTTGCTTCGAACAGTATACTTCGAAGCCTAGACTTCGAATAGAAAGGTTCGAACAAGCTCACAGAAAAGCAACCTTCGAAAGAGAAGCGAAGCCCGACACATGGCAGAAAGACCAAATTGAAGCCTACCCTCTACCTTCGAAGCTAGCTAAATCGAAGAAGGATTGTTGGAGTGATGACTTTCGACATACTGACCTACTTCAAAACGAAGTCTGCAAGAGTGGTCACACAAGAAATCGAAGGTCACAAACACACTTCGAACACAAAGATTCGAACTCATAAGCTGTGATCCTCGAAAATGACAACATCAGAAAGATCTCAGACTACACGTCGAGCGAAGTATATCAGAGAGACTAGCTTCGAGGTCAACTTCGAAGCCTGTCAAAGTATACCTTCGCACAGACGGTCGAAGTATGTCAAGCTGACAGACAGCACAAAAACGTACTTCGAAGCTAGCAACCCAGTACACAAAATGAAGTCGAAGTTCAAGCGAAGCCCTTAAGGATGTCAGATCGAAGCCTGCCTCACGGGGCTGAGGGACTTCGAACAGAGAGAAGGGGCTTCGCCAGAAACAACCAGAAAAGGGACTTTGGCCCTGTCAACTCGATCAAAAAGCTACGCAGTAAAAAGCAAAGCTAGTACTAGTGTACTGTTGCTACAGAGAGTAGGTAGTACTTGCAGCAGCAAGAACTAGTACTACTTCTCGTGAAGAACAAAGACAACCGAGAGAAGAAAAATGTTCAGGAATAAGAAGCAGCCGCACGTCAATCGAAGCATTTAAATCACAACCATCACTGCCCACCGAATGACATGATCAGAGAATAAAACTTCACATGCAAAATGAAGAACAACCGAACTCACAGTGAACAGGATTAAAAATGGCGGCGCATGAGAAGGAACAGGAAAGAGAAACAGGGAGCAAAAACTGACCTAATGGATTAAAAAGTGAATTCTGGAAGGGTAGTCCAACCCTAGGGATTGGGGCCCTATTTATAGGCTGCCCAATGACCTAGAATATTCCACCAGCCCCTTAGGGTTTTTTACAGACGCTAAAATAAAGGAAAAGACTCAACTACCCTTAGGATTTTTTACAGACTCGACTGACTGACTGTGGGCCTAGAGATACAGATGACTTATCTGGAAGCTAAGCTTTCGTAGCGACTATGACTTCTCTTCTGGACAGTCGGATACAAGATCAACGGTTGTTAGTTTTGCGCCGAAACTGACAAAGCCTCCACCGACTTTGCACTAGGTACCTGGATTGGGCCGACCCAATTCCGCAGCTCTCTCAGCCTGGCAATCACTCACCGCCCGTGTACCTGAGTCAACCCTGGTCAACAGCCCAGTGGGTCTTCTACTGCTTCTGGCCCATGTACCCGGATTGGGCCAGCCCGACTTCGCAGCTCTCTCAGCCCGACAGTCGCTCGCTGTCTATGTATCTAAGTCACACGCGACCCATGAAACAGCAGATCTTCACTCTTCTCAGCCCTCTTTGACTATCGTTGACAATGACTCATCACATCTGGAGCCATGAGGCCCACGCTATTCAGCATGGCTCCTCAATCTCCCCCTTGATGAGTGCATTGTCAACACTTCACTTCTTCAGCTCTTCAGAACCTGCGAACAACTGTGGAAACATGAAAACAAAGCACAAGAAAACAAAGAAGAAGAAAAATAAAGTAAAAGTTTAACCCTAATGACCAAAAGCCGAACAAAAGCAAGAAGCGGTCATTATGGTTAACCAAAGGTAAAAGCTCAGAATGAGTGCGATCTCAGAACCAGCAACAAGGATATCAAAAGAGTAAGCGAGACAAAAACTCCCCCTCAAACTCTTATCCCAAAATTTCTCCCCCTTGTTGACAAGTGAACTCATCAAGCACTCAAAAGAGACACAGACTCCCCTTGAAACGCAACTCCCCCTCAAAATTTGCAATGAATGCAACTAGGGTGCATGTGGATTGTAGAAAGCATGCTTCTCAGATATGATTGACTGCAATTACAACATCTAACAAGTAGAGCAAAAGACATACTGTCTAAGACACATGGCATGATCAGTGCAACAGATGATATCTAAAGAAAGTCATTAGCACACATTTTTAGTTTTTGCAAACAAAAGCATCACCACATTTTCCAGTAAACAAGCAAGATAAAGCATGAGATGCAAAAGCTAACTAATATCTACCAAGATAAGCATTGTCCAAATCAAAGTGCTTCAGCAAACTTGTTATCATTTCAATTTTCAAGCTTTTTCTTTTCTCTTTTTCAGTTATGCCAGGGGTTATTTGCGTGTCAAACCTTATGCTGACCGACCAAGTCAAGCCTAGGCCATATCTGGACCATCAGAAAATTAAGACATTGATCTTGGCATACACTACATTGTCCTAGTTCATACCAAAGTGCTATGGTACGCAGTCCAGAACAATGCAATGCGACAAAGTTATGCATAAAGAGGCATGGAATTTTCATTTTTCTTGATTTTTCATCATTTTTATAGCACATTTCCACGTTTTAAAGCAGAGAGATGTCCAAGTTGCATGTTTGCATCTAAGTCAGGAACTAGCTACAAGGCATGTAACAGATAGCAAAAACATTTAGCCTACACATGCTAGTTACTAGAAGCAATGGTGATCATTTTTCAAGTTTTAAAGCATAAAAGCCATGCATATGACAGATATCAGATATATTAAGTGAACTGAACCAAAGCATGATCAATGACAAGTATTCAAAAGCATGTACCAGCTAGAATAGTAAGTAGTTCAATCATATAACAGAAGCAGCTCTAAAGTGTGATATGTGAATATGCAAGATATGAACACACACAAAAAGACTCAAGAAAAGAGTAAAGAAGAAAGAACAACTAACGCAAAATATCCTAGAAAGGATACACAACACCCAAATCCCCTCGTAAACGCTCAAAGGTAGACTGATCTAGGGGTTTGGTGAAAATGTCAGCCAACTGATGATGGGTATCAACATGAACAAGGTCAATGACACCTTTCTCATATTGATCCCACAGAAAGTGAAAGCGCACATCAATGTGTTTGGTTTTTGAATGGAGACATGGGTTTTTCCCTACACTAATGGCACTGGTGCTGTCGCAAAACAAATGAACTCTGGTAGGAAAGAACAACCCAAAATCAGTGAGAGTGGAAATCATCCAAACCAACTGTGAGCAGCAGCTGGCAGCAACTACATACTCAGCCTCAGTGGTCGAAAGAGCAACTCCAGATTGCTTTCGAGAAGACCAAGAGACAAGAGAAGAACCAAGAAACTGGCAAGTACCGGAAGTCGACTTGCGACCCAACCGGCACCCACCAAAGTCAGCGTCCGAAAAGCCAGATAAATCAAGAGATGATGATGCTGAATAATAAAGACCAATATCAGTCGCATAAGTGAGATACCTGAAGATGCGCTTGACAGCCTGCCGATGAGAAGCGCGTGGTGAAGACTGGAAGCACGCGCACAGTTCCACAGCGAACTGTATGTCTGGCCTCATCGCCGTCAAGTACAGCAGTGAACCGATCATCCCTCGAAATTCTCTCTCGTTGACCTTGACTCCGCTCTCGTCCTTGTCCAAGCCCCCAGATGTGCCCATTGGGGTCATCTGAGGCTTCAGCTCTCCACCAAAGTTGAATTTCTTCAATATGTCCCGAGTGTACTTACCCTGGTGGATGAAGGTGCCGTCCTTGGTCTGCTTGATCCGGAGCCCTAGGAAGTACTTGAGCTCACCCATGAGGCTCATCTCAAACTCACTGTGCATCTGCTCAGAAAACTTGGACACAAGATCATTAGTAGTACTGCCAAAGATAATATCGTCCACGTAAATCTGAGCGACTAAGAAATCTGAAGCATCTCTGAACAGGAAAAGAGTTTTATCCACAGATCCCATCACAAAGCCCTTTCCCAACAAAAACTGCTTCAACCGGTCATACCAAGCCCTGGGGGCTTGCTTCAACCCGTATAAAGCTTTCTGCAGCTTAAAAACATGTCGAGGAAACTTAGGATTCTCAAAACCGGGGGGCTGCCTAACATAAACTTCCTCCTCTATGAACCCGTTCAAAAAAGCACTCTTAACGTCCATTTGAAAAAGCTTAAAACCCTTCGAAGCGGCAAAAGCTAAGAGAATGCGAATGGACTCAAGACGGGCAACAAGGGCAAAAGTTTCTTCAAAATCAATGCCCTCCTTCTGGCAAAAACCCTGGGCAACTAATCGAGCCTTGTTGCGCACCACAACCCCATCTTCACCTTGCTTGTTCTTGAATACCCACTTGGTGCCTATGGGGTTGCATCCTGGTGGCGGCTCAACTAGTGTCCAAACCTGATTACGGACAAAATTCTCAAGCTCTTCTTGCATAGCATTAATCCAATTAGAATCAGAAAGAGCATGAGAAACGTCTCTGGGCTCAAAAGATGCAACGAAAGCAGATTCAGCAAACACAGCAAGAGAGGTAGATGAACGCAAGGTTTTTTCAGTCAAATCACCGATGATGAGCTCTGAGGGGTGATCACGCTGAACTGCTCGGGTTCCCTGGTGATCTGAAGTCACCTCACTGGAGTCAGCAGGTGGCACCTTTGGACTCGACTGAGGGGGCTCGGTCGAAGTGGAAGAAGTGATCAGAGGTCCGCCCTCATCCTCAATCGAAGTCTCAGAAGGTGTGGGCTCTGTAGGGGGTGCAGAAGGCCCACCCTCATCAGCAGCTGGATTATCCTCATCTTCCTCGAAGATGGACTCTCCGAGCTCATCATCACCAGAAAGCTCAAAAGAAGGAGTTAAAGAAGGCATGGACTCGTCAAAAGAAACTTCGCAAGTCTCGACAAGCAATAGGGAGTCGAGGTTCCAAACTCGGAAGCCTCGTGAATGCAAAGCGTAACCAAGAAAAACACCATCCCAGCAACGAGATTCAAACTTGTCCAAATGCCCTCCCTTCTTGAGCACAAAGCACTTGTAGCCAAACGCTCACAAGTGGCTCACCTTGGGCTGTCTGCCAAACCACAACTCATACGAAGTCTTACCTAAGTAAGCTCGAAGAAAAATGCGGTTGGCCAGATAGCAAGCCGTGTTCATGGCTTCAGCCCAAAAACGCCTAGGAGTCCTGTGCTCATCGAGCATCGTCCTGGCCATCTCGACTAGCGTGCGGTTCTTTCGTTCCACAACGCCGTTCTGTGGGGGAGTATAAGGAGAAGAAAACTGATGGTCCAGACCCTGATCACTACAGAAGCTGACGAACTGAGAGTTCTTGAACTCAAAGCCGTTGTCGGAGCGAATTGCTCGCATCCGACCATTGTTCTCATTCTTCAGCTTCAAAATTAGGTCATGAACAAACTGAAACGTTTCATCCTTAAACTCCAAAAAGAAAACCCACGAGAATCGAGAAAAATCATCAACAATCACAAGCGTGTACCACTTCCCACCGACTGAGCGCACCCGAGCTGGACCAACAGTGTACAAGTGTAACAGCTCGCCCGGATACGAAGTTATCGCCTGAGTCACAGGTGAGTGAGAAGCAGCAACCATTTTCCCATTACGACAGGGATGACAAACTAGATCTTTCTCCATTTTAAGCTTGGGCAATCCTCGGATGAGATCCATAGAGCTTAATCTGACTAGCAGATCAAAACTCAAATGACCTAACCTCCTATGCCACTTCCAGAGCTCAAAAGAAGATCCAGCAATCAAGCAGCGAGAAGGGCCAAAAAAACTAGAGAAGTCAATTCAAAAAACTTTACCGAAAGGTAAGATCTGGCAAATCAAAGACCCTCTAGAATCAAACACAGAAGAATTGCCCTTCTTAAAACGCACTTCCAAACCATCCTCAAGAAGTTGCGAAACCGAAATCAAGTTAAAGTTCAGATTTTTAACTAAAGCAACATTCTTCAAGGAAAAATGGTCTGAAATGTGAATTGAGCCAATGCCACTTACTTTCCCTTGACCACTGTTCCCGAATGTGATGTACTCTTTGGAGCTCGGGGGAGTGATACTGGAGAACCATCTACGATATCCCGTCATGTGGCGAGAGCATCCTGAGTCCATGATCCAAACGTCCTCCAGTCCCCGATCCTGCACAATCAGTGGCTGTAAGTGGGAAAAAATGGTCCGGCACCAGGTTTAGCAAAAGAGCTAAACCAGTGTCGAGCCATCTGCTCAAAAGACGGAAAGCAGAAATCATTATGAGAGACTGGACCAAAACGCGGCTCAAAGCGCGGTCCTCGGTTCTGCCTAAAGCCTCGGCCACGAGGTCCAGGACCGTTGCCAAAATGACCTGGAGCTCTGCCGGAACGACCACCACCAACTGGAGTACGGGCAAGAAAGCCATCTCCTCTACCACCACCTACACGATGCGGCCTGGCCTCCAGCCTCTCCCCGCTGTAGGACCGAAAGTAGCGACCAGAGGGGGGGTGAATGGGCGCCTAAAAAATTCTTGCTAAACTATATTTTAACCCAACACCCAACACAAACTTAACCAGACAAATAATATTAGCAAGTACTAGAATTAAAGTTGTCTAGCTTAAAAATGACCGGTATGCTAATTAAAATGATATTAAAATAAACTAAACAGAAATATTGTAATAAATAAAATTTGCACTAGAAATATTTAATAACGTCCGCAAAATACCTAAATAAAGACTTGAAATAATAATATCTCAGTCTAGGAATAAAATACTAATCAAATGAATAAATCTAGGATCATTAAAAAATTAATTCAAAACTAAACCTAAAATATTGCACGTAAATCTAGAATAAAATATTATTGCGACTAATAATATTTTTCTGTTTATACGAACTGATTAAAGAATATTGAAATAAAAATATACAAGTACTAAAATATTTAGGCAGATTAAATTACCACGAAAATTCTAAACAAGTTTTCTCTAATTAATTAATAGATAATTATCTCTAAAAATTGATCTACTAAAAAATAGGAGATTAGAGACTAAAAATAGTAGATTAAAACTACCTCCGTCGTCGTCTCGATCTTCGTGCGCGTGCGCCTGGAAACTTTTCGACTGCCGAGCCGTGCGACGAAGAGGCAAATAACACCGTGGAGCAAAATGCCGTTCGTGAAGAATTGCTGCACTGGTTCGGTGGAGATATCAACACACATGCAATGATGATGTCGGACTGATCTAGGCCGGCGTCAATCCGTAGCTAGGCCAAAGAAAACCAGGCGAACCATCGGTTTTCAGAAAACCGAGTGCTGGCGATGAGAAGACAGCAAAGATTGCCGGAGATGTCGTGTATCTGCTGGCGTCTGCAACTCGTCGCTAGCCCCTACGCGCTAGCCCCTGCGGCTAGGCTTATGGCTACTTCACCGAGGTCAAAAATAACTAAAATACGGCGGCGCAGATTAGAATATTGAGGAGAATAAAATGGCGGTGGACTGCAGATTGATCTGAGGGAAAAACGAAAACAGTCATCTATCCCTAAGGGGATAGGGGCCTATTTATAGGCAAATCCTAATACATGAAAAGACTATTTTACCCTCGGGTAAAATAAACTGACTCTAAAAATAAATTCCGAAAATTACTAATTATTCTTAGAAAAATTACCTGACTCAAATAAAAATATTCTAAACTTAAAAACTAAATATTAATATCCTAAAAATGAATAAATCATAGATCGTCAGTTTTACGCCGAAACTGACAAAGCGTCCACCGTCTTCGCACCGGGTACCCGGATTGGGCCGGCCTGATTCCGCGGCTCCCTCAGCCCGGCAATCACTCGCCGCCCGTGTACCTGAGTCAATCCCGGTCAACAGTCCAGTGGATCCTCTGCTGCTCCTAGCCCATGTACCCGGATTGGGCCAGCCCGACTCCGCAGCTCCTCTGCCCAGCCGTCGCTCACTGCCAGTGTACCTGAGTCACATGCGCCTCAGACCCGGCAGGTCTTCATCTCTTCCTTCCTTTGACTTCCGTTGACAATCACTCATCACATCTGGAATATCAAAACCATATTCTTCAACATGGTTTCTCAATCTCCCCCTTGATGAGTGCATTGTCAACACCCTTTTCAGCTCATCTCCAGAACCTACAAAACATGTGGAAACAAGAAAACAAAAACAAAGACAAAAGAAAATAGAAGAAAGAAAATAAAAGTTTAACCCTAATGACCAAAAGCCAAATAAAAGCACGAAAACGGTCATCATGGTTAACCAAGAATAAAGCCTCAAAAACACGTGCAAATCAAATCTCAGAATTACCAACAAGGAACTCCCCCTGAAATAAATCCCAGAGAAAGCTAAAAATATATCCAAAAATTCTCCCCCTTGTTGACAATTGGACTCATCAAGTGAGACTAAATGCACTTAAAGAGACATAAACACAAACTCCCCCTGAAATGCAGCTCCCCCTCAAAAAATGCTATGAATGCAGATGGGGTGCAGGTGGAGTGTGAAAAGCATGCTTCTTAGATATGATTAACTGCAATAACAACATCTAACAGGTATAGCGAAAGATATACTGTCTAAGATACATGACATGATCAGTGCAATAGATGATATCTTAAGAAAGTCATTAGCACGCATTTTTCGATTTTTGCAAAACAAAAGCATCACCATATTTTCTAGTTGACAAGCAAAGTAAAGCATGAGATGCAAAAGCTAACTGATATCTACCAAGATAAGCATTGTCCAAAAACAAAGTGCTTCAGCAAACTTGTCATCTTTTTAAAATTTTCAGACTTTTTCTTTATATTTTTCATTTCTGCCAGGGGTTATTTGCATGTCAAACCTTATGCTAACCAACCAAGTCAAGCCTAGGCCAGAACAGGACCATCAGAAGCTTAAGACATTGGTCTTGGCATACATTACACTGTCCTAGTTCATACCAAAGTGCTATGGTAAGCAGTCCAGAACAATGCAATGCGACAAAAGCAAACCCACCTGGATCTTTTCTGATAATCATAAAAATACATAAATTTTTATTTTTCTGAATTTTTATCATTTTTATAGCACATTTTGCATATTTAAAGCATATAGATGTCCAAGTTGTGTATCTGCATCTAAGTAAGGATCTAGCTACAAGGACATGTAAAAGATAGCGAAAGCATTCAGCCTACACATGCTAGTTACCAGAAGCAATGGTGATCATTTTTTTTCAATTTTAAAGCATAAAAACCATGCATATGACAAATATCAGATATATCATGTGAACTGAACCAGAACATGATCATCGACAAGTAATCAAAAACATATACTAGCTAGAGAAAGTAAAGCAGATTAATCATATAGCAGAAGCAAGCTCAAAATGTGACTAATGATTATGCATGATATGAACGCACACAAAAAGACTCAATAAAAAAAATAAAGAAGAAAATAAAAAACTGATACCAATGAAAAGGTGACTCAAAATATCCTAAAAAGATACACAGCTCCCAAAACACGATCAATAATCATGAGTGGGACCAAACGGTCCAATGCCAGGTTTAGTAAACGTGTTGAACCAGTGTCGAGCCATCTAGCGCGTATGTTGGAAAGCAAAAGGAATCATATGAGCCTGGACCGAAACGAGGATCAAAGCACGGTCCTTTGTTCTGCCTAACATCACGGTCGCGAGATCCAACAATGTATTCCATGACGATCTAGAACTCTGCCGGGACGGAAACCACCATCCGAAGCACGGTAGTGAAAACCGTCTCCTCTACCACCACCTACACGACGTGGCCTAGACTCTAGCCTCTCTCCACGTCGAGGGACTCTCTGTCTACCACCCTGCTGGTAGAACTGCTCCTGCCCACCTCGAGCTCTCTCTGCTCGCTCAACCCGCTTCCTCCTGAAGCAAAACTCCTCAAGATGCCCGTCTCTCTGACAAAACTCACAGTGATAGGTAGGCTTCTTGATATGTGGTGGAGGCTTGGTATTCTTAGGCTTGGTGGTGTTCGGTGAATCATCTTTGGTGTGAGAGGGTCCAAGTAAAAAATCAGGAAAAGTGTGAAGAGTTTTAGGCTTTGGGACCCAGATCTGCTTCTTAGGAGGAGCCTTGGGCTGTTCTTGGAACACACCATCCTTGGGCTGACTAGCCTTAAAGGACTCAGTGGAGTGAGTATTGGGGTGTCTCTTGTTCAGGAGTCATCTTACTCCACTCCACTGCTCGACTAATAGCACTCTCAAAATCAGCCTTGGTATAGGTGTAGCCTACCCCAAACCCATCCTGTCTCTTGAACTGCTGGATCATCATGCCGAGCTGCGGCTCTTTGGCACTAACCCAACTCAGGATCTGACGGAGGTAAAAGTTCTCATTCTGAACATCAGCTAGCTCATCTCTCAAAGAAGCTAATACCTCCACCTAAGACAAGCAGATCTCACACTCTTTATCAACCTGGACAGACTTTTCAGCTTTTAGCTTGATCAATTCCATTCTAATAGACAAGCAGTTCTCACAAACAGTGGGTGGAACTGACAAAGTTTCAAGCTCTAGCTTAGTCTGCTCCAACTCAGCTCTCACTCCAGCTAATTTGCTCAACTGCTCATCACTCTTGGCTCTCAGCTCGGCTATACTAGCTAAATGAGATGGGCAATCTACACAAGGTGCGAAGACAGTGGCATGAGCATCTTTTAGCTCCTGCTGAGCGCTTTCAAGCTCAGTGGCCAATGCATCTCTCTCATCTACTCTCTCTGTGTACCTGGACTTAAGAGTCGTCAGGTCACACAACAGCACCTCACAGTTAGGGCACTCACCACTATCACCCAAGCAAGGGGAAGAAGACAAACTCTCAATCTTGTCATTCGCCGTGGCTAGCTTACTCTCAAGTTCATCTATCCTTTTCTTAGCCCCTCTAAGCAGTTTCTCCCGATACTTCAACTCCTGACTGTTCTGTTCTAATAAATTAACAACTTCTTGTTCATAGGATGAAACCTTCTCATCGTCGTCGTCGTCGGAGTCGTCGGAGGAGTCCTTTTCTTTCTTCTCCCCAAGAGCCATTGAGCAGAAGCTCATGTGGGATCTTCAGCTGTGGCGTGCGCGACTCTTCGGCTTGTCCCCGAAACCCATGAAACAGAGGCCCGCCGGATTGTCCTTATCTTTCCCCTTCCTGATCATGATATCTTCATCACTTGAACTTGAAGATGAGGAGGAAGACGAGGATCTCTTGGAGTATCTTTTCTCCATCTCGGCGAAGAAGGTCTTGTCTCTCTTCTTGTTCTCACGCCTATAGTCTTTCCGAGCCTTTCGAAAGAATTTTGTCTTGGGCTTGCCCTTCGTGGAGTTATCGTACTTGCCGGAGTTGTAGGAGTTGTCGCCGGTTCCCTTCTTGTAATTCTTCTGCTTGGGGCAGTCGGCGATGAAATGACCTGGATCACCACACTCAAAGCATCCGGATTTTGTGCCGTGTCTCTTAAACATTCGCTTATCATAGACACGTCGCACCCGGTTGTTAAACAGGCACAAATCATCATCTCCTAGAGTATCAAGTTGTTCCTCAGAGATAGACATCAAGGAAAAAGCAGTACAACTCATGGCATTAGGATCAGCAGACGGTGTCACAAGTGCCAGAGTCTTGGAGCCAGAATCAGTGATATTTGATCTCAACTGAATATCGACCTCTGAGGCCTTGAGCTTACTAAAAAGCTCTGCGATGGTCAAGGTATCGTAAGACGCGCTCTCAACAATAGAAGAAACCTTGATCTCCCATATCTTAGGGTCCAAGGTATGGAGTACCTTAAGCGCCTGCTCATGATCCGAGACCAGCTGATCATGCTCGGCCTTGTTAACGCGAAGCTTGTTAATGATCGATTGAAAACGACCAAACAAAGCCTCAACAGTCTCACCCGGCTTCTGTGAGAAATTTTCATACTCACGCCGGTAGGTCTGATATAATCTAGCCTTGACCTGAGCTGTCCCCTCATGATGTGCCTGGAGGGTAGCCCAGATCTCTCTAGCAGTGGTGAGATGTCTAACACGCTCGAACTCACTAGGACCTAGACCAGAAAATAAAATGTTCACCGCCTTACTATTATTTTGATGCTGGGTAATTACATTAGCAGCAGTATCCGCAGCAATAGTCGTAATGGTGAAACTAGGATGAACACAAATCTCCCATATGTCCGAGCTCTGGCTCATAAGGTATGCTCGCATGCGAGTCTTCCAATAAGTGTAGCCAAAAGCTTCAAGGGATGAATTTTACCTGAAGACGTCATGGTCACTACCTAGGTTTTAAATCGGTTAAGATATCTAGAAAAACCTAACCTTGCTCTGATACCACTTGTAGGACCGAAAGTAGCGACCAGAGGGGGGTGAATGGGCGCCTAAAAAATTCTTGCTAAACTATATTTTAACCCAACACCCAACACAAACTTAACCAGACAAATAATATTAGCCAGTACTAGAATTAAAGTTGTCTAGCTTAAAAATGACCGGTATGCTAATTAAAATGATATTAAAATAAACTAAACAGAAATATTGTAATAAATAAAATTTGCACTAGAAATATTTAATAACGTCCGCAAAATACCTAAATAAAGACTTGAAATAATAATATCTCAGTCTAGGAATAAAATACTAATCAAATGAATAAATCTAGGATCATTAAAAAATTAATTCAGAACTAAACCTAAAATATTGCACGTAAATCTAGAATACAAATATTATTGCGACTAATAATATTTTTCTGTTTATACGAACTGATTAAAGAATATTGAAATAAAAATATACAAGTACTAAAATATTTAGGCAGATTAAATTACCACGAAAATTCTAAACAAGTTTTCTCTAATTAATTAATAGATAATTATCTCTAAAAATTGATCTACTAAAAAATAGGAGATTAGAGACTAAAAATAGTAGATTAAAACTACCTCCGTCATCGTCTCGATCTTCGTGCGCGTGCGCCTGGAAACTTTTCGACGCCGAGCCGTGCGACGAAGAGGCAAATAACACCGTGGAGCAAAATGCCGTTCGTGAAGAATTGCTGCATTGGTTCGGTGGAGATATCAACACACATGCAATGATGATGTCAGACTGATCTAGGCCGGCGTCAATCCGTAGCTAGGCCAAAGAAAACCGGCGAACCATCGGTTTTCAGAAAACCGGGTGCTGGCGATGAGAAGACAGCAAAGATTGCCGGAGATGTCGTGTATCTGCTGGCGTCTGCAACTCGTCGCTAGCCCCTACGCGCTAGCCCCTGCGGCTAGGCTTATGGCTACTTCACCGAGGTCAAAAATAACTAAAATACGGCGGCGCAGATTAGAATATTGAGGAGAATAAAAATGGCGGTGGACTGCAGATTGATCTGAGGGAAAAACGAAAACAGTCATCTATCCCTAAGGGGATAGGGGCCTATTTATAGGCAAATCCTAATACATGAAAAGACTATTTTACCCTCGGGTAAAATAAACTGACTCTAAAAATAAATTCCGAAAATTACTAAATTATTCTTAGAAAAATTACCTGACTCAAATAAAAATATTCTAAACTAAAAACTAAATATTAATATCCTAAAAATGAATAAATCATAGATCGTCAGTTTTACGCCGAAACTGACAAAGCGTCCACCGTCTTCGCACCGGGTACCCGGATTGGGCCGGCCTGATTCCGCGGCTCCCTCAGCCCGGCAATCACTCGCCGCCCGTGTACCTGAGTCAATCCCGGTCAACAGTCCAGTGGATCCTCTGCTGCTCCTAGCCCATGTACCCGGATTGGGCCAGCCCGACTCCACAGCTCCTCTGCCCGACCGTCGCTCACTGCCCGTGTACCTGAGTCACATGCGCCTCAGACCCGGCAGGTCTTCATCTCTTCCTTCCTTTGACTTCCGTTGACAATCACTCATCACATCTGGAATATCAAAACCATATTCTTCAACATGGTTTCTCACCCGCGTCGAGGAACACGCAGCCTACCATCCTGCTGGTAGAACTGCTCCTGACCACCACGAGCTCTCTCTGCTCTCTCAACCCGCTTCCTCCTGAAGCAAAACTCCGCAAGATGCCCGTCTCTCTGACAGTACTCACAATGATAGGTGGGCTTCTTGGGATGTGGTTGAGGCTTGGGATTTTTGGGCTTGGTGGTGTTAGGTGTAGTCTTTTTGGGTTGAGAGGGTCCAGGAAGAGAGTCTAGAGAAGAGTAGAGGTGTTTGGGCTTTGGAACCCAGATAGGCTTCTTGGGTGGAGCTTTGGGTGGTTCATGAATCACTCCATCCTTGGGCTGACAAGCCTGGGAGGACTCAGTGGAGTGAGTCTTAGGGTATCTCTGCTCAGGAGTAATTTTACTCCACTCCACTGCCCGGCTAATGGCACTCTCAAAGTCAGCCTTGGTGTAGGTGTAACCTACCCCAAACCCATCCTGCCTCTTGAACTGCTGGATCATCATGCCGAGCTGTGGCTCTCTGGAACTGATCCAACTCAGGATAGAACGGAGGTAAAAGTTCTCATTCTGAGAATCAGCTAGCTCCTCTCTCAAGGAAGCTAGAACCTCCACCTGAGACAAGCAGGTCTCACACTCACTCTCTACTTGGATAGACTTTTCGGCTTTCAGCTTGATCAATTCCATTCTAAGAGACAAACAGTTCTCACAGATAGTGGGTGGAACTGATAGTGTCTCAAGCTCTAGCCTAGTCCGCGCAAGCTCAAGCTCTCAACCTCTCCAAATCACCCAAATGCTCATCGCCCTTGGATTTCAGCTCAGCTAAGGCAGCTAGATGAGATGGGCAATCAACACAGGGTGCGACGACAGTGGCTTGAGCATCTTTCAGCTCCAGCTGAGCGCTTTCAAGCTTAGTGGCCAAAGCGTCCCTCTCATCAACCCTTTATGTGTACCTGGACTTCAGAGTCGACAGGTCACACAGAAGAACCTCACACTTCGGGCACTCACTGCTATCACCCAAGCAAGGGGAAGAAGATAGACTCTCAATTCTGCCGTTGGCTATGGCAAGCTCACTCTCTAACTCATCTATCCTCTTCTTGGCCCCCTAAGTAGTTTTTCCCGATATTTTAACTCCCGACGATTGCTCTCAAGTAAATCAATGATTTCGCGTTCATAGGATGATACCTTTTCGTTGTCATCATCGTCGGAGTCATCGGAGGAGCTCTTTTCTTCCTTATCCCCAAGAGCCATTGAACAGAAGCTCTTGCGGGATCTTCGACGCTGGTGTGAGCGGCTCCTCGGTCTATCCCCAAAAGCCATGAAGCAGAGACCCGCCGGATCGTCCTTGTCCTTCCCCTTCCTGATGATGATCTCCTCATCGCTTGAGCTTGATGAAGAGGAAGATGACGTGGACTGCTTGGAGTAGCTCTTCTCCATCTCGGCGAAGAAGGCCTTGTCGCGCTTCTTGTTCTCTCGCCGGTAGTCCTTCAGGGCCTTCTTGAAGAATCTGGTCTTTGGATTGCCCTTGTTGAAGGAGGAGCTCTCGTGGTTGCCGGAGTCGTGGAAGCCACCATCGGTGCCCTTCTTGTGGCCATTGCGCTTGGGGCAATTGGCGATGAAGTGTCCTGGATCACCACACTCAAAGCACCCTGATTTCGTGCCATGTCTTTTGAACATCCTTTTGTCATAGACACGATGCACCCGGTTGTTAAAAAGACACAGATCATCATCTCCCAAAGACTCAAGCTGATCCTCAGTGATAGACATCAAAGAGAAACTAGCACAACTCACAGAAGTGGGATCAACAGAAGGTGTAGCAAGGGCCAGGGACTTTGATCCAGAACCAGTGAGATTTGATCTCAGCTGGATATCAACCTCAGTGGCTTTCAGCTTGCTAAACAACTCAGAAATGGTCAAGGTATCATAAGAAGTGCTCTCAACGATAGAGGATACCTTGATCTCCCAGATCTTTGGGTCCAAGGTATGGAGAACCTTGAGTGCCTGCTCGTGATCTGAGACTAACTGTGCACCCTCAGCCTTGTTGTCCCGAAGCTTGTTTATGATCGATTGAAAACGACCAAACAAAGCTTCAACAGATTCGCCCGACTTTTGTGTGAAGTTCTCGTACTCACGTCGGTAGGTCTGATAGAGCCAAGCCTTGACCTAGGCTGTTCCCTCATGGTGTGCCTTGAGGGTAGCCCAGATCTCTCTCGCAGTGGAGAGATGGCTCACACGCTCAAACTCAGTGGAACCTAAACCAGAAAAGAGAATGTTCACAGCTTTACTATTGCTCAGATGCTGGGCAATGATACCAGGAGTACCATGCTCAGCGAAAAGGCAATATAACAAACGTGTCGTGAATGCAAATGTCCCAGATGTCCGAGCCCTGGCTCATGATATAGGCTCGCATGCGAGTCTTCCAATAGTTATAGCCATAGGCTTCCAAGGACGGGACCTTGCCAGGAGAAGTCATGATCACTACTGGGGTTTAGAACCGGTTAAGGTATGGAGAAACCCTAACCAGGCTCTGATTCCACTTGTAGGACTGAAAGTAGCGACCAGAGGGGGGGTGAATGGGCGCCTAAAAATTCTTTCGAATCAATGGCCTGCTCCCAACACCCAACGAACCTCAAAAGACTAATCTGCAGAGTGTGAATAGAAAGCCTAAGTCTAAAAGTATCTAGCCTAGAAACAACAGGTGTCAAAAATAGAGAAACACCAAGAACAACGCTAATAGGCAGATAAACAAATATTCAAGACATGGCAGGTCAAAATACTTATCACTAGATGATCTAAGTGTATATAAAGTGAGATGAGAAGTTACTGTTCAAATTTATCTCCTGTTCGAAACTTGGCGAAGCCTACTTCGCTGGTCGAAGCCTGCTTCGCTGGTCGAAGTCTGCTTCACTGGTCGAATCCTGCTTCGGAGTTCAGTGTCGAAGTCTGGCGAAGGCTGTTGTGAAAGTGCCGAAGGTTTGTTGTCTATCCTAGTTCGACTGTGACTGAGAGCGAAGTATGATTCGATGTGAAGTATGATAGTTTTGAAGCTTGGTTCGAACAGTGTACTTCGAAGCCTAGACTTCGAACAGAAAGGTTCGAACAAGCTCACAGAAAAGCAACCTTCGAAAGAGAAGCGAAGCCCGACACACGGCAGAAATACCAAATCGAAGCCTACCCTCTACCTTCGAAGCTAGCTAAATCGAAGAAGGATTGTTGGAGTGATGACTTTCGACATACAGACCTACTTCGAAATGAAGTCTGCAAGAGTGGTCACACAAGAAATCGAAGGTCACAAACACACTTCGAACACAAAGATTCGAACTCATAAGCTGTGATCCTCGAAAATGACAACATCAGAAAGATCTCAGACTACACGTCGAGTGAAGTATATCAGAGAGACTAGCTTCAAAGTCAACTTCGAAGCCTGTCAAAGTATACCTTCGCACAAATGGTCGAAGTATGTCAAGCTGACAGACAACACAAAAACGTACTTCGAAGCTAGCAACCTAGTACACAAAATGAAGTTGAAGTTCAAGCGAAGCCCTTAAGGATGTCAGATTGAAGCCTGCCTCACGGAGCTGAGGGACTTCGAACAGAGAGAAGGGGTTCACCAGAAACAATCATAAAAGGGACTTTGGCCCTGTCAACTCGATCAAAAAGCTACGCAGTAAAAAGCAAAGCTAGTACTAGTGTACTGTTGCTACAAAGAGTAGGTACTACTTGCAGCAGCAAGAACTAGTACTACTTCTCGTGAAGAACAAAGACAACAGAGAGAAGAAAAACGTTCAGGAATAAGAAGCAGCCGCACGTCAATCGAAGCATTTAAATCACAACCATCACTGCCCACCGAATGACATGATCAGAGAATAAAACTTCACAGGCAAAATGAAGAACAACCGAACTCACAGTGAACAGGATTAAAAATGGTGACGCATGAGAAGGAACAGGAAAGAGAAACAGGGAGCAAAAACTGACCCAATGGATGAAAAAGTGAATTCTGGAAGGGTAGTCCAACCCTAGGGATTGGGGCCCTATTTATAGGCTGCCCAATGACCTAGAATATTCCACCAGCCCCTTAGGGTTTTTGCAGATGCTAAAATAAAGGAAAAGACTCAACTGCCCTTAGGATTTTTTACAGACTCGACTGACTGACTGTTGGCCTAGAGATACAGATGACTTATCCGGAGGCTAAGCTTTCAGTAGAGACTACGGCTTCTCTTCTGGACAGTCGGATACAAGATCAATGGTTGTTAGTTTTGCGCCGAAACTGACAAAGCCTCCACCAACTTTGCACCAGGTACCCGGATTGGGCCGGCCCGATTCCGCAGCTCTCTCAGCCCGACAATCACTCACCGCCCGTGTACCTGAGTCAACCCTGGTCAACAGCCCAGTGGGTCTTCTACTGCTTCTGGCCCATGTACCCGGATTGGGCCAGCCCGACTTCGCAGCTCTCTCAGCCCGACAGTCACTCGCTGCCCGTGTACCTGAGTCACACGCGACCCATGAAACAACAGATCTTCACTCTTCTCAGTCCTCTTTGACTATCGTTGACAATGACTCATCACATCTGGAGACATGAGGCCCACGCTATTCAGCATGGCTCCTCACCTTTTGGATGCAGATGGGCTAAAATTTCCACGGGACACTAGTGCCATATCCCCGTAAATCAACGCGAAGAGAATAAAACACCTCTGAACAGCTAGTTTTTGCTCCCTCACGCTGCTCCATCTCAGCCACTACACCATCTAGTCGCTAGAGACCGATGACCAGCGTCCGATGGCTTTGTGGCCATCATTCTCCCCAGTCGTCGTGGCTGCCTCCTCCTTTCCTAGGTCTGGTGACCAGCTCAAGTGATCTCCTCGCTTCCCCCTCGATAGTGCTACAGTCACCCCCTCATTGTTGCCACCCGCTTCCACTAATTGTTGCCGGTGGCGCCTACTTTTCCGCTCATCACCACCCTGTACCCCTTACTGCTCTATCTTGATTCGTTAAATTTCTTTATTTTCTGCCCTCGATTGGGGATGATCCGCCTAGATCTCCCACCATGAGGGTTCGTGACACTACAACAATCCAGGTAACTTCCGTCGGCCAAAGGCTAACTTCCGTTGGCATTTGGCCGACGGAAGCGTGTAGACGGAAGTTTGCTAACTAAGTTTGCTAACTTCCGTCGGCTTCACGTGGCCTGACGGAAGTTAGCGCCGACGTCAGCAGAGACGTGCTAAATTTCATCGGCCAGGCCTGGCCAATGGAAGTTAGCGCGCCCTAACTTCCGTCGGCTTTGGCCCTAGCTGACAGAAGTTAGCCTTTCTGCCCATGTGGCCAAAAGAAGCTAACTTCCGTCGGCTATGGTCAAAGCTGACGGAAGTTAGCTAGATTTTTTTTTGTTTTTCCTGGTTCCCCTACTCACACTCACATCCAACCCCAATTTCAATCACATTAACATATAACATCCAAAATCACATTCAAACTTCACATATAACATCCAAAATCACATCTCACATCCAAATTCACATCCAAACTTCACACATCACATCCAAAATAACATAACATAACTGAATTCACATCCAATGTCACGGTACACATCTGAATTCACATATAACATCCAAATTCTCGTACAAAGTCACATAACACATCGAGAGCCACATACAAAGTCACATTTGTCCATATACTCACTAATCGCCCACATTTGGGTCGTGGGTACCACCGTTGCCTCCCGCTTCATCCACATTTTCCCCGAAGGCTCCATCCTAACCAGACGTATGGAGACTCTGAAGAAATAGACAAAATTAGAGAACGAACTCAACTAACCTTCTAAACGCTAACTTAAGTATCTCAAGTAACAATATGTCAGGAGGTACCTCAGGTGATGTAGGAGGAACAAATGGAAGTGGTGGTGGTGGGGGAGGTAGTGGTTGGAACAAGGACATGTCAAATCCGCCATGTTGCTGGGCTAGTTGCTACATATGTTGTAATGCAATCAATTAGTTCTAAACCTATTGTTGAATACTTTTTAACTGCAACACTATAAACTAAACTTACTTGGATCATTGCCTGCTATTGTGCTAAGCAGGCGGTATAGTACTCTTGTTGTTGCCTACTATGCTCGTCGCGCCGCCTCATTTCCTCCCTTAGCTGAACCACCTCTGGGTTTGCTTCTGAGCGACAATGGCTGGAGCCAACTCCGACGGAGCTCTGCGACGACTGAGCTGACTTCTGAGCTCTCACTTCTCTCGAGTCAATAACTCCATTGAACATGGAGTACCTGCAACATTGATTGAGTTAGTTACCATCACAATACCATACACAAAACATTGATAAAAACATTGTCTCACCGTCCATGGTTTTTTCCACTTCCGCTGGAGTACACGGCCGTGAAAAGTCCAAACTTCATAACCTGGAATGAAACCATATTTGCAAATATGGAATGACAACGTCCTCTTGTCTTGCCAACGAGAATTTCTTCACTTCATGCATGGGCACCTCGCGCCAGTGTTTGTTGTCAAAGAGAATGCACGATCAATAAATTTCTCAGCGTTGATTACCCACTCCCTCGTGTGAGCTCCACTTTTCATCCAACCACTATACATCCACCGTCGGTCGTCCTCAGCCATTCTATAGGCAAAACATTCATTCAATCGAGAATGCATCATAAGTACCATGGGCCTATGCCTATAGGAAAAGATAGGTCCTAAACCCACCCAAGAGTGACCAACAATACGTGGTATTTATGATGAGACATGAGTTCGAACGAAATTTTAGCAGCATAACCCTGTTGTTCTCCAATTGCATGCCTGATAGTGGTGCAATGGAGAACAACAAGGTTATGTCACTGAAATCTCATTCAGGACTCATGACTCATCATAAAGACCACGCTCTGTCGCCCAATCCGAGGCTATCCAAAAAGGGACAATTCCGGAACTACATATCTCACACGCATGACACGTGTGAGACATGTTGGTCCGAAACGGGTGACGCATAGGTTTCGTTACACTATGTACGTTGGTGTCCAATAAAAAATTACATACGAAAAGAATATATATAAGAAATTATACATATATATAATACTAATCACCGTAATAAAATCATCAACAAACCACAAATTAACACAAGAATATAATTAAGATCATATATAATAGCACATCTCATAGTAAACACTTGTAAAAGCATAAAATTAATTGACTTTTGTTTTTATTAATTACTTTGTGAATGTTACTTTACTCTTGGTAATTAACAACTACTTGTGACATGTGCATAACAATTAACGTCATTGTGAGCAAAAATAAAACAATTATTCATTATATCACATATTACAACAAAAAATAAGTTTCTATAATACCAGCAATCTCCGATCACTATGACAAAATCGTTGCAAACCTAGAGCAATCATTGCAATCAGAAAGAAAAATTCACAAATAAAAAGTAAATAAAATTCTTAAAAAGGAAAAAATTACTTGACAGCGATGGATCGGAGGTCGGCGGGCGGCGGAGGTCGGCCGGCGGCGGAGGTTGACGGGGGGCAACGGGCACCGGCTGAACATCGCATATGAAGCATATTAATACATGAAGAAAATTTTTAACATAACAACATATATTGCATATAAACATCACATGATATATTCACAATTCAATTCAATTCAAATAAGCCACAACATGTGACATCTCAAATTCTCAGCCCAATTCAATTCAATTCAAATAAGCCACAACATATATTCTCAGCCCACATTCTCAACATATATTGCAAATTGATATTGTCATCCCAAATTGACATTCTTAGCCCAAATTGACATGCTCTCTCCAATTCACAATTCAATTCAATTCAAATCAGCCACAACATATATTCCTAGCCCACATTCTCGACATATATTGCAAATTGACATTTTTATTCCAAATTGACATGCATCTCAGCCCAAATTCACAATTATCCATACCAGTGCGGTGGAGACGGCGACGCCGATGGGCTTCGATAGGACCGGCGGATAGGCGGAGGTGTTGGCGGGTGGCGGACAGTGGAGGCGTGGTGGGTGGTGGGCGGCGGCGGCGCCGGCAAGAGGCGGGAGGCGGTGGGTGGCCGCGGGCAGTGGCCGGGGCGGTGGTGCCGACAGGAGGTGGGAGGCGGGCCAGCGGCGCCGGCCGGGTGGCGGCGCCGGCTGGAGGCAGGCGGCGGCGCGGGTGGGAGGCGACAGCAGTAGGCGACGGAGGCAGGAGGTGACGGGGGAGGCGGCGCCAGCAGGAGGCGGGCGGCGGCGCAGGCGGGAGGCGGCCGGGCGGCTGGGCGGTGGCACGGGCGGGAGGCGGCGGCGTCGGCAGCGGGAGGTGATGGGGGAGGCAGCGCGGGCGGGAGGCGGTCGTCCAGCGGGCGGCCGGGCATCAACACCGGTGGGAGGTGGCGGCAGCGGGAGGGTCGCGGGAGGCGGCGGTGCTGTGGGCGCGCGTACAGGGAGATTAGGTCTCCCTGTACGCGCGCGGGCGGGGAAATAATTCCCCTAACTTCCGTCAGCCACTGTGAAAAGCCGACAGAAGTTAGCTTAACTTCCGTCGGCTCCTCTAGGCCGACGGAAGTGAATTAACTTCCGTCGGCTTTTCCGAAAGCCGACGGAAGTTTCCTCTTTTCTTGTAGTGCTAGGCTATTTTCATCTGTAGATTGACTAGATTCAGGAAGGAACTTCCTCTGTATATTGACTAGTTTCCTTGAAATAATTTCATTTCAAAATATGTCATTAGTAGATTGACTAGATGTTTTAATTCTCATCAGAAGAACAACCGATTGTTTTCTGTAGCTCGAAATAGTTTCATGCAAGCTGTTTTCTGTGAGATTGGATAGTATCCCATAGTTTCATTCTTGTCACAATTCGATCTAACTTCTCTTGATGGAAACTCAAGTGTTGAGATGACTGTATGAGACTGAACATGTGTTCCACTACAACCCTTCATCTCGGCTGCACATTATAGTATATTTGACAGGTCTATTGTATGATCCATTTTCTATTACATACTCTGTGTTCTAGATTCACATGGCACATTTGTTGTGAGAATGTACCCGTTTATTAGATATCATCACCATTTGCTCTTTCTGTTTTTGTTTCACATGCTTTTGCTAAAAGATATCTGAAAATTCTTCTATGCAGTTCTGCAGCTCATATCTTTTTTGCGATGCATTTCTCTTTGTTGTGAGAAACGTAATCCAAATCTTTATTTCTTAGATGGATACTCTAATCCATGTTGCATCTGTGATTGTCGTGTAGGTCTGTTTATTGTGGTGGTGTTCTCCATACCTAGGCTTTAGTTCCAATTCTTTGACACTAGCTTGATGTGCTAGATTTAAGTGTCTGACTGCAAACTAAAACTACTAAGACTCTCATTTCATACAAAGGATGGAATGGCTGGAATTTGTATCTCTGTTTCTCCCAAATAGTGTTTGAGATTTTTTTCCCATATGGATTTATCACCCTGTTGGAAGGAGGATGTTATGTGCAGATAAAAAATCCCTATCGAGATCAATAACCCCATGATTTTCCTTACCTCCCTACCAAACAAGCCCTTACAGTTTTTAAGCATCCCTTGGAGCTAATTTTTTAGTTTATGTCAAAGATGTGACTCTCATGTACCCCATGATGGAGCTTATCAGTACGAACCAAGATTAGGCTAAGTCCAGCATTGATCGTCCAGTATAGCCCATGAAGGGGGTTCAGCTCCAATAAGGAAGGTTGAGTCTTGATGTGATTGGACTATGAATATATCATAAAGAGATATGTTCATACTAGAATCCTTGTAGTTAGGGATTTAGCACCCGAGTTCGGTAGACAATTTTAGATCGTCTTTGAGTAGAGTCCTGGGTTGTTAGGCTCACCTCCTGGATATATAAAGGAGGCGAGGTACCCCCCTCGAGGATAAGCTTTTTATCACATTTTTCTTACTTTCGACGTCTTAAGCCTCCATAGTTTGATTGCATCATATTATAAATTTCATCATCATATTAAACACCAAAACACTGGACACATGATTATTATCTTTCAAGAGACTCAAACAAGTATAAACCTTAGCTCTTATGTTCGAGAGTTGACCATTGGGTTCGAAGGCACTATGCTTCCCTTACAATACACATCTAATCACCACCTCGAGTACCTCTTAGGTGTGGACTTCTTGATGATTCATCAACATTTCTAATCCCTAAAATTTAGAAAATATAGCGCTATAGAGATTCATTTGGAGATACTCTAATATTTTATTTATTAGAGCTAGCATCTACCGAGGCTAAATAATTAGCTCTCGTGTGCGAGCGTGTGTATACTTATGCATATAATAATACATTCAACAATATATATAATATAATATATATAATTTTGATTAATAATAAAGATAAAAATATTTATGTTTAATGTTATGCATGTTATATTGTGAAACCAAGTGAGTTCGCATTGTGGTTTCTGTCTTTATGATGAGTGATTGACAAGGTTGAGCGATACGATAAGATCAGTGAGTGATGGCTTGATTAAATCGATGGGATCAATGTGTGGTTATGGAGAGTGGGTGCTGAGGGGATCGGTGTGCATTGCGTCTCTTGTTTTGGCTTGTCTCATGTGTGCAGGGTGGAGATGCTAACCAACTGTCAATGGCGGGTGATCAAGGGTCGAGCGGGGAGCTTGATGCTAGAAGATCAAGGGTGCCGAGTGTAGTTGGAGATGATCTTAGAAGTGCACGAGGAGATAGAGCAAGACATGAACATACGAATGGTCGAGATAGGGTGATGGTCAAGTCAGCAAAAGGGAGGCCAGTGCAAGTGATCAGGCGGCTCTAGGGGATCGAGAGCAGGAGATACTTGCTTGCGGTCGAGTTCGCGGATTGGCGTCACATGTCGGCGATCGAGGAGGCTTTGTCGGTTTTTGCTAAAAACCGTCTTATCTCTAAATGTTTTTAAATTCCAATAATTAGGATTTTATTTTTGTTTAGTAATTTAGATTAAGTGTAAACTTTTAGTATTTTTCGGAATTGTCAAAATTCTGAAAATATATTAAAATTATAGGTTTAAGTGTTGTAATAAATTAGGTATATTCTTTGTGTATTTTTCTAGATTTTAATTCTGAAAAATACCAAAGGGTATTTCAAGTTTAATTAGTTTTAAGTATTAATTTGTAATTAAATCCTCGGGGCATTTTGGGGTTTTCCTTTGTGGGCTTGCCTATATAAAGGACACAAAGGCCTAGTGTTGGTGTGACTTGTGTGGCTGTCATTAGACTCTTTCAGCTGAACATTTTGGGGGCTACCAACCACAATTTCTATTGTGTTCTAGCCTTTTCGCTGTTCTTAATTTTGTGCTTAGTGTTCACTATTCGGATCAAGTAAAAACGACATCCAGGAGCTTCCAGCGTAGGTACGGTTCATCCTTTTTAGATTCACTTTTGGAGCTGAGTTTTGAACTGTTTTGTTGCTATTTTTGGACCTGAGTTCTTCATGACTTTTGTTGTACAAGTTTCCAGGGTTCCATTTTTTAAGTTTGCAAAAGTTTTTGACCACTGCTGAATATATTTTTCTGTCCAACAAAGTGCCTAAATTGTTCTGGAAACTTCTGATTTCTACTGATTGAGTTTTGTCTTCAGTCTGGATTCAATCTTTGAGGCGAGTTTTAATCTGTTTTGGTACTGTTCTTGGACCTAAGTTCTACACAACTTTTTTTGTCCACATTTCAAGGGTTTCATGTTCGAAATTTGCAAAATTTTTGACCACTGCTGCATATATTTTTCTGTCAAACAAAGTGCTAAAACAGTTATGGAAACTTCTGATTTCTGCTGATTGAGTTCTGTCTTCAGTCTAGATTCAATCTTTGAGGCAAGTCTTGATCTATTTTGGTACTGTTCTTGGACCTGAGTTCTACATAACTTTTGTTGTCCAAGTTTCAAGGGTTTCATGTTCGAAATTTGCAAAAGGTTTTGACCAATGCTGCATATATTGTGTTCTATTTTCAGTCTGGATTCAATCTTTGAGGTGCTTTTTGATCAGTTTTGGTTCTGTTTTTGGACCTAAGTTCTACATAACTCTTGTTATACAAGTTACAGGGGTTCCATGTTTAAAGTTTGCAAAAGGTTCTGAACACAACTACATATAGATTTTGTCTCGTCTATATGCTATAAAAATTCTAGAAGGTGGTCATTTGCTGAAAATCATGAAGGCTCAAAGTTGAATCTAGAAACATTTTTCTCCCTGCTTTTTCTTTCCCAGCTTGCCGATCATGTGCTGCCATATGCAGTAATGCTTTTCACCATTAACAACTGCATGTACTTCCGAGCACATGTTCCACCAAGCCCATTCTAAAATTGTTTTTTATGTGAGTCTTTTGTATAGAACAGAAAAAGTTTCTGAGCTATTTTTAAAGTGCAGTCTTTGTGTTTGCAAATGCAGTTCTGGTGATCCCTCAATCTATCATTTGACATAATATCAGATAGGAGGGTGATAACTATTGATAGCAAAAAATGGCATCAATGATTAAGATTGTCAAAATATCAATTTTGGTAATTTGAGACGAAAATACACATGTCTCGGGTCAGGCCGAAGCCCTAAAGGGCCGAAGGACTATTGGGCTATGGGCTCCGGAAGCTTCCAGCCAGCCCACGGCCTTTGGCCAGGAGGCCTTCGGAGGCCCACCCTGCCGAAGCTTCGGCCCAAGGAGCAGGCTTCGGTTGGCTTGGCCGAAGGCCCACTTCGGGCAGAGATAGAGTTGGACCCGATTTCGGCTAAGTGTTTATCTCTATTCAGCCGAATTATAGCAGATTAGATTAGAGGTATAGCCCCTATAAATACAGGGGTGAAGCCTGTTCAAAACCCCCAACAAAAATCAACCACAAAGCCCTAGCTTTGAATCACATTTACTTTATCTTTCCTTTTCTGTACTCTTCGTGGGTTTGCCTGGAAGCCCTCTGACGACCACTTTGGAACAGTGGTAATCCTTGTTACTTCGCTTGTGAAGTATCCGTTAATCTACGTAATAGATTGCTATCGCCTTGTTAATTCGCCTATGAAGTATCCGCTAATCTATGTAACAGATTGCTACCTTCGCCACTAGTGCAACACTTAGCAGAATTCGGTACTCAGGCCGAATTGTTACTTCGAATTCCTCTGTTGCAGGTTTCCACGCTCGGAGCTACTTCGTCGGAGGTGTCCGGAGCTGAGAGATCGGTTTCGGAGTCGGTTTCGGAGGGAGCCAGAACACCCTTCGGTGAGACCGTTGCTTCGACCGCACGCTTCGCCAACAGACTTCGTCACGACAGGCTTTGCCACGCTCGTACTCCGCTCCGGATGAAGTCATGCTCATGCGTTGTGCCTGAGTCATTATTCTGTATCATACTATATCGGAGACTTTGTGCTGAACCCCACTGTTCGGAGGTGATTGTCGCGTCTAGATCTGTTCAGAGTTCAGCTTTGGCCAGATCAGTCCGAACGCCAAAGGTACTCTTCGGCGGGACACTTCGCATCAGACCCCGAAGGTACACTTCGGCGACCCCCTTCGCACCATACTTCGGAGCAGACAGGCTCCGACCGGTTTGCTCATTTATTCTGTTTAATATATTTCTTTTGGCTAATTGGATTATTGTAGTCGGAACGTGATGTCGGTGCTGCGTTATGCTTAGCCCTGTCCCTAAGTATCCGCACACTTTTGGATCATCGAACTGACCCAAGTGCGGGGGCACGTTTTCATGTCAACACACTTTTTGGCCACTCCGCTGGAGAAAAGCTATGCCAACATGACAGGCACGTCTACATCGGCCACCGATACATCTACAATGACTACTACGCCTAAACCGCCGATGGACACCGTAGGAGGCGCGGATATCGACAACCACATCATCCTGACACCTACTCTTGAAGATATCCCCGCAGATGACCGAGCAGAGATCGAGGCAAAGTTGAAGGCGCTCCAAGACATGATGCTTGGGGGCTACATCAAGATACGCGTGTTCTTCATCAAGCACGACATCATCGTCCTCGACCTTGCTTGGATCCAGGTAACACCCATATTGATGAGGACATCACTTCACATGATACACACATAGAGCCTCCACCTACAATTCAATTACAAGGACCAATCACACACGCCCGTGCCCGTCGCTTGAACCATGAGGTTAATTCTTTACTTAGCAACTATGTTAATATTTGTTTGGACGGGATGCTACTGAATACTAGTGATATTTTATTGCTTAGGAACATGGGAGATGGAATAGAAGAGTTGGAGTTGAAGACGGAGTCGCACGGATGATTTGAAGTCAAGAATTCGCTGGTTCGGACTACATCGACCACCATGCACCAAAATGGGCATAACTTCCTCATACGAAGTCCGATTGGCGCATTCTTGGACTTTTTGGAAAGCTAAGGAGAAGATGGATCTTTTGGCGTTTCGTCTCATTTGGAGTCTCGAGCCGTCCTGTGTGTTTGAAACAGTCCTGCGTGACAGAATTGGGCCGTGTTGGCCCATAGTCCGAGTCTGTACGTCTTCTAGCCCATAGTCCGAGTCTGTACGCCTTCTACAGGCTGCCCACGCCTTATATACTCACGCCAGCCGCCTTTAGGGTTAGGTTTTGCTTTGTTTGCATCTACACTTGTGTGTTTAGATCCCGCTCCTGCACCGGACCGATTGGCTGCTGCATCAGCGTTTGTGAAACCTCTCCTCTTCATAGTTTATCTGTGATTTGGCATTCGACTTGTATCCTTCCTGTTCTTGCTTGTGTTCTTGGGTTCGCTTGCAAGAACTAGCCCTCGTGGCGAGGTCAATCGCGCCCTGCGTGGTTGATAACCAACGGAGACGGTGGTGTAGCGATTGCAAGGTTTTGATCCGCCGGACCGGAGCCTTGGATCGTCAACGTCGAGATTCTCGACCAATCCAAGTTATCCTTTACCTAGCAGAAGATCGGGACCAATCCCCCATTAGTTGGTATCAGAGCTCAGATTTCCCGTTAGGTAATCTCGACCTTCTTTTATTTTACCTAGAGTCCAGAAAACCCTCACAAAAAAATCCCCACCGAAAACCCCTTTGTGCCTTGCGATTTTAATTTCAGTTTTTAACCTTGTTGAGTTTGTGTTCTTGGTCGAGTCTTGTTGCTGGTTTAGTAATCCCTTTGTGTCGTTTGAGTAGTAGTTGGTCTTGTGTCTCAAAAAATTCCCCACCCGAAAAACCCCCCTCCGCAGCCCTACTCGTTTTCCACATCAAGTCTTTGTGACCCCCCTTCGGTAAAACAGGCATAACTTTTCGCTCGTTTGGCAGAAAAATCTGAAATTTTTTGAGCATATTCTTGACCCAATTGGGAGGGTCCCCTAACAGGGTTTTTCCTGTTAGCCTTCATTAGAATCGCCAAAAAAAATCAGGAAGATAAAGAAAAAAATTGGTCAAAGTTTTTGCTCGTCGTTCAGCGAACTTATTGAATTTCTGTGAACCACATCCCACCTCAGTTGCAGGTGCCAATTTTTGTGGTTGCATCTCTTGTCATCCTTGTTCAAAAAAAAATAGAGTGAAAAAAAGAAAAAAAAATGGTTCTGTCGATTGCTTGTCTGATCTCTTGTCCGATCCCTTGTCCGATCAGCGGCAGCGGTCCTGTCGATTGCTTGTCCGATCTCTTGTCCGCTCCCTTGTCCGATCCACTTGAGTTTTGTGCACATAGTTTCCCTCAATTGCTTGAATTTTCACCTTGGGAGCACCAACGCCAGCAACTTTGACGAAGTACTAGGGGTTCGTTTTATGAAATATCTGAGAAAGCAAAACAAAAAAAAGAGAGACAAGTAGTTTATTTTTCACCAAATAGTTCCCAAATTGGGTAAAAGTGCAACCCGATCGCCGCAGAAGTAGGAATAATGGCACCAGAGATAATATTGTTTACAGAATTTCTTTCTTTTCCTCGGTGAAATAAGAAAGAAAAAAAATCCTTCGAAATTTTTTGAGTTGTCTATAAACTCTTTTCTTTGCCTCATCTCGAACGAATTAACTTTTTTTCGAAAAGAATCAATAGAAGGAGAATTGGACGATATCTTTCTCGAAACAAACAAAAAGGAAAAGAAAGAGAAAACAGAAATCATGATCAACTAAGCCCTCTCGGTGGCTTGTTTACTTACTTTTATCCATGTGGGGGGGGGGGGGAAGATGCGTCTCTATTCAGCTACAAAGTTTATTTTGTATACTGCAGGTGGTTCCATTTTTTTCTTAATCGGAGTTCTAGGTATGGGCTTATACGGTTCCAACGAACCAAGATTAGATTTGGAAAGATTAATTAATCAATCATACCCTGCAACATTGGAAATACTATTTTATTTTGGCTTCCTTATTGCTTATGCTGTCAAATTGCCGATTATACCCCTACACACGTGGTTACCAGATACTCATGGGGAAGCGCATTACAGTACATGTATGCTTTTTACCGGGAATCCTATTAAAGATGGGAGCATACGGATTGATTCGGATCAATATGGAATTGTTACCTCATGCTCATTATCTATTTTCCCCCTGGTTAGTAATAATAGGAGCGATACAAATAATCTATGCAGCTTCAACTTCTCTTCGTCAACGAAATTTCAAAAAAAGAATAGCCTACTCATCCGTCTCTCACAAGTTTAAGATCAAAGAGTCGGGCGGAAAAAGGGGAGAACTCCCCGTTCCTGGTTCACCTGTAGCTGGATTCCCCGGAACCACAAGAATCCTTAGAATGGGATTCCAACTGAAAACGTGACTCAATGGGTCTTAGTTAGTCTTCGGGACGGAGTGGAAGAAGGGCGGAGACTCTCGAACGAGGAAAAGGATCCCTTCGAAAGAATTGAACGAGGAACCGTATGAGATGAAAACCTCATGTATGGTTCTGTAGAGAAACAGTAAGGGTGACTTATCTGTCGACTTTTCCACTATCAACCCCAAAAAACCCAACGTTCGATTCGGCGATGCCCCTTTCGAGGGGCATTCTGATTTCGCTAGTATCATCATTTGTGCCGCACGAATCCAGATAGAGATTGAGGAAAGGAAGTTAACTAAGTTTTCGAATCACTGACTCAGGCCCATTGTTGAATCCTACTCAGCAATTGTCAAATTCTACCTCTATTTCTCTATAAAAAGAAATATGACCAAGAGTGGTTCGAATGTATATAGAACTGATTTCCGGGCGCATATTGTGTTTTCTGGCTTATGTTTCTTGGCAGCTATCTGGCATTGGGTATATTGGGACCTAAAAAGGGTGCTCAACCTACAAGAACGGTTTATGATATTTTAAGGAAGGCAAAATTTTTTAAAGGAAAAGAAAGAACTTTGAGTTAATTGAAGAACTAAAGGAATAAAAAACTAGGAGAGGCTCAAAATTGGAAGGGTACGAATTCAGCACTTGTAGCTTCCATAGGATTTCTTATAATTTGGAGAAATAGAACCATCTGATTTGATTCATTCCCTTTCTTCCTACAGCTGATAGGGCAAAATCATTGTTTTGACGATCCCTATGTAGAAAGCCCTTTTTCTAGTATTTACTCGAAAAAAGAACTTGATTTTCTAAAAAGTAAAAAAGTACCCGCGAAAATGCCCAAATTCAAAAAAAATTCAAGTAAAGGATATATTTTACCCTGAAACGGATATCTTTGTATCTTTTTTTCTTTTTGTTATTTCTAAGCCCTGGGATTTGACGGCGGACTTGAAAAGCCACCTACAGACGCTTTACGCCCAATCATTCCGGATAACGCTTGCATCATCTGTCTTACCGCGGCTGCTGGCACAGAGTTAGCCAATGCTAATTCCCACATGATAAAAATAAGTAAAAGGTCTTGCGAAGAAAATAATCCTATTTGACCGCTATACATTGCTAGCATAAGGAAATAGAATAATCGGGAATTCCGGGTAACTGGCCAAGCTGCTAAGCAAGTTTTCAAGAAACTGCTAGAGTTTTAGCAAAAGCTGCCTTACGAGGTCGTATTGATTGGTTGAAAGGTCTGAAAGAAAACGTAGTTCTAGGAGGGATTATACCTGTTGGTACTGGATTCCAAAAATTTGTGCATCGTTCCCCACAAACAAGAACCTTTATTTCTAAATTCAAAAAAAAAGCTATTCGCGTCGGAAATGAGAGATATTTTGTTTCTCCATACATTAACCCGTCAATTTTGGATCCAAATCGGGATTTTTCTTGGGAAGTTTCGGGAAGAAATTGGAATGGAATAATATAGATTCATACAGAGGAAAAGGTTCTCTATTGATGCAAACGTTGTACCTAGAGGATAGGGATAGAGGAAGAGGGAAAAATCGAAATGAAATAAATAAAGAATAAAGCCGCGCCTATACCGTAAAATCGATTTTCGACGGAATCAAAAAGACATATCTGGTAGAATCGTAACCATAGAATACGACCCTAATCCTCTAAAATTGCAGTCATGGTAAGATCTTGGTACTTATTGAACTTGGTTTAACTGTTATTACTATCGCTATTCCTTGCTACTCACTTTGCCTTCGAGCTACACCTTTCTCTTGGTCAGGACAGGTTCACATCTTGCAATCACCACCACCCTCCACTTGGTTCATCACTTGTAGGCCGGTGACCTCACTGCGGCGTGGTAAGAACACTTGCAAGCGTGGGTAAGGCGCTTGACGGATTGCTTCCACCACACACCCACCACCCCACCTAGTTGCTTTCCATAAGGATTATTCTTTGTTGTTTTGTCTTTTCACTAACATGGCAGATAACAGCGGTACCCCTCCATCTGATTTTAATGACTGTGTCTCATGACGTGCTCTACTAGAGTCTCAGCGGCAGACCCAACATTCCATCGAACGTCTCATGCGTACTGTGGCTGACCTAGTGGACTGGATGACTGCCCTAGAGACACGCTTGCCTGCTGCACAAGCCGGCGACGACCATGTTGAGGAGGAAGACGACCATATTGAAGAGGAAGATGACCTATCCTATGCCGGGAACAATGGCATTGACCCTGACGAGGCTGCACGTCATCCCTTTCAGTTCAATCATCAAGGTATGGGCGGCCACCGCAACCGCCATCCACGAGGTAACAATGACAACCGCAGGAACAATGATCCCTACTCCAAGGTAAAATTTTCAGTACCTCATTTTGCTGGCACCTATGATCCAGATGCATATTTAGATTGGGAGATGTCAGTCGAACAAAATTTTAATGCCCACATGGTTCCTGCTATCCACCGCGTGCGCTTAGCTACTAGTGACTTCAGTGGATATGCTCTTCTTTGGTGGACTGAAATAGTTCAGGTTGGCAATGAACCACAAAATTGGGGTATGTTAAAACGGCAAATGCGTGGTAGATGGGTTCCTCCTTCATATAAACGTGATTTGAGAAAAAAATTGCAGCGCCTAAACCAAGGAAATAAATCGGTAGAGGAGTATTATCAGGAGTTGCAAATAGATTGCATGCGTGCTGAAATTGAGGAGGACAATGAGGATAAAATGGCCCGTTTTTATGGTGGTTTAAGACGTGAAATTCAGGATATCATTGATTATAAAGAATACAATACTATCACTCACCTTTTCCACCTTGCTATGCTTGCAGAAAAAGAATTGCAGGGTCGCCAACAACCACAACGCAGCATGAGGACCAACATTGGTGGTGCTACTTCACGCTCAAGTGGGCAGCAGCAACGACCACAACCACCACCTTCTCGACCGGCGGCTACATCAGCACCTTCTACATCTACAGCCCAGGCTGAGGGCTCCAAGGCTGCAGCATTCAAGGCGCCAGCCAAGCCCACCTCCTCGGCGGCCTCTACCGCACGTTCTACAGCGATCCAGTGTCACCGATGCAAAGGATTCGGCCACGTTATGAAGGACTGCCCTAGTCAGCGGGCTTATATTGCTACGGAAGACGGTGGCTACGTAAGTGCTAGTGATGTTGAAGATGAATATGCACTTGCTGCTAACATTGCACGAGATTACGATGCTTCCGACGATGATGCTGTTTTTGCACCGAATGCCTCTGCCGACCATGAAGCACATATTGTACAACGCGTCTTGAGCACTCACATGGAGCAGGACGATCGGGCACAACGGAATAATCTGTTTCAGACCTTCTTCATCGTCAATGACCGTCGTGTACGTGTCATCATCGACAGCGGTAGTTGCAACAATTTGGTGAGCCACGACATGGTAACGAAGCTTCAACTTCCCACACGTGCGCATCCACACCTTTACCATGTGCAATGGTTCAACAATAGCGGTAAGGTCAAGGTAACACAAACTGCTCACATCAAATTTTCCATTGGTACATACTTCGGAGTTGCTGATTTTGATGTAGTACCAATGCAAGCATGTTCTCTGTTACTTGGTAGACCTTGGGAGTATGATACTGATGCTACACACCATGGTAGGAGCAATAAGTACACATTTATGTATAAAGGAAACAAAGTTACATTGCTTCCTATGACTCCTGCTGAAATTGTGAAATTTGAACAAGAAAAACATGCTAGGGACGCACAAAAAAGCAAACAACCTTCTGTAAATCAGCAAGTAGCTAAAACACTTTCGAGGCAACAGAAAGATAAATTTGCTTCTCCTTCTTCATCACAAGTTATTAATCTGAAAGGACGTGTCATGCTTGCAACTAAAACTGACCTTGCTGAAATTTGTGATGATACTCCCATGATATATGGCTTGATTTGCACGAACATGTTGTTTTCACTTGCGAACATTCCTAGCTCTGTTCCTGTTGCAATCACTGACCTTTTGCAGGAGTTTAATGATGTTTTTCCTGCTGAGATACCACCCGGGTTGCCACCGATACGCGGCATCGAGCACCAAACTGATTTGATCCCGGGAGCATCTCTTCCTAATCGTGCAGCGTACCGTACCAATCCAGAGGAGACAAAAGAAATTGAGCGCCAAGTACAGGACCTTCTTGATCGTGGGTACGTCCGTGAAAGCCTTAGTCCTTGTGCAGTACCCGTTCTTTTGGTGCCTAAGAAAGATGGTAGTTGGCACATGTGTGTTGATTGTCGTGCTATTAATAATATCACCATTCGATATCAACACCCTATTCCTAGATTGGATGACATGCTTGATGAGCTTAGTGGTGCCATTATCTTTACTAAGATCGATCTCCGTAGTGGCTACCACCAAATTCGCATGAAACTAGGTGATGAATGGAAAACTGCTTTTAAAACAATGTTTGGATTATATGAGTGGCTTGTCATGCCTTTGGACTTACTAATGCACCTAGTACCTCCATGCGCTTGATGAATGAAGTCCTACGGCACTTTATAGGACGCTTTGTGGTTGTATACTTTGATGATATCTTGGTTTATAGCAAGTCTCTCACTGAACATGTTGAACACCTACGTGCTGTTTTTTCTGTCCTCCGTGAGGCTAGAATGTTTGGTAACATTGAGAAGTGCACGTTTTGCACGGATCGAGTTGTGTTTCTTGGATATGTTGTCACTTCACAGGGTATTGAGGTTGACGCGGCAAAGGTAGAAGCAATCAACAGCTGGCCACAACCCCAAACTATCACACATGTACGTAGTTTTCTTGGTCTTGCAGGTTTCTACCAGCGTTTTGTGAAAGATTTCAGCACCATAGCCGGTCCTTTACATGAGTTGACCAAGAAGGGAGTTACTTTTACTTGGGAACCAGCACAAGAACAAGCTTTTGCCACACTCAAGGATCGCCTTACACATGCACCTGTACTTCAGCTACCCGACTTCAGTAAGCCTTTTGAGTTAGAATGTGATGCTAGTGGTTTTGGAATAGGAGGTGTGCTGATACAAGGAGGTAAACTCGTGGCCTATTTTAGTGAGAAATTACATGGTCCACAATTGAATTATTCTACCTATGATAAGGAATTATATGCCTTAGTGCGTGTGCTTGAAACTTGGCAACATTACCTTTTGCCTAAGGAGTTTATTATTCATTCGGATCATGAAGCATTGAAGCATATACGTAGTCAATCAAATCTGAATAAACGACATGCTAAATGGGTAGAATTTATTGAGACTTTTCCATATATTATTAAGCATAAGAAAGGGAAAGATAATGTGATTGCCGATGCTTTATCTAGACGTTATACATTGCTTTCTCAACTTGATTATAAGATCTTTGGTTTAGAAACATTGAAGGACATGTATGCTACTAATTTGGACTTCAAAGATGCTTTTGCAAATTGTACAGATGACCGTGCTTGGAACAAATATGTGCTGAATAATGGATATCTTTTTCGTGCCAACAAGTTATGCGTGCTGGCTAGCTCTCTTCGCTTGTTGTTATTGCAGGAAGCACATGGTGGTGGTTTGATGGGTCATTTTGGATCAAAGAAAATAGAAGATGTGCTGTCCACACACTTCTATTGGCCTAGGATGAGACGAGATGTTGAGCGCTATGTGGCACGATGCACTACTTGCAATAAAGCTAAGTCTCGTCTAAACCCACATTGTCTTTATATGCCTCTGCCCATTCCTAGTGTACCTTGGGAGGATATTTCTATGGATTTTGTGTTAGGACTACCTAGAACTAAGAGGGGGAGGGATAGTATTTTTGTGGTGGTAGATCGGTTCTCTAAAATGGCGCATTTTATACCTTGTCACAAGAGCGACGATGCTACCAATGTTGCTGATTTGTTTTTCGGAGAGGTCGTACGCTTGCATGGAGTTCCCAATACCATCGTTTCAGATCGTGATGCTAAATTCTTGAGTCATTTTTGGAGGACGTTGTGGCATAAGTTGGGGATGAAGCTGCTATTTTCTACTACTTGTCACCCACAAACGGATGGGCAAACAGAGGTCGTCAACCGCACATTGTCCACCATGTTGAGGGCTGTTTTGAAGACCAACTTGAAGCTCTGGGAAGAGTGTCTACCTCATATTGAGTTTGCATATAATAGGTCAGTACACTCCACTACTAAGGTAAGTCCATTTCAAGTGGTCTATGGCTTTAATCCACGTGCTCCTATTGATTTGCTACCATTGCCACCATCTGAAAAATTGAATTTTGATGCTACTACACGTGCTGAATTATTGCTTAAGATGCATGAAACTACTAAAGCAAACATAGAGAAAATGAATGAGAAATATCGTGCTTATGGTAGTAAGGGTAGAAAAGAGATAACATTTGAACCAGGTGATCTTGTTTGGTTGCACTTGCGCAAGGATTGTTTTCCTGATTTGAGAAAGTCTAAATTGATGCCCCGTGCTGATGGTCCTTTCCGTGTGCTTTGAGAAGATAAATGATAATGCATATAAACTTGAGTTGCCTGCAGCTTTTGGGGTTAGTCCCACATTTAACATTTTAGATTTAAAGCCCTATTTGGGAGATGACGATGATCTAGAGTCGAGGACGACTCCAATTCAAGAGGGTCAAGAGGGGGAGGATGATGAGGACATCACTTCACATGATACACACATGGAGCCTCCACCTACAATTCAATTACAAGGACCAATCACACACGCCCGTGCCCGTCGCTTGAACCATGAGGTTAATTCTTTACTTAGCAACTATGTTAATATTTGTTTGGATGGGATGCTACTGAATACTAGTGATATTTTATTGCTTAGGAACATGAGAGATGGAATAGAAGAGTTGGAGTTGAAGACGGAGTCGCACGGATGATTTGAAGTCAAGAATTCGCTGGTTCGGACTACATCGACCACCATGCACCAAAATGGGCATAACTTCCTCATACGAAGTCCGATTGGTGCGTTCTTGGACTTTTTGGAAATCTAAGGAGAAGATGGATCTTTTGGCGTTGGTTTCGTCTCATTTGGAGTCTCGAGCCGTCCTATGTGTTTGAAACAGTCCTGCGTGACAGAATTGGGCCGTGTTGGCCCATAGTCCGAGTCTGTACGTCTTCTAGCCCATAGTCCGAGTCTGTACGCCTTCTACAGGCTGCCCACGCCTTATATACTCACGCCAGCCGCCTTTAGGGTTTGGTTTTGCTTTGTTTGCATCTACACTTGTGTGTTTAGATCCCGCTCCTGCACCAGACCGATTGGCTGCTTCATCAGCGTTTGTTAAACCTCTCCTCTTCATAGTTTATCTGTGATTTGGCATTCGACTTGTATCCTTCCTGTTCTTGCTTGTGTTCTTGGGTTCGCTTGCAGGAACTAGCCCTTGTGACGAGGTCAATCGCGCCCTGCGTGGTTGATAACCAACGGAGACGGTGGTGTAGCGATTGCAAGGTTTTGATCCGCCGGACCGGAGCCTTGGATCGTTAACGTCGAGATTCTCCACCAATCCAAGTTATCCTTTACCTAGTGGAAGATCGGGACCAATCCCCCATTACATATCACCTCGTTTATCTTCTTTAGAGATTGAGAAAAAATAGCCGCATTAGTAGATCAGGCCGTTAGCGCTTCGCTAGCCAACCGTTTAGATTCGGCAGTTAGCTCCCAAGTAGAGGCGACTCTTAGAAGGTTCAGCTTTACTGAGGCCGTACCACCAGTCCCTATTGCTAGTGTACCTCCGGTAAATCATGTGTACATCAAGACTAACGATAGCACTGGTAGGACCGTTACATCTCCGGCCCCGACACCCATGGCTGAGATTAGTCATTATGCTTACACCCAAACTAGCACCGCGTACCACGCACCACCACCACCTGCACTGGTACCAGCCCTGCCCACGTTGCCCGCGCTGCCCGCACCACATGCACAGGCACATGGGCTCGAGAAAGTCATACAGCTAGCGTGCAGGGAGGAGGCCCATGGCCAACACGCTGATATCCCGCCACGTGTCGCGCCCCCGCACGAGATACGTGCGTAGGTAGCAGGCCAAGATGATCTAGAGGATCGAATCCGCGCACTATTTAGGCAATGCACCGGCTTCGTGCCTAAGAGTCGGGTTAGGGTTTACCGTAAGCCAGATCCCAATCATTTCGATACAATACCCTACCCCCATGGCTATAGAATCTCTGAATTCACTAAATTCGACGGCAAGGGTAGCAAAACCACACTAGAGCATGTCAGTCAATTTTTAGCACAGTGTGGAGAAGATAGCGGGACAGACGCTCTAAAAATTAGACTATTTTCTCTCTCGCTATCCGGTACCACTTTCACTTGGTTTTCGGCGCTCCCGCCGAACTCCATTCAGACGTGGGATGATTTGGAACGAAAATTCCATGATTACTTTTACACAGGCGAGAAGAAACTTAGGCTTTCACACCTGACATCAGTTAGGCAGAAATCTAATGAGAACGTCTCCGAGTACATCAAGCGTCTTATGGATACTAGAAACCGATGTTTCAGCCTTAGTATTTCAGAAAGGGATTTGGCGGAACTAGCTTTTAATGGGTTGCGTTCTGAGCTTAAAGAAAGATTAGACAACCAGAACTTTTTAGAGGTTAGCCAAGTCTTACAGTAGGCTCTGGTCCAGGAAGGCCGAGCCAAAGATAAAAACTTTATAAAAATGTTTAACAAGCATAGGCTGAAAAACACGTCATGGAACACTCCGACGAGGAAGAATCAGAGGAGGATTCGCCCGACATGTACGAGGCCGAATGGGTTTGGAACGCTAAGAGTAAACCTATCACTTGCTCTAAATTACGACCGTCTCCCACGAAGAATCGGCCTAGTGAGGTCAAGTACTCATTTGACATAACTAAGTGTGATAAAATATTTGATTTTCTCTTAAAGAACCAGCTTCTCAGGTTGCCTAAAGGCCAAATTATTCCATCTGCCGACGAATTGAAGAAACATCCATACTATAAGTGGCATGATTCACATTCGCATAATACTAACGACTGCAATGTTTTTCGATGGCAGGTTCATTCGGCCATAGAAGAAGGACGATTGAAAATAGACCACAATCAAAAGATGAAGATGGACATAGATCCTTTCCCCATCAACGCCGTTGACCTCGGCGAGAAGAAGGTGCTGATTCGGCTGGAACAGGCCGAGTCTATTAAAGGAAATGCGATAATTGTTGGAGAACTGTGCACACGCACACTCGTACCCAAGAACCCAAGGTGGGAGTGTGGAAACATAACATCAGCATTCCTTCGGCTAAGGCTCACAAGAAGCCGAAGGTAACATACAAGATGTTGTTGAACAAGCATCAAAGAAAAGCCAAGGGCTTCTTGTGAGCCTTAGCCATATGGCTAAAAAACTAAGTCAGTCGAAGGTCCTAAGACGTTCGGAGGGTGGCTTCGGACCACAATGGTCGGACCCCCAACATGGGGGCTTCGGACCACAGTGGCCTAACACTCCGTACGGTGGCTTCAGACCTCAATGGCCGACCCCCCATATAGTAGCTTTGGACCCCAGTGGCCAGACACCATGCGGAGCGAGTTCGACCCCCAATGGCCTAATCCCGCACCACTCTAGACGAACCCTTCGACAAGAGGCTTTGGCCCGCACTGGCCGAACGTACCTCCGGCATGGCAGGACTCCTCACTGATATGGTCCGAGACACTGCCGACTCTGCCGAACCCCCCCGGGTAATGGGTTCGGCTCATAGTGGGCGAGGCCACTAGAGCCGCCGATGCCTCCACCGTACAACTGGGCGGGGACTCCATGGGCTCCGTATGTATTACAGCCGGAGTACCCTCCGCAACCTAACGCTATGACTTGTTTTCCTTCGGAGTATTATGAATGGCACGGAGAAACAGACATAGTGGAGGGAGGCATCGTCCTTAGGCTATTCGTGGTACCTCTGAATCGGTCCGTGCAGAGCAAAGTCAAAGAATACAGGCACGGAGAGGCCGAGGATAGGGAGTCCGAAGCTATCACAGTCAGAATAGGGTCTCAGGAAGTCCCAATCCTGAAGGCCCTTTCGCCGGAGTCTGACGAAGGTAAGTCCCATGCTTCGTCTAAAGTCCACACCGGAGCCTAGTCCGATCGGCCGAACGAGGCCGGATCCGACTGCCACTGGTGCACAGCGAAGGCCCCTCTGAATACATAGTGCACGACGCCGAAGCTAAGTCAGCCGAAGGGCCTAAGACGTTTGGAGGGTGGCTTCGGGCCACAATGGCCGGACCCCCCACACGGGGGCTTTGGGCCATAGTGGCCTAACACTTCGTACGGTGGCTTCAGACCTCAATAAACGAACCCCCCATACAGTAGCTTCGGACCCCAGTGGCCAGACCACCTGCAATGCGAGTTCGGCCCCCAATGGCCTAACCCCGCACCACTCTGGATGAACCCTTCGACAGCATGCTTCAGCCCGCACTGGCCGAACGTACCTCCGGCATGGCAGGACCCCTCACTGATATGGTCCGAGACACCGTCGACTATATCAAACCCCCCGGGTAACAGGTTCGGCTCGCAGTGGGCGAAGCCACTGGAACCGCCGATGCCTCCACCGTACAACTAGGCGGGGACTATGTGGGCTCCGCACGTATCACAGCCGGAGTACCCTCCGCAACTTAACACTATGCCTTGTTTTCCTTTGGAGTATTATGAATGGCAGGGACAAACATACACAGCAGAGGGAGGCATCATCCTTAGGCTATTCGTGGTACCTTCGAATTGGCCCGTGCAGAACAAAGTCAAAGAATACAGGCGCGGAGAGGCCGAGGACAGGGAGTCCGAAGCTATCACAGTTAGAATAGGGTCTCAGGAAGTCCCAATCCCAAAGGCCCTTTCGCCGGAGTCTGACGAAGGTAAGTCCCATGCTTCGGCTGAAGTCCGCACCAGAGCCTGGTCCGATCGGCCGAACGAGGCCGGTCCGACTGCCAGGGTCCGCAGCGAAGGCCCCTACGAATACAGAGTGCACGAGGCCGAAGTAAGCAGTACCACTTTGGCTAAAGTTGACAGGAAACAGACAGTGGCACCTGGCACCAAGCCACAACCATCTTGGGCACCTCTAGGCATGTCCAAATCACAAAGAGACATCTGCAACAACTACGGGCACAGAAGATGCACGAGAAGGAAGCCGAGGACGAGCACACCACTATTTTTGAAGAAATCCGCCCTCGACCAACTACAAGACAGGTATGGATGATGAAGCCGGTTGAGATGACCAACTCGGCTCCTAGTCCGAGCGACGATGACGATTACATGCTTGACGATGACTACTCTCCTGTCTCTTAGTGGCCTGCACCCTAGGCGATGGACATCAACGTCGTCACACTGCCCGCCAAGTCTGCCCTGCCGCAGGACGAGGCCGAGATCGCTCAATTGAACCTCGGCCCACGCAACGCTATCTTTGAGAAGCCCGAGGACTTGGCTCGCCATCTGAAGCCTCTCTACGTCATAGGTCACATTGTGTAGGACCGAAAGTAGCGACCAGAGGGGGGGTGAATGGGCGCCTAAAAAATTCTTTCGAATCAATGGCCTGCTCCCAAAACCCAACACTATTTAAAAAAAACTAAACAGCAAAGCGAGAACAGATTGACTAAGTCTGCAGATTCGAAGTCTGCAGATTCAGAGGTTGCAGATTCGAAGGTTGCAGATTCGGAGGTTGCAGATTCGGAGGTTGCAGATTCGAAGGTTGCAGATTCGGAGGTTGCAGATTTGAAGGTTGCAGATTCGGAGGTTGCAGATTCGAAGTCTGCTGATTTCGAAGTCTGCTGATTTGAAGTCTGTGGATTCGAAGGTTGCAGATTCGAAGGTTGCAGATTCGAAGCCTGCAGATTCGAAGTATGCAGATTCGAAGTATGCAGATTCGAAGCCTAGCAAATTCGAAGTATGCAGATTCGAAGCCTGCAGATTCGAAGTCTGCAGATTCGAAGTCTGCTGATTCGAAGCTTGCAGATTCGAAGTCTGCTGATTCGAAGTCTGCTGATTCGAAGCCTGCAGATTCGAAGCTTGCAGATTCGAAGTCTGCTTCACAGAGTTGGACTTCACACAAGAAAAGGGACTTTGACCCTGTCAACTCGATCAAAAAGCTATGCAGGAAAAAGCAAGCCTAGAGTACTAGTGTACTATTGCTACAGAGAAGTAGTACTACTTGCAAAGAGCAAGAACTAGTACTACTCAGTGAAGAACCAAAGCAACAGAGACTCAGTTCTCAGGAATAGAAGTTGCTGCGCATCAATAAAGACCATAAAACACTGCAAACCGAATGACAAGAGGAGGGATGAGAATCTCACAGAATCAAGAAGAACAAATGGAATGCAGGAATTAAATCGCAGGGAACAAGAGCCTGGCGGCGCACAACAGGAGAGAGAACGCAGGAGACAAAATGACCCAATAGATTAAAAAGTGAATTCTGGAAGGGGTAGTCCAAACCCTAGGGATTGGGGCCCTATTTATAGGCTGCCCAACACTAGGAATATTCTACCAGCCCCTTAGGGTTTTTACAGACGCAAGAATAAAGGAAAAGACTCTACTGCCCTTAGGTATTTTTACAGACATGACTGACTGACTGTGGGCCTAGAGATACAGATGACTTACCCGGAAGCTAAGTTTTCGTAGCGACTACGGCTTCTCTTCTGGACAGTCGGATACAAGATCAACGGTTGTCAGTTTTGCGCCGAAACTGACAAAGCCTCCACCGACTTTGCACCAGGTACCCGGATTGGGCCTGTCCGATTCCGCAGCTCTCTCAGCCCGGCAATCACTCACCGCCCGTGTACCTAAGTCAACCCTGGTCAACTGCCCAGTGGGTCTTCTACTGCTTCTGGCCCATGTACCCGGATTGGGCCAGCCCGACTTCGCAGCCTCCTCTGCCCGACAGTCGCTTGCTGCCCGTGTACCTGAGTCACACGCGGCCCATGAAACAGCAGATCTCCTCTCTTCTTCTGTCCTCTTTGACTATCGTTGACAATGACTCATCACTTCTAGAGCCATGAGGCCCACGCTATTCAGCATGGCTCCTCACATTAACAGAAAGCCAATTTCCCGGATGCTTATTGACGGTGGTGCCACTGTTAACCTAATGCCTTACTCGCTGTTGAAGAAACTTGGCAGGGATGAGGATGATCTGAAGAAGACTAACTTGATGCTCAACGGTTTCAATGGCGAGAGTTCCGAGGCCAAGGGCGTACTCTCCATGGAGTTGACCGTGGGCAACAAGACGTTGCCAACAACATTATTCTTCATCGATGTACAAGGTAACTACAGCGTGCTGCTTGGGCGCGACTGGATTCACACAAATTGTTACATTCCTTCTACTCTGCACCGGTGCCTAATTTAGTGGGATGGCGATAAAGTAGAAGTCATTCCCGCAGACACTTCGGCCCAAGTAGCATTGGTCGATGTGTCAGTTGACGCCGTTCACAACAAGGTAGAGTGTCTATCAGGTAGGGATCTTTCGGATTACAATTTTGTTAGCATGTCTAGAGGACGTTTTGTACCAGTGTATGTAAAGCCAGCTGGTGTAGCATGACTATTTTTGTATTAGTAGTCATGTCTAGCAGGAGTAATCTGGATTGGCTAAAGTGTCGGGTAGAGCAGTATCGGTCTAATAAAGACAGTATTGCCGTGGCCATCGAGGACTTTGGCGAAGTAGAGAAATTGGGACAAGGTTTTGCGTCGGTCGATCCTTTAGAAGAAGTTGACATAAGGTGATGGGAGCATCCCGAGGCTGACTTTTGTAATCCAACATTTACAGCCTGATGAAAAGGCCGAAGTAATAAAGTTGCTTCGGTCGTATATCGATTGTTTCGCATGGGAGTATAGCGAGATGTCGGGACTAAGCCGCGAGCTCGTGGAGCATCGGCTACCTATCAAGTCCGTATTTAGGCCTTATAAACAGCCTCCTCGTCGCTTTAACTCGGCCGTCTATGACCGTGTTAAAGAAGAAGTAGAGAGACTGCTCAAAGCTGGATTTATTAGGCCATGCAGGTACGCAGAATGGGTCGCTAACATTGTGCCTGTAGAGAAGAAAGGGAGCGGCAAGATACGAGTATGTATTGATTTCAGGGATCTGAACAAGGCCACTCCGAAGGATGAGTATCCGATGCCGATAGCCGACATGCTAATCAACAATGCTTCAGGACACAAGGTACTAAGTTTTCTTGATGGCAATGCTGGTTATAATCAAATCTTTATGGCCGAAGAGGACGTCTACAAGACTGCCTTTCGATGCCCTGGTTTTGTCGGTTTATTTGAGTGGGTCGTCATGACTTTTGGTTTGAAAAATGCCGACGCCACGTATCAGCGTGCTATGAACTTGATCTTTCATGACTTGCTAGGGGTTATGTTAGAAGTTTACATTGATGATGTCGTAGTCAAATCATACGCTATGGGAAACCATTTAGCCGATTTGAATGTTGCTTTTGATAGGATGCGGCAGTATGGTTTAAAAATGAACCCACTCAAATGCATTTTTGGCGGGTCGGCGGGTAAGTTCTTAGGTTTCATGACTCATGAAAGAGGCATAGAGATTGATCCTAAGAGGCTTGAGAAAATTAGAAACGTTACGGCGCCGACATGCAAAAAAGATGCGCAAAAGTTGCTAGGCAAGATGAATTACTTGTGTCGCTTTATATCTAACTTGTCTGGCAAGATTGATGCCTTTGTACCCATACTCCGGCTAAAGAATGAGGTCGAGTTCACTTGGGGGGCAAGCCAGCAAAGCGCCTTGGAGAAAATCAAGGAGTGCTTGTCATCACCGCCCGTGGTGAGAGAACCCAAAGCCGTAATTCCATTTCGGCTGTACATCATCACATTTTTGGGCCGCCGCCTACTGGATGCCGAAACCAGGTACGCGTTTGTGGAACGTTTGTGTTTGTCACTTTACTACGCGTGTACCAAATTGCGCCATTATCTTCTCCCTACTACATGTGTTGTCGTTTGTCAAACTTATGTTATAAAACACATGTTGCAAAAGCCGATTCTAAGTGGAAGAATCAGAAAGTGGGCTTACGCTTTGATTGAATACGATTTGGCCTATGACCCCTAAGATCCATGAAAGTCCAGATCGTAGCCAACTTTATAGTTGATCACCATGTAGACGTTAGTTGGAGCGACAATGTTGCTTTGATTGAGGTGATACCATGGAAACTTTACTTTGATGGTTCAGCTAGCAAAAGTGGCCAAGGTATTGGGGTGGTTCTCATATCGCCTACTGGAGTACACTTTGAGACCTTGGCTCGCTTAGAATTTCCCTGTACCAACAACCAAGCTGAATACGAGGCTTTACTGTTAGGGCTTGAATTGTTAGATTCCATGGGTGTTAAACATGTTCATGCGCATGGTGATTCCCTGTTAGTAGTACAATAAGTGGCTAAGAGTGCTCAATGTTTTAATGTCTTGATAAACAGCTACTTGGATAAGTGCCTGGACATAGTTGCTACTTTTGATGACTTCAAAATTTCTCATGTGTCAAGAGAGGCCAATTCAGATGCAAATGATTTGGCTCAGCAAGCATCTGGTTACCAAGTCAGGAGAGGAAAATTTTTCGTATAGGAAAAGCCGATGTTTGGTTTCACTGCCGAAGCCAGTGACGCCAGATAGGCACACCCTCTGGGTTGGACCCCTCTGGCTCCTGGAGGCTACAACACGCCAAGGTCCCGGAACTGGAGTGTTCCGCCCACCGAAGAGTCTAGCATGCCAGAGCCCACGATCCAGAGTCCCCGGGACAGCGAGGGTTTCTGGGAGTCCGGACCCTCCGGCAGGGGGCTTTGGCCTGAGGCGTTCCGCGCAGCCAGTCTACCCAGGCTTCGGCAGAAGCAGGAAAGGCTCAGGGGGCACCCCGAAATCAGTAGCCTCGATATTTTTTCAGGGAGTGAGCTAGCAAAACCCTCCGAAGCCCATAAGGACGATTGGAGATTGAGGGTTTTGCTAGCGACTGATGAGCGGCTGATAATAGATTGAGGGCTTTAGAAGCCATGGAAATAGACAAGAGGAGAGTAGCTAAAGCCTACAATAAGAAGGTTAAACCAAAATCATTTCAAGTAGGTGACTTGGTTTGGAAGACGATTTTACCCTTAGGCACTAAGAGTCCCAAGTTTTTTAAATGGTTGCCTAGTTGGGAAGACCCTTTCAAAATAGCCGAAATCGCTCCTCGCAATGCATATGTGTTAGATTCTCTGCAAGGTGAGCGGTTTCAAAGAGCTTTGAGTGGTAGATACTTGAAAAGGTATTTCCCAAGTGTGTGGCAAACATCTTAGAAGAGGTCGAAAAGCCGATATGGAAAGTATCGTATTTAGCCCGTTGTGCTTTTAGTTCACTTAGTTCACTAAAAGGCAGGGGGCACGTGTTGATAGCAAAAAATGGCATCAATGATTAAGATTGTCAAAATATCAATTTTGGTTATTTGGGCCAAAAATACACATAACCCGGGTCAGGCCGAAGCCCTACAGGGCCGAAGGACTATTAGGCTATGGGCTCCGAAAGCTTCCAGCCAGCCCACGACCTTCGGACAGGAGGCCTTTGGAGGCCCACCCCACCGAAGCTTCGGCCCAAGGAGCAGGCTTCAGCAGGCTTGGCCGAAGGCCCACTTCGGGTAGAGATAGAGTTGGACCCGATTCCGACTAAGTGTTTATCTCTATTCAGCCGAATTATAGCATATTACATTAGATGTATATCCCCTATAAATACAGGGGTGAAGCCTGTTCAAAGCCCCCAACAAAAATCAACCACAAATCCCTAGCTTTGAATCACATTTACTTTATCTTTACTTTTATGTACTCTTCGTGGGTTTTCCTGGAAGCCCTCTGACGTCCACTTCAGAATAGTGGTAATCCTTGTTACTTCGCTTGTGAAGTATCCATTAATCTACGTAATAGATTGCTATTGTCTTGTTACTTCGCCTGTGAAGTATCCGCTAATCTGCGTAACAAATTGCTATCTTTGCCACTAGTGCAACACTTATCAGAATTTGGTCCTCAGGCCGAATTGGTACTTCGAATCCACTCTGTTGCAGGTTTCCATGTTCAGAGCTACTTCGTCGGAGGTGTTCGAAGGTGAGAGATCGGTTTCAGAGGTTGCCAAAACACCCTTCGGCTAGACCGTTGCTTCGACCGCACGCTTCGCCAACATACTTCATCATGACAGGCTTCGCCATGCTCGTACTCCGCTCCGGACGAAGTCACGCTCGTGCGTTGCGCCTGAGTCATTATTCTGTATCGTACTGTATCGGAGACTTCGCGCCGAACCTCGCTGTTCGGAGGTGATTGTTGCGTCTAGATCCGTTCGGAGTTCAGGTTCAGCCAGATCAGTCCGAACGCCGAAGGTACTCTTCAGCGGGACACTTCGCATCAGACGCTGAAGGTACACTTCGGCGACCCCCTTCGCACCATACTTCAGAGCAGACAGGCTCCGACCAGTTTGTTGATTTATTTTATTTAATATATTTCTTTCGACTAATTGGATTATTTTTGTGTGATCTGATTGCCTGGTGACTCCACCCTCCTTATCACGACTAAGGGTAGTCAGAACATGACGTCGGAGGTGCGTTACACTTAGGCCTATCCCTAAGTATCTGCACACTTTTGGATCGTCAAACTGACCCAAGTGCGGGGGCACTGTTTTTGTGTCAAACTGACCCAATTAGCCGAAAGAGATATATTAGACAGAATAAAATCAGCAAGCAGCGGGGAGGCTCCTTATAAGGCCTAAATCCGGACCTGATAGGCAGCCGATGCTCCATGAGCTCGTGGCTTAACCCTGGCATCTTGCTATATGACCAAAGTAACTTTATTACTTCAGCCTTTTCATAGGGCTGTAAATGTTGGTTTACAAAAGTCGGTCATGGGATGCTGCCAATACCTATGTCGACTTCCTCCAAGGGGTCGGCCGACGTAAAACCTTTTCCTAGTTTCTCTACTTCGCTAAAGTCCCCGATGGCTTCGGCAATACCGTCTTTACTAGACCGATATTGCTCCACACTGAGACTTTAGCCAATCTAGATTACTCTTGCTAGACATGACTATTAATACAAAATAGTCGTGCTACTCCAGTTGGCTTTACAGACACTAGTACGAACTGTCCTCCGGATACACTAGCAAAATCGTAATCCGAAAGATCTCTACCTGACAGACACTCTACTTTGTTATGGTCGGCGTCAATTGATACATCGACCAATGCTACTTGGGCCGAAGTATCTGCGGGAATGACTTCTACCTCATCGCCGTCCCACTAGTATCAGGTACTGGTTTAGAGTAGAGGGAATGCAGTAGTTTGCGTGAATCCAGTCGTGCCCGAGTAGTATGCTATAGTTACCTTGTACGTCGATGATGAAAAATGTTGTTGGCAACGTCTGTTGCCCACCGTCAACTCCATAGAGAGTACTCCCTTAGCCTTGGAGCTCTCGCCGTTGAAGCCGTTGAGCATCAAGTTGGTCTTCTTCAGGTCATCCTCATCCCTGCCAAGTTTCTTCAACAACGAGTAAGGCATTAAGGTTGACTAGTGGCACCGCCGTCGACGAGCATTAAGGAAATCGGCTTCCCATTGATGTGGCCTCTGACGTAGAGAGGCTTCAGATGGCGAGACGAGTCCTCGGGCTTCTCAAATATGGCGTTGCGTGGTCCGAGATTCAATTGAGCGACCTCGGCCTTGTCCTGTGTCAGGGCGAACTCGGCAGGCAGCGTGACGATGTTGATGTCCATCACCTAGGGTGTGGGCCCTTCAGAGATGGGCAAGTAATCGTCGTCGATCATGTCATCGTCATCGTCACTCGGACTAGGAGCCGGGTTATTTATCTTAACCGGCTTCTCCCTCCATACCTATTTTGTAGCTGGCTGAGGGCGGATTTCTTTGAAGATAGCATCACGCTCGGCCTCAGCTTTCTTCTCACGCATCTCCTGTGCCCGTAGTCTTTGTAGGCGTCTCTTCTATGATTTGGACATGCTTGGAGGGGCCCAAGATGGCTGGAGCTTGGTGCCGGGTGCTACTGTTCGACTTCCATTAATTCTGGCCGAAGTGGTACTGTGCCCTTCGGCCTTGTGCACCCTGCGTTCGGAGGAGCCTTCGCTGTGGATCCCGACGGAAGGACTGGCCTTGTTTCGGTCGATCGAGCTGGGCTTCGGCACAGAGCCCAGCCGAAGCATGGGACTTACCTCCGTAGGCTTCGGCGACCAAGTCTCTGGGATTGGAACTTCCTGAGACCCAACTCTAATGGTGATGGCTTCGGACTCTCTGACTTCGGCCTCCGCGTGCTCACACCCTTCGACTTCGCTCTGCATGGCCCAATTTGGAGGCACCATGGACAGTCTGTGGACGATGCCCCCTCCGATGCATCTATTTGCCCCTGCCATCCATAATACTCCGAAGGAAAACAAGGAATAGTGTTAGGTTGCGGTGGGTACCCTGACCCGGATACGTACGGAGCCCACGGGGTTCCCTCCCAGTCATACGGCGGAGGCATCAGCGGTTCTAGTGGCCTCGCCCACTGTGAGCCGAACCCGTTACCCGAAGGGGGGTTCGACAGCATTGATGGTACCTCGGACCACACCAGCGAAGGGTCCTGCTAGGCCAGAGGTACGTTCGGCCAGTGCGGGCCGAAGCCTCCCATCGGAGAAGTCCAACACGGTGCAGGGTTGGGCCATTGGGGGCTGAAGTCGCTTTATAGGGGGCCCGACCACTAGGGGTCAAAGCCCCTGTACGGGGGATTCAGCCATTATGGCTCGGAACCACCGTGCGGAGTATCAGGCCACCATGGCCCGAGGCCTCCGTGCGGAGGGTTCTCCTGCTTTGGCCCGAAGCTACCCTCCGAGAGCCCCGGACCCTTCGGCTGCTTTAGCTTCTTAGTGTCTGGACCTGCTCCCTTGGCCCTTCTTTGATGCTTGTCATATGTTACCTTCGACCTCTTGTGAGTCTTAGCCGAAGGGGTATTAATGTTCTGTTTCCACACTCCTACCTCGGGGTTCTTCGGTATGAGCATGCGAGTGTGTGGCTCTCCAACAATTACATCCTTTCCCTTAGCCGACTCGGCCTGTTCTGGCCGAATCAACACCTTTTTATCACCGAGGTCGACAGCGTTGACGGGAAAAGGATCTTTATCCAGCTTCATCTTCGGATTATGGTCTATCTTCAATCATCCTTCTTCTATGGCCGATTGTATCTGCCGTCGAAAAACATTGCAATCATTAGTATTATGTGAATGTGAGTCATGCCAATTATAGTATGGATGCTTCTTTAACTCATCGGCAGGCGGAATGACTTGACCCTTAGGTAACCTGAGAAGCTGACTTTTTAAGAGAAAATCAAATATTTTATCACATTTATTTATATCAAACGAGTACTTGACCTCACTAGGTCGATTGTTGCGAGACTTAACCCACCACCTTATGGCATGAGCTTTCATGGGGATGGTCATAACTCGGAGCAAGTGACGGGTTTATTTTTAGCATTCCACACCCATTCGGCTGCGTACATATCAGACGAATCCTCCTCTTCCGATTCTTCCTCGTCAGAACAGTTCCATGATGTGGATTTCAGCCCTAGGCTTGCTAAATGTTTTAATAAACTTTTTATCTTTGGTTCGGCCTTCCTGGACCAGAGCCTGCTGAGGAGCCATGTTGAATAGCGTGGGCCTCATGGCTCCAGATGTGATGAGTCATTGTCAACGATAGTCAAAGAGGACAGAAGAAGAGAGGAGATCTGCTGTGTCTAGGCCTCATGTGACTCAGGTACACGGGCAGCGAGCGACTGTCGGGCTGAGAGAGCTGCGAAGTCGGGCTAGCCCAATCTGGGTACATGGGCTAGGAGCAGCAGAAGACCCACTGGGCTATTGACCAGGATTGACTCAGGTACACGGGCGGTGAGCGATTGCTGGGCTGAGAGAGCTACGAAGTCGGGCCGGCCCAATCCAGGTACCTGGTGCAAAGTCGGTGGAGGCTTTGTCAGTTTTGGCGCAAAACTGACAACCGCTGATCTTGTATCGGACTGTCCAGAAGAGAAGCCGTAGTCGCTATGAAATCTTAGCTTCCGAATAAGTCATATGTAAATAGGAGTTTACTATTTTGTCCCTAGGCCCACAGTAAGTCAGTCGTGTCTGTAAAAATATCCTAAGGGCAGTTTAGTCTTTTCCTTTATTTCAGCGTTTGTAAAACACCCTAAGGGGCTGGTGGAATATTCCTAGCTATTTGGCAGCCTATAAATAGGGCCCCAATCCCTAGGGTTAGGTTACCCTTTCAAGAAATCACTTTTTAATCAAGGATTGGGTCATTTTGTTTCCTGCGTTCTCACTTTCTCTCTCCTGTTTGTGCGCCGCCAGGAATTTGCTCCTGTTCTTCGTGAGTTCAATCGATTCTTCTCTGTTTGGAAGATTTTATTCCTGCTATTTCGTGTGCAGCACTTCGCTTGTTCCTTTGCCGTTTTGTTTTGTGTGCATCTATTTCATTCCTGAGGAAATCATTCTCTGGCTGCTTCGTTCGTGTTCTTCACGTGAGAGTACTAGTTCTTGTGTACTGTAGCTAGTAGTACTACTTTCATGTAGCTACAGTATGCTAGTACTCTAGCTTTGCTTTTTCCTGCATAGCCTTTTTGATCGAGTAGACAGAGCCTAGCCTTTTCTCTAGCTGTTTCTAGCGAAGCCCCTTTTCTGTGCGAAGTCCTTCAGCTCTATGAGGCAGGCTTCGACCAGACTTCTCCAAAGGTTTCGCTGCAACTAGCAACTCTGATTTTGAACTGTGAACCTAGATTCGAAGTGTGCTCTGTTCTAAGGTGTTGTTCTGGCATACTTCGGCACTTTTGCGAAGCATACTTCAATAGGATTCGAAGTTAGCTTCGAAGCATGTCTCTCTGATAGACTTCACTCGGAGTGTGTTTTTCTGAGGTCTTGTTGCTGCTGTCCTTTCGATGGTCACAGTTTGTGGGTTCGGAGCTTGATTTTCGAAGTTAGTCCTCGGGTCGGAGGTTACCACTTCGGAGTTATACCTCGATCAAGCTAGCTTCGAAGGTAGAGTGTAGGCTTCGATTTGGTCTTGCTGCTGTGTGTTTGGCTTCGCTTCTCTTTCGAAAGGTTGCTTTTCTGCAAACTTTGTTCGAAGCTTTCTGATCTAAGTATAGGCTTCGAAGTACACTATTCGAAGCAGGCTTCGATACTTTCATACTTCGCTTCGAAGCATACTTCGCATTTTGTCACACTCGAACTAGGCTAGACTCAACAGACCTTCAGCACTTCAACGACAGCCTTCACTAGACTTCGACTTTCTTCTCCGAAGCAGGCTTCGACTCTGCGAAGCAGGCTTCGACACTGCGAAGCATGCTTCACCAAGCTTCGAACAAGAGACAAATTTGAACAGTAACTTCTCATCTCTTTTCATGTACACTCAGATCATCTGCTGATAAGTTTGATCGGCTGTGTTTTGAATATTTTGTTTATCTGTCTAGGATACCAGTCTTTTCTAGGTGCGTTGGGTGTTGGGAACAGGCCATTTATTCGAAAGAATTTTTTAGGCGCCCATTCACCCCCTCTGGTCGCTACTTTCGGTCCTACAAGTGGTATCAGAGCCTGGTTAGGGTTTTTCCATACCTTAACCGGTTCTAAACCCCAGTAGTGATCATGACTTCTCCTGGCAAAGTCTCGTCCTTGGAAGCTTATGGCTATAATTATTGGAAGACTCGCATGCGAGCCTATCTTATGAGCCAAGGCTTGGACATCTGGGACATTTGCGTTCACGCTACGTTCGTTATATTGCCAGTTGCTGAGCATGGTACTCCTGATATCATTGCCCAGCATCTGAACAATAGTAAGGCTGTGAACATCTTGTTTTTTTGGTTTAGGTCCTGCTGAGTTTGAGCGTGTGAGCCATCTCTCCACTGTGAGAGAGATCTGGGCTACCCTCAAGGCACACCATGAGGGAACAGCCTAGGTCAAGGCTCGACTCTATCAGACCTACCGGCGTGAATATGAGAACTTCACACAAAAGGCGGGTGAATCTGTTGAAGCGTTGTTTGGTCGTTTTCAATCGATCATAAACAAGCTTCGGGACAATAAGGCTGAGGATTCTTAGTTAGTCTCAGATAACGAGGAGGCGCTCAAGGTTCTCCATACCTTGGACCCAAAGATCTGGGAGATCAAGGTATCCTCTATCATTGAGAGCACATCTTATGATACCTTGACCATTTTTGAGTTGTTTAGCAAGCTGAAGGCCACCGAGGTAGATATCCAGTTGAGATCAAATCTCACTGGCTCTGGATCAAAGTCTCTAGCCCTTGCTACACCTTCTGATGATCCTTCTTATGTAAGATGTGCTGGGTTCTCTTTGATGTCTATCACTGAGGACCAGCTTGAGTCTTTGGGAGATGATGACTTGTGTCTTTTTAACAAACGGGTGCGTCGTGTTTATGACAAACGAATGTTCAAGAGACACAACACAAAATCCAGGTGCTTTGAGTGTGGTGACCTAGGACACTTCATCGTCGACTGCCCAAGCGCAATGGACACAAGAAGGGCACCGGTGGTGGATTCCACGACTCCGGAAAGCACGACAGCTCTTCCTTCAACAAGGGCAAGCCAAAGACCAGATTCTTCAAAAAGGCCCTGAAGGACTATCGGCGAGAGAACAAGAAGCGCGACAAGGCCTTCTTTGCCGAGATGGAGAAGAGCTACTCCAAGAGGTCCACGTCTTCTTCCTCTTCATCAAGCTCAAGCGATGAGGAGATCGTCATGAGGAAGGGGAAGGACAAGGATGATCCGGCGGGTCTTTGCTTCATGTCTTTCGGGGACAGACCGAAGAGCCGCTCACATCAGCGCCGAAGATCCCGCAGGAGCTTCTGCTCAATGGCTCTTGGGGATAAGGAAGATAAGAGGTCCTCCGATGACTCCGACGACGACGACAATGAAAAGGTAGCATCTTATGAATGTGAAATCATTGATTTACTTGAAAGCAATCGTCAGGAGTTAAAATATCGGGAAAAACTGCTTAGGGGAGCTAAGAAGAGGATAGATGAGTTAGAGAGTGAGCTTGCCATGGCCAACGACAGAATTGAGAGTCTATCTTCTTCCCCTGCTTGGGTGATAGCAGTGAGTGCCCGAAGTGTGAGGTGCTTCTGTGTGACTTGTTGACTCTGAATTCCAAGTACACAGAAAGGGTTGATGAGAGGGACGCTTTGGCCACTAAGCTTGAGAGTGCTCAGCTAGAGCTGAAAGATGCTCAAGCCAGTGTCGTCGTATCCTATGCTGATTGCCCATCTCATCTAGCTAGTTTAGCTGAGCTGAAAGCCGAGGGCGATGCACATTTGGGTTATTTGGAGAGAGTGAGAGCTGAGCTGGCATAGACTAGGCTAGAGCTTGAGACACTGTTAGTTCCACCCACTATCTGTGAGAACTGCTTGTCTCTTAGAATGGAGTTAATCAAGTTGAAAGTCGAGAAGTCTGTCCAAGCAGATAGAGAGTGTGAGACCTGCCTGTCTCAGGTGGAGGTTCTAGCTTCCTTGAGAGAGGAGCTAGCTGATTCCCAAAATGAGAACTTTTACCTCCGTTCTATCCTGAGTTGGATCAGTGCCAGAAAGCCACAACTCGACATGATGATTCAGCATTTTAAGAGGCAGGATGGGTTTGGGGTAGGTTACACCTACACCAAGGCTGACTATGAGAATGCTATTAGTCGGGCAGTGGAGTGGAGTAAAATGACTCCTGAGCAGAGATACCCCAAGACTCACTCCACTAAGTCTTCCCAGGCTAGTCAGCCCAAGGATGGAGTAATCCATGAACAACCCAAAGCTCCACCCAAGAAGCCCATCTGGGTTCCAAAGCCCAAACACCTCCACACTTCTCTTGACTCTCTTCCTGGACCCTCTCAACCCAAGAAGATTACACCAAACACCACTAATCCCAAGAACCCCAAGCCTCAACCACATCACAATAAGCCCACCTACCATTGTGAGTATTGTCAAGAGAAGGGCATCTTGCGGAGTTTTGCTTTAGGAGGAAGCGGGTTGAGAGAGAAGAGAGAGCTCGTGGTGGTCAGGAGCAGTTCTACCAGCAGGGTGGTAGACTGAGAGTTCCTCGACGAGGGGAGAGGCTAGAGGCCAGGCCGCGTTGTGTAGGTGGTGGTAGAGGAGACGACTTTCTTGCCAGTGCTCCAGTTGGTGGTGTTCATTCCGGCAGAGATCCAGGCCATTTTGGCTACGGTCCTGGACCTCGTGGCCGAGGCTTTAGGCAAAACCATGCACCACGTGTTGAGCCGCGTTTTGGTCCAAACTCTTTTGATGGTTTTTGCTTTCCGTCTTTTGAGCAGATGGCTCGACACTAGTTTAGCTCTTTTGCTAAACCTGGTGCCAGGACCATTTGCTCCCCCTTACAACCACTGATTGTGCAGGATCGGGGACTGGAGGATGTTTGGATCATGGACTCAGGATGCTCTCGCCACATGATGGGATATCGCAGATGGTTCTCCAGTCTCACTCCCTCGAGCTCCAAAGAGTACATCACTTTCGGGAACAGTGGTCAAGGGAAGGTTAGTGGCATCGGCTCAATTCGCATTTCAGACCATTTCTCTTTGAAGAACGTTGCTTTGGTTGGAAATTTGAACTTTAATATGATTTTTGTTTCGCAACTTCTTGAGGATGGTTTGGAAGTGTGTTTTAAGAAGGGAAATTCTTCTGTGTTTGATTCTAGAGGGTCTTTGATTTGGCAGATCTTGCCTTTTGGTAAGGTTTTTTGGATTGACTTCTCTAGTTCTTTCGGCCCTTCTCGCTGTTTGATTGCTGGATCTTCTTTTGAGCTCTGGAAGTGGCATAGGAGGTTAGGTCATTTGAGTTTTGATCTGCTAGTCAGGTTAAGCTCTATGGACCTCATCCGAGGATTGGCCAAGCTTAAAATGGAGAAAGATCTAGTTTGTCATCCCTGTCGTCATGGGAAAATGGTTGCCGCTTCTAACTCACCTGTGAGGAGCCATGCTGAATAGCGTGGGCCTCATGGCTCCAGAAGTGATGAGTCATTGTCAACAATAGTCAACAAGGAGTGAAGAAGAAAAGAGATCTGCTGTTTCATGGGCCGCGTGTGACCTCAGGTACACGGGCAGCGGAGCGACTGTCGGGCAGAGGAGGCTGCGAAGTCGGGCTGGCCCAATCCGGGGTGCATGGGCCAGAAGCAGTAGAAGACCCACTGGGCTGTTGACCAGGACTGACTCAGGTACACGGGCGGTGACGATTGCCGGGCTGAGAGAGCTGCGGAGTCGGGACGGCCAATCCGGGTACCTGGTGCAAAGCTGGTGGAGGCTTGTCAGTTCGGCGTAAACTGAAAACCATTGATTCTGTATCGACTGTCCAGAAGAGAAAGCCGTAGTCGCTACAAAAAATTAGCTCCGGATATGTCATCTGTAACTCTAGGCCCACAGTCAGTCAGTTGTGTCTGTAAAAATTCTAAGGGCAGTAGACGTCTTTTCCTTTATTTTTGAGTCTGTAAAAACCTAAGGGGCTGGTAGAATATTCCTGTGTTGGGAGCCTAAAATAGGACCCCAATCCCTAGGGTTTGGACTACCCTTTTGAGCTGAAATCAAATCCACCTATTGGGTCACTTTGTCTCCCGTTTTCTCTCTCCTGTGTGCGCCGCCAGGGGCTTCCTCTCCCTGTTCTTGCATTATTTCACTCAAATCTCTTGGAGTGCTTTAATGCTTTGGTCCCTGGTGAATTTATTGCTTGCATTTTGTTCGGTTTGGGGAGTTATTGCCTTACCCACGAGCTGGTGATTTTATTCTTGAGGAGAAGCTGCTTCGGCTGGGTGTGTTCTTCACGGTGGTAGTACTTAGTTCTTGCTGTTTCAAGTAGTACTGCTTTACTGTAGCTACATGTTCGGCTGCAGCTTTTCACCTTCTATCGCCCAGCTTTTTGATCGAAGCAGACAGTCTCTTTTGCCTTTTCCTGGTGTGTCTGCCGAAGCTTGGTTCTGTGCGAAGCCCCTCAACTCCGTGAGGCAAGCTCCGATCGACCTTGTCAAAGGCTTCGCTCAGTTTTTCGAACTTCGGTTTCTGTGTCTGAGTTGCTAGCTTCGAAGTTCCCCTGTATCGAAATCATCGCATACTTCGAACTGGCATACTCCGAATCTATCTGTTCGAAGTGCACACTTCGTTATGCCTTTGAAGTGTGGGTTCGAAGTTTCTGTCTGTTCTGACAGACTTCACTTCTTTGTTCGAAGGTTGTCTGTTTGTGTGTTTGTGTTCGAAGGTTTTTGTGTTCGAAGGTTTAGCTCCGAAAGCTTTCGGTTCTAAGTGTGTTCGAAGTTTTGTCTTCGAAGTGTATACTTCGAAGAAGGCTTCGGCACTGTTTACTTCGCTCCGAAGCTCGTGACTCGAAGTTGTGTTCGAAGTTTTGTCTTCAAAGCCCTCACTTCGAAGCAGGGCTCCGACTTTGTCATCTTGCTCCGAAGCTTTTGGTTCGAAGCTGTGTTCGAAGTCCTGGTCTTCGAAGTGCATACTTCGAACCAGGCTCCGGCACTTCTTTTGCTTCGCTCCGAAGTACACTTCGCTTCTTACCACTTCGAACTAGGCTAGACAGTGACACCTTCGGCACTTCGGACAGTCTCCGCACACCAACCTCCGAAGCAGACCTCGACGTGCGAAGGGGGCTTCGCTCGACTTCCGAACAGGGAGACAACTTTGGACAGTAACTATCTCTTTCACTTTATACATACTTAGATCTTTTCATTGAGAAGTTTAGGCCTGTTTATAATTTGTATATCTGCCTAGATTGCCACTTCTTTAGATTTACACTATTTATCATCAGATGCCTTCTAGGTTAGAAACCTTTAGACTTAGGCCTTCATTTTTATTTTCTGCTGCGTAGTATTTTTGAGGTGCGTTGGGTATTGGGAACAGGCCATTGATTCGAACGAATTTTTAAGGCGCCCATTAACCCCCCCTCTGGTCGCTACTTTCGGTCCTACAAGGGTTATCAGAGCGAGGTTAGGGTT